>JAKVQP010000003.1:0-600000 GCA_030462865.1 Tortispora agaves
CAAGAATCTGTTCAATGGGAACAAAATCTCGCCGGCAGATCTGTCTCCAACTTTTCAGGGTTTGATATAGATCTTGAGTTAGATGAAGAATTTTTCAACGACCTTGCTGATTCACCAGCTTAGTTTAGCTTATGTATTTGTATATGTAGTGATGCTCAAAATGAGACTGTGGTGTTCACAGATGATTTGTTAACCGCAAGAACAGTATCTGTTCCTGCAATTTTGATCTGCCAATTTACTTTTATAGTACCTGTGACTCCTACTTGCAGCTCTCTGCCCTTAGGAGAGAGTGTTATAGTTGCAGCAATTTCACCGAGGTTTTCTTGATCAGGAATGACGACTTTCATGTCCTCTGTGCTTCCTTCGGCCAGGTTCACGAGGACAGTCAACCCATCAGTCCAGTCATATTCACGCTTTGTCTGACCAATTGCAATAGCAGTGCCAGGACGAAGCAACAACGGTATCGAGAAGTAATCATGCTTTTCATTGAAGTACCCGGGACCTTCACGAAACTTACCATCTAAAATACCATACCATTTACCCTTCGGGACATAATACTCCACATCACCTTCATTGTTGAAGATAGGAGCTACTAAGAGTCTATCGCCAAGCATATACTGAGTATCCAAATGCCATGCGATTGGATCTTTCTCAAACTCTAAGAACATTGCACGCAGAATTGGCGTACCTTTAGTGTGTGCGATCAATGCCTGACTGAAAATATAGGATCGCAAAGTATGTTTGTTGTCCACGAAGTGCTTGAGAACCTTGTCAGCCTCTCCACTGCTGTCTATAAGCCAAGGAGCACGGAAAGAGCCAGATCCGTGCAGACGTGAATGCGACGAGAGCAAGCCAAATGCAATCCAGCGTTTGTAGAGACCAGGATCTGGATTTCCTTCGAATCCGCCAATGTCATGGGCCCAGTAGCCAAAACCGCACATACCGAGACTTAAACCTCCCCGAAGCTGCTCGGACATCGCTTCGTATGTAGAGAAGGGGTCCCCTCCCCAGTGAACTGGAAATCGCTGGACTCCGGCAGTCGCAGATCTAGCAAATACAGCTGCATGATTTTTTCCGTACTTTTTCAGCAGAACCTCGAACACTACTTTATTATATAGGAAAGGGTAATAGTTGTGCATGCGCAATGGGTCAGAACCATCATGGTATACTACGTTGCCAACAGGAATGCGCTCTCCGAAATCAGTTTTGAAACTGTCAACACCAATATCACAAAGCGCTTCGAGTTTGGACTGATACCACTTGACAGCCTCAGGATTAGTGAAGTCAACAAATCCCATACCAGCCTGCCAGAAATCATATTGCCATACCCCACCATCTGGAGTCTTCAGAAAATAGCCATTCTTAGCACCCTCGTTAAAGAGCTTACTCTCCTGTGCAATGTACGAGTTGATCCAGACACAAATATGCTTGCCGCGCTGTTTAAGACGAGCCAACTGCGCTTTGGCATCAGGGAAAAACTCTGAATCAAACTCAAAATCACACCACTGGAATCCTTTCATCCAGAAACAGTCATAATGAAAAACATCGAAATCTATTTCTCGGTCATGTAGTCCATCTATAAACGAATTGACAGTCTTCTCGTCATAGTTAGTAGTGAACGAAGTGGACATCCACAAACCCAAAGTCCAAATAGGAGGAAGTGCTGGACGACCAGTAAGAATAGTGTAACGATCGATGATTGCTTTAGGAGAGGGTCCATACACAATGAAAGCATCGAGTTCTTCACCAGGAATAGCTATATTTACCCTAGCAGTTCTTTCGCTTTGGAATTCATAGGAAAGCCTAGCAGAAGAGTTTATGAACACTCCGTATCCTCTGCTAGAAATATAAAATGGAATGTTCTTATAAGAGATATCAGATCCAGTACCACCATCCTCATTGAAAAGGTCAATGGACTGTCCATTCCTTATAAGAGGACCAAATTTCTCTCCCAGGCCGTATATTTTCTCACCTACGCTTAGCTGAAACTGATAGGTAGTGTAACGGTGACCCTTGAGAGGGTCAGTATACTGAGCCTGAGGGTTGGTAGCATTAGTATTATCCTTAACATAACCAAATGAACGCCAACCAAGGCGAGTCAAGAGTTTACCTTCTGCGCTAATATCCAAACTAAAGGATTTTTGTGCTGTATTTATATCGACCTCCATAGGGCCAGCAGACATGTGGAGGTTGTTCTTAGATTTGGATGTTACTATTTCCTGAGTTCGAGGAGGTTCACCATCTGGGAAGAGCTCAAAAAAAGGGCCCTTGCGAGAGTTAGCCTGTGCTTTCCAATGATAGCCAAACAGACGCAAAGTATTATCCGCTGGAGAGGTCACTTCCATAGTAAGGGTGGGGTTGTTAAGAGTATCACCTCGGAAGTTGATCGGCTTTGAACAACTCATTGCATAGAGGGAATCCTTGCGTGCTTCTCCTTTGAAAACTTCTGTGGCCCAGTCAATGACAACACCTACTTTGGTGTGCCAACATCCATCTGTAAACTTCATGATAAGGGATATGCTGATACGAAATAAAACAAGCAAGGTGGGAAACCGGGCTGTGATCGATTTAAGTAGGATGAAGCATGGGGAAGTCGGAGTTCAGGCTAAATTACAGGTAAGGTTAAGCTTTCATATCCCTCAAGAGGAAATCTGGGGTAATTCGAACGGGAGTGAAGAAAGCCTAAAGATGAGCTCGAATTTAGCCTGGTTGTTCCTACGAGCTCAGATCCTGTGAATATCATTAGAGGGTATATATCTACATAGTTAGAGATAATGCATATAATCACCATACCCCTCATTTGGTCCTGAGGGGTTAAGTGGGGTGAACATTGCTGACTAACTTGGTGGCCTCAGTCTTAAAATGATCGCAATCCCGATCAGATCACAGCGCTAGTAAGTAGGTGTAATTCATGCTGGTACCTGGATCCGTATCAGGGTGCATGAAGTGAGTAGCCGATTAACGTATATAGATTGTCAGCCTAGAACGGTACCTTACTCGATGTTTTTTTTTTTCAAAGTAGCCGAATCAGCGGTTTGCCCCGAGATTTATAGTTTATTTCCTACACAATAGAGACTGTGGCACTTCTCCGATCGCTCGTTCTTGATTATACCTTTCCTTTTCAAACTCTTTGTGCTGTTTTAGAGCATGCATCGGATAAACCAAGCTTGGTTTACCTTCGGATAAATTAGTGAACCGCTTAATTTCAGAACTCCCAAGCGGGAGAATAAGTAACGTCCCAAAGAAACTGTCAAAAGAGGAATAAGAAATTATTATTGGTTGTCCCAATGTTATCTCCGGCTAAAATAGAAGTTTAAATTACAAATTACACCTAACCTGTACTAGCCAAGCATCCCATGCCTAAGTTTCCAGCCGCTGTCGGAATCAGTCCTTCGGGTATTTTCAGATTAGTGACTCTATTTTCCGGCATATAGCATTTTACGCTCACGTAATCTATCCAATAGCAGACTATAGCTCCAGGTTAAATAGCGCTTAGAGTTCTTCAACTTCTTTCCCCGGAATTCCCCACAATATTACCCCACAGAGAAAATCTTAACTTAGAGCAAAGTTCACCTCTTCTCCCGCATTTCGCCGTAGCGTGAGCTTCATCTAAGTTCAGAGTCGAATATATATATATATACAACCGTTGTTCATTGTCCTCTCTGCGCATCCAATCTTAATATCGTCAAAATGGGTCTTCTATTTGGCGTTTCTCGAGGAATGAATGGCTACACTTGGGGTGTAGCCTTATTTGCTTCTGTGGGTTCCATGCTCTACGGTATTGATTCGGGTATCATCTCTACAACTATCGGCCATGACAACTTTTTGGAGTACTTTGCTCCGTTTACCTCTGAAATCAAAGGCGCTGTTGTTTCTACGTTTGCTGGTGGCTCTTTCTTCGGGGTAATGTTTGCTGGTTGGGCGAACGATTATTTCGGACGTAAGATTACCATTTATATTGCTGCAGTAATCTCACTGATTGCAGGCGCCATTCAGGCTGGCTCTGTCAAAGTCGGTATGCTCATTGCAGGTCGTATTATCGGAGGTTTCGCGGTAGGTGTTCTCAATACAATCATCCCTATTTATGAGTCAGAGATATCACCCCCTGCTCATCGTGGCCTCATCTCAGGTTTACATTCGCAGTTTGTAGGAATCGGTTTTGCTATCGCTAACTGGGTTGGTTTCGGTTGCTCGTATGCCTCTGGTCCATTCCAGTGGAGATTTCCCCTTGCTTTCCAGTGCATCCCTTCTTTGCTCATGCTTGCCGGAACATGGACTCTCCCTGAATCACCACGTTGGCTCATGGAACAGGAACGTGAAGAAGAAGCATACAATGTTATTAAGCGGCTAAACTCTAACACTGCTGACGAAGCTATCTATAAAGCCGAATTTAACCAAATTAGAGAACAACTACGCTTTGAAAAAGCCAATGACGCTCGCTCCTTCAAAGAACTTTTCACCAAGAAAAGTAATCGGAAGCGTCTTATGTTAGCTGTCCTAATGCAGTCTTTCACACAGCTTACCGGTATCAATGTCATTAACTATTACCAGATCAGCATCTATAACTCCTTGGGAATGTACAACCATATGGCTCAGGCCATGGCCGGAATTTATGGTGTCTTGGGCCCTGCTGCCAATATTATCTGTATTTTCTTTGTTGACAAGTGGGGTAGAGTATCCACGCTGGTTATTACCGCCTTCCTTTTAGCTGCCGACATGTCTATTGTGATGGCTCTGATAGCTACAGTAGTGGACGATGGTGGTAACAAAGTTGGTCAAGCATTCGCTGTTTTGTTTATCTTTTTGTTTACTATTATCTACTCGCTTGGATTCAACGCAATTCATTACATATATGTCCCCGAAATAATGAACCAGGCCGTGCGCAGTCGAGGAGTGGCTATTGCTACTGGCGCAAATGTCGCTATCAACGTTATGCTCAATCAAGTCTCGCCAATTGCGTTTGAACACGTTGAATGGAAATACTACTCTCTTTTCATTTCGACAAATGTTACTTCTTGTCTTGTGATCTGGTGGCTTTTCCCTGAAACTAAAGGCAAGACTTTAGAAGAGATAAACGAGTTATTCGGCGATGAAGTCATTGTTTCGCTAGAAGATGCGGCGGCTCAGACTACTACCGATGACGATCTATTGGAAGAGAAGGCTCATGACGTTATGCACGAGGAAACTGCTCCATCCAAAAAGAAAGTGGATGTTTAATTAAGGTGTGCAGGTGCTACAGTCAAACTGCAACACAAGCTTAATACTGTCATAATTGTATGAATAACGAGGGATCGTAAAGTTATATTATCTTTTGTCTTTATATTATTATACCAATAGCATTAAGGCTGAAAAGGTCAATAATAATAAACGCAGCACGGTAAGGACTTTGTTGGATTCATAAGCAGCTAGAGTTGATGCTTTTACTAGAGGCCTAGATCAACTAGACGTACTAGGGTGAGCAACAGAAATTCTTGTTCTTCCAAGCGCAAAACCTGGGTGAGATAAAGTGAGTAATAAGCAACCGAGGAAGACCATTAAACCATCCAAAGCGAGAAAATAAGGCTCTTGAGCCATTAGATATCCTGACCATCCATAGCCAAGCTCAAATAAGCGATAGACACATCTGACGAAAATAAAAAGTACAGAAACAATTGTACCACACAGAAAATAATTGAAAAATTTTCTCTGAGTTAGTTCCAGCAGTACAGGGTGTATAAGATTTTCATCTTGAATATCGGCCGCAAGCGAATCCCTTTGGTCCTCAGATGTACTACTAGGTTTAGGCTTGCTGAACTTAGACAAATCGTAATAACCCTGTTGCGAAGCTTTCCTGACTTTGAAGAAAAGATGAGCACATACCCCCATGAATAGTATCATCACAACTACTTGCAAGGCAATGCCAGCAATCATGATATTTGTTCCAGGACTTACATCCTCAAAGTTTTGTAGAGCAGTAGCAGCAAGGCCACCGCCGATACCTTGAAGAATCAAGCAAACAATGTCAAGCGACACGAAGAGGTAAGAATATGTGACAGGCTTAAAATGGGAAACTAAGCTCATTCCATAGATGATTACCAGCTTTCCCGTTATATTATATACTCCTCCCATTATAAAAGCAGGAGCTAGAGTAAGACAGATGATCTGTATCAGAAAAGGATTTATCTGCCAAGGTGATGAATTTGACACGACTCTTGCAGCATAACCGACAATTTCGAGGCCACAACCTAGTGATAAGGCAATACCAAACCACCATTGAAAAAAATATATTCCAATGATTATATGTGCCGCAGTAAGAATTGAAAATAGAATAAGGGCAGCAAGGTTGCAGTTGAAATTTGGTGTATAGCCAAATACTAAGTTTCCTGTGTACTTAGCAGCGTAGACGGCGAAGGTCGGGTTGAGCTGTTGTATCGTCGACGCCATTCCAGGATCTACCTGGCCAATGGTATAGGCGAGACCAGGGTCTACTGAAGTCATGGTGCGAATGATGTCAGGATCAAAATTGGTCATTGTGGCAAAAGCCGGGTTGGCAGAAACAATGGCTGTTGCAAGCTCGGGAAGAGCGGAATTAGTAGCCAATTCTTCATTACCTGCAGTTAGTATTGATAACAGAGGGAACCAGAGAGTAGATGACGGGGTAGAAGACAGAGTAACACTCATTTGAAAGGGCTATGAATATGGAAAAATCACGACCGGAATCTCGGGTTCCGAAATAAAAACAGCAAACAAGCGGCGGTAAGGACTTAGAACAATACACCGTGAATATAGCTTCAAAATACAGAGAAGTAATACAAATGATAAGAGCTAGACTGGGAGACACAGGCCCGAACTTGAGTAATGAGCGTAAACAGAGTAGCGTTATATCAACGAGGCTGTGTTTGTCTTGGGCTGTATATATAGCTCGTAATTCAGTTAGAGTTAAGGGAGATGAACATAATTCCCTATTAAAGTATGTTAGCGATTCTATTCATTAATCTCACTCTGATCAGTGCAGAGTATATGCCATTACGCGTCATTCAAACCTGTAGAGGTTAAGATAAAATACTACGAATCAATACTATATAGTGACTTTGCGTTCATCACGCGCCTTCTAATGAATGAACGACGAAATCGCTAGGGGATAGAAATAGCCTTGAAACTTTAAAGATATACCGAGTTTTTCATTGATTTGAAGTAATTGACGCGTACTTTTTTTGCATTCGTATCCTGGCAAACCCATCTACAGCTTGGAAGAATGCAGAACAAAAGCAGGTGCAAGTTATACTGTGTGGTAGCATTGTATTTTGACGCTTTTATACCGTATCGTATTGAGATAATACCGAGAACTCTGATCCTATTTAGAGTTAGCGAAAGGACTATCGTACAAATTTAGTACAATGCAGGCCACATGGAGAGCCATTCGATTTCCCTAAAAGTCATGTAGCGATAGTTAGTTTGGATCAGGCATTGGGTTAGTAACCTTGCATTGTTTGTGTGTATGTCTCATATATATGGAAGATAGATGTAAAACACAAAGTACAAAGATTCTTGAACTAGCGTCGGTGTTTTTAAAGTGCAATTACACCAGTGGGCACTTGTATAGAGTTTAATGAGTAAGTTAGATCGAAGAGCTTAGTAACGCTGCTACAATCTGGCCCTCTGGCTCAAATTAGGCAATCAAGCGGCAACAAAGCAATCACATTCTTAATTATACAGAAATAAATAAAGTTCCAAAATAAGAGTACCAAACGTCTAGATAAAGGAAGTCATGTGGACACATTTATTTCTGACAGAGTTAGCTTACAGCACTGTAAGGCTTCAAAAGCCAACTAAGTCGTAGAGCGAGAAGAATGACCATCATACAAACAATCTAACTCACTTATCGAAAAGGAGTAGAGTAGAGAGAGATTGGATATATGTCAAAATGGGTATTGACCATTAAGGTTCGGTTTCTGGGAAGGGGTTTGGCAGTTCAAGCGAATCATCTGGTCTTAGTCACTGGTTGAGAAGTTAACTCCGCAGTATCCCTCAACCCTTATATATATCTTTCTTCCAATCGATCAGTTTTATCCTCTGCATTGCCATTGCCGCTGTATGGTAGTTTAACTTTGTATACTCAAAGGATTTCCTTTAGCCACTGAAGTTACTAACTGGAAACTAATGACTGAAGAAGCCTACCCGAAACGAAGACACAGAGTGCCGATCTCTTGTGGTCCTTGCCGTCTTCGTAAGCTTAAATGTGATCGATTGAGACCTTCGTGTTCGACTTGTGCGAGGCGAGCAATCGTTGATCTCTGCATTTACGAAGAAAAACCGAAATCACTTAAGTCGAGCGACATCAACTTACGACGAAAAAGAAACATGAAACCCGACCCTGAACCTCAATTTGTCAAACATATGGAGCCTGATGAATCTGTTGTGGAGGTCGATGAAGAACAACTCCAGATTTCACCTTTGCATGCTATAGCTCCTATTATGTATAACGTCAGCGAAGCTCGTTCTAGTATTCTGGAATACTTAGAGAAAAATCCAGATAGTGCCATTGATGACGTGATCGCTCTCAAGGATGAAAATGCCAGACTGCGACAAACTATAGCTTCTCTTGAAAACAAGTTCTCTTCACTCAATACCGCTCCCTACGATTCAGTACCTGGAACAGCCTCATTTACTAACACAAGCACAATATCTGGTTCATCGGTGAAATCTAGC
The DNA here is from genome assembly GCA_030462865.1 of Tortispora agaves. Taxonomy (NCBI): domain Eukaryota; kingdom Fungi; phylum Ascomycota; class Trigonopsidomycetes; order Trigonopsidales; family Trigonopsidaceae; genus Tortispora; species Tortispora agaves. Next base: position 8,689 of record JAKVQP010000003.1, read on the forward strand.
TCCGATAACTCCCCAAGTACTCCGGAAGAACCAGATATGCAGATCGAGTGCATTGCTAATAAGCTTGGTACGCTCAAACTAAGTTCTACATTCATCAGATATTATGGCCCCTCTTTCTGGTTTGGCTTTTTCTTCGTAGATACAGAACTGGCTAGAATATTTCCATTGTACATGCAGTTTAAGCGACGTTTGCACCGTACAATGGATTGCATTTGGAAAGGATTCAACGTGAAGACCTTTTCGAACTTGGAAAAGACGAACCATATCTTCCAGAAGTCAGATGCGCTAAAGTACGAAAGTGATATCATGAGGTCTCATCCGTTTGCTCCAGCTGTTCCGAAAGCTGTCCCTACTAGCGATATCGCAGGAATGATGAGCTTGTTCCCACCTCACGAGGTTTGTGATATCCTTTTTGAGAGATTCTGTTCTCACATATACCCTATATATCCGTATATTGATGTGGCTCGTTTCAAAATCTTGACAGAGTCGTCATGGAAACTTTATGATGCTGGAAAAGCAGGTCAAATACAGTATTATTGGCTTGGAATATACGCTCTAATGCTGCGCATGGCTCGCCTGTCTCTTCCTCAGGACTGGTTGTACAAGATCCCAGGTACTGATGGGGAAGGACTTAAGTATCAACTAGGCGAGGAGTACCCAATTATAGCTAAAAACTGTTTATTTAGACAAGATGGATTAGATAAGATGTCTAACCTTGCGTTGCAATGTCTGATATATTTACGAATACACAACCGGTTATCACCAGAGGATGGTGACTGTGGAGACTTAGAGTTATCTCCAGTTCTTCATGGCTTAGCATCTGAAGTTGCTTTAGGCACAGGAATGAACAGAGATCCTTCATTTTACTCCCAGGTTCCTGATTCCATGCATATGGCCTGGCGTAAACTGTTCTTTGATATCTGTTATCAGGATGGATTTCAAAATATTGCTTATGGTAGATACCCTCGATCTGATTTATCCAACTCGGACACAAAGCTACCTCATATTGCTGATATTAATGCTGGAATCAACTGTGTGAATGCGAAAATCGAATCGCAGATTATTTCGTTTTATGCTGTTAAATCAGATGCCATAAGTCTGCTTAGACGCGTCTCAAGCAAGCTGAATAATGTTAGATCGAGCTATTCTGTGATCAGTGATATTAAAATTGACATAGAAGCTATTTCCGAGCTTATGCACACCAAACTTCTTTCTCTCGACGTTATTAAAACCAGTCCCACTTCCGAGGACTTGGCTGACACTCTTACTCGGGTTCGTAATTTTGAGCTTATGGCAATCTTAAGTCTTGCAAAGACATGCCTGACGATGCAGCTGCTTATTAAATCTAGACTTCTAACGTCTCGTGAGTTCTTTGACAATATTTGTCAGTCGCATGCGCATATTCATGAAAGTTTTGAGATCATTCTAGCATCCTTACAGGAAGAATGCTTCCCAAATTTCACCTTTATTACTTTCCCTACCTGCGCCAGGCTCTGTTTGACCGCTATTTTTACTATAACTTCCCTATCATTGAAGGTTCATGGGTATTTTGACGACATGATCAATGTTCGCACAGGTAAATCTATTCAGTCGGAATTAAGACAAACGTTTATCCTTTGCGATGAAGTCACGAAGAAGCTTATCGACAAATCCAGATATTCTTTTGCCGCTTGGAGGTGTTCTTCATTAAGCCAGATTCTTCTCTTTATTGCCAAGGAAACTTTGAATAAGAAACAGGTGAATAGTAATGGATATGATGAAGGGCTTAACAGCAGGGCGACTTCTGGAACAGAGAGGGACTATGATATTCTTATGAAAGAGCTGGACTTTTCACCTGCAGATGAAACGACTTTACTTAATGAGTTCATGTTTCCAGAATTTCGTCAGAATGATATATTATCTGAATTCGATAGAAAAATCAATTTACCTTCCAAAGCAGGGTCTTCGCAACCCTCGGCCGCTGCTCCTCGAACACTGAAGGATATAATGGGTGCTGACTTAAGTCAGCAGTCTGCTCTCTATAAGGAGATATTTTCTTCAGAACCAACGGAAAGTATCACTACCGCTTTTGACCAATTTGGCTACCCTTCTGTGGATTATTTAGACCAGGAAGATCGAAGCAACGCTGAGCTTTTCAATGGTAACGATTGGAAAAGCTTTATCTTCAACAACCAGATGTAAATGGTTGTTTTGCTCATGTTAATATTAATTATGCAAGTCCAAATGTGTTTTCACTTTTTTATGGAAATAGCCTAACAGCACATTAACGCAGAGATTGTACTACTTATATGTACTCAGGAGAATCATATAAAACATAATACTAGTAGCTCCTAAGAATGAAAACTAGACGAATATACTATTATTCTTTGATAACACAAAATATTAGCATTAATGACTATAAATTCTAATAATAGTTCACCTGTTAACAGAAACCGGGCTAACTTATTTCAGCTTCAACTCAGTCGGATTTCGTATTTTTAACCCTGTCTTTCTTCTTCGGTACACGAGCAAGCCAATACAGGAATATCATAGCAATATAATCAAATGCAATGAAAACTATGAATATTCCAATATTTCGCCAAGCTTCTGAATAAAAACTGTTGACAGAGGCCAGGAATACATTGGTGTCAGATGTGGTACAGAATTTACAGTCGGTTGCATTGGCATCAAGCACATACCCTCCAAATTCAGACATATAGCTGTCTAAGTACTGCCCACAAGTTAACCCGTTGGGGGCTTCCATAGAAACATATTCATAATCAGAGCAGACAACCTTAGAATCTGCCAAACCGACGCTGAGAACACCTTGGATAAAGTATGTCAGCGGGTTTGCCCGGTACATGAAAATCCAGAAACCAGGCAATCCTTGTTCTGTAACAAGAACTCCGCAAAATGACAAACAGAGTGTAAAAAGCAGATTAGCTATATTGGCAGCATTTTCGGCGATTTCAAGACCTGCAACACACATTTGACCCATAGAAGTGGAATAAACGAAAAACGCTGACAGGTAGAAATACATCAAACCACTGCGATGCGTGACTGAGTCTGTGTATTCTGCATTGGCGTACAAGCCAACAGGATAGAACCAGCACAAGTATGCAAGAGTACCAACTAGAATCTGCCAAGGAATTTCGACAGAGATTTGAGCAAAAATGAATGCCTTCCAACTGAAAGTTTTGGACGGTCGCTCACGTACTTCATAGAGCGAACGCTGTTGGACATAATAAGGTAACATCTGTTGTACGATGTTATTGAAGATAACTGTGAACATAAAAACGGAGAACATTTGATTTTGTAGGCCCTGCAGAGAGTTATTAGCCTTAAAAAACGAAAAACCATTGAAAAGCGCAGAAAGTGTGCAAAGACCCAACTTTGCCCAAAGATAACCAGGAGAGCGCCAGTACTGCTGAAAAACTCGCTCAGTCACGTAAAAATACTGAGTAAAAAGAGAAACAGCAAACTCTCTCTTGTTCTCCTTAGATTCATCAACAGGCTTCTTCGATAGCTCCTTCTGCATTTCATCAAGCTCTGCTCTTATTTGTGCACGTTCTTCAGATTGCAGCCAAACCTGATGGTAATCCTGACTAGCTTTAGAGCCCGGTGCTGCGCCAATTACTTCCAGCATCCATTCAGTAGGGTTAGCATCTGGAGGGCAAGGAGGAGCCCCATTTCTCTCAAAATAGCTGGTGAGGGTTTCTGAGTTCTCACCAATATCTCCAAAATAAACAGTTTGTCCACCTCTGGCTAAAAATAATAATCGATCAAACTCCTGTATCAACAAGGCGGAGGGCTGATGAATTGTACATAGAATTGCCTGCCCCGCATTGGCTAGCTTCCTGAGCAGCTTGCAAATAGACCAAGCAGTTTGAGAATCAAGACCTGAAGTAGGCTCATCTAAGAAAAGAAGTAACTGCGGTTTAGCAGCAAGCTCAACACCAATAGTCAAACGTTTACGTTGCTCCACATTTAAACCTTCACCAGCAACACCAACTACAGCATCGGCATAAGGAGCCATGTCCAAAATATTGATAACATCTTCCACGTACTGCAGCTTTTCGTCATGTGGCGTTGAGCGAGGTTGTCTCAACATCGCACTAAAAATCAACGCCTCACGTACAGTGGAGGTAGCCAAATGTAGATCTTGCTGTTGGGCATATCCTGTACTTCGCTGGAACGAATCGTCTCTGGGATGTCCATTGACATACATTCCTCCCGTTACTACACCCATAGTTACACGATTTGCTAGAACATCAAGTAAGGTGGTCTTACCAGCTCCAGATGCACCCATAAGGGCAGTTAAAGTGCCAGGTTTCACCCAACCATCGACATGATCAAGAAGTCTCCGTGGCTCACCTTTGATTTTGATATCATAGCAAACATCTTTCCAGTGGAATATATCCGTACCGGTTGCAATCACATTCTCTAATGTTTTCTCTGTCGCAAGGTTGGTAGCTGTTCGCATAGCAACAAGTTCATCTATTCTCGCCTCTTCATCGTCTTTCTCGAAAGCCCGTCGCTTCTTCTCCAGCTTCTTTAGGTGAGAACGTTGGAAAAGGAGAATCTCACCCTTCTGTCTTGTGCCCTGGTTGAATTCCACTGCAAGAAAATAAGCAATTAGGAAGAAAACAGCAAAAGCAACTCCGATACCCCAATTCCGCCACAAATGACTATAAGAATAACCAAATGATGCAGCAATATACTCAGTACCGTGAACAACAGTGCTCCCTGGCTCTGCTGACACAGCACTACAAACGAAATAAGGATCACCAACGTTGAGGCCATCAGCAGGCGGACCAGCCGGTATATAACTAGAGCATTCAAAGTCACGATTGTGAAACTCAATAGAAATCAAGTTCTCAAACATGTACGATAGAGGATCAATATAATTAATCCACCTAGACCAGCCCAGCATATTCTTCGTTGGGATAACAAAACCAGTGTAAATAACCATTCCCAGTACAAGTAGGGAAGCCGGAGTCATAGCCTCAGATAACGTTCGAGTGCAAGAACCGATGAACCGGAAAATATGAGACATGATAAGAGTGGCTGTAAAGACATTAAGCAGATAGAGGAAGAAGGCACCTGGGGTACGCCTCAGATTTGCCAAAAAATATAGGGTCAAATTGAAGAAGATGCTTGTAATAATCTTCTGCGGCATTTCAACTATAATAGCAGCAACTGCATCGGCAGAAGGGTGATATAAAGCATACTCATGATGCTTCTCCACTATCGGGCGACCTTCATAAAGCGCAAAGATTTCAAGCATAGAAGAGAAGGCGTTAAACAACACAGCGAAGAAAAGAACTGCTGTACGATAATAAAAAGAGCCAGTAGAGGATGGCATATTGTAAAATATGGAACCGAGAATGAGAGCCATAATGCTATTGCCAATTGTGCCAGAAAGAGGCATAGTCAAGTCGCTGAGGGTGCGTTTTATGCCACGGCGGACACAATACTTCACTTGCATTCCATAGTTGACCCAATAAGATGAAGACACAACTGTGCGTTTTGATTGACGGGCACGGTGAGACTCCAGGAATTCTTCATACTTCTCACTATGGTAAGGGAACTCCTCATTGAACTGATCGATTTCAGCAATCAAATCCTTATACTCCTGAGAATTTAACCAGACTTCCTCGAATTCACTAGGAGTTCTCGGTACACGGTCTTCGAAGCCGGGCCGAACAATTCTTTCCGCAGGATTAGTCAAAGAAGTCAGGAAATCAGCAGTAGTTTGACGGCTGGGGCAATCGTAACCCATATCCAAGAAAAACTGCTTAGCTTTTTGGGTTGACCCGAAGTAGATTTGACGACCTTCGTATAAAAGGACAACCTTGTTGAACATATCATATACATCTTGCGAGCACTGATAGATGGCAACTAAAGAAGCAACATTCATAACTTCAGACGAAACAGCAAGAGATTTCACGAATTCAGCAGCTGTTGCAGAATCAAGGCCACGCGTAGAATTATCCCAGCATTGTAAAGGTGCACCGGAGAGTGCAAGTTCAGCAATAGACACGCGCTTTCTCTCACCGCCGGAAACACCACGAACGTATTCATTACCTACCTTCGTATTCATGGTATGAAGGAGACCATACGATGCCATGATAACGTCACGCATGTGGGTGGCATACGCGTCGCGAGAAATACCCTCAGGCCTATTATGCGGAACGCGAAGAGAGGCGGCAAACTGCAACGTTTCACCGACTGTCAGATGGGGAAAATGAATATCACTCTCCGCATTATAGACAACGTCTCCACGAAAATTAGAAGTTATATCTTTGGTATCCATACCAGAATAATTAATCTGAGTCTTCTCATCTAGATAGAAGCCGAAAGTGCGACCGGCAATTGTCCTGAGGAACGTTGTACAACCAGCACCGGGTCGTCCTAGTACAACCACAAGCTCGCCTGGGCGGATAAGACCATCAACTTGCTTGAGAATAGTAACCCGGCGACCCTTTCGACCAATAATCTTGTTGAAAATATCGTCAGCATACTTTAGCAAAACATTAAAAACGGTGAGTTGATAAGCAGTATCCGAGCCGTAACCAAAGGCATTGAGATTCTTCCATGAGACACCAATGCTACGAAGCTTTGAACGTTCAGGGTCTGACATCATAAGGTTATAGTTGTTTCTCACCCAAGCCTTTGAAGAGAACAATGGGGAATTAGGGTCAAGGCGGGGATCGATCATAAAATCTTCTGAAGTACCGCCTTCTGCAAGGAGAAAAGGATTCTGAGGAGGAACATCCTCACCAAAACCGGTAGAAACTCGGGAGAGCCTACGAGATAAGGAATCACCATCATAAGTGCTCATCTTGCGAGAGAACTGTCTGGCTAAGTCGTGGATTTTCTCTTCAGTATCATTATTCAATCCTCGGTATTGAACGACATTATCGATATCAGACGCTTTGTCCGAACTCGAGGACTGGGAACTGTCCTTGACGTTATCCATGGTTTACCGGGACAAATTGAAATCAGTTGATGCGAGATCTACGATCCGAGGGATTAGGGGAAAGAAAGTGACAGAATTGCTATCAATGTTAGAAAACGACTGAACAATGTTCATAAATTTATCATTATCAAAGTCGGATATATGCACGTATATAGCATAAAGCATAATGCGAGCCATACAATTATCCGTTTAGTTCTTCTTATATGAAAAAAACTGGGCTTATTGAGGCCAATGCGTTTACATTGAGCTGGAGAATAACAATGAGGAAATTTAGGTGAGGGCCATAACTTACCTTTACAATTAGCAATTGATAAGAAAGATAGGATAGGTGGCTAAAGGAAATCGATCTTAGTGTAGCGGCTTCTACCTAGTATCTAAGATAGAAATGGACAGCCAGGAGAAATTAGTCAGAGAACCAAGGCAGCACAGTTTTTATATGTATCACAACGACTGTTGGCATCGGGTACATAATTTAAGTTTCCAATGAAGTCAATATTCCAAGACGCTCCAATCTCATGTGAATGGTTACTAGGAAAGCCTATTCTGGCCAATAATATGGATGCAAACCAAGATTCGGAAGCTAAAAGACCCGAGAAGGCTTTAACTGATTCAAAAACTAAGCCATAGGGAATATAAAGTTAGGCCTCTATTGGGTAGCGTTGGCTCCAAGTCGCGCACTGTAAGGTCTCGGAACTTGTCTCGAGGAGATGCCGTAAATCGATGCAATCGATTTAACTGGCCTAATTTGATTTTAACGGTGTTCCGTCAAGGAGGTCCGGAAGGAAGTTTCCGGATAAGTTATTCTATAGTTTTCCGTACCCCTTTGAGTTCTTGAATCTTTCTTGGGTACATTCTATAATGATCCTAGAATAGATAGACATCTCGTATTGAAGCCAGGCGTGCTGACCTAAGTGATAAAATGACTCCCATTCTTCCGTTGATGCGACCGCTAAATTTGTATATTTCAACTGAGATAATGACACTACATCGTATCCCTTAAATACTAATAATATTATCAGAAGATCGCACTACTAAGCACATACTGTGTATGCCGATCATCGGCTTCAATGCCTTCTTCGTTGACCTACCTGTCAGGAAAGCTACGCTAGCCCTGCTACCACCCTACGGTTATACACAAACTTAAAGTATGTGTTGCCAGCCTATGGTGGATCGACCTGTCAGTTTAAGGTTCATACCTCTGTTCTATGCCATGACCACTTGACTGTGTGAGTTAATTAATATATAGTAGGTGGAATGTAAACATATATATTTATTTTTTTCTGGCGCGAGCTGTTATTCTTTTTGACACCATCGAATCATTCACATTCTGAATGTGTGCAACTCAGTTACTTCTGCACTTCTCCTTGGTGGCCCGATTCATTTACGCCGATGAGTAGAATTAGTATCAAGACGTACCCCGCAGCCCAGTGTGCGCAATAATGCTAATTGGCGCATTCCTCTACCTCGCCGAACATTCTACCAAGGTGGCGTTGTACGGACCTACTTATTCGTACAGCCTGATAACCCTAAACCAGCTGTGTTCGTTCTCAATCTTACTATAGGGACATCTGGCGTTCATTCATATTACTAACAACTCTGTGTAAGACAAACTTTGTGCTAAACTTTATCTGCGGAACGTGGAATACCCGATCTTCTAGCACGCCATGGCAGTATTAGTGGACAGGATGCCACGAACATTGTGGAGTTCGAACAACAAAAGATGCTACACCGTTGGCCGCTTTGACTAGCTGCGGTAACACCATGAAGAATAGCCGGCATGCGTCTGGACTAAAGTTGCCAAGAGATATATATACCTACAACTCTAATTGCTGGACAACGTACTGCTCGGTTAAGCCCAGAACAAAGTATTCTTGGCGCTCACGCATCAGAACTCACTCATGTAGATGAAATTACAGTGAAATTAAATAAGTAACAAAGAATCATTGCATGATAATGCTGGTCCGGTTTGATCCTGAGCCTCGAGAACTATTGGAGTTTCTAGCTGATCTCTGCCGAGTTAGCGAAAACTCTCGCAGCTCATTCTGCCCGCTAATGCTAGAATTGCTATATCTTCGAGTCCTCAAGACATCTTGTAATTGTTGACGAGCTAACTGCAACTGGTCTTTCAACCCTTTGATCTCTAAAGTTTGGTCGCGTACTTCTCGCTTCAACAAACGATTATTTTCTTGATGGACAGCGATTTCTTCTTGAAGATCCTCAATATGCTGGTGCAGATCCCTTTGAGTTCGACTTTCTTCCTCTTTTCCTTCAATAGACAGCTTCTTCATAGCATTATCTAAATCTTCAGTTATGCTGTAGTCATTATTCTCCTTGAAGTCACCGTACAACCGCTTTTTTATATCGGCTAGCATCAAGAGCACAACTTTTCTTTCCCTTTCAACCTCGCCCCTATATGAACAAAATCGCTCGTTTAGCTCCTGGTACTCTCCCTGAACAGCGTTGATAACCAGGCCAATCTCTTCTTCTTCGTCGTCGACATTACCGACCAGTAAGGAGCTATCTGCAGTGCCACTATGGTTGGATTGAGATCTTTGCATCTGTATTCCGTTACTTTGAATAGAAGTAACCGACGACCTAGCACTGGTATCTCTATTAGTTAATTTCAAGGCCGTGCTAAGTGCCGCTTGAGACATGCTGGCAAATCCCGATTTCATTCGAGACACAAGCGGCCTGCTAGTGGTGTCAGTGGCCGCATTAGTACCTTGACTTGCCAGAGCCTTTTGCATTTGCGATTCGCGCAGTGTGTCTTCCAGCTCATCTAATGTTTGCACTGTAACCAGAGAAGAGAGCTCCTCTAGATCTTTAATAAGCTTTGTAGCACCATCGCCCCCATAGACATCCCATATACCTGTTGAATAAAGCCGTTGCAGCAGTTCTTCGTCCGCTGTTATATCTAAAAGAACTGTCTGATTTCGCTTTAATAGACATAATGCAATCCGAATCACAGTTTGAGGTATACCTTCTGAAAGGTACAAATCGTAAAGTGGAAACACTATATTTAGAGGGCAACTGGTGCAGAAAAGCGTGAGAAACCAGCCGGCGGCGTAAGTGAAATCTATACCCAAATCAGCGAAATGCGCGTAAAGCTCGGGAAGCTCGCGAGCCATCAGATTCTCTAACTGGAAAAGACGAACATCCAAACCCGCCATACTAGCCGTATAGCTAGACCTAATATCATAAGATTCCATGATTTGCACCAGTATCGTAAAAGCACTTAGCTCATCCATGACCATCAACAGAGGGCCAACTATGAAAGACATTCCTTGGCAATAGCCAACTTCGGGGTCATAAACGCTAAAAGCATGAAGAATATTACCCAATTTCTCCTGGAAATCAGGTGCACGGAATAATGCAACTTGTGGAAATGTTCTGTGAAGATCTCGTTTGATGATCGACTCGAATTTGCTAGGCTCATTACAAAGTGAGTGGTACAAGGCAGACAAATCGCGATCCTTACATCCACATAAAGCCTTCCAAGCTCTCGGGCGTATTTCAGAAGGGATAGTTTCATGTAGGGATTTACAAGTTAAGAAAGGCAAAAGGGTGGCAGTTGCTGGGTAATCTTGACAAAGAAGATCCCAGAAAAGAGAATCAGAGAAAACTGCGTTCGATTCTGAGCATAGCTCTAGTAATCGTTCTTCGGCCTGATCATTAGTCGGGTTTTCTTTGGCGTGCACTAAGCTCAAACAACTCTTGACGAAGACCACCTGACGCTCATAAGAATGCTGTAAGTCATTATTCTGGGCAATGAGGGACTCAAGGTCCTCGGTATAAGCCATATTATATACAACGGGATGCTAAGGCCTACAACCCACGCAGTAGACAATTACAGTAGCGAATAGTGACAGATGAAGCTTCGTAGCCTTTGAAATAACGGTCCCAAACGTGAAGGAGCGAGTGTTGATGAACAGTTTACCCGGCCTATGCACATAGAATACCTCTCCCATTACCACTTTAAGCTTCAACATAAACAAAAGCTAATCCCGAACAATGTATCTAACAATAAGTGAACGAGAACAGTCATTTCGCAAAGGAGCAAAGCCTCTTTCCGATGATGGAACTAAGAGTAAAGTCCGAAAGTTTTCTCATTGGCCTCATACACAACCATCTATATCCAGTCTAGCTGCAGCCGGGTTCTACTATTCTCCTACAATCTCACATTCAGATAATACTAAGTGTTTTCATTGTGGATTCTCACTACACAGCTGGGAACCTGCAGATGACCCTATAGAACAGCATGCACTCTACGTACCCAACTGTGCATTTGCTATGTCTCAATTTGGAAACGTACAGGATCGAGAATTGGCATTGGCCAAACGGCTGGAGACGTTTGGCAACAACTGGCCTCACGACAATAAACGAGGCTGGTTAGCAACGAGCCAGAAAGTTGCCGAAGCAGGATTTCATTATATTTCTATAGTTCCGCAAGACGATAATGTCATGTGCTCGTCCTGTGGCCTTGCATTAGAAGGATGGGAGCCAAGAGATGACCCAGTTGCAGAACACCGTAGGCGTGCTCCGAAATGTGTCTCACTCCCTGAAAACTCCGTTAAAAAACAGGAGAAACCAACCAGGAGGTCATCTCGTATAAAGCGAAAGTCTGAGGCAATACTTGCATCAGAATCAGCTGCAGAAGAAAAGCCTAAAAGAAGACGAACAAACTCAAAAGGTCGCAGATCTAGCGTAGCATCTGCGGTAGGCGCTACAAATACAACAACTACTCAAAAAACTAGTTCTAGGAGATCTAAAACTAAGAAAAGCTCTTTGAACTCAACTCCCGAACTTGATAAAGCAGAGAATTATGTGAAATCTCCGCAACAGGCATTGCCAGCTTTAGTTGAGATCCCATCCCCGGAAAAACAATCACCAGCAAAAGCATACAGAAAATTGAACTCAATCACTCCTATAAGCCCTAAGGCAAGAGTCATTGAACCTCATGAATTACCAGTACCTGTTTCTTTGCCAAACTTAAGGGAGTTGCCTATAGGATCCCCAGGCAAGAATACCCAGGATACAACTGAACAAACTGGGGACAATAGCTTAAGCAGTAATGCACCAACGAAAGTTTCGGAGCCTTCCGAGGAAGGAGAGTTGGAGAAACCAGCAGAAGAAGAGCACCCGATCTCTTTTCTACTAGAAGAGAACCAGATACGCGAGGAGGCCATAGAATCCGTTGCACTTGAAATAGCAATCGCACCTGAACAACATGAACCATACGTGGGAAAGCAGGATGAGCAAGCTGCAACTGCAGGTCTATCAAAGGTTCAGGAAGAAGAGGTCCTTAGACCAAGATCAAAAGAGTCATTATTACAGGAGATTCAACAAGAGCTTCGGTCAACGAGAACCACACAAGCAAAGAACTATACGCCTTTAAAGCCATCGCCTCTTGGAAAAAGCTCTATGCAAGTTTCCGCGAATAACACAGAGAACCCCAGGACAACTCCAACCAACAGCCCTCTTAAAGAAAACACGGCATGGGATGAAATAGACCTTAATTCTGTATTTAATTCTGGTGAGATGACACTAAAGGAACTGGATAGCATTCCTGAGGAGTTCTTAGATAGGACTGTGGAAGAATGGTTAGAGCTGAACAAAAGCATGGCTCTTATGGATTTGCGACGACAAAGTGAAGCAAAAATCAGTCTGCTAAAAGTTCATGGAAACAAAGCAATGAGACTATTAAAATCGCTAAGGTGATATGGGGATTCAAGCTTACTGTAAACGACGACCCAAACTTTCAACCAACAAAACTCCACCAAATACTGGACCTTCACCACGGAGTGCTTTAATTTGTTTGACATGAATTGATGAAGAGAAGGATTGCAGTAGATGAATAATGTCATGGACAATAGAAGGGTAAGTTTTAAATATATAACCATTGAAAATCAGTTTCTCTGATATAGCAGGTCGAACGTCCGAGTTCAAATTGCGAAGACATTCGACTAGGCCATCTACTAATGATGAGTCTCCAGATTCATCAGAGGAAACAGTGTCAATGAAAACTGACTTGACTTGTTCTATGGTGTAGTCGAAGCATGATAAAGGTATATTGTACTTTTCGTGCAAATGAGACAAGCCTCTATTGATGATGACTTGATTCGATTGCATAAATCGTAAGTCATAAACTGGGCTAATAGAGGACATAGACCAGTCTACATTCACGACTAGAGCATTTCTGGAGCCAGCCGAAAGCGCTACAAGAGTAGGTAAAGGACAAGTCGAGATTGAGATTACAGCGAGTCTCGTTTCGAGGACATGCTCAAGAGCCTTTTTCACCAAGCCTGACAGCTCAACAGTTTCACATACCAAGACTTTGACTTTTTCAGGTGAAATATTTAGTTTATATAACGATTGATGAAGAAGTTCATGAATTGAATTAAGAACATCGGTGTACTTCACTGGTTTAGCGGATCCGAAGAGTGGGGTGTAAGTAAAGAGGGGTTGGGAAGCAGGAAAGAAGAGAGAGTCACATGATCCAGAGACACCAATGTACAGGCCTGTTGCAACCAAGTGAATAACTAGCACAGGGGTGTGCTTTCTATTTACAGACATGTAACGGTAAAGAACTGTGGGTCAGAAGGCACTTAGAGTTCGTGTTCCTCTATATTGAGTTCAACCGTGACCATGCCAACGGGATTGGGAGAGGATGAAGTAACAGTTGGAAGCCCCGGTAATCTAAAGTTATATCGGACTTGGTGGGCTTAGCAGCACCTTCGTTTCGGAGAATTTCGGGGGATTTCTATGGAGAAGCGTAGCGGCAGTTCTCTCAGCCGTCAGCTGGTGAAACTCTAATAACACTGCCATTACGGTGCTTTCTGCGGGCGAGCAGGCATTTGCCAGTACTATAGAACCTGCCATCAGCAATAGGGAGATTTACAGCAAGCCAAAGAGCTGCAAAATACATAGGATCAAAGGTTGAGGCCTGTTTAAGATAAAAAACGTAGTAGGACATAGTAATTGAACGGATTGGATCTCGAAGAAAAGATGTATAACCTTAACCTTACCGAAAGTTTTACCCCGGAATTTGCTCATGTGCTTATATCTGGCCGAGCGATCGAACTATTTTTGCGTCGTCCGATATTTTTGTATTTAATCTGACACTAAACATCTTATAATCCAGGGAAGTCGCGTAATTGAACGGGAAAGCCACTTCTTATCGATCAACTTGGACGGTTAAATAGAGATAGACCCTAGTGTGACCATCGCTTGTTCTTTACTTTGGCCCTAAACTCGCTTTATTCCAACCCGACTTTCCTCTGCCCCGCGCTTCTTCCTGGTTACTTCCCAAGTACAAATATACCAAATTTGCGGGGAGCTTGTACGCTCTCGTCGATTATATTAGGCAACAGGCATTTTTTGGAAAGAGAAAAATCGTGAACTATTGTCTAACTTGCTTCGGATAAAAGAAACCAGACAGGTTTTCATTTATACGCAAACCAATCAACCTCTCTTGCTGCTGTTCCAGATCCTCAAGAGTCAGAAGAAGCCGAGCTTTCAGCGTCTTTTTAGAGGGACCTAAGGATAAGTTTCCTGTGCAGCTAAGCAATCAAAAAAGTTCACTTGGGCAATACTAGCTACTAAGGTTTGTCTAAGATCGGCTCACTAGTGTATTTTTTCTCCTCTTACATCGTACTCTTTCTTAACAGTTAATTGCTAGTAGTCCAACTTGGCTACTAGAACGGGAAAGCCCACAAATACACGACGTCTAAACTGCCCCTTCGAACTTGGCTCAGAGCCTTATTTCAGAGCAGCCCAGATCTAGAAATGTCGTGGAGAATGACGCCTAAATTGGCCGAGAGAATCGAGCACTATGCCCGATTCTCACCCACAGGAGTTTCGCTGCGACAAATGGTCCAGTTCGGCCAGCACCCATCGGCTGGGACCTTGTTCCGCGGAGCACAGTTTCTAGGAGAAGAGCTCCCAATTCGTCTTGCACACAGAGTACAGGAGTTGGATCATTTACCTGATGGATTAAGTAATATGCCCTCGATCCAAAAGGTGAAGAACTGGTATGCACAATCCTTCGAGGAACTCACGTCGATACATCACCCCAAGATATCTTCTGAAGTGCGCGAACTCCTCTATAGCCCTCGACACCATCTCAGTGAAAATACCACAAACCCGGATCTGGCTCCAAAAGAACGAAAACAGGGCCATAAGCGTTACCACTACAATGTAGACAACGATACTGTATGGCCTCCTGAGATTCACGACTTCAATCAACGTTTCACTAGAATGCTTATCGGCATTAAGCGAAGACATGACGCTGTTGTAACAACAATAGCACAAGGCATTAATGAGTACAAGCATTCAAGGCAAAGACTACAGATAGATGACACCATCCAAGCCTTCCTGGATCGCTTCTACATGTCGAGAATCGGTATTCGAATATTGATCGGCCAGCATATTGCGCTTAATACCGAGGAACCGCAAGAAAATTACGTTGGGATCATATGCACGAAAACTAATGTTCGAGATCTAGCTACTGATGCTATAGAGAACGCTCGCTTCATTTGCGAAGATCACTATGGTATGTATGAAGCACCAAAAGTTCAGTTGGTGTGTGATCCTGATCTCACCTTCATGTATGTTCCTGGACATCTAAGCCATATGCTCTTTGAGATATTAAAAAACTCTCTGCGGGCTGTCGTAGAGAAAGAAGGTATTCCTGCTGACGAATACTCTCCTGTGAAGCTCATTGTAGCGGCTGGAAAGGAAGACATCACCATAAAGATATCGGACGAGGGAGGTGGTATCCCTAGAAGCGCCATACCCTATGTGTGGACATACATGTATACCACAGTTGAATCAACGCCACAGCTTGATCCAGACTTCAACAAGAGCGACTTTAAAGCACCCATGGCTGGATTTGGCTATGGTTTACCGATTTCAAGACTGTACGCCAGATACTTTGGCGGTGACCTGAAGCTTATCAGTATGGAAGGATATGGAACTGATGTATATCTTCACCTTAATAGGCTCAGTAGTTCTTCTGAGCCCTTGCCATGACTTGATGATAGTATGTTCTAGACTACTTGAATATGAATATACCTTGCTCTCACAAGCGCCTAACTCAAAATCTAATATCCACTAAATCAAGTCAACAGCTGGACTGCAAACTTAGTTGCTATAGTAACCACATCTAAATTCCTGGCTAAGTAATCGCTCTTTGGGAGCTTTATATGCAGATATCTTTTCTCCCTTTCTACAGTTTCTATTCTTTCTTCGCTCTAATCTGCTCTAGTTGCGAATCATCTGTATACAAGAACACTCTATCTCATTGGCTGTCCACTGATAACGTCAGAATTTTGTGTTTGAGGGCTTAGCATCCTCATTGTACGCGCTAGGTTCGTCTTCCTTGCCGTATTTCGCCTGCTTTTTTCTTGCCAGAAGAGTTTCTTCAGATCTTCTGCTTTAGTCTTCCTTCCAAAGCTCTTAGCACCTAGGTTCAAGACTTCGGGTTAAGCATAACGCTTATTGCTATTTTGATATACTTACTCTACCGTTTTAGGAAGTGTTTCTGAATCCAGTAAGCGCTTTCTTTTGTTTCATTTTGACTAATCGAGACCGCTATCCATCTGCGATACAATTTTCGGAGGTTTTAGGCACTCCGAAGTTTGTTGACTATGTCAGCCAACGCGTTTGATGAGTTATCCGTCAGGATAGCATTCCATGATTTCACACAGAGATCTGAGGATGAGCTAACTATAAAGAAAGGGGATCACATTAAGGTCCTCAAAACTGATGAAGGATTTGATGACGGTTGGTACCTCGGGTTCAACCTGCGAACTCATGAATCTGGTGTTTTCCCATGTATTTACACAAATGAACTTCCACAAACCGCGAAGGCTGGCGAGCCTGTATCTTACTTCAACGATGATATAGCCAGCAATCGCTCTCAGCAGGAGCTTGATTCGGTCGATGTTCAATCTAACGGTGGCCACGCATCTCCTTCCGTTGACCAGGCTTTGTCTGATATCGACAGAGCGATATCTGCTCTACAGACACCTTCTAGCCACGACGATCAGATCATTCCCGACAATGAAAAACAGGCATCTCCCCCGACCTCTGATGACACCGTACAGATATCATCATGGACTCCGGAACAAGTTTCCGATCATTTTGCTCAGGTAGGATTTGAGTCTGATGTTTCTCAAGCTATGCTGAAACATAAGATATCGGGTGCTATTCTCATGGAACTTGATCTCGGCCATTTGAAGGAACTCGACATATCCACTTTTGGTACTAGATTTGAAATAAACAAAGAGATTATCAGGTTGCGAAATATACAACAGGCTGCTGCGGCATCGACTCAGCGTCCTTCAGCACCTCCTGCAGCGCAACATACTGTAGGACTGATGCCGCCACCTCAATCGCAGACTCAATTGCGCAAAACCCTTTCTACTATTAGGCGTACAGCAGCAGTTGATTCTAATGGACTACGTTCTGTTTCTGATGGAGACTATGGCTTGGCTCCACCAAATACAACCAAGACATTTGGCCACAATAGATTTGGTTCTTCCATATCTCAGATCACAGAAGATTCAGAATACTCGAATTATAACAATAATATTCCGGCTGAGGACGAGTCCAAGCACGAGCAAACTTCGGAAACTAGTATGAGCACCGAGTTAACGGAAAGTGCTCCTAATACCCCAACTATGGATGCCTCTCGAAGTCGCAAAAGTAATGGTACAGGCTCTAATTTTGGCAATGGATTTAATCCAACAGGCTTGAGCTCTCAAATTGTGAACCAGGGCGAAGTTACTCCTACGGGATCACCTACTCAGAGGAGATCTGTGGAAGTTAATTCAAGTCCTGGACGCCCTCAAATTCACACCTTCATTTCTGAATCGCAGGTTTTGGCAAAGATGCCGAACCGAGCTCCAGTGAAGAAATCAGACTCTAAGAAGAATACATCTGCATTCCTTGAAGGGCTCCAAAATGTGACACCTACGCAGGCTGCCGCTAAAGCAGACCACTCTGGCTGGTTGTTTAAACGAGCGAGCAAACTCGGAGGATGGAATAAGCGATTTTTTGTGCTCCAGGGCACACGTTTATCATACTTTGCTACCATTGAAGATTCTCGCGAGAAAGGATTGATTGACATCAATTCTCACAAAGTCACAGTTCTCGATGGAGATGATACTCTGGTTACCTTACATGCTGCTGGATTTGGCCATGGAAGACACTGTTTCAAGATAACTCCTCCAGGTCCTGGAGGACGCAAAGGAGTGACGTTTACAGCACCCAAAGTCCATTACTTTGCTGCTGAAAGTAAGGAGGCTATGAAGAGTTGGATTGAGGCCTTTATGAAAGCCACTATTGATAAGGATGATACTGTTCCCGTTATCTCTACTTGCGTCACGCCAACGATATCTTTAGCTAAAGCGCAGGAGATATTTGGAGGTGCTGACCCTATCGGTCATATTGGAACCCAGGATGACACGAGAGAGACTTACAGTGAAAACGCATATGGCCGCTAGAGTCCAACGGGAACCGCCTATTTTGTCACGCCATCGTCATGTTTTGTATATTAGCAAATTAAAATACCATTAGTGTTATATTAATTTTATCTCTGCCTTGCTCGTAAATCGCGGATCTTCTGGAGTTTTTTGTAGTTCTCTGCGTTGGTAGGTGTATACTCCATCGCTTCAAGTAAAACAGACCAGGCTCCCGTCACTGATACGGCACGAATAAGTAATTGCCAGTCATTGGAGTCAATTAAGGAATTCTCACGGCCTAGTACATAAGACAACCAAGCTCTACGTAGAGACTCTGCGGAGAAATCAGAATAGTAGGCATCAGTAAGCAAAGCCAGCGCTGCTTGCCTTCGGGTTCTCTTGTCCAGCTTTTCATGAAACAGAAGAGCATATATAATTTCGTTTCTCGTGGAGTATTTTTCATTTCTTGCTATATCAATAAGCTGTGAGGCGAGCGAACGAATAACGGCTGCGGAATTACTCCCATGAGCTAAAATATCGAGGAAATTATCTAGCAGAGTAAAGTCGGAGGAAGGTTGAGAAGAATAAAGGCGACGCAACTTCTGAAGCAAGAAAGAGGGTATAATATCAGGGTGAGCAAACTTATGAGGCATGATGTCTCTATATAAATTGATAATAATAGACAAGGACTGATTAGGAGGGACATCAGACTTATGAAAGATTGTTTCAAACAAAGACCTGGTAGCATTGGTGATCGGATCCATGAACGGTAAAGAGTAGTTGAGGGGTCGGTTTGGTTCTGAAGTGTAGCATAGTTCAAAAAGATTCATCAAAAAATTTATGGGAAGGTCTGAGTCAAATAGTTGAGCATAGACGAGTTGTAGATCAGCAGGGGTGAGATATGGATATTCGGACCGAAGCGCTTCATACAAAGTCAACATATCCTGAAGGCGATCAGATCGTCGAAGTACAGATATAAGGTCAGCATGAAATACGATCATATCATCGATAGACATATCAGGATGTATAGCTAGTATAGAAGTTCTATACTGTAGAATGGGGAAAGGGTCGAACTTTTCTCTAGCAGAGAGGAGGGATTTGAGACCGACTGCAGCTGTTGTAGGAGAAACAATCTGAGGGTTAGTTTCAAAGGCCCATATTAGAAGAGCTGCAGCAGGTTTATGCATATGAAGAGTCGTGGCAAGAGATAATAGACGAGAAAATGAGCAAGAAGTTAGGGTAGCGTGTCCGGCAATGCAATTAGAAATTTGCTGCTCTACCAGAGAGGAGGCAACGCTGAGCCGATTCGCAAAGGGAAGTAAATTGTATTTACGAGAACGGAGAGGATCCGAGTCATCTGATCTAAGTATGGATAGTTGAATGAGCTCCAGCATAGAAGTTTGGAAGATTTGGAAGAATCCAATGATTTTGTACAGTTTAGAGTATAGTTGTGCCACTAGCTCAATGTCACCTTCGACTATAGCACTACGAAACGAGCGCATATATCTGTAATTCTCACTGTAGATTTTTCTTTTGAGACGCTGCCATTCTGACTGGGTACTTGTTCCGGGCAAGTGCACGTCGATTGGATCAGCGGGAATGGTAGTAGGTATCGGGACGAGTTTTCGGCGATAAAAGGCTAGAGGCAGGTTTGGATGAATATAACTAGGCTCAGGGTTTGGAATATTTGAGTACCGCCGAATAAGTCGGATTTCTATGCTCCATTTCCTGAGCATTTGACTTGATTTTATGCAGGAGTGATCACACTGGGAAGCTTTCCCAATGGGGGTTGTCCAGCGACATGACAGCAGAAGAAATGGTCGAAAGCGTACTTACAGATGCGCCAATTGGACTTGGAAAGCTGGCAGCATGGAGGAAACGAGGCAGGACTCTGAAATTCCAGTGGCATCCAAGTATATTGCAAGGGTATGCTTGGATTGACACCAATGACCCCAAAAAGCGGGCTAAGTTCGAACCCAACGAAGCTTTTCTTTACAACGTAAACATAGAGAAACACTCAGACAGATACCGAGAGTTTGTCATAGAGGCACATAACATTGTTAAAGAGACCTATCAACTTGATGAATTTGACGATGACGACCTCTTGGACCAGTACTATCAGCAACTTCTTCGAAGTGCCAATAATGCCTACGCCGATTTATCTTCGGAGGGACAAGATTCAGATTCCAACATAGAAAGTCTAGCTGAGGCTATAGTAACTGCGCGAATTATGGGGGTGCGATATTACTCCAATAATCTGGCTACGTCGTTGCTGGACTGGGTAAATAAAACTCAACCTGAACCAAGCTCCAAAGAATCAAAGGATTTGGTAACTTACTCCCCAGTCACACGGTATCCTCGCTTCTGGCCCTATCTCTTTAAGTGCATATTACGCGGGAAGTTCAGTCTGGCATACATTGCCTTAGAAAATTCTGATTTAGCTAAATTAGATCCATCTGCCGCTACATTTCTAGAGCAAATGCTTCAGTTACTGAAAACTTGGATCCCCCCCACAGACGATGGCTATTTGAATGTTCAATGGCGCACAAAAGTTCTGGAACTTGAGGAAGACACAATGACCGCTACAGATGCTACCACGAAGGTATCATTTAGGACGCTGATTCGATTGCTGCGCGGTGATATCGAGACCATTATTTCTCTGGCCGATACTTGGTTCGAAGCCGTTGCTGCTTTGCTGGTATTTCACGATCCGATGCCTAGTAGGTTGAGTGATTATTTGGATAGAGTGGAAACTAAATTACCCATGAATGCAACTGCTACGTGGGAGGGTGCCGCTTTTGATATCTTAAAGGGTAGAATCGTGCGAGCTCTAGCTCAGCTGGGCACATTGGATGCCACAGTTGCCGCAGCCACAGCGGAGTTTTGCGACAGAAAGGGCCTTTTAGATGCCTATATCGATTTCCTTCCCTATTCACAGTCTGATATTCGGGGCAGCCTTGTTACACAGCATGCTATTGAATGCTTAAACCACCCCGTCACTTATCTTACTGGAATTGCATATCTGAAAACCGTGAGTTTAGTTGAAGCTCAGAAAGCTGCGGCCACTACCATCATACGCATACCCTTAAACTCATCAGAAGATGCTGCAACTTTATTGAAAGTTTGCGAAGATCTGCAACTCATAGATGAGGCCAAGTACTTGACAGCTAGTTGGACGGATAAGTTGTATTATAACAACCAGATAGGAGAAGCTATGCTTTTCGCCGCTTCTATTGGCCACATGGATCGTGTTCGCAGCTTGATGTGGAGGGCATTCGAAAATATGTTGGTAGCAGGAGATTTCGTCTTTCAGGATGATCATATCTTAGTACAAATTATCAAGTCTCCGCATGATAGTCCGAAGAATATAAGAGAATGTATTGCACCACTAGCAATACTCGCTATGGTTTATGAATCCAGCAAGAATAACGACAATCTTGCTGTGATCTCAGCATTAAGGAAATTGATTCGATTCCCTTACACACCGAGACCATTACAGCCACTATTGTTATGCGAATTTATACCTTATTTCGGAGACGACTTTTCGGAACAGCTTAATATTGGGATGATATCGGACATTCTTACGACCTTGGAGCAAAGTAAGGCTCACTTGAGTTTATTGGAGACAGCTCTAAACAGCAGGAAGAACAACGCCAAGAGAGCAACTTTGGCATGGCATGAGTTTGTCACAGGAGATACGGCTGAAGCTGTTGTAAGATATTTGCGGTTGCAATTAAGCAAACAAGTTGCTTTGTGCTATATGGATTGAATTTAAGCCTATGGCATGTGATGTGTGATGAAGGCTGTGCTGCAAGATATCCATAAACTTTATCGGGATATAACATTCTGTGATACGAGCACTTGTCTCTTACCATGCGGCTATGTCTAATCCCGATTAGTTTCGGCTTACACATCCAAATCTGGCAAGAGTGTGTTCGGCTTAGCATGGGTATCTGGGAATGCTTTAGGTTGAGCTCTCAAAGTTTCGCAGTTTTGGCGTCGGCAAACGCTATTATAACTCTAGGACCTGACCATCTTGTTTAATAGAACGGAATTGAGAGTTAATGAAGATCAGTTATTTTTTCTTCGGCTGATTGATCTCTGTTGTACAATTATTGGTTTTGTGTGCCACCATTAAGTGCATAAGGTGACGCAGCAAAACCCCGACTATTGCCCCTTTTGGCGCGGCTAAGGATTTGAATTCTCGGATTTAGAATTATGCGAACTTTAACGAGTATATAAAGCTAAATTATTCCGGCGTCAGTGCCCCTTAACGCCACGGCGGGCCGGCATTAGAGTAGCCCGTACCCTATAACGTTATTAGGGCAGGCTCAAAAGAAATTTAGCCAATAAGAGATATTCAGACTAACATTTGCCCGAATTACGTCACTATTTTAGACGTTCACGAGAAAGGCCATATTTTATTGGCTATAAGTTTTCTGAGAGTTTTTATTTTTAAACGGTAAGAACTGTTGCTCCTGAAATGTGTCAAACTCTATTCTAAAAGAACTCAAAATTTACTACACAATGGGCTTTATATAGACGGCACGGAAATTCACCTCGCTCTTTCTGTTTCACAGTGCGCATTTTAAGAAGTTTGGTTTCATTCTAGATCATTTGTATAGAATTTAGAACTTATCCTTTCCTTTCTGTTACAGCATCTTAGACCGAATAGATTTCGACTCTAAACATACTTCATAATACTATTGATTTCAGTTAAAACAACATACACAATGACTGAGTTATTGCTTTCACCTACAGCCAGTGCACAAGACTCTTTTTTTTCTCGACGCCGCAGAGATAGAGCCGCATCACGTATTCGAGGCTCTTCAGCGTCACCTTCACCAGCTCGTAGAGCTTTCTCCATGTCTCCGGCTCCATACCGAAGAAGAAGGAGCTCTATCTTGGCGGAACCTGGTTCTGAAATGAATGATACTCTGAGTCTGTACCTTCCCAAGCCAACGCCGAAGCAGGCTAGCGAGCCAATAGTTGGATCCTATGCTTTAGCATTTGATATTGACGGAGTGCTGATGCGATCCGGAGATCCAATCCCCGTCGCACCCGAAGCTCTTCGTATACTGAACGGCGACAACGAGTACAATGTTAGAGTTCCCTACATTTTTGTTACCAATGGTGGCGGAAAGACTGAGGAACAGCGTTGCAAAGAGTTCTCAGAAAAGATGCAGACTCCTGTCTCACCTAACCAATTTATCCAAGGCCATACACCCATGAGACAGTTGCGTAACCAATTCGGAACTGTCTTGGTTGTTGGAGGCATTGGGGAGGCATGCAGACAAGTGGCTGAGCAGTATGGCTTCAAGGATGTTATCACCCCTGGTGATATCCTGAAATGGAATCCTAATGTTTGCCCTTTCCGTACGCTGACTGATGAGGAGCACAAGAACAGTCGATCCAGGGATTTTTCTAAGATAGAGATCGAAGCCATTCTTGTATTTGCTGATTCCAGAGACTGGGCTGCTGATCAGCAGATTATCCTGGATCTTCTGCTGTCGAAGAATGGAGTCATGGGCACTGTTTCTGAAACATATGAAGAAGGCCCTCCTCTTTACTTCGCACACAATGACTTTGTATGGGCTACAAATTACGATATTTCTCGGTACGGCATGGGCGCCCTACAAGTTTCTATCTCTGCGTTGTACAAGGCGCATACCGGCAAAGAACTGTCTGTTACCAAGTACGGCAAGCCAAACTATGAGACCTTTAAGTATGCTAACAATCTTCTGGCCGAGTGGCGCGAGAAGATTTTTGGACATAAATCTGACCCAACCACTGTATACTTTGTTGGAGATACTCCCGAGAGTGACATACAGTTTGCTAACCAGTTCGATGACTCGTGGCATTCTATTCTCGTGAAGACCGGAGTTTACCAGGAAGGTACTATTCCGAAGTACAAGCCTAAAGTTATTGTTGACAATGTGCTTGAGGCTGTCAAGTATGTTATCGAAAGAGAGCATGGAGCCCGCGAAGAAGGGTATATTTTAGAAGAGGAGGAAGAAGAATGACTGGAGTAACTGCAGGATACAGACTCCTAGCTTAGTACACGGGCTGCATAGAGAATACATAAATAGAGATCTAACAGTATATTTAGAAGAATTGCAGAACTAGAGACATTTAGAGACTTTTAGTGAATTTTGGTAGTCGTCAAGTCTGAGGTGCTGGCGGAACTTAGCTTTCACATGGACCCTCTTCTCGAAGTTTGCACTTGGAAGAAGTACGATGAGGAAACAAGAAAGAGGTGTCTTGAGTTATTAAAGGCAGGTATTCCTGCTACTGTGAGTGATGATAATGAAAAAACACCACTGCACCTGTTGGTCGATAACTTTGAGGAGAGTGCAACTGAAGAAGAGATCGAAGGATGCGTAGAGATGATTCGGCTATTTTTTCAGTGGGGAGGCGGCTGGATCCACCTTGATGCTAATAACGAGAGTCCAGGGTGTATCGCGTTACGCCGAGGTATTCATAAGTCGATATATCAGATGTTTCTGGAAGAAGGAGTGAGATCAGAAATTTTGTTAAGGAAACTAGGGTCGCTAACGCAAGACACCGATGAGATTGCAGCAAATACAGATAAATATCTAGAAGACGATATTGAATACAGAGAACATGAATTGGTCACAAGTGAAAAAGACGGAGTAATGATGGACTGGGAGGCTGGTATCATGAAAAGAAGTGCCGAGATCTTATGTAAACAAGAGGGTCAGTCCGTTCTAAATGTCGGATTTGGAATGGGGATAATGGATGAGTACCTACAAGGATACAAACCGTCGAAGCACTATATTGTTGAAGCTCACCCAAAGGTCCTGGCGAAGATGAAAGAATGCGGATGGTATGATCGAGAAGGAGTTGTTATACTGGAAGGTAAATGGCAAGACGTGCTTCCTAAGCTACTAGAAGCGAACATGATTTTTGACGGTATATATTTCGATACGTTTTCAGAGAAGTACGAAGCATTATTGGAATTCTATGATCTTGTTGTGGGGATGTTGGCGATGGACGGAGTGTTCTCGTTTTTCAATGGACTAGGAGCTGACCGACAAATATGCTACGATGTCTATTGCCGTATAGTAGAGAGCGACTTATCTGATTATGGGCTGAGCGTTAAATATGAATCGATAGTAGTGGATGAGCAGGTATGGACGGACATAAAAAGACCCTATTGGAATGTGAATCCGTACATGCTGCCTATATGCCACTTCTAGAGCCAAATAAACGAGTTTATATAGCCGTAGAACGTTACGTAACTATTAGAACAGACCACCCCTCAGGGCCAATACGAGATGCAATGTCGACCCACCTTGAATACCGTAATGTCTAGCATCTTCCATATCCGACATCTGCTTCCCACCAAATATAAGTCTCTGCTGTGCCGGAGGGATCCCCTCTTTTTCTTCTACTTTCTCTTTTATCTGCGAGATCTATCGTTAACATCATTCTTCCAGCTTCGAGAAGCACAATCTTACCTTGTCCGACGCATCTATATCCAGAGAGATCTAGATGTTAGTAATGTTCTCTGTACAATGGATGGACTACATACTTCTTTGCCTGTAAGGGTCTAGTCGTTAGTCTTGCTGCTTCTCGGATGATGCCTAGCTGTACCGTACCTTCACCTTTATCTGCATGTTGGGATAAGGGAGAGTAAAGGTGGAAAGTAAAAGCGGGCAGAGCTACTAGAAATTTCATGCCATGTTGTCATGTAGTGCTATTGTATAAAGCTAAGCGCATTTCTCTTGTTGCTAATAGTTGATGATCCAGTTTTATCATCCAAAAAGCGTCCAGGGTAGGGAACTTAGTGTATGTTTTCGGAGTGTATCTTTCTCGGTCTTGGAGTCGCTGGAGCATGGTTTTCTCCATGTCGGTCACATTCCAATGCAGCTGTTTCTTGATAGCTATTCTACGGCGTAGATCCTCTGCGCTGCCGGAAAACGTATAAGGGTTTAGGACAGCAGCCAGTCGAACGGACTCTTTGTCAGGGTACCAATCGTCCGGGATCGGGTGTGAGAGTATGCCAGACCTGGGCGAGATTTCCAGTCTACGTGCCTTCAACTTAGTGGCTTGCCACGTTCGCGGGCTTTTAAGTGGCTTTAAATCAGTGGAATATCTTCTCAGCATTTCTATGTCTTCTGATATCTACGACAATAGAAGAATCATGATCGAAGTTATAGTTTGGGATGTTCCTGGCCCAACTCTACACGGCAAGGAGGTTTCAGAGATACAAGCCCTCGATGGACTCTTCCAGCTTGTTTTTCATCACACGATCTCTAGCCGACCGGAAGTCAGCAGCAGTAACTCGCATTCGTCGTTCTCGTAGGGCCAACAGTCCAGCTTCCGTGCACATAGCCTTAATATCTGCTCCTGACAAATCGTCCTTCAGCTGAACAAACTCTTCTAACTCAACGTCAGGAGCTAGGGACATCTTGGACGTGTGGATCTGGAAAATCTTGCGCTTCGTGTTCTGGTCCGGGTTTTCAAATAGAATTTTCCGGTCGATTCTGCCGGGCCGAATAAGAGCAGGGTCGAGGCTCTCGATCTTGTTCGTAGCCATGATCACTTTGACGTCGCCACGGTCATCAAATCCATCCAGCTGATTGAGTAACTCCAACATTGTGCGCTGGATTTCTCTTTCTCCTCCAGAGGAAGACTCGTATCGCTTGGTGCCAATGGCATCGATCTCGTCTATGAACACAATAGAAGGCGCATGTTCAGCAGCCACCTGGAAAATCTGGCGACACAACCGCGGCCCGTCTCCAAGGTACTTCTGGATCAGCTCAGAGCCTACAATTCTTAGAAACGTAGCAGACGTCTGGTTTGCTACAGCCTTGGCAAGCAGAGTTTTGCCAGTTCCAGGAGCACCGTAAAGAATTACGCCTTTAGGCGGCTTGATTCCCATCTCCTCGTAGAGCTCTGGATGAGTCAAAGGGAGTTCTACGGCCTCTTTGATTTCCTGAATCTGAGACTCGAGACCTCCAATGTCTGCATACGACTCCGTGGGTGCCTTGTCCAGTTTCATGACGCTAACCATAGGATCGGCATCATCTTGCAGAACACCTACAATAGAAACCGACTTATGATGGAGAAGAACCGTGCACCCGGGTTCAAGGAGGTCTTTGTCCACAAAAGACATAATGGACACGTAATATTCTGGACCCGTTGCCGACGAAACGATTGCATGGTCGTCATCAATAATCTCTTCTAACGTGCCGACACCCATTGGGCTACCGCGGATCTCGTCAACTTTAGATCGTTCCTCGGCCACCCGATCATCTGTAGACTTCAGCTGTTCTTGGTTCTGCACAAATTCTTCTTCCATTAGAAGGTGGTCTTTAATTCTTTCCATTTTCAGCAGTTTCAGCCGGCATCTGGTCGACGGGTGAATCGCTGGAAGTCGATTCGACGCATCGGGACCTCTTCTCTTCTTCTTGCCAACTCTAGTGGCCACTGGGGGCTCGTATTTGGGCTTGTCTTGTTTTTTCTTCTTTCTACGTTCGCCGTCGCCGAAAATATTCGGCGGAAGCCCAAATTGTCCGCTTTGGCCTTGACCCATATTGCCACGGTCTGTGTGTAAAGGCAGACTCGTGGAGCGGTGGTTTACCCTATCAGCAACCCTACTGCGCTCAAACCTCTGCGAAAACTCGTCCAGCGACATGGCGTCCAACGATGAGCTCGTAAAGCTGGCCACCCGTGCAGCAGAGAAACTGAAAATCAATGATACCGAGACAAACCCTCGAGGAATCCCTAAAGCTCCATTTATCGATAAGGTCGATCGCTTTGTTGCTTCTGCCGACGAAGCTGAGGCCATGCTCCGCACGCTCCAAGCCATGCTGAACAAGTACCAATCTATGGAAGCCGTCACAACACAGAGGAAAGCTTCGCTACTGCAGCGAATGCCCGATATTGAGGAAACATTGAAAACAGTGCAGTTCCTGAAGGAGCAGAAGGAAGCCGACAGATCTACAGTAACAACCTACGAACTTGACGAAACCCTCTACGCACAGGCCAGGATAGACCCGACTGACTCTGTCTGCTTGTGGCTTGGAGCCAACGTTATGCTAGAGTATCCTATTGATGAAGCAATTGAGCTTTTAACCGACCGACTCCGCATCGCTGCGAAGAACTTGCAGGACTGCGACGAAGATCTAGAGTTCCTCAGAGAAGCCATCACAACCATGCAAGTTAATACTGCTAGGGTGTACAACTGGGATGTGCAGAGACGCAAGGCTGAGAAAAACAGCACTTAGACCGCCCAAAGCTTTAAGTATAGCGCCGCTCGTACAACATGACCCCTTCCCCAGATCGTCTCGGGTTAGGGTGATGCGCTCACTCCCAAACTCTTCCTTCCTCTTGCCCATGAACCAGCCTGAGGTAGTAGAGATATCCGATGATTCTGGCAACGAAACCGAAGCGCTGTCTCAAAAGTCCAGCTTTCTTGGATTAGATCGGGCTGCGATGGAACGCGAGAGGCTTGAGCGCCAGAAGAAACGGAAAGCTGAATTAGGCAGTTCTCAGCCTCTGCCCAAGCGTCCTGCGAAATCAAGGGTCGGCGAGCGATTCTGGGATGGCATTGTGCTGCGTACGGCTGTTCAAGGATATCCAAGAAAGGATGACATAACAATAGATGAATTGTGGGATGCCGAGCATGTACACAAGGCCGTCCTTTCCTCTTTTTGTACGCACTACCCCTGGGTGCTCTCGAAACTCTGTAAAGGACCACCTAAAGACCTGGTGTTCGTTACAGTTGATGATGTGCTTAATGACAGTCAATTTAATCAAACAGTGACAACTGGCTTGCTAAAGTCTTTTCAGAATATAAGACCCTATATGGGTGGCTGCATACATACCATGCATTCAAAGCTGCAGCTTCTATTCTATAAAGATAGACTAAGGTTGTGCATCCCCTCAGCAAATCTGACTGATTATGATTGGGGTGAAGCTGGTGGAGTCCTGGAGAATATTGTATTTATTCAAGATTTTCCATATTATCCAGATGGAATGGATAAGTCAGATATATTCCTCGATCTTAACGCGAAACCACTCTCTAACCACATGGCAAAAGTTTATGAGGGCTTTTACCAAAAAGTTTCTCACCCGTTTCTGAAGGAGCTAATCAGATTTTTACAAGCTCAGGGGTTTACTAGGTCTTTTGTGGAGGACCTTGCTAGAACCGTTGATTGGACTAAAGCTGACAAACTTCGCTTTATTCATACTATTGGAGGGAACTTCCCTTTAAGCGACAAGGTCCTAGAAGAAAAAAGCAAAAAATACCCGAATAACTGGATTAATCCTATGCATCATGTGCAAAACTCTTCAGACTTTTCTTGGAGCACTGGCTTCTTAGGCCTGTCCTCCGCAATCAGGTCGCTGAAGTCGGATGCCATAATTTGCTCTGATATGAAATACATCACCTCGTCTGTTGGAAGCCTCACAGATATATACTGCTGGACCATGTATCTTTCGGCACACGGTTTTGAATTTTCTGCCGACTGGGACTACTGGCCTGCCTCCGTCGGAAAGTGTGTCGCATCTCTTAAAGGAATACAGAAGGAAGAACTAGCCAAGCTTGAAATATATTTTCCCTCAGAAGAAGAAGTAGAAAACTCAAGAGGAGGCGTGGATTCAGCCGGCACCTTGTTCTTGGCCAGAAAATTCTGGAACTCACCTGCATTCCCTAAGCATCTATTTAGAGCCCTGCAAACTATCCGGCCTAGGTGTTTGAGCCACTCAAAAATGTTCTGGACTGATCAGTTTGTCTATGCTGGAAGTCATAATTTCTCAGCTTCTGCCTGGGGAAAAATCAACAAGAACAACACTATGTCATGTGGAAATTGGGAATGCGGAGTCTTGATTCCTAAAGATTCTGGAGTTTTCACATGCATTTCAGTAAAATTCGATAACCCACAGATACTTCAGCATCCGTTTATGCAGTCGAGCTGGTGATGATTAGCTGATACGATACTAATTGATATCTAGTAGGTTAACCATATATTGCGTAAGTAGAAACACATTATGCCGGGTCGCTCTCAGATAGAAAAGTAATACGGCACTAAATCAAGAGACATATGGGACTTGGCAGAGGCCACACTAAAACAAAGAGAAAGCGTTTGAGAAGTTACTATTCTAAACCGAATCCTCAAGATACTTGTATTCGAATTGGAAGTTAGCCTTGCGACGTTGCAACCACATCCCTTCGAAATCAAAATATCTATAGGTGCCCTGCTCATAATCGTCTGTGATAATGTCGGGCTCATCATGCCTCTGAAACCAGGTTAAAAATCCTATGTGATATCTCCAATTCTGACGCTTAAGCTCCTTAGCTGCCAAATACTGCTGATATGTGCCCTGACGATAATAGAATATATAGAAAAGAGTCTCAAAGTCCAGTTTAGTATATAGAGCGGGATCATCGAAAATAGCTAATGGAACTTGAGGGTAGTATGAAGCCATAGGATAAGGATTCTGAGGTCGATAATGTTTTGGTTTCTCTGCATCTCTTGAATCTGGGCAATTGGTTAAGGAGCTTTCCAGCAGATCGGCAATAGAAGAAATAGGAGGAGGATTCTCTGCCCGTTTCTTAGCAGAATTAAGGCTTGAGATCAAATCCTGTAAACCTGGTGGGAGATGAGCTAGAGACTCGTCGACTGAGGAAAGCGTTTCAGCTCGAGTCAGATCTGGAGTCCTTGTGCCTGTAGTGCTATCGGTGACTGAGGATTTAGCCGAATCTTTCACGTTATGTCTGTCATCCTTTGAGTTTTCCACTGGTAATTGAGATGAGTCCTTACTAGCAAACAAGCCTACTGAAGCCGCAGCTACGGCGGCAGCAGTCAGAGGCAGGCCACCGTTAGGGGTTGAGACACCAGGAGGTTTAGATAAACTCTGACTAGCGGCGCCTCTGGTGGACGGCGGAGGAAGAGGAACCAAACCAGCTGCTGGAGTTCCTGTAGAAGAAGCGACGGCGGCAGCGGCAGCTGCGGCAGAAGCATACTTAATGGTTTCCCCCGCTGGCTTTGAGGGTAGCGGTGCGGGCTTTACTGAGGCGCCTATGAAGGCCGATGCTGCTGATGGAGGCTGAGCAACGTGAGGCTGAGCAGCGTGGGGCTGAGCCTTCGGTATTGACGGTGACGGCGCAGCAGCTGAAAGGCCAGAAGACCTTCTGGATAGAGGCTCTGACTTTTTAGAGCTGGAAGATTGAGAAGTAGGAGGCAGATTTGAGGCGTTATTACTTGACGAAGTAGAGAGGGGAGCAGCGGACCCGGATGCGGCGGGGGCTGTCGTGTTGAAAGTACTGTTTATCGTGGAAGAGCCAGGCGCCGAATTAGACGACGGCGCCGATGAGGAGGCAATAGCATTTAAAGTATCGCTTTTGTCCGGATCTTCACGACGTTCTGTGGTTGAATAGCCTAAGCCGTCCTCATCGTCGTCGAGGTTGAGTTCATCATAGATCTCCTCGTCTTCTGCGAACTCTAGCTCTTGATTTGATTCGACATAGTAAGTTATATCTTCCTGGATGGCCTGAATTGGAGAGATATCGAGAGCGTCATTTTCCAGCATGCGAAGTATAGTTTCAAGCTTCTTCTGGTGCCATTTATGGCGCTCTACGAAGTGATCGATCTCCGATATTCGCTCCATTTTGGAGGTATCTTTTCTGCCTTTCTTCATAGTTGCCTGAATAGCTTCTTGTTCGGCTTCAAACTGCTCAATTTGATGGTCCAGTTCTTCGATAGTATTAGAGATCCAGTTACTCATCTCGATCTTCTCCTGGTCCTTTGGATC
Organism: Tortispora agaves; assembly: GCA_030462865.1. Classification (NCBI taxonomy): domain Eukaryota; kingdom Fungi; phylum Ascomycota; class Trigonopsidomycetes; order Trigonopsidales; family Trigonopsidaceae; genus Tortispora; species Tortispora agaves. The sequence continues at coordinate 40,900 of JAKVQP010000003.1, forward strand.
AGATTTGGCTGAAGCGGTCAGACCTTCACGAGAGTAAGCCTTAGTCTTCATTTCACGCTCAACCGCCTTGAATCGTTCCATCTCAGTTTCTATAAGCTTCCTGTTATCGGCCAGTGACTTTTTGTCTTTGATATCACTGCTTCCCTGCCATGTCTTAATTTGATCACGCAGCCGTTGGAGTTTCTTTATCTCACGCTTCAAGTCCTGTTCTAACTTGTCCTTCTGGCTGGGGTTTGAACTAGACTGAACTTTCTCATACAAGCCGTCGAATATAGCGACGCCCTCGGCGACGCGCTTAAAGACTCGATCGATTTCTCTGTTATTGCGGAGGTTAGTTTCGCCGAAGGCCTGTGCTTAGAGCGTGCTTGCTTGTTTATACTTACTGCTGGAGTTTCCGAGCCGACATGATGAAATTTTCGCTGCTACACTACTACGCACTGCTTAAGAAAACTGGCACGTTCGCTTCCGAACAATTCCTGGTTTTCCGTGCCTTTCTGTGCAACTTCTAGTGATTATGTGGTAGTAGAATACTGCACAAAAAGGGCCGGGGGTGAGGGTTAAGGCTTTTCACAAGTAGGGCTACTTCTCAGTTTACTTATAGAGTTTACTCAAGACGAGCCCTCGGACGTTCTTGTTTTAGTATACAGTAGATGTATAAATGTTTTTCCAGGCTCTTCTGCAATAGCTTGAGGTCTCACGTGCTTAGCCGATCATTTTCTAAGCGGGTAGATAACGGAAAGCTTGATGCAGACCTGATCCAGCGAATCTTAGATATCCCGATCGACAGGTACAGAAACTTCTCCATTGTAGCTCATGTGGATCACGGAAAGTCTACTTTGAGTGATAGATTGCTCCAGTTGACAGGAACAATACCAATGGATAGTGACAGACAGTTTCTAGACCGTCTAGAAGTCGAAAGAGAACGTGGAATCACCATCAAAGCCCAGACTTGTACGATGATATATAACTACAACGGCGACGACTACCTGCTTAGTCTTGTAGACACTCCTGGGCACGTTGATTTTCGAGCAGAGGTATCAAGGAGCTATGCCTCTTGCACGGGTGCACTGCTGATAGTAGACGCATCTCAAGGCGTACAAGCACAGACAGTTGCCAATTTCTACATGGCGTATGCGCAGGACTTGAAGCTAATACCCATTATTAACAAGATTGACCTTCCTCATGCAGACATAGATCGGGCTTTAGATCAGATTGAACAAATGTTTGAGCTCGACAGCTCGGAGGCTATATCTCTGTCGGCCAAAACAGGAGCCAATGTCGGGCAAGTACTGCCGGCTATCATAGAGAGGATCCCTCCCCCGAAGGGAAACAAGAATGATCCAATGAGATGCCTTTTAGTGGACTCGTGGTTTGATCCTTATATTGGAGTAATTTTGCTGGTATATGTAGCTGATGGGACAGTGAAAAAGGGTGACAAGGTCACCTCGGCCTTCACAAAACGTCGCTACGATATCAAGGAGGTAGGGATAATGCATCCTGACCGTACCAATACTGATATGCTTGTTGCTGGACAGGTAGGATACATTGCTCTGGGTATGAAAATCTCTTCAGAGGCCCATGTTGGCGACACTATTCTCCACCTAGCTGATCTCGGAAAGGTCGAACCGCTACCTGGGTTTGAAGAAGTCAAGCCCATGGTCTTTGTCGGTGCGTATCCGGCCGAAGGCACAGACTTCAAAAAAATCGAGGAAAGCATAGAGAGACTGGTGCTTAATGACCGTGCCGTTACAATGCAGAAGGAAACGTCCGTAGCTCTAGGCCAAGGATGGAGACTGGGATTCCTAGGAACATTGCATGCCTCTGTTTTTCAGGAGAGATTGGTGAAAGAGTACGGCACTGCTATTTTGATCACGAAACCCACAGTTCCATATAAAGTTGTATATAAAGATGGTACCGAGGTGGTTATCGACAGACCAGACAAGTTCCCGGATCTCGCTATGCAGAGAACGAAAGTGAAGCAGCTGCTAGAACCGATGGTGGAGGCTATTATGACAGTTCCACAAGAGCATGTAGGTTCTGTTATAGCGTTGTGTGAAGGAGGACGAGGCACTCAGCTGGAGTTGACGTACCTTAACACAGGGCAAATTTTGTTGAGGTACCGGATGCCTCTTGCGACTTTAGTTCGTGATTTTTTTGGGAAATTGAAGGGGCTTACGAAAGGATTTGCCAGCCTTGATTACGAAGAGAGTGGGTATGAGGAGAGTGAATTACAAAAATTAGATCTGCTAGTGAATGGAGTGGCTATGGATGCTCTATCTGCTGTTATGCATAAGAGTGAAGTGAGAGAAGCTGGAAAAGAATGGACGGCAAAATTCAAGGAGTTTTTGGGGAATGAGCTGTTTGAAGTGGTGATCCAGGCAGCAGTTGGTACGAAGATCATTGCACGTGAGAGGATCCGAGCTAAGGGGAAAGATGTGCTGCAAAAACTGCATGCATCTGATCTTTCTAGAAGGAAGAAGCTTTTGGAGAAACAGAAGGCTGGCAAGAAGGCTATGCGAGAGGTGGGTCGAATACACATCCCGCAAGAGGCATTCGAAGGGTTTTTAGCGAACCGTTAGGGATCAGCCTCTGGATTGACTTTGTAGGCTACAGAAGTCTCGACCTTCTGGTTCGAGGTGTCGAAGCTCCTCAGCTTTACCAATTCCGCATCGGAGATTTCTTTAGCATCTGTATCTGCCCATTCTGTAGGAACCTGTGCATCACTGTCAGCATATACGAGAACGTTGAATGTGTACTTTTCTTGTAGAACAGGAAGAAATGTGACGGAGGCAGTTATCTGCCTGATGAGGGCGCGTATGTCTGCCTGTATATCTTCTTCTGATCGCTGCTGCTGCTCACCGCTAGCTGCAGTCATGTGCACGTCGAACTGCCACTTCTCGACCACCTCACCGGTGTCAACATTCGATATATTCAGCACGAAGCGAGAGAGTTTACCGACAACTAGCCATTTGCTTATCTGTCGTAGAAAACGCCGGATGTATGTCTTTACCTCTGGGTCGACGCTGACAAGCATGTTCAGGCCGTATTTCTTAACGTTGACAAAGTCTTCTGGTGGATAGATTCCACGCTGGTACAGAATCGAATTGACCGAGTACTCGAAGAACTCGGCAACGATCTTCGAGTCTCCCTTCAGCGACAGCGTGGAGCGCATGGACATTGTCGAAATTTAGGTTTGATCCAAACTCCCAAAACTTCTCCAACGACAGCTCCACTAGGTAAAAATGGAGGAAGAAGCGCTGATAAAGCAACTGGGGACACTCTCCACCAAACTAATGGAGGCAATTAACAAGCAGGGCGATTTGGAGACAGCGCTGAATGTGGCAAATCAGAAACTTGCTGCTAGCGAATCAAAAGTCACCCAGCTGGAAAAGCGCGAACAAGAGTTTCACAAGCGGCTCAGCGAAGGCTCCCTTCTCGATCGTGAAAACGTAGATCAACAGAAAGAAACTCTGATGAAGCTCATAAACGACCTCTCTGAAGAAAAAGGTGAGGCACTGAAGGCAAAAGAGTCTGTCGAAAATGAGCTCGAAGACCTGTCCAGAAACCTCTTTGAGGAAGCAAACAAGCTGGTTGTTTCTGCTCGTCTGGAGCGAGAAGAAGCGCTGCGCAAATGCGACCAGCTCTCTCAACAGATAACTGAACGTGATACGTTACTCGAATCTATGCATGCGCAGCTCTCAGACCTGAAAGCTCTTGTCAAGAAGCAAATCCACGTTACCACATCTTCAAATTCCTGGATAAATACAGACTCTGCTATGCTTCAAGCAATATCTTTCGATGAGCTCAAGGTAGACGAATCTCCAGAAGCAAACAGAGAAGACGACCGCGGCCATGGCGACGAAAATAGCGATGATGGCTATGCCACAGCGGAGTCTGCTTCATCTGCCCATGCTGTCACCAAAGAATCCAATACCTCATTGGCCAAAATAGCCCCTTCTTTCCCAACTTTCTTTACCGACTTGATTCGCCCTGTATTACGTTTTGATGTCACACAGTATCACGATTTTCTTGCCTCAATTCCTCCTCCTGTCTCTACTACTGGTACCAACGCAGATCCTTCTTCTAACCCTGCTTCGTCAGGCACGACTCTCTCTGCCGAGCGAACCACAAACTCCTCTTCACCGGCCTTTTCTCTCAGTCTTTCTAGCTCATCTAATGCCCTTTCTCTCAAAGAGACCAAGTATTACAAACGGCTGCTCACCGAGGACCTTGAACCTACTTTACGCCTCGACCTTGCACCCGGCTTTTCTTGGCTGGTACGCAGATCTGTCATGAACGCCATAACTGACGGATCTTTAATAATTGAACCCGTCTTTGAGCCTAAACACGATAAGGAAGAATCCCAAACGCCTTCCTCATCTCACGAAAATTCAATAGCAGGCATAGTTCCTCTTAATATCGATACATCCATCTACAATTCAGACAGAGACTCACAGCCTGTGCAACGGCCAACAATCACCCCATGCTCTTTATGCGGAGAGAATAGGACCGACGAGAAATACCTTCGAAGGTATTTCATGAGGGTATCAGCCAAAGAAGACGCTACTAAGTACTACCTTTGTTCTTATTGTGTAGCCCGTGTACGGGCTTCATGTAATATGACCAGCTTTCTTCGCGCTATTCGTGACAGGGTATGGCATGTCGACACAGAAGAGGAGACGCGCAGAGCCTGGGAAGAGAGTGTCAAACTCAGAGAACAAATGTTCTGGACTAGAATAGGGGGCGGTGTAGTTCCTACTGATTCATTGTCTACAGATGGTTAACGCTTCTCATCATTCTATCATTGAGCATAATCTACTGTTAATATGCAACTTTATGAAGTTTTTACTCTTACTTGGCTGTAAATATATTATTAAATTTACTGTTTCTGATTCTGTAGCTTTGCCAATTGGTCCATCAGTGATTGAAGTTGAGAGGGCTGGGGAGTAGGATAGACCGGCATCATATTACCAGAAAAACCAGCGGTTTGACCGTAAGGAGACTGGTTCTGCTGTATATTCGGGAATAACTGTTGTGGCGGCGATTGCTGTCCATACTGCTTAGAGAGTTGACCCTGTTTAATACGAACAGTAATGCTGACTCCGGAGGGTATATCGACGTTAGAATAGTCCTGGTAGGGAGGACCATTGCGATCCGATATCGGTGACAACACATACACCGATATCTTGTTCTGCAACTGGAGCTGATAAGTTAGAACAACCATAGCCATGACTCCTTCTCTACGAAGAGCAGTAATTACATCTAAAAAAGGCTCCTCCGGCAATGTGGCAATGTTGGTAGTAAAGAGGCGTTCTCTGTATGCATTCTCAACATACCAGACAAAATTCCTGTCGAGATCACCAGATACAAATATCTGGCACTCAGGAGTGAGATTGGGAGGCCGGAACCCGATCTTGGTTCGCGACTGTATGGGGGATCTACTCCTTCTTCGAGAAGATCTTTGTCCCCTTGGGGAAGGAGATCTTCTTGAAGAATTGCGATTTCTGGAATTTCTATCGAGCTCTTGATCTCGCGAACCTCTTGATGGCTGTTGAGGCTTTGAGATTTCGATATGCATTTCACGATCAAACAGTTGAAGCCCATTCTCGGAACGCTGGGCCTTTCGACAGTCTTCTGATCGAATATACTGTATAAAGCCGTAGTTGTTCTTGAATGTGATCTGGGCGATCTTACCATGCTTGGAGAATATTCTCCATAGGTCATTCTTGGTGACTTTATTTCCTGCCAAGTTGCCGATAAAGAGTCTTGTATCCGGGCCGTAGTAAGACCAATTAGCTCGACTGACATATTCCTCTTCTCTTTTGAGATATTCATTGTAGTCTTTCGACTCTTGATCGGTGAATGGTGACATATCCGGATATTTCTGGGGAGAATTAGTAGGTTGAGGTGCAGAAGCAACGGGTTTGACGACATTGGAGGGCACAGCAGGTGATGGATTGGCTGCGGCTGCTGAGCCGATAGTATACAAAGAAGCCATAATCTTCTGGAAATCTACATGGTGGGTTTGCGGCTGCGGATTGACCGCCGTAGAATCCGACTTGGGGTCTAGTGACGTTGAATTTGCACTTTGGGCAGACTCGGATCGCGGAGCAGGATCGACATTTTCAGGGAAATCTGGTTCGTAGATTGTATCATCGTCATCATTGGGTGATACTGCGGTGGCTTCTATTGAAGGGTCGCTGGGTTTAGTTTCTTCTGGAACTTGGCTCATTGCTACAATAAATGTTAAAACCAACTATACTAGTTGAGTTATATAATGTTAAGGGAAAAATAGGGGTATGATAGTGAAATGGACGAAGGTAGTGGGGAAAGTTAAGTTGCGCATAAGGTAGCGAACTGAGGTCAGCTCGGCAGGTGAACGAGCCCTAAAGCCCTACTAACTTAGCGATCGATACTGAGCAGATATATGCTGAGACTCGCCCGATATCTATCCAATAAACAAAGCAGAATAGAAGAAATAGAGCTTGCTAAGAAATGGCTGTCAAGTCTGGATGCTAATAAAGTGCCTGTAGATGAATTCGAGGTGTTAAGGTCCAGATCATCCGGACCAGGAGGGCAGCATGTAAATAAGAGTAGGTATCTTGGTGCCTGAAACAGCCAAAAGCTAACAGTTAGCCAACAGCAGGATCCAGATTAAACAGGAATGGAACGCTGCGCGATGGATTCCGCAAATATGCCGAAGTATGCTTGAAGAATCGAATTTCCGGTACTTGAAAGGCGATAAACTAGTAGTTTCCTCTGAGCTTACAAGAAGCTCTGAAAAAAATCTTAGAGACTGCGTTGAGAAACTAGTAGAATTGATTAAAGAAGAGTTGTATTTCCCTAGAGAACTGACGGCAGAAGAGTTGAAGAGGATAGAACATAATAGGAAGAAAGCAGATCATCATCGCCTAAGGGGAAAGAAGGAAAAATCCGAGAAGAAGCATTTTAGAAGATCAGTTGGCATTGACTGAGGCAATCATGAATTGGTCTGTATAGAGTATGAGATCGCCTCAATAGAGTTCTTCAGGTCAGTATTTATGTCATCATGAATTAAAGAGTCCAAGTATGCTGTGTACTCTGAGATTGGTAGGGTTTTCTTGGTTTCAAAGGCTCTTTCAGCAGAGAGTCTAAGCTGCTTTACGAATAACACAGTCTTAGGATCGACCATTTGTAGGGGAGATGTGCAATAGAGATAAGCCAATTCAGCATTTGCAGGACCTTTTGTATAGGCCGTAGTGATTACATAGTCATAGATCGGCCATATATCGATTCCCGAGTCTCTGAAATCTAGAATAGAGTCTGAAAATTGCTTGGTGTATTTCAGCAGAGACTTCTCTGAGTCGAATATGGCCAGGCCAAGGTCATATACGAGCTTGACGACCGATCCTTGAAGAGCAGGGTTATCCTCGACTTTCCCTAGAACATTAATCTGGACACTGGGCAAGTTTAGGTCATTTTCGGTAGTTGGAAGTATCAGGGTATCCTCTTGAGTGCCTTCAACGATTTCATCTTCGATTCCTAGCAATTTCCTTCTTAGTAAAATCTTCACAACATATGACAGCTCAAGATGGCCGTAAGCACACCACAGATCAATAGAATCTTTATTAAATTTAAGTCCAGTTTGTAATAACCGACGAGCGGCTACCACGTCGGAATTGTCGTCAATATGATATTTAGCAGCAAATATCCAGAGATTAGACTTGGTGCAATGCAGTTTGAGCATTCGATTCAGTAACTCTTCAACGACATTAGGCATTTTCTCTTGTCTCGCATAGTCTATTGCTCTCAGCCATAGTTCTGTGTTTCCAGGAAATTTTCTCAGCCCTCGGTGGTATATAAAATTGATCCTCCGAGGTCCAGACCAATCAGACACACCAGGTTTCAGTTCTGATGACTTTCTCGAACGTCTTGACTTCTTTAGTTCTTCAACATCAAGTTCATACTGAATGTATGACAGAAAATCGTTCACTTTACTTCCGCGAGCATTAATCCGGTGCTCAAAGTCCGTCCGCCGCTTTGAAATTCGTGAGAGCTCATCCCTACTAAAGAGACCTTTTTTCTCAAGGTCTTTTAGTTCCGGAAGCGACTTCTCTATAAAAAAATGAGCTTTTTCAGACATTTTCTATATCGATTTTTAAGATTGGGAGGCCCTGGGAAACTCTTTGGGAGTTCCCAACCTGGCCTCGCCCACATCATTCCATTCGATACCATGAGCTCTCTAGACACTTCCAGCCAGTCATCGGTGTCAGCTGATGATGTAAACATGGTGAATGATGACATAAGCTATTCTAAAATTATTTCAATGGACCTAGATACGGTTCGCAATGTACTGAAGAGAGAACGCCTGGTAGACATAGGCAGTTTGGCCATTTGGTCTGTATCCACTGCACGCGCAGGATGCGATGCCACAGCTCTACGGTCACCAGACATCAACCGATTTTGGCAGTCTGATGGATCACAACCCCACTACGTAGATATAGTGTTTTCGCGCCGGGTCAGCATACAGAAAGTCGCGATATACGCAGACTTGGCTCAGGACGAAAGCTACACCCCCACTAATATGCAGTTTCTCGCCGGAACGGGCCCCCATGACCTTAGCGAAGTTCTCACAGTCGATCTTGGAGAACCTCTGGGGTGGATTTTAATAGATTTAGGCTCGGCCCGGTCCGATGGCATCCTGGAAACCTTTATGCTTCGTATGCTGATTTTGCAAAGTCACCAGAACGGCAAAGACACACATTTACGAGGGTTGTGGATACTTGGTCCCGAAGGATCTGCTCATACGGAAGCTTTCAAAATGTCTGATATGCCCTTCACATCGGAAGCGCTGATTCAGGAGTCGTGCATCCGCTAGGACTCACAGAGCCCCAGAAGTTATGCCGACAGCCTGATGAGTTCCATGATCCTCAGCCATCTCCACAAAGCCTTTCTACACTTTACTAGTTGCCGTTCTGTGCATTCTAAGCCTAGTGTTGCCCAGTGTTGCCCTAGCCCAGCACTCGCTCTTTCATGAATCTCCACCTCGCCCACTCAGGTACAACCCTGAACCCCTGTTTATGTATTTCCTAATGAAGCAATATGTTTATTCACCCGCACTATATCTCAGGCCAAATTATTCTAACCTAACTATCCACACCTCGTTTTTCAATCTGCAGATAACTGTAATATTCAGTTATATTTACGCTGCGGGTGTTGAAAAATCAGGCTGTTTTTCTTTCCAACTAAGTGAGCAGGTTCTTTATATTGTTCATTCAATTAAGTTAGTTATTTATCGATCGATCGGCCTTCATTGCTGTTCTCGCTTCTAATGGAAGAAGAGTCTTTGAATACCTTCATAAGTGAAGAGCTCCAAATCAATACATCGCCGCGATTGCAGTTCGCGAAAAGGGCCATGAATCACCGCCCAAGCTTCGAGGACTTGCAGTATGCTACTCGAGAGTTGTCGATGTTTAACATTAGCGACTCTCCCGAGTTTAAGCCTCAGACCTTCGATCCGCCTATGATGACAGAACTGGCACCAATTATGGAAGACGATCTGCAACTGCTAGATATTCCTTATGGCTTTAATTCGTATCAGCAAAACTTCGATCCTCGATCAAAGTCATTCCCTAACCTATCCGAAAATCCGCAGGTCGGTTTCGCTATAGGAACACATCACAATGTTCACCTGACATCACAAATGGGCTTAATACCAGATGATTACATGCTCTCGATGAACCATTCCAACTATCAACAGAAATCGAGCACCAATCAGGCCTCTTTTCGTCCAGTTGATCTCGAAACGGACGGATCTGTTGTCGATAACATTTCTCCTCTATTAGGCAGTGACATAGGCAGTTTAACAGCGTCAACAGAAGTTTCTCCAGCTTTACTGGGCGTAAACACATTTCCATCTCCGACCCTGCCCTCTTCGCATGCCGAAGATCCACTGGAGCCTTCTAAGAATGAGCAGTTCATTTCTCGACAGCAAACCTTACCTCCAGCAAATCAAGAGATTGATCTAAATACATCAGATAAGCCAAATCTTGAACCTCCTTCTACCCCACGGATTAACAGATTTGTCCACGAGTCACCTCAACCTTTTAATTCACCAACCTTTTCAGCATCGCCTACTTTATCCAGTAGCCCTTTTTCTCCAGGTCGCGAGAGGACTTTTATCAGCTATCATATAGATAGTCCTGAATCGAGCCCGACTCGAATAAGCGGGAAGACAGTTATGTCTCCACCAAGAGATGCTTCTCCAGGAAGGTATAACAGAGAACTCGATACTCCTGCAATCGTTCAGACCTATTTAAATGGACCAGACAAAGAGGGTAAGTATTACTGCAAGTATGAAAACTGTGAGAAAATTTTCAACAGAAGATATAATGCTGTATCGCATATCAAATCACATCTGGAGTACAAACCTCATATATGTCAGGACTGTGGTATTGGATTTGTGCGGCACCATGATCTCGTTCGACATGAAAGGATACACAGAGAAGATAAACCTTTCAGATGCCCATGCGGCAAGACATTTGTCCGCCAAGACGCTTGCATACGGCATCGAGCAAGACAAATTTGTATAGGGGGTATGGAGGTACCAAAATACTCTAAATCTCCCCGCAAGAACAAAGTCAGAAAAGTGAAGTCAATGCCTGCTATCAAAAAACAGATTTCAACAAGAGAGCTGAAGAGTAAATTTTGCCATAGCGCTTTAAAAGAAGATGCGTCTCACAGTAACGGAGTGCACGAGTCAACTGAGCCTCTACCACCTCTTCCTTTCAAGCACCGGCTGCAAACCAGGTGCAATAGTATAGAAGAATTCAGATACTTGAACAAGCACGCACCAGCCTTATCTCAACAACCAAGTGCAGATATGAGCAACGAAGATCTTGCTGCTGAAAGTGTGTTTGGCCAATTTGTCGAAACATATGGCGACCCATTGAGTCCAGATCATAATTTTGATGAGGATGGTTTGTTCAATATTTAACAGAATAAAGGAAAAATATGGGGATATATTTCATTTTGATATGTTATTTATACGCAGTGAATCGGTAATACATGAAGTGTATTGGTATTAATCAATTTCGTAATTCATTAACACGATAATCTCGTGTGAAGCCATTTTTAGTTAGTACCGAGCGAACATAAGCAACGGCATCAGGGTTATTGATCTTAACCGCCTTTTCCAGAGCTGACAGAAGAATTGACTTGGGTATTCTTTCAGATGATACACGCTTATGAATCTCTTCTGCAACATCACTAAAGTCACCGCGATCTACCAAAAGAAGCAAATGCCAGTTAAGAATTTTAGACCTGTTGCGCTGAATCTGTCGGGAATGCAACTGCTCAACAAATTCAGAGCGAAGCCAAAGATCAAACTCAGCACGAATGGCGTTACCGAGTTCTAAGTTAGCTGTCCTGTATGCCAGGCGCATGAGAGGTTTGTATATAAGTATAGAACGAACCATTTTCACGCCTCTGGCATGATATCCTTTTATCGACCTAAATTGCTTTGCATTCCTTAGATGTATGATAGAAGTAGGGTCTCTATAGGCGGTGATCAGATCATGAGGCCCTTTCTGAGGAGCATCTGTAAGCCTTTCTAACTCGTCGAGAACATTAGATAGAGTATCATGCTGACATAAAGCCGTGAGGAATAGCATCCTGACATGTGGTGAAAGAATATTAGCATGATTTTCTTCCAGAAACTTGAACACTGCTTTGCATTCTGCAATCATAATTTCGTTTGACGGAAATGTTTCCAAATTAAGAAAAGGAGGCATAGTTTTCGAGTACAATTTCGGCGGGGACACAGAAAAAGCGGCTTTCACAGGGTCCGGGATATTATCTGGATCGGCACTTTCAACATTGGAGGTGGCGTAAGCCATCATTACGTGTGAAAAAATGATGCTATCAGGGAAAGAGTAGGGTCGTTCGCACAATTTTGCAATAATAGGGCGAAGAAAATGAATTTTCCCAAGGGTAGCACATATTTTGGCTAAAGTTCTGACTGCTTTGATGTCAAATTTCAAGCCATCTTTAGAGATATCCAATATAAAAGACCAAGCCAAATGTTGATACTCGGGTGAGGTAAGACAAGCATCCGCGAGGTTGACGTAAGTAGTTACGTCGGGCTTGAGAGGGTCAATCGGTCGAGATGTCAGCTCTTTGTACAGATTTAAAGCCTTCTCAGGCTGCTTTGTTAATGCTGCAAAGCCAATCATAGAGTTATACATATCAATGTTCGGCTGGTATTCGATAGCAAGGTGCTTTAAGCCTTCAAAAACATCGAATGCAAGCGACTCAAGAGTAGGATCGTTCGAACGAACACATGCTGCTAAATAATGCTGATATAATACACTTGGAGGTTTCTTACCTTCGGATTGATAGGCATTGATTAGGTTGGTTATCTTTTGGTGGTGGCCGGAGTTAACATAAGACTGAGCGAGATAGGAATAAGTGAGGTCATTAGCAGTAACTCCAGAGTGTTGCATCATATCGAACAGTTCATTGGCCATTTTAAATCTGTTTCTGCTAGCAAGCTTTTCGAGTATAAGATTACACACCTCAGTGCTGGACGGAGGACCGCATTCATTTAAAAGAGGCTTTAAACGCTTGATGACCCGAGGGTAGAAAGCATCAGAAAAGTACTTAAGAATCTGTAGGAGATCATCAGACTCCAGAGTACTATACTTTTCACAGAACTGATCCAGAACGAGTGCCTGAGAGATATCATTATGAGCAGAAAGCGCCAGCTTCTGTTTAAGAGAGTCCGGCAACGATGGAAGTTGACGATGCTTATCTTGACAAACTGCTGGAACAATTTTAATAGAGTCATATAACTTATCTATGTCTGCCTCAGGGACAGTGGGGATCGGCGGGCAGAGGGGTGCAACATTTCGATGAGCGAGCTCGATTTTCTGGGTCGCAATGGCGATCTCTGGTCTACGGCGCACTGGCTTGAAGACTGAAGCTGATCTCAGGCTCGTTAATGACGACACATGGTACTGCAAAGGGCGTAGCAGAAGAGACCGAGATCTAAGCATAGAAGCATCCGACCTGACGAAAGAACAGTTCTGATATGCGGGCTAGAATAAATTGTAGATGTAGGGTTGGGAGGGTCTTTAGGGTTTAAGCGTGAAGCCTAGATAGGGTTTGTGACTGGCATTGGGAGATTTAGTAAGTGGGACGCAAGCCCAGACTTTACATTAGTCTTCACACTACGGAGCGAACGACGCACAGGTCTTGATTTTTTATTGCATATAAAGAAACCGGGCCCTTGCCGACAATCCGTGTATAGATCGTATAATCTAGAAAATGCAAATTTTCGTTAAAACTCTTACTGGTAAGACTATCACCTTGGAGGTAGAGTCTTCGGACACTATCGACAACGTGAAGTCGAAGATCCAGGAGAAAGAGGGAATCCCCCCAGACCAACAGCGCCTTATCTTCGCCGGTAAGCAGCTAGAGGACGGACGAACTCTTTCCGACTATAATATTCAGAAGGAGTCGACCCTTCATTTGGTCCTTCGTCTTCGCGGAGGTGCCAAGAAGCGCAAGAAAAAAGTCTATACTACTCCTAAGAAGATCAAGCACAAGCACAAGAAGGTGAAGTTGGCTGTTCTTAAGTACTACAAGGTTGACGGTGACGGCAAGGTCGAGCGTCTTCGCCAGGAATGTCCTAACTGCCAAGGAGGTGTCTTCATGGCTAACATGAAGGACCGCCATTACTGTGGCCGATGCCATCTTACTGTCGTCAGAGAGTAAATGTCATGTCTATGATAGTATGAGATAGTATTCTATAAGTCTAGTACGTAGTTTTCCTGACCTGTTCGCTGTAGGGTTCAGTCCTTTAACCACCATCAAACACTCGTCGCAGTCTCTGAAGCAGACTTGGCTTGAGAAGTGATGACTCCAGGCTTGTAGAAGCCCTAGATGAATGATCATGATTGCTTACAAATAATACTCATTAACGGTCACTATCGGCATTTGGTCGATCTAACAGAATTGCGCTATTTAGGTTTATACTGTCCCGTATTAGAGATATAGGTGCCGTGCGGCTGAATCCAAAATAAGTAGGGTTAGAGAGTTTGATACGCGCGGCGATCTGCGGATCGGACAACAGTTAAGTATCGACAACGACGCGTTTCCGTTTAGTAAGCGATATTAATTGTCTAAGTGATAATATTAAGTTAGATGATATTTTTCCGGCTGGCAGAATATGTAATTATGCGATTTTGAAAGTGGATACGAGATATAGTTGTCTTAGTCTGCTTGAGTTGAAGATAGGCTTTACCGAGCAGTTGTAGATCATATACGGAGCGTAGGGTTGTGGCTGAGGTTAGAGCTTGGAGGGCCACACCGGGCCCTCGGGAATGAATAACAAAGTTAGATTAAAAAGACGATAAGATCGGCATCGAGTGCTTTAAGCCGCTACCGCCGAAGCTATATACGCCCACTCACCTACAGATATCACTTATCCCAATGACCTACATATTGCCACAAGATATTGCCTGAAGAGAGCGATATAGAATACGCTATGCCGAACCAGTAGTCATGTTGTTTGTTTAGTCTCTAAATTTTAGTGAACCTCATATATGGGGTCCAGGGTTGAATTGATAGGGAGCTGGTCAAACGCGCTCCTCCTGGAGGCAGACCGCTAGGCTAGATTCAGCTGCACACTCTCGCCGTAAAAGATATAAAGGAACAACCTGCGTGGGGCAATAACGCACACTTCGATTTTTCACTTTAGCTCACAGTCAACCAGTTTAGAGCATCTGTGCTAGCGCGTGCTCCCTTATTACCCTGCTGATCTAGTTGCTGCGCGCATCCTTTAATATAGGCAAGTTCAACTATCTGTCGATTGATTCCTTTTGCGACTGAGCAGGTTTGCTTCTATTTTATTTTCTGATCACCTATTTGGAGTATAGCCTCAACTTTCTCTAATATCTTGCTATATTCTCCTTTCTCTAGCAGTATGACGTTGCAGATTCCATGGCACTCACGGAGACTGCGTCTTGTCCATGGCCTCTGGGGTACGACCTTTGTAGTAGTCATGATCATTCTTTTTTACACATTTGCTTCTGAATTTATGATCGATGGTATTGGTCCGCTCAGACCAGCTGCGAAACACCAAGGTGCCCCTCAATTACCCTTGCTCTGCAAAGCTCCTTGCCGTACAAGAGTAGGTGCGCGACTTCCGCTTGCCGATACTCTTCCAGCGCCACCATCTGGATCATATAAGAATAGAAAAGAATATTATCCTGTCGAGCATCTTATGAAGCTCCCTCGCAGGTATAAAAAGGACATTCCTCGAATCCAATCAACCTTCTTCCATGCCGAGAATGTCGAAGAACAGGCGCGTCGTCTGGAACGTCTCAAATCCATAAAAGAGGCCTTTATGCACTCCTGGAATAGTTATAAACGATTCGCCTATGGACACGATGAACTGAAGCCTGTCTCTGGCTCCTATCGTGACCCTTTTGGCGGCTGGGCTGCTACCCTAATCGATTCCCTGGACACTCTTATGATCCTCGGCCTTGACGATAATGTCAATGAAGCTATTGAATTTATTCAGAATATAGATTTTTCAATTTCTCAAAGGCCTCTTATTCCATTCTTCGAGACTGTTATTCGCTATCTAGGTGGCTTACTCTCCGCCTACGATCTCTCTCACCAACGATACCCGGTGCTGCTTCAGAAGGCTACCCAGCTAGGAGATGTTCTCATGGCTGCATTTGACACACCCAATAGAATGCCACTAACGCAGATTTATTGGCGTCCGGAACATATTAATATACCCAAGTTAGCGTCCGCGGTTACTTCCCCAGCTGATATGGCTTCCTTCTCGCTCGAATTCACAAGACTCTCGCAGCTAACTAATGACGACAAGTACTACGATGCTGTGCAAAGAGTTACGAAGGAGCTTGATATCTCTATGGCTGCTAGCAGTATTCCCAATCTGCTCTCTCAAGATATCGATGCCTCAGGGTGCAAACTTCTACCTAGTGGGCCTTTTAGTAGATTTATGGAAAGGGATAATATCAGCAATATTGAGGTCGAAAAGAGAGCACAGATTTCCGAAAAAGAGCAGTTTAAGGTTATATTGAATGGAGTACCTACTCTTTGTGAACCGCAGCCTCCTATTGTTACTCCAGACAATGTAGCTTATACAGTGGGCGGGAGGGTTGATTCTGCGTATGAGTATTTTCCCAAACAATATCAATTAACTGGCGGATCTCTTGACGAGTATCACCAGTTATATATCCGTTCTGCTGAAGCGATTAATAATCATTTGTTGTTTAGACCAGTTACAGAAGATGGTGATGACATTCTAAGTGCAGGGACCATGTATTATAAGAAGATCACCAGAAGTTCTATCTTAGTATTGGAGAATAGTCACTTAAACTGCTACCTGGGTGGATTTTATGCTTTAGGAAGTAAGCTTTTTCAGAGAGAAGGCGACTTGGAATTAGCCACAAAAATTACAAACGGATGTGTGCACGGCTATAATATGACCCCTGCTGGAATAATGCCTGAATCATTGGAATACAAGGCTCAGTGTAGACGTGATGGGGATGGCTGCAAGTTCTCCAATGAGCTTGGCACGAGTTCCGATACCTTCCACGAAAGACGAGATGAAACAATTGATATCGCTGACGGACCTGAACTCTCTGAACGTCATGGAGCAAAGTTTACTATAGATCCTTTTGAGCTAGATGGGCTTGTATACAATGGCGACAACTCATATTTTAACAATAATCGAAAAAGTCCTGGAGCAATTCCTCCTTATATAAAAAAATGGAGCACGGAATATAATTTGCGACCTGAAGCCATTGAAAGCGTGTTCTACATGTATAGGATTACTGGGGATGAGTCGTGGCGTGAGAAAGGATGGAAAATGTTTGAGGCAATCGATAAGAATACTAGGACTGAGAACGGACATGCTTCTCTTGCTGATGTTAGCCATGAAGGGCCCGACTTTGATAAGCTCGATGTAGCCGAGAGTTTCTTTCTAGCGGAGACCATGAAATATTTCTATTTGTTGTTTACTACCCCTGATGTTGTCAGCCTGGATGAATACGTATTTAATACCGAAGCTCATCCGTTTAAGACTGATTTCGGAGTGGCTATTAACTGAACTCCTAAACGGATAGGTGACATAGTCAATACACCTTAATATTTTTGTTTTTAAACATAATATCTATTGGGGACCTTCTTTAACCGAGGATCGTCCAGCCTTAAGAAGTTCATCACATAGTAGTAAATTAGAGGCGATGGAGCTGGCAGAAGAGATTGAATTGCGTAAGACTCTGAAGGAGTCATAAACACCAGCAGCCGTCGGATCAAATGGCAGTCCTGTCTCCAAATCGACGCCGCATGCATGTCCTTCTGCATGGGCATCTTGGCAAGCTGTGACAGAGTGAAGTACGTCAAAGCCACCATTAGCTAAGAGTGTCTTGGGGATGATAAGTAACGCCTCAGCAAAAGCCAGAACACCATATCGAGCCTTACCTCTCACAGAAGGAGCAAAGTTATTCTGCAGGCTGGCCGCAGCAGCTATTTGAAAGCTTCCAGCACCAGGAACGACGCACTTATCACCGATAGTATTAGCTACACTTCGGAGACCATCACGAATAGCGTCAGTAATCTGAGCAATAGTATGAGTATTTGGGCCCTTTATGAGGACTGTAACACTTTTTGGATCTTTAACTTCCTCAATAAAAGTATACTTTTCTTCACCTAAAGTTGTTTCGTATACCAGCCCCGCATAGCCTAGTACATCAGGAGAAAGGTCATCAACGCTGTTCATGGCCGTTCCGCCACAGACAAGTTGCAATCTCTCCATATTACGTCGCTTTGCACGGCGTAAAGCCATAATATTGTTGCGAGCAAGTGCGTCCAGAGCTAGAGGATCAATGCCCTTCTGGTTGATGATGACAAAGCCTTTAGTAGGGTCTTCTGAACAAACCTGATTTTTCAGAGCGATTATCTTTTCTAATTTAGCATTGACAAAATCGCGTTCACTTTTGACCAAAGAATCTCTTTGTTCAGCAGAGCTGTAAAAAAAACCCGAGTTGACCTCGCTTTTTTCATATTCTAGTGAAACATTAAGTGTAAGGATGGCCGCATTAGTAACTCTTCTGGGCATATCGGGATGCCGAGTGCCATGGTCGAGTACCAACCCACGCACCAACTGTGTTTCAGAACCCAGTTGGTGTTGCATTTTCATTATCTCCACCATATGAAGGTCCAGAGGTCGATTAGGGGTCCATACAGAGAGGACAGCATCAGCAACGATCGGAGTGAGGCTCTCGGCAAGAGAAGAGCGTACTTTAGTCATCAATGAGCTTCTAGCAACATCGATTAACAGGTTGCGATCGATATCTTTCTCTATTTTATAAGAATTAAGAAATTCGAGAGTGTGCTGTCTGGCAAGGTCAAATCCCTCAACAATCGCCCGAGGGTGCAAGCCTTGGGAAAGGTATCGTTCAGCCTGTTGGAGAAGTTCGCCGACATACAGGCAAACAGAAGACGTTCCATCACCAGTGACTTCATCTTGAGCAGCAGCAGCACGCGCTATCATCACAGCAGTTGGGTTTTGGATCTGCATCTCCGAAAGAAGCACCTTTCCGTCCTTAGTGAGCTTTATCTGGCCAGAGCCATCCACAAGCATCTTAAGGGTGCCTTTAGGGCCAAGGTTGCTCGCGAGTACATTCTGTAGCCCCTGCGCGCTATTAATATTAACAGCCAAAGCCTGCTGTCGCCTGAGGCTTTCTGCTTTGGGGTTCAGCAACTGCACAGACATGGTTTTTGTCGCTCCTAGAAGTTGCACGAACCGGCGAGACGTGGTGTAGCGTATTGCCATAGCAACCACACCTCAAAATTTCTCCCAACCGGTGCGCTTCCTAGCTGGAAGAAAAATTATCGTCCTACTATAGAACATGTCTGGTGTTAATTTTCTGCTTTATGAAGATGCCACCGGGTATGGGTTATTTGAAGTTACTTTGCAGCCCGATACTATTGGTTCGCGTCTAGCTGAAGTTCAGCAGGCAGCTTCTGACTTTGGGAAGTTCAGCAAGATGCTGAACCTGGTGAGCTTTGCTCCTTTTAAAGGTGCAGCCCATGCGTTGGAGAATGCCAATGACGTCTCTGAAGGTATAGTGAATGATTATTTAAAAACATTCCTTGATACGAACCTTCCCAAACCCGAGAAAAAAAAGAAATCGAAGCCCGTGCTCGGGATCAGCGATCGTAATCTCGCTGTAGGCATTAAGGATGCGATCCCGGGAGTCGAGCCGTCTACTGCTGAAGTCGTGCAGGATTTACTGCGCGGAATTCGACTCTTTGTCTCTAAGTTTTTGCAGCAACTGGAAGATGCAGACATCGAGAAAGCACAGCTTGGCCTGGGCCATGCTTACTCCAGATCTAAGGTCAAGTTTAACGTCCAGAAGAATGACAACCATGTCATACAGGCCATCGCTTTGTTGGACCAATTAGACAAAGACATTAACACTTTTTCTATGCGTGTTCGAGAATGGTACTCATGGCATTTCCCTGAATTGGTCAAGTTTGCTGCCGATAACTACACTTATGCTCGATTAGTTCTGCTAATCGAAGATAAAGCTTCTTTGAATGACTCTAGATTACATGATGTTGCAGCCCTGGTTAATGAAGATGCTGAAATTGCTCAGAATATTATAGATGCTGCCAGAATGAGTATGGGACAGGATATCTCTGAAGCAGATATGGAGTCCGTGATGGCATTTGCTGAGAGAACTGTCCGAATTACTGAATATAGACAACAACTCTACTCTTATTTGTGCGATAAGATGCGTACCATTGCGCCCAACTTGTCTGAACTCATCGGCGATGTTGTCGGCGCTCGCCTCATCTCGAAAGCTGGCTCACTGACCAACCTTTCCAAATACCCTGCTTCCACAATCCAGATCCTTGGAGCCGAAAAGGCTCTTTTTCGTGCACTAAAGACCAAGGGAAAGACCCCTAAATACGGCTTGATTTACAGCTCTTCTTTTGTTGGGAAAGCTGGTGCAAAGAACAAAGGTAGAATCTCGCGATTCTTGGCTAATAAATGCTCGATTGCCAGTCGAATTGACAGTTTCGCTGAAGATCCAAGCAACCTTTTTGGCGTGGCTTTGCGACAGCAAGTCGAGGAGAGATTGAACTTTTATGTTACTGGAGAAGCTCCTGCCAAGAATTCTGAAGTTATGAAGACTGTCATGGAAAAAGTTTTGAAGAATATTCCTGACTTTGATGAGGACGAAGATTCAGAAGATGATTCCGAAGAAGAAGAGTCAGATTCCGAATCTTCTTCTGATGAGGAATCGGAGGAAGAATCAGACGAGGCCCCTACCAAGAAGAGGAAAGCGGCGGCGTCTGTTTCAAAGGCTGAAACTGATGAAGAGTCTGAGGATGAAGATTCTGAGGATGAAGAGTCTGAGGATGAAGAGTCTGAGGATGAAGAGTCTGAAGATGAAGAGTCTGAAGATGAAGAATCTGAGGAAGATGAGGCTCCTGCGAAGAAAGGAAAAGTGGCCCCACCTAGTTCCACGGATGAAGAATCCAGCGACGAGTCCGAAGAAGAGGAAGAGCCTCCAAAGAAGAAACGGAAAGGACCAGCCTATGAGGAATTCAAGAAGGCTCAGAAAGAGAAGAAGGCACTCAAAAAACAAATGAAGCGAGAAAGAAAAGAGAATGCGAAGATCAACAAACCCAAAAAGAACAAAGACAAGTACGACCCTGTTCTTCGGAAGCAGATGAAATACAAGCAGAAAAAGCATTGATGTTATATGATTAGGTTTGATATTCGAATTAGAAGCATTAATGAATTAACTAAACGTACATATGGCTAGCATTAAAGGAACTATTAAACTCCCTCGAGCTTAGAGCCCAACTGCTGCCAGTCACACTATTCAGCACATCAACCAAAAAAGATACAGTCTCAAAGCTGTACTCTTCGTGGCCAGGGATGCCGCCTATGGTCTGTACTGCTAAACTTATGTGGGGGAGTCTATTCAGCTCGTAGAAATCCAGTAAACCTGCCACAATTCCAGTAATATAGTTTGGTGGCTTTAACTCAGGTAATGACAAACTAGATACATCAGTAGTATAAGTCGCAAGGTATTGAATTGCTGGGGACAGGCTGTCTTGGGGAGAAATAGAGACGATCCGGTCAGGGCTGAACAGCTGCAACTGCTCGATAAGAAGACCGATTGATTCTGGCGGGATTTGATGATAGGGGAGAAACACTAGGCATATAGCACCGCACAAATACACAGAACTAGTATAGTCAAGCAAAATCGCACGAGCAGAGCTGGATATATGTAATGAAATCGTTCCACTTGGAACGACATGCAGGGCCTCGGGAAGCCGGTGGAGGGAATGCGGAAGTAGAACTAAGGTAGAGCATCTGATGTCACATGAGACGGTAAAATTGAATCTAGGAGCAAAATCGATATCTACCGACTCATCGTCAGAGAAATCGTCCAATAAATGGCGTTGCGCAGGGGTATCCAGCCACGGTTTAAGTCTCATTGTGGGGATCGAAAGCTTCTATGCTTCTCGGGAGTTCACCCCTTACCAAAGACATGGAAGCAAAAGCACAAGAGTTACGTAATCTGCAGAACTGTGAGTATTCGACTGGAATTTACCGACAAGGTGCTAACAAACAGCTTTTACGAAGTTCATGCAAATAAGGCAGCAGCTCGAGGCCCAGTTTCAGGAAAACAAGATTCTTTCGGAGGAGTTCGAGAACCTGAAGCCAGACGCAAAGATCTATAGAATGATAGGGCCGGTGATGGTTCCTCAAGATGTCAAGGAGTCGGAATTAAATGTGAAGAACCGGATAGATTTTATTGAGACGGAAAAGAAAAGAGTGGACACACAACTGGAGGAGATTCAAAAGAAGATTAATGAGGTCCAGGCTAGCTTACAGAAATAACATCAAATAGTATAAAATTATGCACTACGTTTCTTCTTCTTCTTCTTCCCGTCCTTTTCGTCATGAGATCGTTTGCGATATTCAGATACGCCGTAGCCTGTAGGCGCATACCGCACGTGTAATCCGTTCAGTTGCTTTGGCATTTCCTGCGGCTTGATTATAGCCTCATACTCGATTTCGGGTATGTCTATTTCCTCGATGATTCGCAGCCGCCGAACAATATGCTGGCTGGAGACGCTCAATTCTCTGCCTTTGCCTACCAATACCCCGGTATTAGCGTGCCTCTCAGTTTCGAGAGTCGCTACAAAGTTGCGTCCTTGCGCCGAAAACTTCTGCTGGTGCTTCTTAAGCGTGGGAATATCCAATATCCGCAGATCGTCCAGATCCAGAGACTCCGGAACTTGTACCAGCCACATCTCTTTATTCTTCAGTTGCTCCTCCTTAATCCCGCCTCTGTCATATTCCTTAAACCCCTTACTCGGCGTGAACTTCAGTAGTTCGTCATCGCTTTGCGACATCGAGCACTCTATCGAAGCAAAAGATTTTTGGGAAGCCTAGCTTTGCGACAGTTACAACTTTCGCCAAACCTTAACCTTCGACTCATGAAAAGAGCTGCTCCGGTTTTAAGTGCCTATTCTCAACAGAAGAGAAGGATAGAATCTGATCCAGCTCTCTCTGTAGTATACGACGCCCCGGCGGATTATGAAACGGATGATTATGTACAAATAGATGACAGTGACGACCCTCAGCACGACCCTCACAAAGTGCGATCTAATTCTTTAACCAGTACTTCTCATACCATTCTTGCTAATCCGAATGAGATAGATACGTGGTCCGAAAATAATCTGCAGTATATGGGACTGACAGAAACCCAGTCTGTCGCTGTTTCCGGCGCCTACAGCGTTAAAGTCGTTTTTGGTGAATGCTTCCTCTACGCTGGACATTTCACCCACTCAGACAGTATTTGGATCCCCGTGATAACATTTGCTCGATGGGCTATTCCTGTTATAAAAGCTGGCTCGTTAAATGGACAGACTAAAGAAACCCCGGGCGGTAAAGCTGCCTCTTGTATCTTGGCCATTAAATCGGTCTCGACTCTCTCATCGCTCTTATCTTTCCCCATACCTATTATCAACTCACCTGGAGAATCCAATTTTACCTATGATTACTCTGAAATTCCTTCGGAAAATGAGCTTATAAGTGCTGAAATCAATGATGAATCACTTACCGCGTTTCTCAATACTTTAACCCCAGGATCTCAGTTGCTGGTCCTCGGTGATAAAGGTTCTGGAAAGAGCACTCTATGCCAGATGGTTATGAACTACCACAGAGGAAAGAAGATTGTTTACGTTGAGCTTGACCCTGGGCAGCCAGCCTTTACACCTCCAGGTGTTATTGCAGCCCATCAAATTTGTGGCCCTGTCTGCGACACTCCTTTTCTCAGACTTGCTAATGTCCAGCTTCTTCATTCTAAACTTATTGGATTCACAAGTTCTAAGGTAAGCCCGCAAGAATACATAGAATCTGCTGCAGCCCTCCTGAAATCTATCGCTACGCAAGATGCATTAATTATTATAAATACTCCAGGATGGCTGAGAGATATGGGGCTATCCATTCTGTTCTCTTCGTTAACTCCCTTCTTTGAAACAATATCTCATATCGCCTTAATGCGCCTCCCTACTGAATTTATTGATCTAGGAACATTTCCTAATGCAGAGATTAGTAGTATACAGTTTATGCGCCCTTCGCTGAATAAGAATAACAAAGTTATGAGAGATTTACAGATATCCTGCTATTTTCGAGATATTCTGCACGAAAGTTCTTTTGGGACTCCTCTAAGCTACAGTGTCCCTGCCATTCTATCTTTTTCTTTGAATAGTAGTTATCAACAGCTAGCTGGCGTTTACTTTGCAGATACCGGTGTCCAGGCTGTAAATGTTGCATCAGCTATAAATGGTACCGTGATATTTCTGGCATTTGCTCCTGCCAATCAAGTGAAATCACAATCACCAAAGGGAGATATACCAACAGTTTCAGACATAAAACTATCTGCCTGCGAGTTCGTTGGGCTAGCTGTTGTCCATTCTGTACTGACAGACAGAAATCTCATCAGACTTATTATCCCTACAGGGCTACTCAAAACTACACCTGAAGGCAAGATCCTCATTGCAGTCCGTGGAGGCTTGCAACTGCCGTCGTGGGATCGAAAGCCTGGCGAAGTGGAAACATTAAGAAGACATAATATTCCGTATATGTGTCCGAAAATAGACGTTCCAGGGAACTCTCCATGGCGTCCTAGGCGAAATATTGGACGCCGTGTTAACCAATAATATATGAATATATGATCTTACCACTGCATTGGTTTAACATCATCGGCAATTTTGAACTTGGCGCCAGTTTTAGCAGTGACTTCTTCAACAGAAGATTCAGGAGCATATTCACGCAGGGTGAGACCGTTTTCACGATCAACATCGAAAACAGCCAAATCAGTGATGATACGGCTCACACACTTGACACCAGTAAGAGGGAACTCACATTGCTCAACGATCTTAGGATTACCTTTCCTATCACAATGTTCCATAGTGACAACGACACGAGTAAGATCAGGATGAGCTACGAGGTCCATTGCACCACCCATTCCCTTTAGTTTTCCAGGAACCATCCAATTGGCAAGGTCACCGTACTGAGAGACCTGCATACCTCCAAGTATTGTCATGTTGATGCGACCGGCTCGGATCATAGCGAAACTTTCGTCAGAAGAGAATACTGTTCCTCCTTTGTTAATAGATACGGTTTCTTTGCCAGCGTTGATGAGATCCGGATCTTCTTCACCTTTGAGAGGATATGGACCCAATCCAAGGATACCATTCTCAGACTGAAGAATTACAGAGACATCAGGCGCAAGAAAAGATGGAGCAAGCATTGGAAGGCCGATGCCCAAGTTGGCATACATTCCATTCTTGAATTCCTGGGCAGCTCGCCGAACGATATTCAAGCGCTTGACGTTACCTTTGATAGCTGCGGTTGCGTCTGTGTCAGGGTCTCTAGTGGTGATACGTTCGCATCGCTTGGGCACGTTGGATTTGACAATGCGGTCAACATATATTCCAGGGAGATGGATTTCTTCAGCCTTAAGGGTGCCAGCCTCGACGATCTCCTCAGCCTCGACAATGGTGACTTTGGCAGCCTTGGCGATGGGTGCATTATAGTTACCAGCAGTGTATCTGAAGACGCAATTACCTTGAGTGTCAGCTTTTTCGGCATGGATGAAGCCAAAATCTGGCACCAGCGAAGGTTCTAGTACGTAGGACTTCCCATTAAAAACGCGAGTCTCTTTGGGAGAGCTCTTCTCGACAATGGTCTTGCCATCTGTGGAATATTTGAGAGGCATCCCTCCTTGCTCTACCCACGTTCCATAACCGGCAGGAGTAAAGAAGGCGGGAATACCGGCACCACCAGCTCTGAACTTCTCTGCGAGAGTTCCTTGTGGAATCAGCTCTAGTTCCAATTTGCCAGACATAAATCGATCTTCTACACCCGTGTTTTCACCGACATAAGAAGCAATGAGCTTCTTGAGCTGGTCGTTATTCACAAGACGTCCAATACCGACGTTATCAATACCAGCATTATTACTTCCCACAGTCAGGTCCTTCACGTTGGCAGCATTTTCTCCCAATACATTAATTAGAGTAAAGGGTACTCCACAAAGTCCAAATCCGCCAATTCCAATAAACGAACCCGACTTCACGTCGGTTAAAGCTGCTTCTACTGAGTCATAGATCTTGTTGACGGTTCTATGAGTTACTGACACCGAGAACAGTCGCCGTGATGAAAAAAGTATAGTCGACTTAACACAGGCTCTACGTGCAATCATGATGTTGAGGAGTTCCTGTTTGATAACTATATATATATAAATCGAGAGAATGCAGAAATCCGGGGTTAATGAGCCGCACCCCGTACATTTAAGTTTTTCGCTGTACTCGACTCGGAACTACCGCGGAGAGAAAGCTTAAGTGCCTTATAAAGAACGGAATATATTTTTGAACATACCTGCAAGACGAGCAGAAATTGTTTACGGTGGTTCTATAAAGATCCAGAGGTTTTTTCATGAATTTTTCAGGCTGTAAATGTGTATAATGAAGAGATAAAACCGACATTTGCGAACGGAACGACGGCATTGTGGAAAACTTAATTTCCTCAAAAAACTTACACTGCGATTGGAGATGATAGCTTTAGTAGGATGCAGGACTCAGATCGGGAGCTCCGTCCGGTTTAGTACGTTTAACCTACTGCAGAGCAACGCCTACTGGTATAATGGCGTTCGAAGTTCCGCAGTAAGCCTACGGAGAGCTTTCTCTGACCGTAATAACTGGCGTAAACCAGGGATCTCTCAAGGAAGATTCAACAATGAGACTGGCGAAAGATCAGGCGGCAATGTGAATCAAATTCCAATAGCCAGAAATAGGTACTTCATACCATACGCCGAGCAGTTTGATAAGCATATGAAGGCTACTAAACGAAAGAAAACTGCAAAGGAATACGAACGCATTGATCTATCTGAGCTCGATCTCAGTTTACCAGAGAATCAAAGGCTGAAAGACTTGCATACTTCTCGGAAGGGGAAATGGAACCCGTAAATATTTGTAAATACCAAATAGAGAACCATAGACTGCTTAATATATCGAATAAGTGTCCTTTTATATTATATCAGTAGAACTGTTTATGCCCGAATCCAGTAACCTTAACTCTGAGCTTTCGATATGTTCAAATTATGGAGTGCCAGAACCGGCTTTCAGGCCCTGAGGACATATGCTCGGAGTTCGAGACCCAAAAAGGTTAGCAGATCTCCAGTATTGCTTCCCGAATACATTTCGGTGAATGATCTGGCGAATCTGCTTTCTGTTCGATTCGACGCTCTCTCACATAAAATGAAAAGACTCGGATTTGCTGCCAATGAGACCCAGCATAATTACTCCCTCGACAGAGACATGGCGTCTATGATTGCTGAAGAGTTTGGAGCTCCTGTAGCTAGCGAAATGTCTTTAGATAAGCATGATATCTTTCCTCAACCTACACCGTCTGAGCCTAAGCTCCTTCGACCAAGACCGCCTATTGTTACGATTATGGGCCATGTTGATCACGGAAAAACTAGCTTGCTGGACTACTTGAGGAACTCTTCCATTGTATCTCAGGAATTTGGTGGTATAACTCAGCATATCGGCGCCTTCTCGGTACAACTAAAATCGGGGAAGGCCATTACTTTCATTGACACGCCTGGGCACGCTGCATTTCTTAATATGCGTGAGAGAGGTGCTCAAATAACTGATGTTGTGGTTCTAGTTGTGGCAGCAACTGAATCAGTAATGCCACAAACTATAGAGGCTATAAATCATGCTAAGAAGGCGCACGTGCCGATGGTTGTTGCTATTTCGAAAACTGACCTTCCTGGTGCTGACGTTAGCAAAGTCACTAATGACCTATTAGGCCAGAATGTTGAGTTAGAGTCTGTTGGTGGTGATGTTCAGGCAGTACCCATATCTAATATTACGGGAGAAGGAATATCTTCCTTAGAAGATGCTATTGTTGCCCAAGCAGAACTACTTAATCTAAGGAGTCCTGTTGCGAACTTCCCTTGCCAAGGCTGGGTTTTAGAAGCCAATATGAAGAAAGGGTGTGGTAATGTTGCGACTGTTTTAATTCGTGAAGGTCAACTAAAAATTGGCTCTATTATTGTTGCAGGCACTTCTTGGTGCAAAGTAAAAGGGATGTTTTCTGCTCAGGGCTCGCCTGAGAAAATCGCTGGCCCAAGCTCAGCAGTGGAGGTCATGGGCTGGAAATCCCTGCCGGAAGCTGGAGATCGTGTTCTTCAAGCAAAGAACCTTGATGCAGCCAAAAAGGCGATTGATGTACGAGAAGCACGAGAGGCTATGAAAGAGCAAGTGAATATTCTTATGAAGCGGAATCAAAGTATGCAACCAACAGAAAATGAAGACACAAAAGAAAATTTGGAATCTGATAAACGGATACTGAACTGTATTGTTAAAGCTGATGTTTCGGGGTCTGCTGAAGCTGTTATGCATATGCTTCAGAATCTGGGGAACGATAAAGTAAGCGTGAACGTTATCGATTCGTCTGTTGGACCAGTTACAGAATCTGAGGTTGCGAGAGCTGAGGCTGCAAATGCAATTATATATGCATTTAACATCAAAAATGAAAAGGATGTTGTTTACTATGCTGAACAACATAAAGTGACAATTGCCGACTTCAACATCATTTATAAACTTATAGATGACGCAACGGAGAGACTTACTGATATGCTTGACATTGAATACGATAAAAAAATTCTTGGGGAGGCAGAGATTCGTGCTGTATTCCCAATAACTGTTGGAAAAAAGTCCGTTAATGTTGCAGGGTGCCGGATAGTGAATGGAACAATTCGACGGAATGACATTGTGCAAGCACTGCGAAACGATGATGTACTATACGAGGGGAATATATCCTCCTTAAAAGTGGTGAAGAAGGATGTGGATGAAGTTACGAAAGGAAACGATTGCGGAATCATGCTTGAAGAGTTTACCGATTTTAAAGCCGGTGATACAATACAGGCCTACGAAAATATTCCGCGCCCGCGATACTTATGATTTCCAAAGCGGTTTTGTAAATAATTATAGATATGCATCACATTCATTTGCGTTTAGTAGGCGTTATTTGCTCCTCCCATTGAACACCAATCCACTCCTCTGTATACCACACTTTGTCTCCATGTTCGGGTATACAGTCTTTCGGGCATGTTGCCACATAAATTGATCCCCATTCCATTCCATTCAGTATTTCATCAAGAGGAAGATCTGACTCCAGCTCTTGAATGGCATGTGGCATTAATTGTAGCTCAAAGTTTCTGGGAGATTTGCATAAAGGGCAAGGAGGGAACGAGCAAGAAGATATAATCTTGGTTATGGCGTCGTGATCTGAATATACGAGGGGCTGGCCAGCCCGATCATATCGAATGACTTGGTCAGGGTTTTCAGCAACTCTGTCAGCAAAGTGCCTAAAAGCCTTGTCGAGGTTGTCTATTGACTCCACAGAGTTTTGAGCGGTGTTCCTAGAAGCTACGGCGGGCTCATCATCGTCCTCTTCTTCAATGCGAATCTTACTGAGATCAATATTATGGCCTGCAGCTAAAGGGGCTTTGCTCAAAACTTCTTTCTCAACATAGATGTAGAAAGATGGGTAGGGGTTTTGGTCTTGAGGCCACTGGTGAGCAGGAAGCTGGTTTTTTGATTCTGGCTTTAGAGAAGGTGCTGGCAATTGTTCTGACGGCGAATAATCTGATGGGAAACTGTTTGTCGAGAATGGGTTTGAAGCCGAAGATTCAAATAAATATGAACCAAGGTTCTTTGCAGAGACCTGGTTTGATGGCTTCTTGAGAACGGTTAGTTCCTGTTCTCGTTCTATATTAGCTCTTATGCATTTCACGGAGTTAACTTTTCGACGGCAAGAAGGAGATCTGCAGACAAAAATATAAAGTAATCGATCGTAAGATGAGATTGACTCAGCGTTGATTTGAGCGATGAGCGAATAAGGAGTTTGGCAGTAAGGACAGAGCGCTAGTTGAGGATCAGGAGGAGAGGAGAAAGGCCAAAGAGGCAGACCACCGAGCCTTGAGTCTATTGGTCGTGCGGAATCATCGGCTATTTCATCCACATAGCCGAGATAGGCGTTTGTTTTGTAGAAGGAATCGGAAACATCCGAATCTGAATCGGACATAACTCCAAATTATAAAAAAAAAGTTTGGATGGGGGAGGTGGGGTTGGGAGAAGAAAAAGGTGAGGTAGCAGGACAAAAGAGGATCAGCCGAAATAAAGGTGAATGACGAGCTTGGTAAGGTTTCCTGAAAATAAGGAAACAATGTACAAGATCAGGTATATTAGAATTGGGGAGAGTAGTATGGTTGTATGTTCAAGAAATGGGAGGGCATTGTAGCCAAGGAAGGAGAGAAGGGTATAATACGAGAACGCGAAAAAATAGAGGGTATTGCTCAGAAGAGTGGAAAACCAAGAGTCCCAAGTGAGGACTGGCAATAGAATGAATTGAATGACGTAAAGAACAAGCCAAATTATGAGGAAAGAGTTGCAATGGACGTCGAAGCAGTAGGCCCACTCGAGTTCAGCCGTAGGGACAATGCCACGTTGTCCGGCCATTAGGAAACGATGAGCAATGAACCAGCCGACAGAAGCCACCAGGACTCCGACGAGAACAAAGTCGACAAGTACCATGTAGACCATCAGGCGAAATATAGCGAGCAAAGAGGGGCTGAAGGCGACCCCCCAGGCCAGGGCGCTGAGTACCGAAAAGAGACTGAGTAGAACTACAAAGGACGGGTCATCTCGCGCCCAGCGATTCTTCGTCTGTTTGTGGTAGTATATTGAGCGATACACGCGCTTGGGGGAAATTATTAGATAGCAGATTTCCCAGATGGCGGTTTCGAGATCGAGAGCCGGCGGATTGGAAAGCCGTTTGAGGATGGTGGGAAGGCTAAAAGATTTAGACAATAATCTATTTTGACGCGTATAGGCATGTGACCTGTTTTCCAGGCCAGAAAGTGGCAGAATTGGCGAGGAATTGCGATGAGACATGGTTTTTTGTTAAGCACAAGTTTGTTGTGGTGGTTAAGTTGGGAGTGCATCGGTCATGAGCCAGGTGATAGCCAATGAGAGTAGTGGAGAGTAGCGGGTGTCTGCGTGGATCCCCGGTGCGTATTTCGCCAGTAAATCGGAGTAGGTGTCAAAATCTGCACACTGACCGTGGTTCAAGTGAACAATGTGCGTAGGCCACTCTGTGAGAGCGTCAAAAATATGAGTAGCATACAGCACCGTAGCATTCCGATCTTGCGTTTCCTTCTGGAGGAACTGCATCAGTCTCAACCGAACGAGCACGTCCAAATCAACAGTAACCTCGTCTAGCAGTAGGACGTCCCATGGTGACAGCAGTCCCATGGCGAGCTGAACTCTTCGTCGTTCTCCGTCAGAAACTCTATTCATATGCCAGTGCACATCCACTTCCAGCATCTCCACCAGCTCCTTGCATCGGTCCGGGTATTCTTTGGCTCCCATAGTATCTAGGAGAACATTCACCGGCATATCATGCCGCACTATCGGGTTACTAATCCATTCCGTGCCGAGGTACTTGACTCCCTGCGAGTTGCTGCGAAATGGATCCACTCCATTGACTGCGATGCACCCCTCGGGCGCAATCGTTTTCCCGCTTAAAAGTCTCAGCAATGAGCTCTTCCCCGCCCCATTTGCTCCGACCAGCAGGACACGGGATCCTTCCTCCACCTCGATGTTAACATTATGCAGGCCGACCGTTCCGTCGTCGTACCGATACGTTAGGTCCCTCACAGAGATCATTGCTGCCTCTTTCCTAGTTGGGAACCTCACACCAAACTTTACTTCCCTTACTACCATGGCCGAACTAACCCAGGTTTGGTTTATCACCGACGCTGGCTCGCCTGTAGGAAATCAAACTGCTCGGCGAGCTTTGGAGAACGGCCACAGCGTGGCCCTTGGATGTAGGCCGTCGGGCTATGCCTCATGTAAAGCCCTCCAAGAGAGTTTCTCCTGGACCTCGCTTCTTGTTGAGCTCGATCCTCGAAATAAAGCCCTGTGTCAGAGTGCAATTGAGTATATACTTCGTAAATGGAACCATTTGGATGTTATTATCTGTTGCGCTTCTAGCTGTGTTGTCGGCGCTGTCGAGGAGTGCGAAGACTGGCACATGAAGCAGGCCCTCGAGGATAACCTGTATACTCAAATCAACGTCGTACGTGCAGCTCTTCCTACTTTGCGAGCACAACAGTCAGGACATTTAATTTTCATTACGGGGATCACAGGTGCAATAGGGACTCCGGGCCTCAGTCTGCTATGTGCCGCAAACCATTGTCTTGAAGGCCTCTGTGAGAGCTTGTCGTTCGAAATCGCTCCTTTCGATCTTAAAGTGTCTATCGTTCAGCTACCTCTTGAGGTAATGTCATTATATAATACTCTATTTACTCCGGCTTTGCCGGAGTATGAGAATTCGGAAGCTGCTGTCATTCGCAACCTACTCAATGCCTATCGAAATATCGCACCTGAATCGCTCGCCCTTAGTGTGCGTACTATTATGTCAATTGCCGGAACAGAAAACCCACCCTTGCGCATCGTTGCCGGAAAGAACGCCATTCAGCAAGTGCGAGATAAAATGAGAACTGTGTCAGAAGAATTGGAGGAGTTCATGAGCACGTGCATTGCATGTGAAATCAACCCACCAGCTAAATTGCCTTTTGAAGAGTATCCCGACGAAGAATCAGGAAAAGAATGACTCTACACGCTCTCCAAGAATATGTTTAACAAATTATCTACCGCTGTTTGCAGCTTTTGGCTTTCAGGGGCCCTTTCGCGACGAAATGAGAACTTCGCTGCACTGAGGGTCTGCTGATATAATGCTGAGAACTCTGTCGACTTTTCAGAGACACCACGGATCCGTAGAGCAGCGGCGACTGCTTTATGAAAGAGTAAATCGCGCTGGTCTCGATCATTCTGCCGCTCTACTACCAAATCAAGCTCTGTGGGTTTCGCGACTTTTTTGAACCCCTTTATTTCTGCTGTCGAAGTCAGGAACTGACCAGATCCCTCGCAATTAGCTACTGTATCATTAAGTGTTTCGGTAATGTCCAAAAATACCCTAATTGCCCGTGCCTCGACGTGATCTGCAGTCTTTTCGAGGTAAATACATATATACTTGCCTGGGTGTGCTGCTATTGGTGCCAGTATGCCTCTGCTGTATATCCCTGCAGGGCATGATGTAACAGCAAAGGATTTGAGCAACTCCTCAGCCAGTTTAGAGGTGGTGTAAACTTGGAAAGAGGGTTGTCTAATAGCCCATAATGGTACTTTGTTAGGATCGATCTGCACACCTATTGCTATCTGTATCCCGCGTAGCAGCTTCTTGTGCTCAGGTATCTGGCTCCATAACTCAAAAGGTATCTCTGACGAAATCCCTTGCAAATATAAAGAGCAGGCGAGGAGTCTGTGCATGCCTCGAACGACATCTATCAGCAGATGTTTTCGTGAAGAATTAAGGTTTGGACGACTGAGTAAGTGACCCTAGCGTTGCTATGCAGAACTATAGGGCTGGGAAACCGCAGTCCCAAAACACCCAAGCCTTAAACACCTAGGGTGCATCAATACTTCCTTCGTAGACAACTGTATAAGACTTACCGGCGACTTAGTCCTTGTGCATTTCACATAACTCGAGATGGCCGCTACTACAGGAAAACAACAGGCTTTGGCTGCCAAGAAGGCTGCCGTTAAAGGTGTCAATGGAAAGAAGAAACTTAAAGTGAGAACTTCAGTTATATTCCGCCGCCCAAAGACCCTTGAACTTGCCCGAAAGCCCAAATATCCTCGTAAATCTGTTGCCCATTATGCTCGTAATGACGATTACTCAATCATCCTTGCTCCTATTACTACAGAAACTGCCGTCAAGGAACTCGAGAGCGCCAACACTCTTGTCTTCCAAGTCGATATCAAGGCCAACAAATACCAGATCAAGCAAGCTGTGAAGAACCTCTACAATGTCGATGCTGCCAAGATAAATACCTTGATCCGCCCTAACGGTACCAAAAAAGCTTTCATCCGTCTGACTCCCGATCAGGATGCCATGGAGGTTGCCAGTAAGGCTGGTCTTATCTAAGTGTAACGTTGAATGCTATTATGTTAGTAAAATATCCTGCTCTTCGTAGAACTTCCACGAGCCTTAGTCACCCATCTGCCTCATCGCTGTCCACATTTGCACTCCAAACCCGTACTGGTTATTAAAGTTCGTACTCCTCCTCATTAGCCCAAAGACAACTCCTGCAAAGCTGACAAAATGCCTTCAGGTAAGAGTTCACGAGTGCCTTTAGTGAGCATCAATGGATCGTACGTATCCATTTCCCATACGGTCTTTGCTCTTGGGGCCTTTGCTGTGGCTCTGGGAACAGGTATGGTCTTACATTTCCATAAGATCGTCCAGAACGAGCATTTCGGTTACCCCATAGAATGGTTCCCCTCGGTCTCGGCCACTATCGGTGACAGATATCCCGAAAGATCTTTTTTCCAGATTTTAATTGCCGTTACATCTGGCCCAAGGTTTGCTCTTCTTGCTCTCTGGTACCTGCTCTCGTGGTCCCCGACCTCTATGATGCCCCTGTACACGGCCCTTTGTGGCCTTGTGCGCACATTCTGCTGCGGTGGTTGGGTTTATATAACCTCTACTGACGATCATGATGCCCATGACGTCTTTATGATTGCGTATCTATTGCTTACGATCCCGTGGCTGATTGGTACTATTAAATATACTCCTTACAACCGTACGGCTTCGTTAATCAGAAAAAGAACTGCTTTCGTATACTTCGGCTCAGTCCCTCTGCTTATCCATTTTTTTATACAGCACAAAGTCAAACATATTCCTGGAGGTAAGTCTTACTTGTTTTAACTGCTGTTCTGTCATTACTAACATCTACCAGCATACACATCTTACGCTTTCATCGAGTGGTCCCTTGTTCTGTACGATGTCATCTTTGATTCGGCTACGGCTTTCGACTTCTCGACTTTTGAGCTTTCTATCACAGACACATCCGGTATTTCTAAGTTGTATGTTCATCATCACCCTGAATAAATAAGTTTTACTAACATCTCTCATAGTGATCAAGTCAAGGATCCGTCCAAGCGTCATATAGAACCTTTCTCCTGGCAGAACTTTACTGTCCATGTCATTAACTCATATGTCTTATGCACATCTGTTTCTGCTCTTCCATTGCTCATTTGGTACTTCCCTCTATGGGACATGGGTGTCTCCGGTTTTGAGATCTCGACTTTAGCTTTCATCAGCCCTGTACTTCTCCTGAACTCCAAGATCAAGAGCTTGGTCTTTCGCCATATTACTGTAGTCCAAATTCTGGCTGCTCTATGTGGCTCTAGTGCATGGCTCATCAATACTCCTGAGATCCGCCTTTTCATGGATGGTCTTAGCACCTGCTTTGCATTACTTAGTTTTGCTGCTGGTGTCGCTGGCTCCACCTCTGTACCCGGGTTGTCGGACCTGAAATCTCTTGCTTACCTAGTAGGGTTCTTGTTTACCCTTGCAGCTAAGGTCTTTTATGCCACTAAAAATCCGGCTTGGCCCTTAGTAAAGCCTGCTATGGGCGGGCTCAATGTCCCTTACATGTTCATAGCACTAGGTGCTAGCTTTTTGACCACACGTGAACAATCGTCCTCTACTGAACCTGGGTTGGTAGCAACTCCTAATAAAAAATCTGAAAGGTTGGTTGGACTCGGACTTGGAGGGATACTTTTTGGTCAGTTCTATTTCTTTGGCGACGCCTCAACAATGGTTAATTGGATATCGGATGGATATCCTCGACATGGGCCTGCCCCAATACCTCACGGATTCTTAATAGTGCTTGGCGCCTGCATTGGCACCTTTTTCGGGTCACTACAAGTAGGTAGAAGGGCTGTCCTAGAGTATGCCGTCTTTGCCTTCAGCTTGTACAATGCTTATCTGATACTGTGGCGCACTGGATGGACGGGATTTGCTGGAGCCTTGAATCTATCTGTGTACTTTTTTGCTTTGTTACCTTCATTCCTAAAAGCTACGAGCTCTCTGCGTGTTGGCCACGTGTTTGGCTATGCAATGGGCCACTTTTTGATACTTACTCTGGAGCATGTCTGGGTGGTTGCCTATGCCTTCGTACCAATGGGATTTTTGCTCAGAGAGCGTACCTGGGTGATTGTCTTACAGATATTAGGGTCTATTGGACTAGCGCTATCTACGGTTGAATCATTGTACCCTGTGCTTGATCTCGAACCCTCTGTTAAGAAAGAAACTGATTCTACGCTTGATAGAGCTATGAGAAGAATACGTCTCTATGTGAGAAACAGTATTATTCTTGTGTTAATAATCACCGGAGCAGGAATTATTCATAGATCGCCGAGCGAGATCCCCGAACCATACCATGCCGAAGAAAACATGCTGACTGCTGGAATCTGGACAGTCCATTTTGGTATCGACAATGACCTGTGGGATTCTACTGCAGAGATAGCGAAAGTTCTGAAAGAGCTAGAGCTTGATGTGATTGGCCTGCTCGAAACTGATACGGAGAGATTTTTAATGGGTAATAGAGATATCGGCCAGCAACTGTCTGAGGAGCTTAACATGTATTATGATTACGGCCCAGGGCCGGCTGCCCACACTTGGGGATGTGTGCTGTTATCAAAGTTCCCTATTGTGAACTCCACACATCATCTCACTCCTTCCCCTGTTGGAGAGCTTGCTCCTGCTATCCATGCTACTCTAGACATGTATGGTGAAATGGTCGATGTAGTTGTCTTCCATTCGGGACAAGAGGAAGACGAAGAGGATCGAAGACTTCAAACTGAGACGATTAGTAATATCATGGCCGAATCTCAGAATCCCCTTGTGCTGTTGAGTTACCTTGTGACAGACCCCTTGAAAGGCAATTACAATACCTACGTCAGTGATCACACTAGAATGCTAGATATTGACCCTACGGACGACGACAGATGGTGCGAGTATATTCTTTACCGCGGAATAAAGCGAATTGGATATGCTAGGGTGTCACGAGGTACGATTACGGATACTGAGATCCAGGTAGGCAAGTTCATAGTAGGTGAAGAGCCTAACCGATCGAATAGGAGGATCCGTGAACGAAAAGTACCACAGGCTCGCCGATTCCCTGCTATGTTCAAGGGGACTGGGATACGCGAGCATTTTTATCACGTATTCAGCAACCCTAGGTACTACGAGTGAAATAGCATGACCATCTGACATGTACTGATGCCGGTATTGTAGTTACCCGGCTTAGAGGTAAGGCGAAGGAATGGAGCTTGAACATGTTCAACTGTTAACACAAACTGCAACGCGTAGAGTCTAACTATGGCTGTAAGTGGCAAAAAAGGATACGCGTGACGTTACTAACATAGGATAATAGGAAGAGTGAGTTACTGAATACACCACAGTAAAACGAGAGTGTAAGGATGGCTACTAACCGAAAAATAGGCTTACATATCCTTCGACATGCGCTCCCGGTACTAACACTGGATATCCAGGTAATCTGACCAGGGAGCAGAAGCAGAAGCTCGAGATCCTCCGGAAAGAACTGGAGGATCTAGGTTACACGGAGAATCTAGATGATGCGACTCTGTTACGGTTTCTCCGAGCTCGAAAGTTTGATGTAGCAAAGGCGAAGGAGATGTTCAAGCACTGCGAGAAATGGAGAAAGGAATTTGGTGTAAAGGACATTGTAGAGAACTTCCACTATGTGGAGAAGTTGGAAGTGTCCAAATACTATCCTCAGTACTACCATAAGACTGACAAGGACGGCAGACCAGTGTATATTGAGCAACTGGGGAAGGTTAATATTACAGAGATGTACAAGATCACCAGCATGGAGCGGATGCTTAAGAATTTAGTATGGGAATACGAGTCATTGGCTAATTACCGACTGCCGGCCTGTTCCAGAAAAGCCGGACATCTGATCGAGACGTCTTGTACCATTATGGATCTAAAAGGCGTTGGGCTTGGCCAGATCTCGCAGGTGTATTCTTATGTCCGCGAGACCTCTGTGATAGGCCAGAATTACTATCCTGAGCGAATGGGCAAGTTCTATATGATCAATGCTCCCTTTGGCTTCGCGACTGCATTCAAGATCATCAGACCCCTGCTGGATCCTGTGACAGTCGAGAAGATCTTTATTTTGAGTTCCAACTATAAAACCGAGTTGCTCAAGCAGATCCCTCCAGAAAACCTGCCTGAGATTTTCGGCGGTACTTGTAGGTGTCCTGAAGGCTGTCAGCTTTCGGACGCCGGTCCCTGGCACGAAGCACAGTACATTGGTCCAGAGGGAGAAGCGCTCTCTGCGGCAGAATACGCCAAACAGTATTTAGCCAAGCAGAAGAGCAAGGAGAATGCCCCCTAGGTTTTTATACGTTTTGTGCATTATCATCTCTTTAGCGATTCAATCATAGATCTGACTTCCTGTCGTCTATATAACAGAGCTTGGATATCTGGAATACGTAACTGTAACTGTAACAGCTCTTCGATGGGTAGCCGGTCGGTCCCATTTGGTATAATGGGTTCCTCAGCTATGTCTTTATGTACCTCATCATCCAGGTCAACACTTTCCGGCAACGATTCGAGATATTTCTGCATCTCCTCTTTCATCTGCAGCGGTTTCATCCGCCGTGACTCTGTCACTTGTGCTATTAGATCATTCGTCTCCTGGAACTTCACTCGTAGCTCCTCCAAGAGCCCCGCATCAAACGGCTCAACAACTTCACTCCTTGGTTCCTCTAGTTGCAGATCCTCATCTGGTTTCACCTGCTGTCCATCTACAATCAGTGAATGCTTGGCATAGTTGATCGTGTCTTTCAAAAACTGCTCAAGCACCTTACTGGTCTCCGCCATGGCTTCTTTCCGGTTGGGATAATCTTCCTCGAAATGGGACTCCACCCTCCCTAGTAAATCCTCCTTCCATACCCCATAAAGATACCTCAAGTCCTCGTGCACCAATGAAATCTTTTGGGGCTCTCCGCCTGTTATCATCTCATTCTCCATTTTCGTGTTTGCCGAGAAATAAACACGGTCTCCTTGGCTCGCGCTCCCAATTGTGAGTTAGGGTTATTAGGGCCGTGTCTGCTCTGTCGAAAGACCTTTCTCTGCAGTATTGTCTCACGAAATATGGCTTCGTTAGGCCCTGAGCGGCCTAAGAGATCTAAGGACCATGTGACTGTTGGTGCAGTACCTTATACTCCAGAGGAGGCTGAGGAAGCCATGCGCCAGATGAACAAAATGCCGCTTTTTATGAATGAACTAGACGAATCAGACGGTGAGGGCGGTGAAAATGTGCCTTTAGAAGCAATGAAAGCTCTTCAGTTCGATGACGATTCTGACGCCTACGAGAACGCTACCAGTTTCAAGAATCAGGGCAACGAGTCTTATAAGTTTAAGGACTATAAAAACGCTATTGCCCTTTACGACAACGCGTTGCTCATTAAGACGCAGATCGAGCAGGGCGTGCGATCTACCTCTGAGCCTTTAGGCAAACAAAAAGCTCTCTGGTTAGCTTGTTATCTGAACAAAGCGGCTTGCAACTTCGAGCTTAAGAACTATCGACGCTGTATAAATGATTCCAAGCTCGCCCTACAGCTCGATCCAAGGAACCTGAAAGCTCATTACAGAGCTTCGAGAGCTTTCCTAGCTCTCGACAAGACTGACGAATGTTTTGAACTGCTCCGCCATGGTTTAGAAATAGAGCCTGATAATCTGGCCTTGCAGTCTGTTTTGCAACAGTTAGCAACCAGACGTGAGTATCTGGATAAAATCGAGGCGGCCGCAGAAGAGAGAGAGCAGAAGAAAAAACTAGTCGCTACTGCGCTATTGACAGCTAAAAAGCACTATAAGCTTTTGTTTCAGAAAAGTATGCATTCTGATGATTTTACTTCTGTAGGTGATATTGCGTTACTAGATGAAAATCGTGATCCGGCTACTTCTTTTGGTCCAAATACCAGTCTTTACTTTCCAGTCGTCATGCTGTATCCATTGGAGCTTCAGTCTGATTATATAGAGTCATGGGAACAGTCCATTATCTCCACTGATCAGCTTGAACAGCTATTTAGCCAGCCTGCACCATGGGATAACAAGCATGAGTATACCGCTGATACTGTAGAGCTGTTCGCGGACACTCCTTCCGCCGGGCTACTCAAGGTGGGAAAAAATATACCATTGATCAAGGTACTTGATAATGGAAAAGTTCCTATAATAGATGGGATAGTTCGTCTATATGCTACGCCTAAAGCCCGGTCTCATGAATTTATCGCTAAACACAAGGCGTCAAAGGAAGAAAGACTTAAAAGCCGGCAAATAGTTCAAATAACGTAATCTTAATGATGATTTATGATATAACAAAAATCCTATTGGCCCTTGTGATACCCCATAATAACCGCATATCTTTGCTTTTCCTCATTAGTCAGCTGATCTGAATGATTCCACATAGCAGAAGACTGCCGTGCTCGATACCGTGAAGATAAATTCCCTTGAAAGATAGCTTCCATCTGTAGAGTAGGTAAGGGACCAAACACGTTATCAGGGTCGACATTTCTCTGACGCTGAAGAAGATCTCTCAATTCAGGAGAATTGGCCCAGTCTTTTAGAACAGGGTCGCTGTTTTCGTCTTCTGAGTCGCTCGCAATCTCTGGAAGTTCGACATGATCGCCTGGCCCATGATTAAAATCTTTACATTTAGTAGCAGGGGTCGCTGGGTTGTCTACCTTGGGCGCTTTCTGAGCGAATAATGCACTTGCAGGTTTACCATATGTTGACGCAAACTTGATTTTATCAGTGGAGAATTTCACCAAGTTCTCCATTGATGGAGGTTGCACCGTGGATGTAGACCTGCTCTGCTGATTGGTTAACACTGACTTCATCATAATTGATCCATTCGCCATGGCTGAGGGTTTTCCTGTGGGATGATTATTGGTATTGGTGCGCATCACAGATGAAGTCGGGTTTATTACCCGCATATTTTCGTTGGTTGCCCTTCGCTTCGAAGTGGATGAGTCCTCTTCGTAGTGTCTTTTGATCGATCGATCTAAAGGCTTAGCTTCCAGTTCAGCTGCCTCTACTCGAGGTCCAGTAGCCTGCTTTAATGACCGTGGAGCATTGCGAAACTTTGAAACACTCGATGCAGATTTATGTCCTATTTCATCTCTTTGCTGTTGCTGTCTCCTGATATTCTCAACTCGGCGTCTTTCGTATTCTTTTCTTTGCTCCATTCTCTTTGCTGCTTCCTCCTCTAGTCTCCGTGCAGGAACATTTTGAGCTGGCTTCACAAGACGGGCAGCATGTACTGAGGTAGATATAGGTGCATTTTTAACTCTATTCTCAACTGGTTTATTCTCCTGCTTGTCTTGATTTTTATTAAGAGCGGCTTGTCTTTGTTGATCGAGGTTTCTTCCAGTATTCATGGAAACTGTGATGGGAACAGGAGGTGGTTTGAGTTTCGCATTGTCCTTGAGCACAAATTTATGTCTTTTCTTAGCATGAGCGTCATCTTTCGGAGGTAATGGTGGAGGTGCTCTAGACAAATGTTCGGGAGAATGAATAGTTGGTTTCTCGAGTAACCCCGGTTTAGATTTTTGAGGTGAAAACAAGCCATCCGATGAGAGTATCTCCATGCTGGGTATTGTGAATTCGTGAGTAGATTCTTCTGAGCTAGTTAATGCTTGTTTACTAGTTGGTGAACTCTTTGAAGGAGACTTAGGTCGGCCAAAAGAGGGTAGACCGCCAGACATCGTCGATTTCAAGGACTTTACAGCGGCTCCAACAGGCGACAAGAAACTCAATACTTGACTGCTCGAAGTAATTTTACTCTGTGATTCAATTAAATTCTTGTCATTGGAAGCAGTAGTTTGAATTGGAGAAAGATATATACTGGACGACTTGGTGGAGGAAGTTTTATCGGAGAATTGATCGCCTGCGGCAGGTTTCGCTGGAGCCACGGTTTCTAAACACGTAGGAGATTCAAATGGGCTAGAATATTGAGTCTTGGGAACAATATTAGAAAGTCTGTTTTGCTCAAAATGCACCGAAGGTAAAGAATGGATATTCTGTATTGTATTCTCCTTTTCGCTCGGCATCATAACAGATCTAGGGACTTTAACAGGAGAAGAGCGATTTATCATTGGTCCAGGAGTCTTCATCAGATCGGCCAAATTTATGTTGCTCAGTGACTCTTTGGACTGCAAGACCGCTGACATATACTCATTTAACCATTCTAAATCGTTTCTAACAGCATAAGAGAAGTTTTCGATATCCGATGCGATAAGAGACTTTGCATTGGCTATTTCCGCATTCATCCAAGGCAATGAGCCATACTGTAGGCTGATATTCCGGCTATCCATCTCTATATGCCAATGTAGTGTGATCCTTGGAATGATGAGTGTATAACGGAGTGTTAGTAAATTGTTTATTTTACTTCCCAACTAGGTATCACTGAGGGCTGTTAGGGCGAAGCTCGACTTGTAACCAGCGCTTCGGGAGTATTTTCGTTGCTATGCCGCGCTAAGGCAGATAACTCTAGCGCCACCTGGACGAAAAGCTGAGGCGGAATTGGCATGAGAGACTCAGTCCATTTACCACAATACCAAGTAACAATGCTACAGTTTAGATTCCATTATATTGAATTTAAATATATCGTAGTACAATGTTGCTGTGATAGGAAAGAGGGGCAACAGATGAAAGGAAGCGAATAGGGTTTGTCACATGAGACAACTAATAAACTTTAAAAATTAGACGGTATCACATGAATCTTATGGAGCCCCCCTAAGGTCTATTTAATAAGCTGAATAAGCCCATTCTCCTCCTATAACTGCTAGCGATCATTGTATTGTGTATTATCTCTATACGAACCCCTGTTACGCATTTACGCAAGTTCATAGGTTGGACGTACTTTTGAAAAACTAAAAAAGCTGTACTTTTTAGTTAATCATTTTTTTTTCCTGGTGCGATCGAACTGATAAGCCAGCCCAGCCATGGAATCCGCATTTTTAGCACATTTATATTCATATCCAGTTGTTGCATCAGCCACTGAAAAGGTCATCTCCTTGTCTCCTGTTAAAAGTGCCATTGAGAAAGCTGCTCCTGTTGTTGACGCCATTGCGGCCAAATCAGCTCCTTTGGTAGAAACGCTAAAGCCTGTTTTTGCTAAGGCAGACCACCTTGGTGACGCATCTCTTTCCTCTATCGATTCGTTATACCCTAAAGTTAAAGCCAAATTCGAAGCTACCGAGCCGATAGTTGTTGAGAAGTTTAATGCGGTGGATCATAAAGTAGCTCCTGTTATCAAACCTATCAATGACTCTGTTGAGATCATGGTCTCTAAATATTTGCCGAAAGAAGGCGACTTATCTATTAAGTCGTCTACTGAACTTTACAGAACCTATTTGCTAATCCTTGAAGCTTTTCATCGCCTTTTGCCATTTCTCTATTCCTCAGCTTTGTATGCCCAGACCAAGGGCATCGAGGCTACCGCTCATGTAAAAGATGTTTATGGTGCAAAGTACAACGAGCCCAAGGAGAAGACTATTGTTACTCCAGTATACGCCTCTGTCGCAACTGGTGTCGATATTACTGGAGAAGTAGTTAGTGCAGTCAATGATTACATTCGTTCCAGGCGTCCATCTAATGAGAGCGCTTCTCCTACAGATTCTAACCCTCCTGCTCCTGTTTCTTCTGCTGACACTGATCCAGCTCCTTCTTCTAAAGCTGCTCCAGCAGAGTAGCAACATGTGCCATAGATCCTTAATAGTTTTGTTCTGAACAGCAATGGCTGGGTCGCCTATACAGCGGTCCGTAATACTGTTAGCATTAGCCTCTTCCCAATATGCAAACTTAGAGTTCGACAAGCAATAAATAGTAACTACAGTTCAGCACATTCATGTACATTGATATTGCACAGCCCAACAAGTCAGTATGCACCATATCAGTTTCTACTCGTCCAAAAGTGGGATGTTTACCCTTTAGACCAGACAATTCAATCCCAATACACAAGTCGTCCACCACATTCCCCTATACTTTTCTCTCAACAATAATTCTATCGATAGCACATTTTCTGCGATTGTTGCTACTGCTTTGGATGATTTCGATTGGCTTCTGGGCATTTAGTGTGCCTGACATGGCTCCTTCTTTCATGCACCTTGGTCCATTTATAGACTCATTCAAGAATGTTCCTCTAATCCACTGGATCAATTCAGCGCATACCAATAGATTTTCCGCTGTATTTACTGCACATCCAGTTAAAGCCCGTGTGCTTCTTATTATGTTTTTGTGGTTTGTGTGCAACATAGCTTATTCAAGAATATATCGCGAAACCCGCATAACCGCGATTCGAAATGTGGGGCTGGGTATACAATGGGAATCTAGAAGAATTGGCCCTGCTCATTACACATTCATCCCGTCCAACCGCCTTCGAGGAGTTTTCATAAACGAAGGCTTTCGGGGACTCCAAATCCAATACTATCTCCTGGCACTGTCTGATGATCGATCTTCAGCTACTGAGCTGTTTCCTAACTTAGTACTTCGCAGAGCTGCACTGGAAGCAATTCGCCGCTCGATTTGTTCTACTCTCGATATCGATGCATCAGATACATGACAGTGCCAAATGAATAGTTTCCGCACAATATTCAAAGCCCAGATATCTCCATTCTAATGACAATATAAGTCTGTCGCATTTATAACCCTATTATGTTGTCATGGTAACCATAGACAGTCACGTTACATTGAACCCAATTTCCCTTCCC
Organism: Tortispora agaves; assembly: GCA_030462865.1. Classification (NCBI taxonomy): domain Eukaryota; kingdom Fungi; phylum Ascomycota; class Trigonopsidomycetes; order Trigonopsidales; family Trigonopsidaceae; genus Tortispora; species Tortispora agaves. The sequence continues at coordinate 85,246 of JAKVQP010000003.1, forward strand.
AAACGCACAGCGACCACCCTCGTCGCTTGATACCAAAACTAAAGCAGAAGATGTCCTCTATTTTTGACCCCACTAAAGAAGACATCCAGCTCTTGATAGCTGCTAACGCCCATATTGGCGCCAAGAATGTCCAAGTCCGAAACGAGCCCTACGTCTACCAGAAGCGCGTTGATGGTGTAAGCGTCATCAACGTTTCTAAGACCTGGGAAAAGCTCGTTTTGGCTGCACGCATCATTGCTGCTGTCCCCAACCCCGAAGACGTTTGTGTTATTTCGGCTCGCTCCTTCGGTCAACGTGCAGTTCTCAAATTTGCCGCCCACACTGGTGCCACCGCCATTGCCGGACGTTTCACTCCTGGCTCCTTCACCAACTATATCACTCGATCTTTCAAGGAACCCAGACTTATCGTTGTTACTGATCCTCGCACAGATGCCCAGGCTATCCGTGAGGCGTCTTATGTGAACATCCCAGTTATTGCTCTTTGCGACACTGACTCTCCTCTGGATTACGTCGATGTTGCTATCCCTTGCAACAACAAGGGCCGACACTCTATCGGTCTTGTCTGGTACTTACTTGCTCGTGAGGTTCTCCGTATTAAGGGAATCTTGCCTCCTCGGTCTGTTCCATGGTCTGTCATGCCTGATCTTTACTTCTACCGTGACCCCGAAGAGGCTGAGAAAGCTGAAGCTGCTCCTGCTCCTGAAGCCCCAGAAGCCACCGACTTCTCTGCACAACCCGAAGAAGGTGCTGTTCTTGGTGAGGAAGACTGGGCTACTGGTGCTACTTCTGCCCCGGCCGGTGAGACCAACTGGGAGCCGCAGGCTGCCACTGATGACTGGACCACCGAACCTGCTAAGGCTACTACCGAGTGGTAATTGTCTCACTTATACAAAGTATGAATTAACCAGACCGCCTTTTGTCATGAATCATTTTGTGATCCAGATTAGTGTGATGCTACTTGTACACTGACCAAAGGATTTTAATTGCAAGCCTGTCTTTTGATTAAGATCTTTATGTTTGTCTAAACGATAGCTGGATGAACACCATATGAAATGTCTAAAACTTTTTTCACGGAATAGTTATATCGTAGCAACTGCAGATTAGATTACTGGAGAAAGATATTCACACAGAATACTCTAGACCTCGTGACCTCTCACAGCGGAAGGTCCTTCACAGATATCCAATGTTCGTACACTAGGCCTGCTATTTGCAATAGAGAGCATCCGGAAATTAAATACATGATTGATTTGAACGCCATGTGAGCAACAACCACTCTCGAAACCAGCATTACAACAGACGCTGTTGCCTTAAGGGTTTCTAAACATAATAGAGGTACAATTCCCCAAATCTGATTTCTCGCAACAGAGAGTCGACGATTCTCACTAAAGAGAGCAATGTGTATGAATGTAGTTAAGAGACTCCAGGTAAAAATAACTTTCTGGTACGTATATCGCGTCAGCTTCTCACAAGGTTCATCACCGTAATCAGATAGCACCTGAATGCATCGTGATCTGAAAGTTTCAGGATGCATATCGAATTTGCAGGGGCCATCTGAGTTGAAGAGAGGTATTTTGGAATAGCTCTGTAAGGACTGGCAGATCGCTAAAGGAGTTGTTCTATGAGTAATACATAGACTGGTTGGGTTCAGCATGCTAGCAGCAGAACATACACAGTAATTAGGTTGCTTCCCTTCTAATATTCTGGCATATATCTGAGCAAATATTTCAACTGATTGAGCATGGGATATGTCACTCATATTAGAGCCATAGCTCATTGATGCTGTGAATATCCCAAAACCAATGCTAATCCAAACCAGGGCCAAAAACGCTGTTCCATATACACAGCTGTGGACACTTGGAATATACTTATACCTAGCGCTGTGTAATTTTTCATGCCAATGAGTGGTCATTATGTACGTGAAAAACTGGAAAAAAAAATCGCATGGGCCTGCTATGTACTGTTATCCAGAAAGGGTCCACATGTCAGCCGCACAGGAACCACATGAGGACTCTAACAGAGGGTTCAACTTGCTCCTAACTCTGCGACGGGGATCTCTGTAGTTTAGTTTGTCAAGAGCAACTACAGCGAATAGAGAGAGCAAGTGGGCGGATCTGACCATTCGTCATAAGATGAGGCTCACGCTAGCCACGGCAGAATCGGTAGCATATATATCCCCCACCAAATGTAAGGAAAAACGACAGTAAGTATATAACAAAAGTGAAAGAGGCGTAAACGCAGTAAGCATTCGAAACTCGGATATTGTTGTACGGCTGAACTAATTTTCTGCGGACTAATGTCCCAACCTGATTCAGACTTCGTCAACACCTCGCTTGTGAAATGAAACAATGTCGGTGAATCTACTCGGGGGAAGGCCAGGGTATCATTGCTCGTCGTGTCATGTAACTTATCATGATTCACTGAGGTGGATTGATCATTGCAATTCGCGAAGTCATCTGAAAGCGACTGGGCAAGAGCATGTTCTTGCTTACGATCGCACAGCCACTCTTGAAGATGTTCGAGAAAGAATCGAAAAGCTGGTTAAAGAGATGAAGCCGGAAGTATGGGATGCGAAGTATGATATTCGAGAAAGGATCCGTGAAAAAGAGGCGGCGAAGATGGCAGCTAAAGATGCAAGGCGCGAGGAACGCCGAATTCGAAGAAAGCAAGAGCGGGCAGCCAAACTTGACGATAAGTGAATCAGATGATCTGTGTCTTGGATTTCACCAATCCACCAGAAAAATTTCGCAGGATGTGTGATCGCGAGTTTCTATCTTGGATGCGGTGGAAGGCTTGACGCACATGGCGCGGCTCGATTGCAGAGATCTGCTGGTCGGGCCCATCGAAGAGGAAATGATCATGCTGCTTGCGGTCCGGCGCTTCGTAAAGTTTATGTTCAATAGATCCGACCAGTAAGGCCTCCTCGGTCAATATAGCCACCATTTCGAATGTTAAAAATCCAAGTATATCCATAATATCGTCGTTCAACCGTCCTTCCACAATCTGAGCTGCTTTGGCCCATTCTCGAAACCGTTTAGCCTTACGGTATGTGAATGACGCCTGCCTGCACTCTGACCAGTGCACATACTCTTCCCTGGTCATCTTGCGAGTCCTTTCGTCGGCCACCTTTAGTCTCACCATAGTAGCCAAGTTCTCTTCCTTGTCGTCGAGATCTTCGTCATCGTCTTCCTGTTCAGGAACTCTCTCGGGAAACATACAAGCCAACTCCCACGAAAGTCTCAGGGATTTCTTTTTACGAGTGGGTCCCGCCGCCGCACCAGGCCGTTTCATTCCTGTGACGGGGGCCGCTGGGCCGACGTCACCAGCACCAAGCTCCTCTTCTTCTTCTTCTTCTTCGACCATGTCGGCATCACCGCCATCCTGCTGGCTCTTCGCTCTTTTTCGGACATCTTTCCAATCCAAAAAAGTACGTAGTCTAGATACTTTTGCTTTGTCGTGTCTAATCTGGAACATCAGGTCCTCCGTAGATATGCTTCGGGCTCCTCTGCGGTTTGCGAGCTGCCACGCTTGAGAGAGGATTTCGATCACCTGAGACCGCACAATATCTTCAATTAGTGCTGTGCTCTCGGGTAACGGATCGTTGACCTCGCCGGCAACGAACATCATTTGCTGGATCTCCACCTTATACTTGTATTTGTCCTTATCCATGGCGTAATGTCTGATGGTTGGAACTTCCCGAGCGACAGGAAGGGACTACAGCCGCACCGCATTGTTTGAGGCTACCCATACCGATGAGGAAGGTCGCAGACTATACAAAATGGACGCATGGAGACCTAATTAGGCGCATCAATGAATTAGAAAGGGCAGTAGGCATTCGAGCTGGCACCGCGCAAAATATCTCTAAAACCATCGAAGCAGAATCTAAGCTTTTCAGCAATACACGGTTTGTGGCATTGAAGTTCGCTTATTTCGGATGGCACTACAATGGACTAGCTGTTCAGAAGGAGCATACACCTTTACCCACTGTGGAAGGAACAATTTTAGGGGCATTGGCGCGGTGCCGGTTGATTCCTCAAGCAGCTGAAAGCGAGCCAGACTTGATACAGTTCAGCCGTGCCGGTCGCACAGATAAAGGAGTTTCTGCTCGAAGTCAGGTAATCAGTCTGAAGGTCCGGAGTCTTCTAAGTCCAGAGCAGCAGGCTGACCCGCGTTTCGATGACCAAGAACTGAAATACACCCATATGCTCAATAGCCTACTCCCTGAAGACATAAGGTTCTATCAGGAGTGCCTACGGCCTCCTGCTGATTTTGATGCGCGGTTTTCGTGTCAATCGAGACGATATAGATACTTTTTCTATTCTAATGACCAATTTGGAGATGAGTATTTGAACATAGAGCGAATGAAGGCCGGCGCTACTCTCTTTGAGGGAGAACATGACTTCAGAAACTTCTGTAAGGTGGACGGCTCAAAACAAATAACTAATTTTGTGCGCACAATTTACAGCTCCCAGATTCTTGAAGTCCCTAGCGGATCGATGAACGGACAAAAGCTTTACGTGTTCGACCTGCAAGGAACTGCATTCCTCTGGCACCAAGTTCGAAGCATGATAGCTGTGCTTTTTCTTATCGGACAAGGACATGAAGATCCCAAAGTCATAGAAGAGCTGTTCGATATAAAGAAGTACCCTGCCAAGCCGGGGTATGTTATGGCGCAAGACTTTCCATTGGTTCTGTGGGACGTAAACTATGGAGATGACGTTGTATGGATTGACTTGCGAAAGACTACGAACCCGAAGACCACACAAAGCCTTAACGACGCACTCTATAATCAATGGTATCGGTCGGCTATTCTTTCTTCTGTACAATTGGAAATGGGGTCTTCAATAATGGGCGAACGCTCGCTTGATCCCTCCTTGCGACTCGTCACCGGAGATGGTTTAGGCAGTCCTCTAAGGAAGTACGTGCCAATAAGCAAAAGGCCCCGAGGACTGGAGCCAGAGGAAGTGAATCTGCGCTTCCGAAAAAGGAAAATGAATGATCTATAATGTATCATACTGCACTGACTTCCTGCACTATACCACTAACACAATTCATTTTAACATTCACCAGACAGAACTTTCGTGAGAAGCTTATAGTGATCTAAACTTTGTCGCTTAAACTGAATCAAAATGTCTTCCTCAGGTGCAGTCTAACTCACACTAATGCAGATAGCCTAATCATATGGAGAAAGCATAACTCTGAATAGACTTATACGTTCAACTGTTCTAACTGGCTGAAAAGCAGTTGTTAACGGTTGCTCAGCAGTTCGCACGTAAAGCAGATGTTAGACCGACTACCTAATTGAATTTGACTAATTACGAGACCATCATAAGATCGGGATAAGCTTTGGCTCTAAAGATAGAGGGCCCTTGGCAGCCAAAAATCAACTAGGACTCTAAGAATACACGAGAACTAGATTGTCGGGACAGAGAGTACGTTTTCCGTTACCGTAGCCTAAGTCAAATAGAGAAGTAGCATTTAGCTCTGGTACCTTTAGTGTTTAGATTTATTCGAATTCTTCTACCGTCAAGATCGCCATGCCCAGCCGAATCTATTATGCCATCTACAAATACTTCGGCTCAGGGCTCCTGCTGTTTCCAGCGCCATGCAGTCCAGCTTGCTCGCAGCTTCCCCGCTTCTGCAGGGATCTCGCCGGCTCATGGTTATTATCTCCGAAACTACCACCCGGAACCAACTCAATGCGAAAAAGTTAATCGGCTATTCATATCTCTCTGTCTAGCTCTGGTCTCTCTCATTCGCTTAAGCGCAGAGAATGCATACCAATTGGCATGCCAACCGTCAACATTATTGCAAATTTGTGTTTATTTAAAGTTGGTTGTTATGCCAACCATCAATGCTTTTCCCTCCCTTGCATCTCAACTTTGGTCTGCATAATCGAGAACTCAAAAGGCTTAACAGTCTGATGCCAAAGTTAGTACAGCTTGAGAGCTGCTGTGCATTCTACAGCTGCGCCCACCAAACGTAATGGTGTTTACCGAATAATTGTATTTACTCATGAGTACGAAAAGCTGTCAAGCTGAAGAGGACATTATGTCACGTATGCAATATGATTCTCGGAGTATTCCCGTCACCCGAACTGAATAAAGTTTGTTTTCACCTTTTTTTAAGCCGTAGGCCTTAACCTAGTGGCAAAAAAAGCTTTTACATTTAACCTTCTCCTTGATTCTAGCTACTTTGCCAGTCCTCACTAAGGTTTAAATCTTCCGCAAATTCTAATCTTCCTTCCTTATACACTTTCTTATTCCACTTTAACTCAGTGGACTGGCGTAAGCGCGATCTTTGTTGTTTTTTGTCGACGACTCTTTCGATAACTGCTTCGCATTTGATTGAATAAGCTGCTCTTGCACACCTTTGCCCTTTTTCATTGAGTGTCTTTACAGCTCTATTAGCTTTCAAACAGTCCTCCTTCACTGCGGCTACTGCTGACTTTTGGAAGTGATTGGCGATTTTCTCCTCTCATAGCAAGCTCTTCAACCCAGATACTTGCTTGTCTCCTCGGTTCATTCGAATCATTATTTGCTTCTATCGTCAGAAGTCCATCAGTGCAGCTTGCTTATCAAGTTTTATATCTCTTCCTCTGGTTGTTGATATTTCTCTTGGACTGTTTTCTCCTCTTGACTTCAGTCTCCTGTTTTCCTACGCTCCCGAAGACTCTCTTCTACTTAGCGTTTGCATCCGGTTGCTGCAGTCATTGTTTGGTTCTACCCGCAAAGCACGTTCTCCGCTAGATCTTATATTGAGAGAGCTGTGGTGACAGACGTCTGACCTAAAACTATAGTCGGTTCGGTTTCGCTGACGTCTTTCTCATCTCCTCTATCGACAGGGTAATGGCCTCTAACGTACACCCGGACCCACAACGTGATCAGCAATTACAAAATTCTATGGTAAGCCATTCTGCGGCTTCTAATCGCATGTATTCCGGTTACTCTGCTCCTTCGTCAAACATGGTCGCGCCAGTTGGGATCTCCCAAGCTAGCCCGAACCAAGGTTTGCAGCCTACTTTCAACGGCTTTGTCTCATCGACTCAAGATGCTCTTCTTTTATTCCAGGCCTGCCTCAATGGTGTTCTTCAGCAGGTCTCTCGTCGTCCCCACGACCGTGAGCGATCCTATTTGATTAAGTCTGGCTCAATTTTTATCTTCAATGAAGGCTCTTCTGGTATTAAGCGTTGGACTGATGGTATTGCTTGGTCTCCTTCTCGTATCTTAGGCAATTTCCTTGTGTACCGTGAGCTCGAAAAGCCTTTTGCTCCGGGTGAGAAGAAACGTGCTACTCGCCGTCGTCGTGCGAAAAAGAAAGGCGACCCGTACCAAGTTGGGGATGCGGACGATGTCATGGAAAACCGCGACATGCAAGTAGCCGCTGCCGCCGCTGCTGCTGCTTCGATCCCCAACAATCCCGGCATGCGTGCCGGGGAGCGCAGTGCTGGTCCCGATATCGACGCCGAAAGAGCTCTTGTTGGCTCGTTAGTCGATTCTTACGGATTCAAAGAAGGTGGCCTTATTAAGAAGACTTTATCTGTCACTATCAACGACATTCCTCATCATTTAGTGTCTTACTATCGTCCTGAAGATGTCGTCAATGGATCGTTGAAGTGCCCTTCGGACTTCCCTTACCTTAAGGACTTGCACATCTCTCAGGAGTTAACGCAACGTCAGAACTTCAGAATTCCCCCTGATGGTTCTGCCGGCATCGAGCGTGTGGTAGTGCCCCAGTCCGGCGGACATGCTCAAGGACACGCTCACAATACAATGTACCAAACTGGAGGAGCCCCTCCTGCTGCTCCAGTTAGTGGTTATGAAGGATATGCGCAAGACATGTCCTCCAATACTCCTTATGGAGGAGGCTACAACAAAAATTTCTTTGGAGGCGCTTCGGGTAACATGGTTGCTCCTGCAGGATACCATCAACCTTCCGCTCCCGTTCAACAGCCCTATGGTGGATATATATCCCAGGGCGGAGCCGCGGCCCCCAACATGTATGGCAATATAAAACCTGAGTATTATGGTGCCGCAGGTACCGAGTACGGTAGCCAGACATATGGTGCCGCAGCCGGCGCTGGTGGTACCTGGTATGATGGTGGTCATCACGAAGCATCTGCAGCCCATATAGGTCAAATGTCTCCGGCTCAACAGAATGAGTACTTGCGCCAACAGCAGAACCGCCGTGGATCCTCTGTCCATAATGGAATGCCTCAACAACCCCCTTACGGGGGACAGACTGCCCAACAGCAGCCCCCAAACTTGCAGCGCGGCCAGACGCTCCCCCAGCCGGGCCCAGCGCAACAACCGGGGGGCCAGGGCTCTAACTCTGCTCATACTGCTCAGTATGACAGATACCAGTCTGGAACAAGTGGTGCTCAAGCTGGCGGTAACTCGTATAGCCGCTCGGGAGAATACCCATCTAATGGTCAGCCAGGAGTATATCAATATTCCTATTCAGGCGGCGGGAGTGCAGGTGCAGGCTCAAATTCAGGCGAAGAAGGATGGAGGAATTGGAGTGGAGCTCCGCCAAATGGCGGAGCTGCTCCTCCTCAGCAGCAGCCAGGAGCACAGCGTGGTGCAGGATATGATGGAGCAACCAATGCTGCCGGACCTCGACAAGCTTCAACAAGTGGAGAAATGGGCGAATGGTGGAGTCAGTCAAAACCAGCCGGCCAAAGTGCTGCTTCGGCGACTCGTGGAGGCTAGTGGTATTGTTTGTTCCTAATTTTGTACTCTATTCTGACAGCTCTGGCCAGCGGATTTGTTTCTACTCACTGCACCTAAGTGCAAAGTTGTTGCTGTCATTTTGTTTTTGGATTTTATATTATAGTCTTGCAAGAGAACACTCCCGTAGCGTAGAGACTTGCCATAATTTAGCTTCCATTGTAGATCTTGCTTCTCAGAGGCTAAAGTGTATTCGAGATAAGCATTTTAATAGTGTTGAAGCGTAAACTTACACTAAGAGGTTATCCTTCTTAGACTTTAGTGGGGTAGAAGGTTATTAGATAGATGCATCTTTTAATGGCTAACCGTTCAACGGTTTTTTGGCTCATGCCGATGAATATTCTCTGTATAGGAACGACGGCAGTCATAACTCGTAAAAAGCTTTTTTTAATCATGGTTGACGAAACGCTGCGCTCGGCTTAGCAACATACAACTGTAGTCCTATCCAGGGATTTTCGATAGTGGAATATGTAAACCCTAGCGCATAGGGTTTAAGCACGTGATATGAGCCTTCCTTTATTGCTAATTTGCTAGAAGAACTTGTCTTGCAGTTGCAGTATTGCGCGAAGTTTTATTACTAGTCTGTATCAGTGTTTCGTCGTGGTATAACAGCAAAGTTTGGTTAATAATTTTATTAGAGGCGTAGGCGATAATGAAGGCATACTATCATGATGAAATGTCCGGAGATCAGAGGCAGATGCATGATAGCGGTAGACCTGTTGATATTGCTACTTTAGCGAGTATAGGCGTATGCTATAAGTATGCCCTGCCTACTTCTGATGGTTGTGTGCCGGACGAGATCGAAGCTCTGGCCAGACAACGAAACTACAAGAATAGAGACTGTGTTATTATCAGTCCTGCCAGTTTCGGTGACGCATATGAAGAAAAGATCTCTATGTTTTATGAAGAGCATATTCATGAGGACGAGGAAATCAGGTATATTCTGGATGGTGATGGTTTTTTTGACGTCCGAAGTGCTGATGATCATTGGATCAGATGTTATGTTGGAAAAGGCGACCTTCTGATACTGCCTGAAGGTATATATCATCGATTTACACCAGCTTCATCGAATTACATAAAAGCAGTGCGTCTCTTTAAAGATGAGCCTAAGTGGATTGCGTTACCCCGTCCTCAGGAGACTAATCCATCAAGAACAACATACATCCGAAGCTTGGTGGCATGATCGACTTCAGAACGTTGATTAGTTCCACATGTATTATTCCATTGGAATACCTCGACAGTGTATTATCTGAAGTTTAGCTCATTTGAATAGTGTTAACTTGTTGTAAGAAGACAGTAGCGGCTCCGTACGTTCGTCGATGCCAGGCGACGGGAGGACTTCCGACGTAGCATCACATCGGCCACTAAAAGTGACGACCAGTGACGACCAGACTATTTAAATGGACGAATCCCAGTCTAAAAGTCCGCGATTCCCGGATATTCACACTCGGTACCTTCCAGAATCCTGCGGCTTTGATGGTTCACGGCAGTTGGTCTGGATAATTGTAGGAGCAACAGGTCATTTCGGAGGAATGCTAACCAGGAGAGTCCTTGAGCATGGTGACTTAGTTGCCGCTGTTGCAATCAATGCTACCCCTAAATCGAACGAAAATTCTGAATGGATACAATGTGATATTCGTAGTATGCAACAAGTGGAGGCAATGATTGAAAAGGTTCTTCAGAGATTTGGAAGGGTTGATGCCTTCGCAAATGCGTCAGGGATCGCAACAGCAGGAGCTTTCGAAGAACAGCAAGACTGGGAAATTGCGAATCAAATTGAAACTAATATTATTGGCCATTGGAATTTACTGCGGCGGCTGATTATACATTTGAAGAAGAACCCTCGTCCTGGTCGGATTGTGACTCTTTCATCGACAGCAGGCTTTGTAGGCCATCCAGGCTTAGCAGCTTATTCTGCCACAAAATGGGCTTTAGAAGGTCTTACAGAGTCTTTGTCGCATGAGATGGATCCTTTTGGGGTTCGAACTACACTAATAGAACTTGGAAATGCAGTAGTTATCGAGCCAACTGGCGATCCAGACATTGATACTATTCAGAGGACCCACTTCGACATAGAAAATAGAATGCCAGAATACAGAGGAACACCTGCAGACTATGGTACCGTTCTTGCTTCTCGAAACCCTACAGCTAATAAGCCCTTCAATGAAAAGCACGCGCTCAGTTTACCGAAAGCAGCAGACATTGTTTGGGAGGTGGCACATAGTCAAGAACCGCCCGTTCGTCTTGCACTAGGTTCACAAGCAATTGACACATTGCTGGACAAAATGAGGTTTGCTGTTGAAGAGGCCGAAGATTGGAAGTTTCTGTATGATGGAGATTAAAAGCTCCCTCTTAGCAAACTGTAGGATTTTTTTAATATTCAGAGGGTATTAATGTTGGTCCATGGTTTTATTACGATAATTAGATAAATTGTTGCTAAAAAACGTGTATTTTTTGCTAGACACGCGGTTATAATTAGATATACGGTGATTATGTGAGTAGTAAAGCATATACCCGCGAGCCGTTGAAACTGTAATTGCCTTATTGGGTTAGACGTTGCGACTGTCCCAACGGTGTTGAGGTGTTTGAAACGACAAACAGGAAACAGCAAAAGTAACCAAAAATGCCCTAGCTAATTTCAGCCGCACGTTAGACAGAAATACGAGGAGGGTTTAATTATTTACTACTATAGGTGTAGTGGCTAATGTGTACAACAATATGTCACTCCTAGCTGTAATAATGAATGAAGTGGATGCCGAAGGAACGGCAGAAATTTTATCGAGCACGAAAGGCTCTTCCAGCGTTCTCTGTAGGACCGCTACAATGAGCAGAGAATTTTTGAACTGATATAAGTGGGTTCATAAGCCCTGTATATGTAACGATAAATAAGGCTAACGAACCAAAAATATTGCATTTAATCAAAATGACCACTTGATCGATAAGCAATATGGTTTTCCGAACATTAGAAGCAATGGATATGTAACGAAGCAAGCGCGGAATTAGTATGATTACTCATAATTATGACAGTATGTCATGTTTGTAAAATGGCGTGAGGGACATGTGGAAGCGATGACTGTTGATACAGACAGGGCTGCTAGTTGTCGGGAGATGAGGTAAAAAGAATCTCGATGTTGGAAAGGATTAAAGAAAGAAGAATAAGCTTCTGGTGCGATAAGAAAGCTTCAGCGTAAGGCTGCGATAGTTTCCTGCGTGTATGCTCCAATTAAGGCAGCGAAACTTAAAGGTAACGAGTATTTCCTGCCAAGCTCGAGAAAAATTGACTTTGGCAGTGGGCCTACGAACCAGCTTTCAATTTAAACTTTGAAACCTTACATTTCGCTATTTGAACGCAGCCTTTCCTCTCCTAACCATCCTTCTCTTTCTCTTAAATAGCTCTAAATACGGCGACTAATCCCCGAGCACGTCCACCACATTACGCTTTTGATAGTATATTGTGTCGGAAACCTCGTGCAGTTAATCGTAGAAGCGTGCTTTATTTACTCGTAAAATAAATTCCAGGTGAGGTTTTACTTCCTTGTTTGGCATTTAAGTGGCTTCCCCTTTTCTCCACGATTCCTTCATAAGCTTTTGTGCAACAACCAACAAACCACCCTCACGGCGCCAAAATTTCGACTTTCCCCTTAGTTTGAAGTACACTGGATTTGAAGCGGCATTCCAATCTTTTTTAGCCGAACACCTTTTTTATATCCGTCAGAGACGTGCATAATACTCTTCCGTTTCTGACACCGAAACTGTCTTTCACCATTTTTCGTGGTCTTCTATTTGTCAAAATCTCTCTACTAATATTGGCCAACAACAGGGTATCTACGTTCTATCATGTCTTATTCGCGTCCGATAATGCACCCAAACGTACCGGGCCAGAGGCTGAATGAATTACTCGATGCTATCAAACATGAATTTGATACGGTCACCTCTGAGGCCTCGGTATACCGAATGCACAAGGACGAATACGATCATAAATCATCTCAGCAGGCACACGAGATGCAGCAAATTCGTCAAACTATTTTCGATTTGGAAATGGCTCACAGAAAAATGCAGGAACGCTATGATGAAGAAGTTGCTCGTCTTAAACATGAGCTGGAAACTGCTTTAGCGTCGAACCGTCCTACCGATCAACTACAAAGACAGCAGCCTGTGCCAATGCCGCATCCTCCGGTCTTGAGTCACTTTAATACCGTCTTTGGTAGTATAATGGGAGGCCAGATTGAAGGTCCTTCGCAGCCTCCTTCGCACCCCGCGCAACAGTTGCAGCAACAGCAGCAGCAACAACAACAACAGCAACAGCAACAGCAACAGCAACAACAACAACAACAGCAACAACAACAGCAACAACAACAGCCGCAACAGCCGCAACATCCATCTGGACTTCCGGGACAGCAAATGCAGGTTAATCCTGCTGATCATGCGCAGCCTCAGCCAGGTGCTATCAGAAATGAGGCTGGTTACTATAACGGCTATTCCGGCCCTAATAATACTCTTCCGCCAGGTCAGCAGCAATCTATTACCCAGCCAGGTGCCCCACCTGCCGACAATGCTACAGGAAGCAAAGTTGTTGCATCCACTACCGGACTGGTAGCGGGACAGCATGACGAAAAGATTGAAAATGTGCATGATGCTTCTGCAGATCGGGATAAACTCTACAAGAAGCAGGAAGGCGATTGGTATGTTCTCTATAACCCTCAAGCTCCGCGAATTCTAGATGTAGATCTTGTGCATACGTTAGATCACGGCTCAGTTGTTTGCTGTGTACGATTCAGTGCTGATGGAAAGTTTGTCGCAACCGGATGCAATCAGTCGGCCCAAATATTTGATGTCAAGACGGGTCAACGTATTTGCGTTCTGCATGAAGACAACACCGATCGTGAAGGAGACCTCTATATTCGCTCAGTATGTTTCTCCCCGGACGGACGTTACCTTGCTACTGGAGCTGAGGACAGACAGATTCGGGTTTGGGATATTAAAACCAAAACCGTACAGCAAGTCTTTAAAGGTCATGAGCAAGATATCTACTCGCTTGATTTCGCACGTGACGGCCGAAGAATTGCTTCTGGATCTGGAGATCGTACCGTACGCACATGGGACATTAAAAGTGGACAGTGTCTTCTTACATTAACTATTGAGGATGGCGTTACTACTGTGGCCGTAAGTCCGGATGGACGATTCATTGCCGCTGGCTCCCTGGATAATAGTGTCCGTATTTGGGATGCCGAGACGGGGTTCCTGGTGGAACGGCTTGAAGCTCCTGATGGACATTTGAATTCAGTATACTCTGTGGCTTTTGCGCCTAACGGGCAAGATCTTGTATCCGCATCTTTAGACAAAACGATTAAATACTGGGAACTCCAAGCTGTGCGAGGGTTACCTACTCATAAAGGTGGGGTTTGCACCCGCACTTTCACCGGACATAACGATTTTGTTCTTTCAGTTGCTCTTACACCGGATGGACAGTGGGTTTTCTCCGGAAGTAAAGACCGCTGTGTTCAATTCTGGGATCCGATGACTGGTCAAAACCAGCTCATCCTTCAGGGCCACAAAAATTCTGTTATTTCTGTTGCCCCATCACCCACCGGCCATCTCTTTGCTACTGGTTCTGGAGATTGTAGGGCCCGAATCTGGCGATACACTTACGTGGATGGACGCAGATGAACAAAAGAACTGAAGAATGATTTAGTGTATAGTAGCTACCAGCAATACGATGAATGTCTTTCTATTTTAATGCGGCCATTTTTCCTATTGGTAACTTGGCTTGAGGCAAATAAGGTTCGCAAACCGTTATCGGACTCATAACTGGCAACGTGTGCGGCGTCTTCCGAACATCCAAAAGCGGTATAGCAGCGTACTCAACCCTAAACTGAGCCGGCGAAGACCCAGGTGTTTATCTAGTTATTTCTGCATAGAGATCGAATATAGTGGCTGTGAGTCAGGGCATCCTTGTAATCTCACTGTACTAAAAATAGTTGGTCTGGCTGTCAAATTAAACTCGCGGGCGTCGCCATGTCATAAAAGCTTCCATGGCGGGGGCTAATCTCATGTGTACCTTGGGAATAGACGGAGAATAACTCCGATTCGGCAAAGCACCGAACCCTAATAGACCATAATATCATCGGTTAAATAGTCTCGTGCACGCCCGGCCTTTCCTTCATATCACCTCATAGGCTGAAGCGATTACCTGTGGACCTTGTCTCGTCCACGACAATTGCTGACTTGCTTGTTTCGGTGATTTTCTGTCTTGTATAACCATTCATTTCTATCATAAGCCCAAACAGTCTCTTAGCGATCTCTACAACCGGAGATCCATACCCACCTATTTCGGCTTCCAGCTCTCAATAAGCGCTCTCGAGACCTATCTTTATTTCCTCGGCTCCTTAGAGCTGTCAATCTGTGTGTGCCTATAATTATAGTCACGCTGATCTTTTCCTGCCCTCAACCCCTTTATATTTATAATGGAGTTCGGCGATTCCAGCTCTTTGGAGTATCCTGTTTTCCCTTTATCGGATGAGCAACCATCACTTCTCGACCTAACTTCTATATTCGATCTAGCCTCTTATACTGAAAAGCAGGATGCTGCGCTTTTTGGAAAGGATCTGCTATCTGATACTTTGCCCGCGCTGCAGAATACATCAGATGTACTGGCCTTTGATGCGATTTCCTCGAGCAGCCCAATCAATCGAAGCCTCGGCGCAAAATCTAGCCCTGGTTACTATGAAGTATCTCCGGCCTCGACCTTGTCAACTGTCGATGCTAGTTTTAAAGGAAGCTCTGCGCAGTCGAGCGCAACTTCTGCTACAGGGGAGTTTACTCCGAAGTCTGGTTCTCAACTGCGAACTCCGGATTCCAGTAGAGGCTCTGTTCCAGCGGAACCAGTGATGATACCCGTAACAGTTAACGATCTGAGTGATCATATCAAGGAGCCTCCACTGCCTCGAAGACTCATCTGTTCCTACCCTGGCTGTGAGCGCCGGTTCTTGCAGCGTCATCATCTCGAGGCTCATGAGAAGCAGCATGCCAAACATACACCGTACATGTGTCCATTTGAGAACTGCTCAAAACGGTTTAGTCATGCATCCAGTCTAGAGACTCATATCCGGTCACATTCAGATGTTAAGCCATTACAATGCGGAACATGTGGTAAAGAATTCAAAAGCGCTGGCGCTTTTCGAAACCATCGTGCAAATCACGATCAGAAGAAGCCTTTTGTTTGTCAGCTTGATAATTGTATGAAGACTTTTACTCAATGTGGCAATCTCAAGTCTCATCAACTCAAGTTACATGCGAACACGGTCGCAAATCTGACCATGCAATTTCAGCACTATTCAGAAGATAGGCTATCGGAGGTCCCGCCACATGTGCGTGAGCTATTTCTTTATTTTATACGCATTCATAGAAAAACTGCACGCGGCTCGAAATCAGCTGGTCAGCCCATTTCTGGTGTTGCGAGTACTGCTGCGAGCAATAGTTTCATGTCACGTCAGTTCTCACCTGGACTAGCTTTTCCTAACCAATACCCAAAAGACGCTGGTGGGAACAGTCAACTTATGAACGTATCTGATATTGATCTTTTAGGGGAATTTGAGCTTGGTTTACAGGCTTATTACTCTTATCAGAGCTCAGTCGCTTCGCAAACACCGGACCCGGCTGGCGCTAGGGGTATGTCTCCTTCATTTAATGGTGTTCCACTTTCTACTCCTCAGGCTTCGGTAATGACTTCGCATGCCTTTCATGGCAATATGATACCCAGCGAGGAACTTGATAGTTTACGCTTCATGAATGCAAAGTATATTGTGCCACCGTCTAATATGGCCTTTGGGGCCGATACCTCGGGCCCTGAAGCTTATATCGGAAATTTGCACTATGCTAACTGAGTTAGCTGGATCCCGAACTTATTTACACTGCTTTCATTTTTAGATGATCGAATTAATTATGTTAGATATGCAATCGTATGTTCGTAAACGATAAAAGTGATGCATGTTGCCGGTAATACTCTCATAATGTTTGGACCTATACCCCGATAAAAGCCTCGTATTCCTGAATCCCTATATATTGAAGTTATCATGTTGAGGGATCTTCCTTTAGCAGATAATGTGGTAGTATCGTTTTGAATTCTAGCGCGCACGACTTGATATGGATAGGCGGTGGAAGATGCAATGATTTTAGCAGTGGCAGACATCGCTAGAACATCTATTGTGGATAAATCATCCGAATGTGTAGTTCTGTGAGCTCTGATATGCTCATAAAGAGTAAACTGGAGAGCAGCCTGTGCTACACCAAAGATCGAAGTGCAGTAACCTCTCCAAAAGCCTTTCAGTCCTTCGAACATGTATAGTTTTCTAGCGGCATCAAATGTTCCCTTATACTGTGTTTGTGCTAATGCGGTGGTAGGTGAGGAGCCCAATATTCTAGTCTTTAACACCCATACTGGGCTCGTTATGAAAGATACCACGAGGCCTGCGATTCCTGAGCTGAGAAAGTATCTGCCTGTTGGATCTCGATTGGCAGCTACCGTTTTTAGTCTGTTATAAAGAGAGAAATACAAGGCCCAAGATAGAGCGTTTCCGGTTAGATTAAGCAGGACGCCTCTATAAAGGCCTCTGAAGAAGCCTGGCTGCACGGCAGCTCGATATACCTCTGAATAGTGTGGGTGCTGGGTTTGCGAGAGGACTTGAAGTCGAACTTTGATAAGATCAAGTGGATGGACTATTAGTGTAGTTACGAGGCCAGCATTTAAACCTGCGACCGCCGAAGGGTTGTAAAACGGCGGGGAATCGTCCTTTTTAGACATGCCATTCGGTAGTTGGGTTAACGTACGAAAGAGAAAGAGGGTTGATACGAGGGTACAATAACTAAGGGCGTAAAAACGTAGTATATACATCTACATCAGCATCAAGATCATGCAGTTCTAAACAGGGAAAGGAGAGAGAATACGGAACAAATTGGGCTTGGAAGCTGAGCCTCTCCATCCAAGGTAGAGCACAAAGGGCACCCATCCATAGTGGATGACGATGCGCGAAAGATCCCAGAGGCGGGCCATTCTTTCCTGATATTGTTAGTATTGCTGTATAGAACAAAATACTCCATCAGAGTCACTTACTCTTGTTTCTTCAGATAATCCGAGCGAAAATGTCATTTTGCGGTTCAGTGTGTGTAAGGAAAAGTTTCCCCAAACTGAGCCAATCACAGGACTTAGTTCCCTCCCTCAGACTATATCGACCTCAATGGATGAGTGCAACGCTAGGGCCTGTATATGGTACTTCACCGAAGGGCTGATCATTGGTCAGCTTTCGATGGTAGTTTTGGCAATTGCGTTTATCCGCTTTTTCATATTCACCGACGTCCCTGACCCCACGCCGTCCTTCTTCAGTTACCTGATCCCGAACCTTCCTTCCTTTCAGCTTGGATCCACTCTATATTTTCCCTTCAGCAACGAACTGCCGAAGAGGCAAAAAATTGATGTACCAGAAGAAGACTCAATCAGACGTCCTCCCAATACAATATCTTCTGTCTTACGGAAAACGCCGAAAATGTCAGCGTCTGACATCCTTGAGAAGACTTACTATAATGTCTCAGAACATACGCCCGAGTCCCTAGACTGGCTGAACGTCATATTGGCCCAAAGCATTGCTAAGCTCCGCGACGATGCTCAAGCTGACAACAATATTCTCAAATCGCTGAACAGTTTCCTTAATAATGAAGAATTCACTCCTTCTTTTGTGAGTACTATAAAAATAACAGAGCTCTCGATCGGCGACGACTTCCCGATCTTCTCTAACTGTCGAATTTGCCCCAGTCCTGACGATGCCTCTCAATTAGAAGCCCAGATGGATGTAGACCTCATCGATTCCATTACTCTTGCAATCGAAACCCAACTGCTCCTCAACTTTCCGGCCCCGTTTATGGCTGCCTTGCCTGTCTCCTTAGCTGTGACTCTCAGCCGCTTCTCTGGTACTTTGACTGCTTCATTGAGACATGCCACTGATGATGGAAAGACTGCTTTCACATTTTCATTCCGCCCAGATTATGAAATGGAATTCAGTATTCGTTCTCTTATTGGTTCTCGATCGAGAATTCAAGACGTGCCTAAGATCTCTCAAATCGTCGAATCTAAAATAAAAAAATGGTTCAACGAACGTTGTGTTCAACCCCGATTCCAAGAAATATCTTTGCCCTCCATGTGGCCTCGCAGCAAGAACACGAGGCAGCAATCTCAGTCTTATTCTTCCCGTCCTGTCCGATTCACACCTTCTTCTGCCTCAGCTTCAGTCTCCGCCTCGCCTGTTATCACGTCTTATGCTACTTCCCCAAGTCAATCTCCTAGCATTATGCCCTTATCTGGCCCATCTTCTGCTCGCAGCAGGTCTTCAGCTGTAGAACCATTTGATCTTACTAATCAGAACTTACGTCAGAACCACGTACATGCACAATGAAATGCATGGGATCATATATCAGCTAGATTGTTAGTCGTTTTTATTGGTTTAGGCCTAATAGTTTTCTAGCAATGTCTTCAGATCACTGTTGCTAATATCCAGCTTTTCAATGTCTGTTTTGATCTGTTTCACATCTCCTTCAAACTTCCTGAGCATGCTTCGCATTTGGTTTCGTCTCCACCACTTCACCCATTCATTCGTCTCTTCATTCAAGGCTGTATTTGTATCCTGTATTATGAATAAGATGACTTCTCGAAACTGATCTGAATTTTCTCCTTTGACTAGCACCTCTAAAAGCCTTGATATAAGACTCCAAATATGCAGTGCACCAATCAATAGCGATTTGTGTAATTGAACTTCTCGCGCGTTAGCGTACTCGTATTCATCATTTGAATGCCCGTATATCCAGTAGAATATATCTATAGCACTAATGATGCCAAAACGACTGAATTTCTCCAAGAGTTGCACTCCTACTCCGGGTGATTCTTTCCAGAATTTCATAATTCCTTCAATAGCAGCTGCCTTAAGTTCTTTCTCGGATCCAACAATAGACATCAAGATGGGCAAAGTCCGCTCGATCCAGTTAGAAGCGTGTGATAATGATCTCGAGCCCAAAAAGCAGACCGTTGAAACTATCATACGTACTAGCGTCACGTCAGCAGATTCATCTTCGCCAGCGCCAGCGTTCAAAGCTACTTTAACTTCGGCGAATATTTCCTGCAGTTCACCTATTTCTTTGCGTGCCTGAATGCCTTCGAAAACCCTCTGTCCTTGCTCATGGTGTTGATAAGTATCTTTACCATAGATGTACTCCGCATCAGGACTGTCTGTAGCAAAAGCAGCAAACTCTGGGGGTAAAGTCTCCAATATTCTCTGGGGGAAACTTAAGCGAACTTCCTTAGCAATAATTTCACGAATGGCCAATCTGCGAGGATGGAACTCATCCAAAGAAAGGCAGTTAGTCCACTCGGTCCATCTCCATGTGAAAGTGAAATTGCTTAAATGGTGTCCAAACCAGTTGACATATCGCATAAATATTTCGATATCAAACTGGTGGAGATTGTTGAATATATATCTAATAGCACGGCCGAATACTGGAGCAATCGCAACTGGAGCTAGCATACACAACTCAATTAGGATTGAATGGTAATATACGGGCTTTAATATGGGCTCCGGTAGTCTGAATAGTTGATTGAAGACAGTGTCTACAGCGACATCTTCAATTTTCCAGGTCGAGCCATTAGGATCAATTGAATCAAGTGTTGTAGCAGGGGGGACAAAGAATGAGGGTTTAAAAAATAAATCCAATGAGGTCAGTAGCCTTGCAACTTCCATTCTATTGAAGTCCAAGTTCTCGAGAGTATCTACCGCGTGGTCTCTTAAGAGAGTAGAAGCAAACGTAGATAGCTCAGGAGTGGTCTCAATTGCCTGAGGACAAAAGAGCCGGAAGACTATCTCTGTAGAAGAGCTTCCATGACCTTCAGAGGTATGCAGCTCTTCAACAGTAGGAAGAGCAAACTCATCTAATTTAAGCAAGGTGCTAGAAAGAACAGAGCCCTCATCAAGCCACGGTGAAGGTAAGATATCAACTACCCAGCCATTCTTATCAACTTCCTCTAGTTGTTCAATTGCAGATTTAAGTACATCAACAGCAGGACTTTGAAAAGTATTTTCTTCGGAATCGGGATAAGATACAAAGGGATTGGATGGCAGACTAGAGATAGGTGTATCTGGAAAAGGGAGAGCAGAAACAGACTTGTAGATTTCAGAAACACGCGAAACGGTATCGTCAGACCGAAATCCCAGGACTATATATGGCAGCGTCAATAAAACCACATAGGAGATTTGTCTCAGAAGATACTGATCAGGTACTTGATGTAGTAACTCAACCAGTCTTTCGACTAATGTCAGCAAGCTATTGGATTCTAGCAGGCCCGGCTGTAGACAAGCAGCCAAGCGTAAATAGATTTTCAAATCATTCCAAATGCTTTTATTCAGTGCCTCTTGAACATTTTCGTTCAATTTTTCGAGGATTGCGGGGCCAAGCTTGGGTTCTGAGTTGATGGCATTCATTATGGTAGTTGCAACCAACGGTATTTTAAAAGGTTGTTCTCTGCATAGAGTAAAAATGAATTCTTTTGCTGACGGTTCCACTTCTGGAAGAAGCAAATCTCTCGAAATATTCGAAGCAACTCTAGAAATGTGTTCATTGATGTTATCGCTGGGATCGTCTCCGAGGGTCGCTAATCCTCGTTGTATTCTAATTTGGGCCTGCTTCCAATACGGTCGCCTTGGGCGAGCGAACTTACGATAGCCTTCATAATTATCATTTCTTTGGTTTGCTAAATCCTGAGAATCATCGTTGTACTGTCGTTTAACTCCGTTATTGGAGAATTCCGACATATTCTGAGTTAGCGGAGTTTCAGATCGAATGAGAGAAATTTACCTTCCAGTAATCACAGGGGATGTCCCAAGTCAGAACACTTGTAACAGGAGGATAGCCCGCTTCGCTTATAATCAATTTTCATATTTCAGGGCACCTTTTACTTGCTCTGGATACAATCGAGATATATAGAAGCTGGATATTTGCTTCAAATAAACTTCTCCTCGCTGAAATCGAGATTGGTCCGAGGTATCAGCTAAAGCTAGCCACGGATCGCCTAGCTGCTGTTCGGAATTAACATATATATCTGAAATAATAGACATATTGCTGTGTCTCCATTTTCTCCCATGAAATGCCATCTCCGCCTTGAAGATCTTCAGCGTATACTTTTGTAGGTCCGGGTGGTCAAGTATTAGGTATTGTTTCAACAGGTTTGAATGATCTGTCTTAGGGTATGCGAACTTGATCAAGCGAAAGGGCTTGTGTTTGATCAGCTTGAGCATAATTCGTAAAAAGTTCACTGTCCATGTTAGTCTTATCCATGAGTAAAAACCATCCTCACCTTTGGGTAGCACCACTTTGTTGGCGGCCAAAGTAGAGATTGCTAAAGTCTTCGGGAGCCAAGAGGAACACGGCCTTGTAGTAGCCAGTAAATAATCAGTGGGGGGTTGGCGAAACAAAACCTGCGATATGATTCGTATGATACGAGAGTCTGCCAAAAGCATCGAAAAGTACTCGAATTTTAGTGTATGACTTCTCTTCAGCCACTTCATAAGGACAATGAGATATTCAGATATGGCTCTTAGAACAATATCCTGAGAACGTAATACATCATCTTCCACTTTGAAAAATCCAGGCTGCGTTTGGTTCTTTGTAGAGTCTTGATCGTCGGAGAACTGTATCACAGTTAAAATCGAGTCCAGTGTCATTGCTACCATGGAAGGAAAATGGCGCAATGACTTAGAAAAGAACAATTCAATCAATTCTAGTGTATCACTAATATAGGTATCATGGCAATTGAGGTCTTCGACGTAGTCTGGCAAAGAAGAATTGATTTCCTGACATCGGGCCCATCGGTAGAATATGAGCTTTTCATTCATTAGCTGTTTTTGCGAAGCTGAGATTGAGACTGCAGAACTGAAAAGGTCGCAAGCTTCTTTTATAGCATATGGAGCTTCATTTGGTCCTGGGAACAAAAACGGGAATGCTTGATTCGTTTGGAATGTTCCTTTCTTCATTCTAAAATTCTCTGGTAACCTTTTGGAACGAGATCGGCCTAGGGATGAGATATGCTGCTCTGGCCCTGGCAGCGAGTCTGTATTCTGTGTGAGCTGTGCAGTAGGTAGTTCTTGCGGGTGCTTGTCCCAAATTTCTGGGGCTCCAAGAGCCGAAGGCGGGTCGAGGATGGGATATTTAGACATTATTTGATGTCTAAAGGAATGGTAGGTATGAGGAGAAGCCCTCAATGAGAGAGAAGGATTATGTGCTGTTGATAGCCCATTGAGCTTGTTAAGATGCTCACGAGATTTGTCGAGATCATCAAATCTGCCAAAAGCATAAAGGGTAAGAGTGTTGAGGAGAAGAAAGAACTGTTGAATAGGCACATCTACTTCGGAGATAGCACATGCATCGGCCATTATGCGCATCATTGAGATCAGTATATTGGTAGCAGACTTGCGATATGCAAGAGGTCTGGGTTCGTCCGAGTGTAAAAGCACCTGGAATGTGACGTAGAGAGCAGAAATAGTAGCAAAGAATATACCTTTTGAGAGATAAAGAGAGATTAAGGACTCTGAGCTGTTTTCTCTACTAGAATTGAGAGTGCGGCTTGGTGGCGAGTATTCATCGATGATTTTAGCAAGACGTGGTAGAAATTCCGGGTTCTGAAGACACAAATTGGTGCAATTGATAATATCAGACATCATGTCGTCCAAGGATGAGTAGGTGGTGTAGAGTCCGAAAAATAAATCACAGAAGGCCTGAGTAACTTGACTCGTAATCCTTATAGAGTCTCCTATATCTGACAGGAGTTTTGAGATGGCCGCACTTTTACGTTGGTCGGACAGTTGATCCCACGACGAAACGCCAACTGTTCGTTGGAGAGCCTTAGAAGAGTTTTTGGCGATATGAGCCAGAGCATCAGCATCTGAGGCAGAGAAAAAAAGGTCAATTTCGACATGAAGTTCTACGAGATCTCTATAGCTGCAATTGAGAGAGCGACTAGCACCAACAGCGGGGAGGGCTTCGCTGTCTTCCGAGCCGTTAGTTAGAGATTCTGCGACTAGATCTGGATCAGTCATCATTTGGTTGGTCCTTGGAGAGTTTTGATATTTGGGTGTGTATTAGAGCCTTAGTCTCTTCAGAAAGCGGTTGGTCTGACTCCAGCAGAAGTTGCAGTTGCTTGATCTGGCGAGAAGCGGTGTTTTTGCGAGACTTCTTGGCGGCCTGCTCTTTTCTAGACCGGTGCAAATCGGCTATGGCAGCTGCACGACTTTTTGCACCGTTATAAAGAGCGTCTAGTTCTGCTGCCAGCCGATAGCGGGCTATTCTACGGTTTTCTTCTCTGGACCGTGAGTCTTGGCACTGGATGACGATTCCGGTTGGGATATGCTTGATTTGGACTTTGCTGTTCGTCTTGTTGATAGCCTGTCCCCCTGGCCCGCTGCCTTTAACAAATGATTCCTGGATTTCCTGCTCGTTGACAATTCGTGGGCGAGAAGGCAGGGGTTTTCGCGATAAGAGCGGCGCGCAGACAGAGAGTCTCCGTATCCACATGAACCTGCCAGGAAAGATGGGAGGAAAGCTAAGACCGAAGCTGGCAGGTTCCAGCAGACCTGGAACACGACACGTAACTATGAGCAAGCCAATCAGTATTGCGGGGCTGATTCGCCGCAAAGTGAACCATATCTACTATTTGGCGCCTGGCGTGATATTTACACCGGAGGAGAAAAAAATAATTGGTAAGTGGCCGGTTTCTGCTATGCCGGGAGGCCGGAGCTAACTTGCTAGGAAGCATGATCATGGTGATTGCCGGGCTGTTTCTGTGGACGTTATATTCGTACTTTCCGTACGGGATTGATGTCCTCATCAGCAATATGTACTACTATATCACCGGAAAGGTGCTGTACTGATGGTCGCTGGTTCCTATCACCTATGGCCGGCCCGCTTTGGGTAATACTTACCCAGCGACAGATGAAGGTGTACATTATTCGGCACGGAGAGACTGACCACAACAGGAAGCGGGTTTACCAGGGCCAGCTAGATACGGAAATTAATGAAAAAGGCAAGTCCCAAGCCCTGCTCTGTGCAAAGAGAATGAGTGGTATCGAGATAGACTACGTTTATTCGAGCGATCTAAAGCGGTGTAAGCTCACTGCCGAAATCATCTTCAGTGACCACCCCAACCATCCCAGAGTAGAATACACTAAAAGCCTTCGTGAGCGATACATGGGTCAGCTTCAGGGAATGTCTATAGAGAAAGGCCGCCAGCTCATGGCCTCCGAGCACAAGTCGTCAGCGGATTTCGGAGAATCCAAGAAAGATATGGATGCACGGCTGCTAGACTTCTGGGACTCCGTGGTCGCCAAGGCTGCTGCGCAATACAGTGCCATCGCTATAGTGACCCACGGCGGAGTTATCAATAAGCTGCTGGCGCTCCTAGTGAATGAGCGCAAGACGTATGACCTGGCCTTTCCGGAGGACCAGGTTAGGGTCCCGGGTAACACCTCCCTCACTGTTATCGACACTGAGTCCCGGGACGGAACGCTGCGTGGGACTGTAGAGCTGATGGGCGACACCTCCCATTTAAGTTTTCACGACGCAGTCGACCAAGAACTTCGATAGCAGGCCCCTGAATGTCAGCTATCGGGTTTAAGAAGAGAAAGAGAGTTGCCCGGGCCGTTGTTTCAAGAACCGCAGACCTGTCCGATTCCGATGATGGTTTGCTGATAAGTAGAGATATAGAATCTAAGAAAAGAGCGGTAAACCCTATAATTAGTTACTCGGGTAAGCGCTCCGCGGCGAAAGAAGTTGAGAACAAAGAACGCACCGAGCCTGTACTCTCATCGCCGAATACAGAGCCCAGTAATCAAATTGACAGCCCCTCTGATCAGCTAGATTACCCAGACCGTCCAGATCAGCTGGATCATCCGGACAGTCCAGATCAGCTGGATTCGGGTACTTACAGAGGCGCCAATAGGTACAAAGCATTCACGAAGATTTCAGAGAAACCCCTTAAAACTTACTCAGACATTAGCCTTACAACTTTTACTGATTATCAGCCAGACATCTGTAAGGACTATAAACTGAATGGGTATTGTGGGTACGGTGACAACTGCAAGTTTTTGCATCTTCGAGAAGACTACAAGGCAGGATGGCAGTTGGACAGCGACTGGGACAAATTTGTCAAGGCTACTGGTGGAAAATCGAAATCATCGGAAGTATCCGAAATCCCGTTTAAATGTGTCATATGTAAAAAAGACTACACTGATCCGGTTGTAACGTCATGCAACCATTACTTTTGCGAGTCGTGTTTCCTTGAGAGAAGCCGCAAAACAGCCTTATGTATTATATGTGGTGCAGACACTAACAAGACAGCAAAGCCTGCTAAAGAATTGCGCAAGCTGCTGAAATCACGAAAATAGCAAGCTTCCCTTAAACTATGTACACCCTCGATTCACCCCACACGTATCCTCCCACCAGCAATTAAACTCTCCCCATGACGCTGAACGTGCCTAGAGAAGGAAGAAGAGTAAAAGTCTATGAATTAATAGACACCACGTGGGAAGATCGTGGAACCGGATTTTCCACTGGCGATCTCCTTGAAGATGACGCTTACATAATTGTCAAAGACGAGGCAGACCCGGATCACACGGTCCTCAAGACAAAGATATTCAGAGACACTCAGTACCAAAAACAGGACGACACCCTAATTGTATGGACAAATCCGGATGACTCAGACCTTGCACTGAGTTTCCAGGAAGCACAAGGCTGTGATGAGATATTTGATTACATTTCTGCGGTTCAGAAACTATTCAGCGTGTACTCAGAAGATTCGAACCCTGACGAGGTTTTGTTGATGTCAGCCGTAAACGCTTTGCCGGACAAACCTACGGCCGATAATCTCCCTGATCTTGAGCTTGCAATTGATTCTGCATTTCGTACACAGTTTGGCCGAGATAGCTTGGTTCAGCTATTGCAGAAACCAGATTACCTAAAGCAACTCCTCAACCTGCTCTCGCCAGCCGAAGCCGAGCCCGACAACCAAACTACCTTGTTCACCCTGAACCGAATCTTAAAGGCCATCTTTATTCTAAATGACAGTGAAATTGTTGAACAGCTCATTCACGACGATAATTTTTCTAATGTCCTCGGTATACTTGAATACGACTCAGATTATCCTACCTATAGGGCTAACCATCGGTCATTTATTGAAACTTCCAGCAAATTCAAAGAGGTTGTACCCATACCTGATGAGGTTATTCGCGAGCGAATTGTACAGACTTTCAGACTTCAATATCTCAAGGATGTCGCATTAGTCAGACTTGTCGACGATAACACTTTCACGTTATTGGCTTCTCTGATTTATTTCAATCAAGTCGAGATTATACAGTTTATTCAAAACTGCGAGCCTTTCATTTCAGATCTATTTAACCTCTACCAAGATGACTCCACGCCTGAGGAGACTAAGCGTGATGGGATCAGATTTTTAATGCAATTTGTCTCTACCGCCAAGGCTCTACTTGCAGAGCAGAGAGCTAATATATATGCAAAATTTTTGGATCATGGCCTCTACAATGCTATAACCTTTGCTCTTGATGATACAGACTCAACAATATGCTCTGCCGGTGCAGAGCTTATCATGGCTCTAATTGAAGACATCTCGTATTATATCAAAGATTTTTCGCTGCGCTACAGCGGCGCGAAGAACCCTTTCGACACTCGAGAACTCCTTAGAAAAATGGTTACCCTTGTTTCCTCTAATCAGATTCTCAGTATAAGAACACAAATCCCTGAAGCAATCCGAACTTTTCTCACAACTGATCTGCCCACATCTGATGAACCTGCAGATTACTCCCCTAACCATAACAATCCTGTGCTGGAGTTTTATGTCGAAGTTCTTGAGGTTTTGTATAGTCCAATTCTGACCGTTACCCCAGAAAAAGTCGAATTATTCACTATTGCGGAAGTCGCTTTTATAGTGTATTTATGCGATTTGTTCTGTGTATGCGTTCGGACCCAAAAGCCATATATTCTCAAATTTGCGAATAGTTCAAGCTTATGGGACGCTTTATGTATTCTATTTGCGTGTCGTAATCAGCAAGTTGTGGCAGCATCGCTGAGATGTTTTCGTCACACTCTGGCGTCGATGCATGACGAAAGCATCGACAAAATAAGACAGTCGAGTTTTATTGATGTATCTCTCAACAAGACTGTTGAAATTTTGGATAGAAACAGTCTGCTTGGTTCTGCTCTTTTGGAAATGCTAGACTTTATATTGAAAACGGCAGCCCGCGAGTTGCCTGTCTCAGCACTTGGCAAGATCTTCCAGAAGATCATGACTGAATACCCCCATCTGATTTCTCGAATTGGAATTTGTTCTTTGAATGAAAAGTATAGCGAAGTATTCCGTCTACTAGAGCGTGGTGATGCTGTGGATAATTTAAAGATGATTCTCGGAGATATATACGGCGGGCCACTAGTATCTGCTCCCGAAGAATTCGACATCTGGTCGCACAGCAATGAGTTGGCAGACGAATTCCCTGAGGAAGGTGAAGAAGAAATACTGGACCAGGAGGAAGAGAAACCTGTAGAAGATGAGACATCTATTGGAAATGATACTGATGAAACTTCTGAAGAGCCGAAGCAACCAGAATTGCATGATGAATCGTCTGAAGCTGAAGAAACTCCTGCACTGTCTCCGGAAGATAGATCTGAAGAGACATCTGAATCCTCTGAAGATCTGGAAAGGAAGAGAACGTTCAATGAGCTTGAACATGATGATGAGGCTGACCAACAGCATAAGAGGGAGAAGCCAGAACTTCCAGGTGGTGACGAACTGAACGTCTAATACAGTTTTACGATATATATGATACTATGCAAAAAATATACTAACCAGGCAAAAGTCCTAAATTTTACTTTTCTTGGTGCCGGCGACGTTGAAGATTTTAGGCACGTTGACATCTTCAGGGTAATTGACGAATGTGTTATTCATGTGCCAATCAGCTCCATCCACAACCAAAATAGCACCATTCACGTAGGATGCGGCATTAGAGCAAAGATATACAGTGGAAAGAGCAATATCGGAGACAGTCCCCATCCGGCCGAGCGGTATACGGCTATTGGCTTGCTTAACAGAATCCGGGGCTAGTCGGTCCATTCCCTCCGTACCAGCAATAGGGCCTGGTGCGATTACATTGGATCGCACACCTCTGGGGCCGTACTCCACAGCGATCACTTGAGAGAGCGCGTCGATAGCTGCCTTTGCAGCAGACGGGTGACCCTGGTAGGGGAGACCGCGGTAATGGAGAGTAGCCGAAACAAAGATCACTTGGCCCTTCGATCTGACTAGCGCTGGGGCAGCAGCTTTGAAGGTATTAAAAGATCCAATTAAATCAATGTCGATCACGGTCTTGAAAGCATTAGGAGATAGCTGGTCAATCGTGGCTAGGAAATTACCGGCCGCTCCACAGATCAGTATGTCGAGGCTTCCCAGTTGTTCAACAGTCACTTTGACAGCTTCAGCCAAGGATTCGTACTTTCGTACATCCACACTGAGTCCAATAACTTTAGCGCCCGGCCTAACTTTAGCAATTTCTGCTGCAGCCTTTTCAGTGGCCTCTTTACGGCGGCCGACAATGGTTGCATTGGCACCCAGTGCGACAAGAGCTTCTACCTGGCCTCTGCAAATCGATCCCGCTCCTCCAGTGCAAAACACCACCTTATTATTAAATATTCCTGGTCTGAATATACTCTCTACTTCCTGGGCCATTGTGCGGTTAAGAGTGCGGGCAGGCAGTCCGCGCGGTGTTATATAATCCTATAATGTGGGGTGGGGGACCTCGGTAAGCATATGCGGCTGAAGATGTTCTTTCCGAAATTGGACGATTCGCAGGGTTGCTATGGAGAACCTGACGTCCGTTAGCTGGCTCTTTCTCTTGTCCAGTTGTTCAATAACCTGTCGACATTCATCCCCTCTGCACACTTAATCTAACACAGCTTAATCTGCTGCATATTTCGAAATGATCACAGATAAGCAACTTGAGAGCATTGTTGTAGGGCTCGGATTATCGATGATGGCCCTCATCCTATTGTATCAGTTCGCGCTCTCGTCTGTCAAGCCCGCTAGAAAGAACACACAATAGGCAACAGGTCCTGTGCAACAATTAGCATACGATTAGATATTCTCATGACATTTATCCGTTAGCGCTGTATAGATTATTTAGTTACCCGAGCTGCCGCTCACCTAGGCATTACCGCGGTCCTGGCCAAAGAACCAGATTAAGCTTTTTCTCGAGGCCCTCGAGACCCCAAACCTTTCTTGAGCTTCGATATCTCTCAAAATTATGCTAAGAAGCGTTCTCAACCGTGCTGTTGCTGGGAGATCGCTTACCAGCACTAGATACGTGCTCAGACGGCCCTTGTCTTCGACAGCATATAGATGGAGTCTTCAGGCAGATCCACAGCTGGAAGCTCATAATGTGGACCCTCCGGGTACAGAATCTGCCTCGGAGAACACAGGAACCACTAAAGCAAACGCTAAAGCCAGACCTCAACGTAAATATACTTATGAAAAGTTACTGGAGTCTAACGAAAACGATCTGCAGACCTGGGACCGTGAAAGAAGGAATAGACTCATCAAACTAAAAGAGGCACTGGATGCGTCGGATCCGCTGACGGCTTGCATGATTATAGCTGAGCGCTCTAAAGACAGAGAATTCATTCGATTACTTAGAGAAGCTGACATGCACACGAGAATTATTGACTCTACCTTATCTCATGAAAACTCCAATCCCAATCTGCCCACGGTGCCAGAACTGTTGGTAGAGTTTGCTGCCCACTCCCTCCATGACTCAAAGCATTGGATAAAAGCTATGTACCACTACACAAAAATAGGCCATCCTGATATAGCTCTAGATCTTTTTGATAAGCATTTTGACTGTTTGGATCAGAAGATGGATGTTTACAAGAAATGGGCAGAAGGCGGCTCTGAGAAAGCCGCTAGTATGGTCCAGCGACTAAGTGCTCAAAGATTTGGCCTTAGTTTGTCGAGACCGGCCTTGGTAGCGTATATACTGAAATGTTCACAGACCGCCTCTGAACCTGATGTGGGTGAAATACGCAAAATAGTCAAATCACTGATCTATCCCGAATATCGCTCTATCTTGGGCGAACTTCAAGCTAATGGCTTTGAATCTTCTCTCGCTAAATCAATTGCAGAGAAAATAGAGAAAATAGAGGCTCAAACTATTGATACAGCAGACAGCTCATATTTAAATCGTCTGAGAAACTTTGCAAGTGTGCAGAACTTCCGAGCGGTCAATGACAGCTATTCGCGGCTAAAAACCCGCAATTTTAAAATGACCCCTGAAGCATGTCTAGGCTACATGTCTGCTTTTATTACCTTGAATCGTCCAGATATGGCTTTTGCTGTTTGGGAGGACTACCACAATGAGCTGTTTCCAAACGGAGTGGCTCCAGATGTGTGCTTTTATGAGCTTTTGATGCTAGCTGCTGCAAAGTCTGCCAGTTCTCTAAAACACGTAAATTCCGTATGGGAATCATTTCTCACGTCTGGACATTTGCGTACTGTGCCCGGCTATGATGCATACATTACAGGGCTCTTCAATACCGGTGCTGTCGAAGAAGCTATGAATGCTTTTATGGAGATGCAAGATCAGTATGGACTCAAACCTTCACAGAAGACTTTCAACATAGTTGTCAGTAATCTTCTAAAGCGCAATCTTGGCACGTTGGCGGAGGAGTTTTTTGAAGAGGGACAGAAGAACGGATACAGTGCTGATCTTGTTACATGCAATTCATTTCTCTCGGCATATCTCTCGCACGGAAAGTATCAAGGAGCACTCGAGATGTTTGATCAGATGCTTAGCCGAAATGTTAAGCCGGATGCAGCTACATTTACCACTATTGTGCACTGCTTATTTAAGCAAGCGAAGTCCAAAGGGCGCGCTGTAAATATGGATGATATCGCTACTGTGATTGATCTTATGAAGAGGAACAATGTTG
Source organism: Tortispora agaves (assembly GCA_030462865.1). Taxonomy (NCBI): domain Eukaryota; kingdom Fungi; phylum Ascomycota; class Trigonopsidomycetes; order Trigonopsidales; family Trigonopsidaceae; genus Tortispora; species Tortispora agaves. The sequence goes on from JAKVQP010000003.1 coordinate 117,042, forward strand.
ACCCTCCTATGGCATTTTATTCTGCGTTACTTGATGGATTTGTGGAATCTGGCACCGCTGAGGATTACGACGGTGCTAAGAGACTCTACCAAGGGCTTTTGAACCAGTCAACAAAGCCGTCGTTAGCTGTGTTTTCCACTATGCTTAAAGGCAAGTTAAAAAATGGAGGTATTCATGAAGTCGACGAGATTTTCCAGGATATGAAGAAGTGCAAGATTACTCCGCAGGCCACCATATATAATCAGCTAATCTCGCACGTCTCCAGAGGAAAGGACTTGAGTGCGGATGCGGCGAAGGGATTCTACCGCGATATGATCGAGGCCGGCTGCAAACCGAATAAATATACTTATTTCTACTTATTAAAAACTGCGTTATATGCAAAGAGGCTAGACTTTGCGAACGATATTATTAAGGACATGGAGGCTCGACACTTTAATGCCCTCTCTGACCCTCTGAGAAAGGTGCTCAGAAATCTGCAGAAAGCCGGTGCGAACGTCACTGACGACTACATCAACCATTTCAGTTGAAACTTCGCGTATGTGTATAGAGTTACGAAACGAAAAGAATATAGCGAAAACATAGATGGAATTCGTCTAGGTACAGAAAGTAGAAGCCCAGTATTCATGGACGCGAGAGTCATCAGTGAGCTCTGGGTGAAAGGAAGTGCCGAAGATATGTCCTTGGCGCACAGCGACAATGTCACCGCGTGGAATGGATGCAAGCACTTTGAGCGGCTCTCGAGCATTGGCGGCTTTCAGGTCTATAGGAGCAGAGACAGTGCCCTCTGGAGGAGTTCTATTGGATGAATCAAGGATTGTATCTACTGCAGGTGCTCGGATAAAAACACAGCTAAAGGGTGTCTCGCTATCCGGGATAAAATCTAGTTTCATTGGCTCGATAAATGACTCGTTCTGTCTTCCGAAATGGTTTCGGTTTATTCGTACACTCAGGCCTCCAATCAGCTCTTGTCCATCTCGTTTGGTTTTGTTTGCTTGATCAGATACAAGAATAAGGCCAGCGCATGTTCCCCATACAGGCTTACTCGTTTTATTAACAAATTCTCGCAGTGGTTCTAATAATCCTGTTCGTTCTGCGACTAACGACATCGTTGTGCTTTCTCCACCGGGGATCACAAGTGCGTCGCACTGTGCCAGCTGCTCTTTGGTTCTTACTTCTATAACTTTATAATACCAGTCCCGCCTCGATGCTGCCTGTCGGAGCATCTGGATGTGCTCATAAAAAGCACCCTGTAGGGCCAAAACTCCTATAATCATTGATAACGATCGAAGTTCAGTCACAGTGTTGAAAGTGTAATTTTAAACTTCTTCACGTTGTAACTGTATTCTAGATTCTCACACTAATCCCACCTCATGGACGCAGACGACTATCACGAATCTGAGGATGAAGACTTCGTCCCTCCAAGTGATGACTCTAGCAGTGAAGATGAGAAGGTGGAAGTGAAGCAAAAGACTCCGGAACCAATGAAGCCTGCTGTGGACGTAGAGGAGGTCTGGAAGAGCTTTCAGGAACCCGAGAAAGCTGCTTCCGAGAAGCCTGTAGATCCTCCTGCTGAGGAATACATCACTATTACTAGGACCTTTGAGTTTGCAGGGAAGATAGAAACTGAGTCGAAGAAAGTATTAAAGTCTTCTGCTGAAGCCAAGGCCTACCTTGACTCTCTTTCGAAGAATTCAGAACCTGTCACAGCGAAAGTCAAGCCAAAGCCAGCTAGAGGCAGGAAACGTACCTCATTATTGGATCAGATGGCTGGCGAACCTAAAGCTAAGAAACTGAACACTCTGGAGAAAAGTCGGCTCGATTGGGCTCAATATGTCGACAAAGCAGCGATTGGTGACGATCTAACTCATCACAAAAAGGATGGTTATCTCGACAAACAGGACTTTTTATCCAAGGTCGAGCGTCAAAAGTACGAGGATGTAGTTAAGGCTAGGAAAAAGGCTTAATCTAGAAAAATAATCAAAACGTTGCATTTTCTATTTTATCTGATAGAGACAAGTACAGTTCTTATCATCTCCTTAATTTCCTAGTGGTTAACGCCATTAGTCTGATGGGTTACTTTTCGTCTGGTTTGCACGGCTTGAGCCAACCGTTTTAGTACGGCCTCGGTTGTTTCCCATGAAATGCAAGCATCTGTAATACTCTTGCCGTATTCCAGTCCGCTCTTTCCTTCAGCAGGAACATCTTGACGCCCTTCATTTATATTACTCTCAATCATGACTCCAAACACTAAGCTGCTGCCACTCTCAAGTTGCTTGGCTACAGAGTCGGCGACTCGGGGTTGATTTCTGAAATCCTTCTTGGAGTTTCCGTGACTGCAATCAATCATGATTCTGGGTTTTCCCGGGCAGGCGATTTGGCTTTTCTCCAGTTTTTCATAAACAGCTTTGACACTTTCTGGATCATAATTTGTCCCATTTTTTCCTCCTCTTAAAATAACAAAGGTATCTTCGTTTCCTTCTGTTCCGACAATCGCAACAACGCCAGGTTTGGTGACAGATAAGAAGTGATGAGGATGTTTAGCAGCCCTCATAGCATCTATGGCCACATCGACAGATCCGTCTGTGCCATTCTTAAATCCAACGGGGAAGGACAAGCCAGATGCTAACTCGCGGTGAAGTTGTGACTCAGTTGTTCTTGCTCCAATCGCACCAAGAGAGAAGACATCAGCTAAAAACTGAGGAGAAATAGTATCCAACATTTCACCGGCAATAGGTATTTTTTCGGTGATTTTGACAAAAAGTTCACGAGCAATCTTTAGGCCTTTGTTGATCTTGAAACTATTGTCAATATCTGGGTCATTGATTAAACCCTTCCATCCAACAGTGGTGCGTGGTTTCTCCAGATAAGCTCTCATAACGATCAAAAGATCATCTTTCAGCTCCTCATTAAGCTTTGACAGGCGGTCGCAGTAGTCTATGGCGGCAATGGGATCATGGATAGAACAAGGACCTACAACCACTAACAGTCGGTCATCCTTTCCGTTGATAACGTTGCAGCATTCTTCACGTGCTTTTGTAACGATCTCATGAGACTTTGTCGTTTGTGGATATTCATGCTGAAGGAGATCTGGCGGGGTTAAAGGATCATATCCCTTCACTATTAACAGTTAGTACTATTGTGCCCAATATCACTCGGCGATGCTTCGGAAAATATTTATGCTGACCTCTCAGTTCCCGGTTTCTCGCCTTAAGCATTTACCTATGGCACCAATAACCATATGCTGAATGCTGTTAGCAGTTCACCGGTGTATTCTGTTAAAAGGGCACCTTGAGGATTAAGGATAATGACAAGATGTAATACTCTGGGTGCCTGGCTTCATATATTGTTTCATCCCAAACGTTATATATGCGTGACTTACACAATATTTCTGCACGTTGGTAGCATGGTAACAAACTCCCCTGTATGAATTTCAGAGAAAATACTCTTTCTTAATCGCCGCGTCTGGTGTATACATACCTCTCCAATCTTCAGACCTTGTTCGGTCTCCAAGATGCTCGTTTTCAATAAACATTTCACAAGACTATGTTAGTGACTCGTCTTAATTTGTAGATTTTGCGACTAGCATGGATCATGCGTGGCACAGCGTCAAAGGACAGATATTGCAGTATAGTAGAATTGGTTGAGGATTATACGAGCTATACTAGCAAGCATGGGAAAGACACATCGCAACTCTTCAGCTCCAATATAACTAAACAAAAGTGAGAATTCGACTTACTATAATATCTGAAAATTTTGATATGCTTCTGAGCAGAAATCAGGCAATTTACTAATTATCTAAAAAGATGTGAAAAGTGAATGAATATTTCTCGGGCCAGCCAATAAGGAGCGCTTGGTTCAGCCGGGAATAGTCACATCTATTACCTAAACAGCCGCACAGTACTCCGAGAGTGGATAAACTAAATCATTCATAACTTCATACAGTCATTGCTTACTCGATTCGTTCGCGTTTCACATCTGCTGGTTCGTAATTTTCATCATTTTTGATGTCTTCATCTTCCTATAACAATTGTTAGTACTCATTAGGCGTACATTTAACTGGCGGAGAGCCACTTGTTCCACAGTATTAGATAGAGGTTTAAGAAACTCCAATTAAGGTTTTGACCAGTCGAGGCGCACCTCACCGTACAGTGCACAAAGACAGTGTCGGCATAGGCGGGACTGCTAAATAAACTGACATATAATGTCAATAGTAGCGTGTTATTCATAAATGAATAGATTATCCCTTTACAGGGCTCGTATGGATTGTGTAGTTGTCATCGTTGTTTTGTACTCGTATCGATTCTGTCTTAAGATTCGATCCAAGTGATTACTATTGTGAACTAAATCCTCATTAAATTCGTCAATTTACTCAACGACTGTAAGTTTCCAAAGTGTGATCTACAAGGTCGGGTATTGGTATCGGAGTTTAAAACTCTCATGAATCCGTGGTGCGGAAGAAAGGGGTCTCTCTCGGGATTATGGTTAATACTTACATGTTTGTGCTTACCCAGTAAGCTATGAGTCTGGGTTGGCTCTGGTTTAACGGCACCTGCTTCATCATAGCAGGTCGCATGATAAATTATGCCATCTACCTCGACAGCATTCATCCACACCCAGTCCTGTAACTTATCGCTCCATACGCTCTCGAAGTTTTCAGTACAAACAGGGCATGGTTCTGATGCTCTGCCGTCTGTAGGTGTGGGTATGTACTTCTCACGAAGCGCTTTAATATGAGCATCTCTTATATCTGCTTCTGTATCAGCTTTCTTCACAGTGCTAATATCCTTTTCAGAATTATCCGACTCGTCAATACCTTCCAGCTTCAGCCAATCTTCAACAGGTACAAACCAGGCACGGCTGTGCAAGATCTTCCCATCACGAGACCTGGCATTTACACGAAAATGGAAATCTAAGTGATTTTTACGTCTGTTCGCAGCTTCTGTGGTATCTCTAAATCGTTTCGCACAAGTAGAGCATTGTTTCGGAAAGTCATCATACAATTGCTTATATGCGTTTGGAGAAACCTCCAAAAGAGAAGCGGTTGAGATTTTGAACTTTGGCGAAACGTTTTCTTTGTTTTCAGTGCTAGATTTAGATGGCTTTAAAAGCCCAGCCTGTTGTAAAGTAGCTAATAGCTTTGTAGCATCGACAGGTGGCAACGGGGCAGAAGGTTGTAGAGTGCCATTTGATCCAGCATTAGAATCAGAACAGTGAGTAACTGTCATATAGGGAGCAGAGTTGGGAGGCATGAAACTGACAGGATTGGCTTGTGGCAATCCTAGAGGGGGGCCGTTAGGGGGAAGGCTTCCTGTGGGCTGCTGATAAGGATTGGGATTGGCAGAGTTCCAGATGTCAGGAAATCTTGAACCCATATGGGGCATTACTGGCATTCGAGGCTGGCTGAACTGCTGTTGAGAGTTATATCCATTATTGGCATGGTTAGGCATGCTGGATAACATTGGATTACTTTGCGGAGGAGCTGGATTCATTCCATGGAAGCTTGTGTCGAACGCAGGACTATAGAACGCTGAAGGAACATTCATACTAGCAGGAATTATTCCATTATGTCTACGGAGAAGATCCTGTTTTACACAGAGCATGGTCTGAACATCCTTTGTGAGAAATCTCTCGATTTTCCTTAATGATGCTTCTGAGAAAAGGGTTGGACGGTGAAAAATAGGCTGCAACCAGGTAAGGAAGAGTCGCTGGATTTGGATTCGGGTATTATCATCCACCAGAGTGTAAGCTTCGACGACAGTCTTGTACAGATTCGTAGAAAAAAGGTCGTTATAAGGAGGTCCAACATTCTTGCAAATAGAGTCAAGAAGGTACAAGGATGGCAACTTCAGTGGGGGTTTGACTCGAGAAATATGAAGTTCTACAGCTTCGACGACGGCCGGGGCATAATTGACGTTGTTCTGCGCCGTCATGGTCAAATTGTTAATGATCGGTTTAGAATTGAACGTCAACTCGTCTAGCGAAGCAAGGTAGTTTTTCCGAAACTCCTCCATTTTAAGCAAATCCCAAGGTTCTCGCAAGATACTAGAAAATATTCTGTATGCGAGGGCCGTCTTTGCTGGGTATGATTCCCGCTAAAAGTCTCTGTGAGAAAATGCTGTCGAAGAAGAAGGATGGCGGGAGAGAAGTGCGAGTTAAGCGGTCTGGAGTTTTCGCCGGCCGGTACCAGAATTACCCTAGAATTAAGCCAACTGAGCCTTGCTGAAATGTGATAAGCCGTGGTCTGGTAAGGGCGTAAGAGAAGGAACTGTGAGAATAAGTAAGCTAGAACTGCTCGAAATATAACAGAATAACCACTGCCATGGTAAGAGCCGGCCAAGCCCCAATCTGGAGCGTGAGGTGGGCCGACCGGATGTGGGCCGCTGGTCCCATCCTGGGCAACCAATCACACGATAGGGTATAATGCGAAACGACTTAAAAGCAGCTCGAAAATCTCCCGTGTGTGCTCCGATAAAGTTTACAGAAGTCCACACGTCGAGAGTGCAAGACCGATCGAGTGTGTGGGGGAACATAAATCTTGCACAGTCCAATATAAAAAAAGCCATTCCGGTTCTCCCCGTTGCGCCTAAACCTGAGTACTTGTGTAATTTTTGACCGGTTTCGCCTTTTTTAACTCGTCTTTAGTGCATTATAAAGATCGGATCCAATAAAAGGATTTTTCCTAGCATACAAGGTACAATAATGGCCCCCATTGGCAATAAGGATTCGAAGACTAGTGGCATGTCCCGTGTATTGGGTTCTGCTACTGCTGGAATTGCAGAACTCACTGTATTCCATCCAGTCGATACCATTTCGAAACGTCTTATGAGCAACAAAACGAGAGTTAACAATCTTTCGACTCTTAATAATGTGATCTTCAGAGACTATGCGCACGCTCCGGTAATGCGCAAGCTTTTGTCCCTCTTCCCTGGTCTAGGCTACGCTGCTGGTTATAAGGTGCTTCAACGTGTCTACAAGTACGGAGGTCAACCCTACGTAAATGACTACTTGACCAAGAACTACAGTGCCATATTCGAGGACTCCTTTGGCAAAAAGACCGGTAAGGCCATGATGTCTGCTACTGCTGGTTCATTGATAGGAATTGGTGAAATCGTATTGCTCCCCCTTGACGTTCTTAAAATCAAACGTCAGACTAACCCTGAATCTTTCAAAGGTCGTGGCTTCTTGAAAGTAATTGCTGATGAAGGTTTCGGACTATATCGCGGTTGGGGATGGACTGCTGCCAGAAATGCTCCAGGCAGTTTCGCTCTGTTTGGCGGTAATGCCTTTGCTAAAGAGTATGTGCTTGGTCTCTCTGACTATAACAAAGCCACATGGGGCCAGAACTTCGTTGCTTCCATCTTCGGTGCTTCAGCATCATTGATTGTATCTGCACCTTTGGATGTCATCAAGACTCGTATCCAAAACAGAAATTTCGACAACCCCGAATCTGGTTTCACTATCCTAAAGAATATGGCAAAGAATGAAGGCTTCTCCGCTTTCTTTAAAGGCCTTGTTCCCAAACTCCTCACTACTGGTCCTAAACTTGTCTTCTCCTTTGCCTTGGCTCAGTCCCTCATTCCAGCCTTCGACAAGCTCATCGCTGGCAAGTAATACTCCGTCCACTCTTCTTGTATTATGCTCCTGCTCTGCTCCGAAGATGTTGATTACTGTAGATAGACTTACCATATCGGAATATTATTTTTTTCTATTTGTGCTTCCACTGTCGATGTTGTCGTGCGTACGTTCGGAACTTTTAAACACTCTTGTGGAAACTTTATTCCCATTCAATCAATCCTAATACAGTATCTTCTAAATATACCATTGTCAATGGCACGAACTACAGGATCAAAAGCGAAGTCGGGGCCCACTAAAAAATCAAAACCTATTCCTTATAGTCAAAGTGAAAAAAGTAGATCAAGGCGCAAGCCAGAATGTCAGCAGCAGTCGGTTCACCTGAGAGAGACCAATATCAACTTGCCTGAACCAAGAACCACAAAGTCATCAGGTGATTCCAACCGTTCTGACACCTCTCACATATTATCAGCACTCTCACCTTTAAGTGAATTTAGCCTTATCAAAGTGTGGAATCCCACATTTTACCCATATATACCGCCAGTGGGCGTAGATCATACGAACGGTTTTCGGTTAGAACTCCCCCAAATACATGATCTCAAAATGATCTGGGACTCCATTCCTTCTTTCCCATCAAGCTCTCATACCAATACCAATATTTTCTCAGGTTTCAACTCGTCTGATATCCAATACCAATTCAACGTTAGACAGTCTAACGCTTCCAGGCTATGGGCTGGTGAAACTGCTATACATTTATCCCTTAACTCTGCTTCAATTTGGAACACCCCCAGCTCTGTAAATGATGCATCAGAACAGCCTAAGGAGTGTGTCAATCTTTACGTGAATAATGAGCATGTCCTAGAATTGATTGGTAAGGTCCTGTTTAACTACGATTTTGGAGCCAGTTGGAAACTTAGGGAGTTGCTTAATTGCAATTCACCTCCGGACTTGATGGAAACAGTTCAAAGTCACATCATAGCTAATTGCATCAGTCTAACTATGAACATATTCGGCTCAATTGTAGTCGCAAAAGCGCTGCATGTCATGTCCGAATCACAAAGAGGTCGAGTAGGGCAGGCGTTCCTGTCTAATCTTCACCGACTAATTTTCTGCCGCGTATCTCTGATTCCTTTAAAGCAGGCAGCAGAATTACTCCCTGATAGGTTTGTAATCAGAATAATGCGTTATATATCAAATCACATTGATTCTGTGCTGGCCAATCGAAATGCAACGTGTGTATTATACCAATTCCTCGATACCTCCATCGGAAACAGTTTGGCTTATGTACAGGATCGACTACAGGATGCTCTTAGTGTTAAATGGACACAGATTTCCATTTCTCCAATATGCCATACATTAGTCTATCCATTCATTACTTATGCAAGTCCAGAGCAAAAAAAGCGCTGTATACAAGTTATCCTTGGTTCATTTGACGAAATAATAACAACCAAATCCGGTATGCAAGTACTCAGCTATATATACAGAGACGGTGGTTTCCGTACCAGACAATCTATTGCCCATAGATTCATTGGTTATGCATCAAGATTGAGCTACAACAAGTGTGCACAATCCTTCATACAGCTGCTCTGGCATGATCCATTCGGCTCTTACACTTTTATTCAAGGATATGTCGAGATTCTGTGTCAACCAGCGTATCAAAATGCTCCATATAGTATGCTGAATAGACTAGCGCAAACTGACAAGGATTTCGCAATATGGCTGCTAGCTAACGCACCTCGTGAATATTTCCTGCTGTTACGCGAGGCGCTGCAAGCAAGCAGGAGTAATCCATTACGACAAACAGCCGGGACAATTATGCAAAACATCATGTGAGAATAAGTCGCAATCCAAGCAAAACTTATTAGAACATTTGGAGCATTCATACGCATGTTTGTCGTTGCTTAACGAAACTAAACACGAAAAGCAATGTGAGTTCTTTGCGGCATCAATCTCTCGAAACGATTCAAGAGGGACCAGATGATGGAAAGACCGAGCAAGGTGTGTAGAGAGAATTAGTGTCAAAGAACAAATCGGGCATTCAACAGGTAAGAGTGGCACTTTCGCATTACAATTGGGGCATAGGTAACCTCCTTTAGTGAGAGAACTGTCAATAGAGGAGAACGATGCTACAGTTTCCATCCTTCGACTAGGGAACCCCATTCTTACCAAAGCGGAGAATCCCTTTCGTGGACCTTTATCAGACTTCATGGTGGGAGGAGGCGTTGTAGCTTCATGAAGCAATTCTTTGTAGTTATTCTCGTTGAGAATAACACTGTAATACTGATCTGAACCCGAATTTGTCTTCTTGCAGATCTCAGAACATACAAGTACTTGTGCAGCTAACCCAATGATTCGCACACGTATGTTATCGCGTACTAGAGCATCTATAGTTTTGTATATATCGCCAGGGTCGTTAGAAACAAGGGATCCGTATAAAATAAGTACTTCTTTCAGGCCGTGAGAGGGTAAGTGATATAATAAGGCTCTTGCCATTTCAAGAGCATTTTGTAATGAAGGAGCTCCCCGAGGCTCAGACCTTGTAGACTCATTTCTAAGGTCTCGCAAGGCTTGAGTGTGATCATGAGGACTGCCGCTTAATGGAGAGATCACATGGCTCAAACCATCACGCATGCCTAGAATAGTCAGCTGAGATAGGGGGTTTTGTTCGAAGAAGTCGACCACAAATTCAATTGCGTAGTTGAACGTAAGAATAGCCCTGGTCGGTCGTATATCCTTTTCGCCCATGCTCTCGCTCATATCGATCACTAACACCATGTGTCTAATGATACCTCTTTGTATCGGAGTAGCATCAACATACCTCCGCTTTTTAGTGGCCTCGACCAGCTCAGCAACCGCAGTCGCCAGTGATCCAGCCTCGTCTTCTTGCACAGCATCCCATGTTCTCTGTATTCGGTCCTCCCATGCATATGCAGTCGATCCGATACCAGCAGCTTGCTGCCGTCGAGAGCCAGTCGTCCTAGAACCGTGGCGACCTGAGCTACGAATAGACTGCTGTCTGCCACCATCCTCATCGCCCGAAGCAATGTATTCGTCATCAGAATCCATTGGCTCCTGAGAACCTCACTTCTGATCTTGGAAGCTCGGAAAGTACTATATCGGGTTAGGGAGTTGCCATGGCAAGGGATCCTACAGACATTCTCCACCCTTGACAAACTCCCTTCACCCGCTATTTAACATTAACCGTTAGGTGGACTCTTGCGTTACAGCTATTGGGCATTTAACAAAGAATTTTGTTTGCTCTTTTCTCACTAAAAGGTTACTGCTTTAGTGAACTGTCTGTTGATATTACTGTCTTTAACTGTGCCACCGACCACTGCGACTTTAAGTACGGTGACCGACCGCTACGTCTAATATAGCTCCCGGACATCATCGTTCCGCAGGTACACGCGAATCACCAATTGCTGTGCCGCGAGAAGCGCTGTCACTCTGCGTGTTGTTTTAGCTGTCCTGGATATTGAGGATTCTAACTTTTAGGATTCTTTTTGTCTTTTCAACCTGACTATCTTGTAATATATTTATGTTACATAGCTGTTTCTAGGGAAGAACCAGTTCTCGCTGTTTTCCCTTAGTTCCCTTTATCGGCTCAGGGAGGTACCTGCTAACAGGCATTGAAGCCCAGTATTCCTTAGCCTAGTATAAAAGTCCTGGCCGAAAAGTCACGCGCTTGTGTTTCAGCCTAATTTTTTGATTACAAGTTAATCGGCTCGCTTAGCAACGACAACCCTTCGTTTGATTTCTTGACGACTGGGTGTGGGTTATTTCCTTAGCTCTCTGACCCGGTTGTAATAACTGTCTCGTGTCTGTGAACGTAGTAGACTCCTCGGACCAACTCGGCATACGTGCCAGGCGGTCTGCTTCCTTATCTCAGTCAGACCCTCGGTCTTCTTCCTCTCTCTCCTTCAGCGAACCCGACTGTGACATCGCAGATCAATCTAACAGACAAGTCTCGTTCGCTTTCCCCGAGTTTTTATCTGACGAAGACGCCGATTTCCTCAGTTCAGACTCCTCTGAAGAAGTATTAGCCGACGACCCCGCAACTGGTGTTTACCTCCATAGATACCCTTCATCTCGCTCATCGACCACTCTTCGCAGAAGAAATCATCATCATCGGTACAAATTTGAGATCCCGATACCTGAGCCAGTTTTCCCTACAGCTCCAGCCGTTTCGCGCTTTTTAGATTTCGCCATGTCTACTATAGCTGGGCCTGATCCTCATGTTCGTAAATCCTCCACCGCCAAGGGCTTGGTAGGTAAGAGGCTTCTTTATTTCACTTCTATTTTTGTCTCCCTTGGTGTATTTCTTTTTGGTTATGATCAAGGTGTCATGTCAGGTATTATCACTGGCCCCTATTTCAAAGATCAGTTCAACCAACCTACAAGTGCCCAACTCGGTACGATGGTTGCTATTCTAGAAATCGGCGCTCTCTGTTCCTCCCTGGTAGTAGGTCGCATTGGTGATATTATAGGTCGACGTCGTACTATCTTATGGGGTGCGATCATTTTTGTGGTGGGTGGAGCTTTCCAAACATTCGCTTCACGTATGGCGCTATTGATAATCGGTCGAATTATATCTGGTGTGGGTGTAGGTCTCCTGTCTACTATCGTCCCGGTATATCAATCTGAAATATCACCTCCTCATAATAGAGGTAAGCTTGCTTGCATTGAATTTACTGGTAACATTGTTGGTTACGCGTCCTCTGTTTGGGTAGATTATGGATGTTCATACATTCAATCAAACTTCTCCTGGCGCATACCTTTAGCTCTTCAGTGTATAATGGGTACTTTATTGCTTTTGGGAAGCTTGATTATATGTGAAAGTCCTCGTTGGTTGCTTGATAATGACCATGACGAAGAAGGAATGATAGTTATTGCAAGTCTGTACGGTCATGGTGATATATACCATCCCAGGGCCCGTCAAGAATATCGTGACATAAAGGAAAACGTGCTTATCATGCGTGCTGAAGGTGAACGATCTTATCTGGATATGTGGAGACGATACAAACGCCGGGTCCTCATTGCTATGTCCTCACAAGCTTTTGCGCAATTAAACGGTATCAACGTCATTTCTTACTATGCACCACTCGTATTCGAGCAAGCTGGCTGGGTTGGACGTGATGCTATCCTTATGACTGGTATCAATGGTATTGTGTATGTGCTGTCAACTATACCTCCTTGGTATTTGGTGGATCATTGGGGAAGGCGAGTGATTCTTCTTTCGGGTGCTGTTGGGATGTGTTTATCTCTATGCACTATATCATATTTCATGTTTTTAGATATCTCAATGACACCCGCCATGGTTGTGGTGTTTGTTATTATATATAATGCATTTTTTGGATATTCGTGGGGTCCAATTCCTTGGTTATATCCTCCCGAAATCATGCCTTTAAGCATTCGAGCGAAAGGTGCGTCGCTGTCAACAGCTTCGAATTGGGCATTCAACTTTGTTGTAGGAGAAATGACTCCTATCTTGCAGGATTTGATTGCATGGCGACTCTACCTTGTCCACGCTACGTCTTGCGCCCTTTCTTTTCTGCTAGTCTACTTTGTATACCCTGAGACGAAAGGAGTGCAACTTGAAGATATGGATCTATTATTCGGAGATCAATCAATTGCTTCGACTCCATTTGACCAGCGTTCTCTTATGTCATCTGACGGTGTTATCGGCCCTGGTGCAGCTGAGTCAGCTATGTTTGGTGCCAACAATCCCTCACTTGCTGCTGCTTTGGCGGCTGCTGAACGTGAGCAGCAAGATAGTTCCTCGATGAGAGCTGGCTCCATTAGATCCACGAGGACTGGTATAAGCATAAATGCCCAGGATGTTGAACCTCCGGAGATCTCGCAGGAAACTGTACGATCCCATACAGACCACCGAGCTAGCCAGGTTCTGAATAGCGTCTTCAGTGTGTTTTCTAAAAAGAATCATCAAGAAGGCTATCAACCTCTTGATAGATAATGAACAGCGGTGTTTTCTTCTGTATCTGTATTGATACGTCACTATATACGCATTATAAATTTACTACGTTGAATACACGCAAATACAATATATGCATATATTTAGCTTACTGTAAGTAAAGTGTCCCGCTATATTCTTAGTGACCTGGATAACGATCGTACTGCTTGGCGTAAACACGCACAACAGATTGCTTTCCAGTGGAAGTGATTAAATTGGCATCTTCGACATCAAGGTCGAAATCGAAGATATCGATGTATTCTTTCTGACGAGAAGGCTTAGAAGATGTGGTGATCGGAATTACACCTACAGCAAGCGTCCATTTCAGCAAGATCTGAGCCGGGGTCTTGTTGTACTTCTTAGAGAGGTCTTCTAGCACCGGTTTCAATGGGTCATTCGATGGAGGGTGGACTATAGGTGCTAGTGGATGATATGCCTCTACCTGGATATTATTCTCCTTGCAGTAAGGAACGATATCAGGAGTTTGAGCAGTAAGATAGGGATTGAACTCTATCTGGTTGACATCTGGATGGTAATCGGGATCGCCAGTTTCCTGCTCCAACTTCAAAAGAGGCTCAATCTGGCTAGTCATAAAGTTGGAGACTCCAATTGCTCTAGCTTTTCCGGCCTTCTTTAAAGAGACCAATACTTTCCAAGTATCGGTATCTGGTATACTTTCGTCATCCGACGGGAAGTGAATCAAAAACAAGTCTACGTAATCCAAGCCGAAACGTTTGAGTGAGGCATCCAAAGCAGCCTTCGGATCGGCTCTGCCGTTTAGAAGCTTGGTTGTCACAAACAATTGAGCTCTCGGAACGCCGGCCCTCTTAATTGCCTCGCGCACTTCATTATCTGTGCCATACATTTCAGCAGCGTCGACATGGGTCATGCCATTCTGGATAGCAGAAGCTGTTGCATCTACAAGAGCTTCGTCTAGCTTACCAGAAGAATTGTTTTCGTAGCCTTTAAACCAGCTGGTCCCCACACCGTAACCTACAACGGGAATTGTAACTCCGGAGGGTAGCTCTTTCTCAGGGAGAGTCATAGTGAATACTGATTGAAAGAAATGTGGCGCCGATTTCAATCGAAGGTAAAGTCCTAACTAAGTTTCTTCTTATATATATCAGGTTATCGCTATTTAGGTTCAGCCAATGATAACGCAATTCCGCCTACCTCCTGATGTATTAGAAGGGGTATATGGGGAAGGGGCCAGATGGAAGTTAGATTTAAGGTTTAGAAACCGATAGAGTTTTCCGCCGCTCCAAGTCTCGAGGACATATAAGAGGAGACGACCGGCTGAATGTCCTCTCTTCGGATCTCCAACTAATAAGTCTGCGAACTCGTAATGGCGGCATTGAGAGCAAAGAGAAAGTCTGCTGAGGAATCAAAGGCTGTTGAGCTTTCTAAGAAAGCGAAAACTACTGCAATTCCTAAAGTCGGAGATAAATTAGATGTGGCAGATCTCGAGCTATTGAGTCAGGACGGTGACCTTATTAATATTCAGAACGCGTTGTCAGGAAAGCTAGTAGTTATATTCTCTTATCCGAAGGCAAGTACTCCAGGTTGCACTAAGCAGGCATGTGGCTTTAGAGATAGGTACGATAAGTTTACGGCAGGCAATGCTGAGGTCTATGGGCTTTCGGCTGATTCACCGAAGGCCCAGAAGACCTTTCAGACCAAGCAATCCTTGCCTTACACTCTACTGAGCGACCCTGAAAGAAAACTTATATCTCAACTTGGAGCAGCGAAGTCTCCCTCGGGCGTAATTCGATCTCACTGGATTCTACGTAATGGAGTATTCCTCAATGTTTCCGTGGGCATTAGTCCAGCCGACTCCTTCGAAGGTGCACTTAAGGAGATCGAGGCTACTTCCGCCTCTTCTACTAGGGAAACCAGCGAAAATCCTTCAGAAACGGCCACCCCCGAATCCAAGCCTACTCCGAGCACCACACCTGAAAATGAAGATGCGAAACCACCCTCCAATTCCGAAGATACAAAGGAGGCAGATCGCGAAGAAGAATCCTTGGTGGATCATAAACCTAATGAGGAATTATCGGCTAAGCCTTCGGAAGAAAACTCTGAAACTTCTGCTGCAGCCTCTGGAACTACTGCTACTGTTGGTTAGAGCATATTAGTCTGCTGATAATGTATCTATATTGTGGCTAACTACCTCTGTAAATCTTACGGCACTCCCATGCGTATCTAGTGCTACCCCACAGTTTTAACTCTGTGGGTACGGGTTAAGGAAACCTTGGCGTTTTTTAAGTTTCTTGGGCGTGTAGCTAACGCATTATATAAACCCACTTCCTCGTAGTGCATGGCTTTTAAACGGTCTTTTCATAGCATGAAATTGGTAGATTTGCCTCGTCATAGTTCTTTAACTTTGGCTTTGTCCGCAGACAAGGCTCTGCCCACGCCATATATCGCTCGAGCAGCGTCGGAATCGTTATTAAGAACGGCTCGAATGGTCGATGGCCATTTCTCGTATATTGCCCCAGAGAAGACATCCGACTCTACACTCTTGGCGGTATCTCCAGCTGCATTAAAGGACTTGCATATTGATCCAGCAGATGCTAAAACGGACGAGTTCAGGCAGGTATTATCCGATGGAGGTAATCTTCCAGATCAATCAGTCTACCCGTGGGCCAATAACTATGGTGGATGGCAGTTTGGACAGAGAGCAGGTCAATTAGGAGATGGTAGAGCAGTTACATTATTTGAAACCGAAGTCGATGGAAAGCCTTATGAGCTGCAGCTAAAAGGAGCAGGGAAGACTCCGTATAGCCGGTTTGCGGATGGGAAGGCTGTCCTTAGATCTTCGATCCGCGAGTTCTTGATCTCCGAGCATCTTAATGCCTTGCATATTCCAACAACACGTGCTCTTTCATTGATTAGAATTAATGACCGGATTGCTCTGCGCGAAATGGGTCCAGAACCTACTGCTGTTGTTTGTCGGTTTGCAGAATCATGGCTACGACTGGGGAGTTTTGACATCCACGCCTGGAAGGGTGACAGATATGCTATACGAAAGCTGGCTGATTACGCTATATCTCATAACTTTGGAGGTGAAAGTAGACTGAACTCATCATTTCAGGAATTATCTGCACAGTACCCTGAAGCACTCCCTGAATTAGTCCAGACCTATGTACAATTCTACTTAGAGGTAGTCAGAAGGTTGGCTAACTCGGTTGGAATATGGCAAGCATACGGGTTTATGAATGGTGTTTTAAATACGGATAACACTTCATTGATTGGGCTCTCTATGGATTATGGCCCTTTCGCATTTATGGACACTTATGACCCACAATACACCCCAAACCATGACGATACCACTCTCAGGTATTCGTACAAAAACACTCCAGACATTATATGGTGGAATTTGGCCAAGTTTGCTGAGAATCTAGGGGAAATGCTTGGAGCCAGTATTGAAGAACTGAATAGCGAAGACTATATGACGAGCTTCTCCAAGAATGATGAGACTGTGAAGACATTAGTCGACCGTCTACGTTCAGTTTTGTCATATGCTCATACAGTTTATTTTTCCGAGTATAAGAAGAAAAGAAACTCTCTGTTCGCACAGCGCCTTGGACTGAAGGAGTACGATGCGGACATCGTAGAAGATCTCCTGGAGACTTTGGATACCAATATGCTTGACTTCCATCAGACTTTTCGTAAGCTCGGCAGCATCAATCTTTTTGGAGATGAAGAACCGGTATATGAGAAGTTGGCAGGAGTATTCATACCGAAGAAGAAAAGTATTGGTGCTCCTCCTGATGATGCAGTAGCCAAGGATATGGCAGGTTGGTTGGAACAATACCACGATTGTCTGCTGCGTCAAAGGGTGAATGATGATGCTCTGAGACGAAAACAGATGGACTCTGTGAACCCGGCTTTCGTACTAAGAGGTTTTATTTTGGATGAAGTAATAGAAGCTGCGAACAACGATGACTACACCTTGCTACAGAAAGTGATGACAATGGCTCTTGACCCTTTTGCTGAGTCATGGGGATTCGAAAAGGAATTGGAAAGTAGGTTTAAGGATCAATCCCCAAGAGAAAAGCGGCTGTTGCAGTGTTCGTGCTCTTCTTAATCTCGACAAGTGACTCGAGCAAGCACAGCATCCATTCGATCTTTGGGAATTTCCCAATCGAGCCTTTCTCAAAATTTCATTTCAGATATAACTATCGTATATAACATATTCATCTGATTAAGGTAGAATGTCTTTTGATCGCGCATCAGATACATCTTTAAAATTCACTACATCTAGTGATGTTAAGATAGCTAGAACTTTTGAAGAGATGTCTCTGAAGCCTGAACTACTGAAAGGAATCTATTCGTATGGATATGAGCTTCCATCTGCCATCCAAAGTAGAGCTATCATGCAGATTATTTCGGGTAGAGATACAGTTGCTCAGGCTCAGTCTGGCACCGGTAAGACTGCCACCTATTCTATCGGCCTTCTCCAAGTATTAGACACTAGATCAAAGAACGTCCAGGCGTTGGTGCTGAGCCCAACAAGGGAACTAGCCACACAGATAGAAAACGTTATAATGGCTCTTGGAGACTATATGAATGTTAAATGCCATGCCTGTGTAGGTGGTACAAGTGTTGGTGAAGACATTCGAAAATTGGAACATGGACAGCACGTTGTGTCTGGTACTCCTGGTCGGGTTGCCGATATGATTCGTCGCAGAGTGCTTCCTTCCCGACACATAAAGATCCTTGTTTTAGATGAAGCTGATGAATTACTAAATCAAGGCTTTAAGGAGCAGATTAGTGACATTTACAAGCATCTCCCTCCGTCTACTCAGGTAGTTATTGTGTCAGCTACGTTACCTGGAGATGTGCTGGATATCACTAACAAGTTCACAACAAACCCTGTCAAGATACTCGTCAAGCGTGATGGCTTGACGCTTGAAGGAATTAGTCAGTTTTACATAAATGTGGAGCGAGAGGAATGGAAGTTTGATACGCTCTGTGATCTATATGAAACGCTCACGGTATCTCAGGCTGTAATTTTCTGTAACACTCGTCGGAAAGTTGACTGGTTGGCTCAGAAAATGCGAGAAAACGAGTTCACAGTTGCTGCTATGCATGGAGATATGACGCAAAAAGAACGTGACATAATTATGAAAGACTTCCGGCAAGCCAATACCCGAGTACTGATATCTACCGATGTTTGGGCGAGGGGTATAGACGTGCAGCAAGTTTCATTAGTGATTAACTACGATGTGCCTGCTAACAGGGAAAACTACATACATCGAATTGGTCGCTCTGGCAGATTTGGCAGGAAAGGAGTGGCTATTAACTTTGCTACGACTGAGGATCTGAGAATGATTCGTGATCTTGAACAATACTACTCAATTAAGATTAACGAAATGCCCGTCAATATCAACGAAATGCTCTAAAATATGTGGTGTAAAAAAGAGCATTTGCATTTATAATTGCTGTGGATCTGATATCTGATATCTCGCGAATGATGTATAATTTTGAAGACTTACTCCTTCAATAATAAATGATCTATTTCACTCTTGCATTGGTGAAACTGATAGCATACCACCATCGACATCATCAGATATAGGTGCCATATTGCGCGGCGGTCTTCCGTACACTTGAGGCTGAACCTGAAGAATTGGTCTATGAGGAGGGATGTGCACATTTTTGGACTTAAGGGATTCTTCTAGGCGCAAAAAGGCTTCATGGTGTTTTTCGGCTAACTGCCGCTCTTCCTCTGACTTTGCATGGCATTCGTCATAGAAAACCGGATGGTTAGAGAGAATAACAGCACGTGCACCATTTCCCATGCTAGATATCGCCTCATTCCAATGTCCGTGTGACAGATTCTCCAGTGTGGAGACAAAAATTGGCAGGGCCACATCTATATTTTCATGAAGTAAACGGAGGAAGTAGTCGTTGCACCAAAACACCAAGGCTCTTTCTGCAACCTGAAAATGGGAAGAAGATATACATCTACTAAGCTGCTGAAAAATCGGCACCTGGACCTGTGCAAACTCAGTAGGATCAATTGACTCGATTATATCTTCGAGTTCTGAAAGAAACAAAACCTCTTTAGAAGAGTTTACTTTAGGCCAGTAGCGTAATAATCCCAGAACAACGTCTTTCCCTAAAGAGCGATCTTTTTCTACAAACTGCAGCACGCAGTAGGAAAGCTGAGCATGAAATACGGGAAGAGAACGCGTTTTGTGTAGAGGCATTAGAGCTCGCAATAGAAAGTTTTTGTGTTCTGTCTTCAGAGGCAGAGCAAAACCGTTAATAATAGAACCTAGAATCTCTAGCAGCTCGCCGATACCATTAAAGTGTTCTGTCTCGTACATAAACTGAAAGAATATGTTGCTAATAGATCTGCGAATAAATGAGCGCAGGGCCAAGAACTTTCCGTAAATTCTATGAAGAGTTGTTTTGAGCAGTTCTCTCTCTCGGGCATCTTCAGAGTCAAACAATTCGAGTAATTGAAGGACGAATTTTTGATCTATATACGCTTTAGCAGCTGCATGAGAAAAGTCTTCAGATTCCAAAAATCGCAAAAAGAGATTATATACGAGTTCCATATGCGGCCAAGCAACTTCAAAGACAGGCTCATCCTCATCCGGGTCAAAAATATCACCGAACGGATTCACAGGCGGGGGGATAGGTCTGAAAATATTAACTGAAAACATATGGATCATGGCCGCGTAAACTTCATCTGTATAGGTTACCCTAGAGCTGGTGATGTATTCAGCAAGATCAATGAGAGCTGAGCGCTTGATTTCCTTGCCTTCGAGGTCGGATGAAGGGTCATTAAAGTCGAAAATCACTGAGCATTGCTGGATTTGGTGTAGGAATACTTCCTGTCTATGTGAAGATGGGACAGTAAGTATTGAAGGCAGCCGCTGTAGTTCACGGCGCGGTGATATTTCGAAGACAGAGGAAGAGTGTCGCTTCCCCAGTTTGATTCCGTCGACGACGGCTCCGGGTACGGTTCTGGCGCTATTGAGAGCGGTGACAAGGTCCCACTGGGACTCCGGGACGGCTGAGGCATCTGCTTTGGCAGTCCTATCGTCTGTTGCAGAAGAAAGGACGACTTGAGGGATGGCATTGGTAGCCGAAGGGGCGACAGGAGAAGCACGTGTGAATGGAGCAAGATGGGCATCATTATTGGCGGCCACCGCAGGATGGTCTCGGGACTGCTCTGTAGATGTCGAAGATATCTGCAGCTGATCCTGTCCAGCAGTGGAGGATTTGTCTTTTTTCTTGGAAGACTTGTGATCTGCCCCGCTGGACCTGCTTCTGCCTAGCATACGTTGACGAATGCCTCTCATTGTTGCGGTAGTTCGAAAGTAATTTCAGAGAATTGTAGCGGCAGAGGCCTATCAACGGCAACTTATACGACGCGATAACTTGGTACGAATTACAAACTTGCAGGGGGTATGACGCGGTAGACAGGTGAAGTGGATCGTAAGGCAAAAGGGTTATGAGAGTGCCTACGACTGGACGACAGCTAAATGCAAGGGAAATTGGGCACTAAAGAGGCCAATTAATTGAGTCACACAAATTATATTCAACCGTTGCAGACTAAAGTATAATCGCAGGTTCGTCTGTACGCCTGTCTAAGTAGTGCGCGGGAAACGGGCGTGGTTATACTAACAACGCTCTAAACCCCTCGAGACGTATTGCGGTACCTCGAAGAAGGGAACCCGGCGGGGCACCCTCCGGTAAGGTCCAGGGTTCTTGCCGTCACGCTATTCATGCAAGCCTGGGCGCGAACTTTAAAGGCGTGCCTAAGTTTCTCGGAGCCTACCGTTACTTGACTCTCATTTACCGGCGAGTCATGAAGCGGGCTCGGGCAGTTGAGCTGCCTGTAAATGCTTCGGCTGTAAGCACTATTGAGCTCCTAGGCGGTGCGAACGTCGTACGCAAGGCGGTTACAGATAACGAGCCTATGGATCTATTCCTTGATCCTGCAGATCCTTTAGGCCACTCCATTACTGGATCGCGTGCTAGCGATACGTCTATAGTGCTGCAGATTGATATTCCGAAGAAGTATAAGCAGCTGTTTCAGGAGGACGCACGTGCAGCTTTAGCCAAAGCCAAAGCTGATGGTGTTCAGGTCGAGATCGTGCCGAAGCTGATCTGCAAGAACACCCAGAGATTCCGTGAGCTGGCTGACTTTCAGACCAGTTTTGGATCAGAGTCGGTAGACAGACTTTTAGAGCCCTTGAAATCCATGGAGTTTGACAAGATCAACTCGCTTGATTTTGGAGGAATTAGCAGAGATCCTATGGACATAGTCACCCCTCCCAGGTACTCGAGGGTCTCAGTTCCTTTTGATTATGGTTACCGAGCCAACCCTGCTTCTGTAGTCGTGGCTGCTCCTGATGGATCTCGCCGAATTGTCTCTAGATCGTCCGCTCCGCGTACTAATATATTATCTCTACGGTGGGGGGACCCGATTCCTTCGCAGCCTTCTTCAGAGCTATCCACGCCTTCTCCTGAGGTGCAAGAAACAATTGATGCTATTAAGAGTATTTTTAGTGAACGGCCATTCTGCACGCGTGCTGTGTTTGAGGCACACCTTGCAGGCCATCAGGTTGCTCAACTGAAGTGGGCTATGGCTTACGTTGCCTATACGTGGAAAAGCGGGCCTTGGCGTGGTACATACGCTGCGTTTTCAACTGATCCAGGGTCCAATAAATCGTTCTCCATATACCAGGTTGAAACATTTCGTCTGGGCACATCTGTGTCGAAAGGCATTTTACAGGATATAAAGCAGGGGCATATCTTTGATGGAGTTCACGTTCCGCGAACTAAAACATTCCAATTGTGCGATATTACCGATCCCGACGTCCAGATTCTGCTACAGAGACCAGTATTTAAGGAGCGACCAGATGCGGTAGACGGTTGGTTCGATACAGAGTACATTATGCAAGTCCGTGCCTTATTACGTAACCGGATTAAAGCTGTGTGTACATCAGATGAAGCAGATATTAACAAGCCGGAAGAAAAAATGCCAGTTTATGAGGAGTCTGTAGACTATGGAGATGAAATCATTGATGAGGATCCTGATCTGGTAAGCCAAGATAAGGCAGATAAAATTCTTGGGATGCTGGATGAAGACGACTATAAGTTACTTGAATCATGAATCTACTTCTTGAGAGAGTTTGGCAAACTTCTCAAAAGCAGCTAGTGCAGAACCAGACCTGATCGATTCCCGTGCTTTGGCTACACCGTCTGTCCAGGAATCTGCTAAACCGGATATGTGCAGCAGCGCAGCTGCATTTAACAGTACGAAGTCCAGCTTGGGTTCATTCTCTGGAATGTCTTCTGGCGATGATAATAGTCTTCTGAGGTATTGTGCGTTTTCCTCCGGCGTTCCTGACCGGACTTCCGAAAGGTCGTGTGTAGGAAGCCCGAAATCTTCTGGAGTTACTGTGAATTCGGTGATAGAATTAGAGTCGAATTTCCAGATATATGTTGGTCCTGCCGGAGAGATTTCATCTAGTGATTCAGCACCACACACAACGATACCAGAGGAATGGTTTTGTCTAGTCCTGTCGAGCAGTTGAAGTGCTTCGGCATATAGATATCCTATCGCTGGTGAATTGACACCAATAAGACGATACCTAATTGGCGCTGGATTTAAAAGGGGCCCCAGAAGATTGAACAAGGTGGGAATAGCAAGTCCTCTTCTAGCTACAGCGACTTTAGCCATAGCAGGATGATACACAGGAGCATACAGAAAGGTGAACATGGAAGTGCCCAAGATTCGCGGAGCTTCTGTAACAGATACATTATTTAGATTTGCACCCAATGACATGAGCAAATCAGCCGACCCTGACTTGGAGGAGGACGCCTTGTTGCCGTGTTTGCATACATGTAAACCGGCGCCAGCAGCTACTATTGCAGCAGTTGTAGACGCATTGTAGGTATTGTGGCCATCTCCACCAGTTCCGACTATATCTGCCAGAGGAGAGGAGTTTATAGGTTTCACAATTTTAGCATGCTCAAGCATTTTTGAAGCAGCAGCAGCAATATGGGCTGGATCCTTATCTAGCTTGTTGGCTTTAAGTAGAACTAGAAACGCTGCGATTTGAGCATCGGGGACAGATCCGGAGACGATTTGCTCAAGATACTCTGACGTAAGTGAATCGGAGAACTCGGTGGGGTTGTCTATTAAAATATTTAGATAGTTAGTAGCCATTCGTTCAGATATAGGTGTGTTTATAGAGCGATCGAAAGCTTAGTAGTGTGAGTTTGGGAATTCACACCGAGGAAATTTTAGAAAGCGATTAAGATTGTATAGAAATCATGAGCTTGGGGCGGACAGCACAGAAGCTGCCCATTGGTGTGCGGTTTGCCCACTCTTTTAGGAACACAGTGAAGCCAGAGAATTCTCGGAAGACATTTTTAATGGACAGGTACTCTTACTTATTGAGAAACCACCCGGTGTTACTGGTCGCACATCATAACCATCTGGATAAATCAGACAGTCGGAATCTGCGGAGCTCTATCGAGAAAGCTGGTGGAAGTATGACAATAGTCAGGTCTGGTGTGTTCCGGGCCGCGTTAAGAACCTTTAGACATCATGACCCTGCGTCAAAGGAAGCGTATAACGAAACCAAGGACGTCCACGATCCTATTGCGGACCTTGTAGTGGGCCCTACTTCGATAATTGGGTTCAAGGAACAGAACATGAGCCAACTCAAGCAAGTTGTAGATATCATTGGAAAAGCGAGCGATCGGCTCTTATTGGTTGGTGCCAAAATAGAGGACAGAGTTCTGGATGTTGCTGGCATTGCTGAAGCCAAAGAACTGGGCTCAGTCGACGACGTACGAGCTCAGTTACTCGGAGTCCTTTCCACTGTGGGTGGAGGGTCATTGGTCCGGGTGCTACAAGTATCTGGTATTAGTTTACTACGCACCTTAGAAGGTCGAAAAAATGCTTTAGAGAATGAATAAAAAGTATGATCAACTATAATGTCACTTAGTTTTCTATAAATCCTATTCTACCTAGCTGCAGACTCGCGCCTAGCCAGGAAGGGTGCTGCACGGAAATTGGGAGAAAGACATCTAATCAACGCGCTCCACCAATGAATGAGGACATCGCCGTGTTAGCCAGCGATCTCGAGACTGCTATTCCTATATTACTAGATCGCGGGTTATTTCAATCGGCTAAATGGGCGGCGGAGCTGCTGGATGCGTGCCCCACAGACGCTACAGCCAGTACATCTTTTATACCCGTGTCGATAATCAACGCGAAAGCTTCCAATTCCAGAAAACACCTCTTTGCCAAGTCTTGTTTCGAGTGTAAAGAGTATGGCCGTGCTGCTAACATTCTGGAAAAGTTCTCCTACGACCCAGTACTATGGTTCATGAGCCTTTATGCTAAATTTCTGGCAGGAGAGTGCAAGAAAGACCAAGACGGAGAGCTGATTCTTGGCCCTAACAATTCCTCCACCACTCCTAACACTCATTGCAACGAGCTTTTGCAAATTCTAGAAGCAAATCCTAATGTGGTTAAGCATGACCCTTTTTTGCTTTTTCTTCACGGGTCCATGTCCTTGCAAATAAACCAATACGAGACTGCTATTGATTCTCTTATTGCTTCAATCAACATTTTCCCATATATTTGGTCCGCCTTCACAGATTTATCTCGTGCAATTACAAGCTTATCACACTTAGATTCCGTCTTAGCCAAAATCAAAGATTCGCCCATGAAGTCTCTCTTTCGCATATGTGTTCAGCAGGAGCTGGCCCAACAATCTCTGGCACTCAACTCCTCGCTTGAAATATGGCTAGCTGCACTCCCTAACTCACTGTTCTTGCAGGTTCAGCGTGCATTAGTTCACTACCATTCCCTAGAATACGCCGAGGCAGAGGAAATATTCGACCGCGTCATTAAGGCTGACCCTTACAGAATGGAAGATCTCGATGTCTACTCCAACATTCTGTACATTTCAGGAAAGTCCCCTAAATTGTCTTTCTTAGCCCAGCTAGCTTCTTCCGTCGACAAACTTAGACCAGAAACTTGCTGCATCATTGCTAACTTCTATTCTATTAGAAATAATCACGTCAAGGCCATTTCTTACTACCGCCGCGCACTGATACTGAATAGATCATATTTGTCTGCTTGGACACTTATGGGACATGAATTTGTTGAGTTAAAGAACTCACACGCAGCTATTGAATCTTATAGGCGGGCAACAGATATCAACCGCAGAGATTTCAGAGCATGGTATGGCTTAGGCCAGGCGTACGAGGTTCTTGATATGCATTACTACTCTCTCTCATATTATCAGCGTGCAGTTGCGCTGAAACCTCAAGATCCTCGAATGTGGCACGCTGTGGCTTCATGCTATGAGCAGTTAAATCGGCAAGAGGATGCCATCAAGTCTTTTCATCGTGCTCTAGAATTAACTGGCCCTGATCCGGTGATGAACTACAGATTAGGTCTTCTTTACGACGCTTCTGGGGATTACAGCAATGCTGTCATTTTCATGAGGAATGCCTTGGAATTTGAGAACGATAATGACTTTGTTGATGAAATCTCGAAGGCGCGTCTGTGGCTAGCAAAAAAGGCCTTCTCCGCCAAGAAGTGGAAAGAAGCTGAGGATCTAGCTGCAGGCTTATTACAAGGATCTCAGAATGATGTCGAAGAAGCTAGAAGCATAGTACGAGACGCACGTCTACAAAGAGCACGATAATTATATAGTAATAACTGTACGTTTCTTTTATTCAAGTGAATGTGTAGAGCTATTACTTTTGGCGTTGGTAGATCTTAGATAAGAATGCCTCAAACACAGTACGTTTGAGTCCAGACGACTCATCCACCTTATCTATGAGGCTATGAAGCATAGCAACGATCTGCTCCTCATAATTAAGGTACTCCTGAGGGAGATCCAGCTGATCAAAGACAGCACGCACGCGAGACTCGCGCTCAGGGTCTTTACGTCCGTAATTTTCATCCAGTACAGCTCTTTGTTCTGGTGAAGCTTTCTTGAGAGCCAGATTGATAAGCCAAGAACATTTGTTATCTACAATATCAGTTCCAATCTTACCAATGATCTCAGGGTCTCCGTAACAATCGAGATAGTCATCCTGGACCTGGAAGTACTCACCAAGAGGAATAAGGATATCCCTGGCTTGTTGAAGGTCTTTCTCAGAAGAGATGCCAGCCATGTACATAGCAAGAGCCACAGGCAAATAGAAAGAGTAGTATGCAGTCTTAAAGCGAACAATGAAGCTATGCTTATCCAGAGAGAATTTAGACAAATCGACAGAATCTTCAGGAGCGGTGATCAAATCTAGTATCTGTCCTAGCTCAGTTTGGAAGATGACTTCATGAAACAGTTCGATTAGGTCAACATAGTAAGTCTCAGATCGGAAATGCTTTTTCAGCAGCACGAATATTGCTGTCTCGAGCATGAAGGAATCATTAATAGCAATATTGCTCACACCTGGAACTAAATACCAGCAAGCTTTTCCTCGGCGGGTCTTCGATTGATCCATCATGTCGTCGGCGACAAGAAAAAAAGCCTGCAGTAACTCAATGCACCAGCCAAGAATGGCAGCTCTTTTCCATTGTTCTTCCGTGAGCTTTCCTCCGCTAAGGATCTCATATGTATCAATCACAGATAATCCCCGATTGGCTTTACCTCCTACGGTGTTGTAGCGCAGAGAACGGCGATACCAATCAACAGCTGATTGTGGTAAACCATAAGCAGCCGCTGATTCAGTGATCTCATCTTCCAACTGGTCGAAGAATTTATTAAATTGGCTAATGTCCGCAGGCATTATATACTAACTGTTCGAGTCCAAGTGTACGTGCAGCCGGCAGCGATAGGGCTTACTTGGATTTCTTAGGGCTCAACATCGCCTAGACACGGTCTCCTTTCTCAGCTAAACAATACTGTCGAGATGCACAAATCACATGATCTCAAACAATGGGCCAATTGGAGTATAGATAGTTGCTTAGAACATACCCCAAGATTTGTAGCTGACAAAATTCACGCGGTTTCCAGTACCGCAGAATCCGTATACGACCTTGCAAAGGCTTATTACACCCAAGGCCAGTATTCCAGAGCTGTTGAATTGCTACAGGATCAGCAGAACTTGAGGTGTATATATCTCCAGTGTAAATGTTTAGGAAAGCTCGGCAAGTGGGAAGACGCTGCTGCTTTGATAGGCGTTCTACCAGGCGATGATTCGCCCATATACTCCATGTACGAGACCGGTTCACCAGAAGACCGCAGCTTGATAGATCTCGTAAGAGGATTGGTTCTCATTAACCAGAACGATTTTCCTGCTGCGTCTGAATCTCTTACTCTTGCCTTCAAAACAAACCCCTGCTGCTATGATGCACTACATTTACTGATGTGCAATTCTCTACTCCCATATCCTCAACTGCACGACCTTGTTTCTTCCTGTAGGATACCAATATCAGACCCACTGACCGCCGACTTGATAAGACGAGTATATAGAATGCAGTTATATAGCTATGATAAGGATGATTCGGTGCAGTTTGCTCAGGATATGCTTGTGGCAGAGCAATCATCTCTTTCCAGGTCTAGTGATATTCTCTTCGCTAAAGCTCAAATGCATTTTATCCATTGTCGATTCTCTACTTGTATCGAAGTTTGTGAAACAGCACTCAGATACGACAAGTATGATCTTTCTATCCTCCCCATATACTTATCTTGTTTACATGAACTTAACAAAACCTCCAAGCTATTCACTCTTGCTCATGAATTTATCGAACCTTGCCCAAATCAACCAGAATCTTGGCTTGCTGTCGCTGTATACTATTTAAATGTTAAGAAAATTGCAGAAGCTCGTCGTTATTTTTCCAAGGCCTCAGTTATAGACCCACATTTTGGTGCCGCATGGATTGGCTTTGCACATACGTTTGCTTTAGATGGTGAACATGAACAAGCACTTTCTGCTTATGCAACAGCAGCGAGGCTTCTGCAAGGCTCTCATTTACCATTTTTGTTTTTAGGAATGCAACACATGCAGCTTCATAATTTCTTGGCAGCTGAGGAATATATGAACACTGCGATCAACCTTTGCTCATCTGACCCCCTAGTGCTGAATGAGATAGCTGTTCTTCACTACCACAAAGGCGACTATTCCGAAGCACTATCATATTTACAGAGAGCGTTGGAAATGACTGACGAGCGCGATAGTGATTTTACTGCCTGGGTGTCCATCAAGTCTAACCTCGCGCACGTGTATAGAAGTATGGGCGAGTTAGACATATCTCTGGCTCTCTTCCTTCAAGTGGAACGCTTAGTTGCTTCGAGTGGTCCATTACAGTCAGCCATAGGTCTTGTGTACTTACTCAAGGGCGAATATTTAGAAGCCATTCAACATTTTAATAATGCTCTATTTTTGAATCCTAACGATGCAGTTACTAATGACTTTATGCGCCGAGCGCTAGAGGAGAATGCAGCTGACCAGGATACTTCGATATTCTCCGACGAGATAATAGCTCAAAAAGCTATTGCTTAGTTGCAGTAATAACAAGATTTCGACTGGATATCAATTCATCGAACACAGATTCCAAAACTATTTCTCTTGATGCCTTTTTAACGCTCAGTAAACGATCAATGACTATAATCGACTCAGTCAATGGCCCCAAGATTCGGCAAAGAAGCGTCCATATTACTGCTATTTCTTCTTCTCTGTGGGCTAGGTTCTTTGTATATTTAACAACCGAGGACTCGTTTATCTCTTTTTTGAGACCCATTTTCTCTAGGGCCGCTATACAATAGGAAACTACGTCACTGTAGACATATTTCGGTAATTTTCCAAGTAACGGGCCCCTTTCATTGCTATCAATTGCACTAACAAGCCCAAAGTCAACCAGGATTCTTTGTAGAACAGCTCTATAATAATGCTTCTTATAGAAGATCCTCTTCTGTTTTTCTGACCAGGTATGAGGATTCTGACAAGCTAACATCTTAGCTCTTGTAGGTAACGTAATTTGAGGGATTAGTTCATGCGAAAACAGAGGAAAGTTTGAATCTTCTAATAGATTATAGCAGCATCCCACTGCACAGACGCTCTTCACACAATCATTCTCAGCCAAAGATGCCAATATCCGATTCGTCAAGTTTCCGCAGGCATGCAAGCCGTAGACCATAATATTCTGAGGGAGGGGTACATCAAAATCAGATATATTTGAAGCGTCTATGTGTTTTGAAACGTGGATTAAAGTTGAGGAGGTGCCGTTCTTTGGATGAATGTAGCTATCCAGTTTTCTAGCATTCTCCACGACAGACTCCTGTTTTTCAATACAGACAACATTCTTCATATATTGAAAGTTCATAACCCTTGCAATGTATCCTTTCCCACTTCCAAAATCTACAAGAGTATCTATAGAAAGGCTATTGCAGAGTTCATTAAGGTAATTACTGAAGCAAGAAGACTCATGGGTTTTTTTTGGGTTCATACCTACAGTCAATTGCCTAGTCAATTTGCGTGGTGATATGCAGCTCTTCGGATTGCGTAATGATAATTCATCAATTCGCCGAAGTAGCACTGCAAGAGAATCTGGGAGAGAAGAAAAATCGGAATCATACCTTAGTAAATCATCCATGAAAGTAGTGAGATCAGAAGGCTTCCACTGAGGGCATGATTCGTACTCCGAGACCGCCAGTGCTTCAACAATGTGCACATTAAGCAATTTCTGTACATTATCTGAAAGATACAGTTCGTTTAAAAGTTTGTATCGTTCGATTAGCTGATCTTGAGAGTATCGATGTCCATGTATTCTATACATGTGTATCGATCTATAACTAAGATGACACTCGAGGAAACTCCCAAATGGAAGGTTACACGGCCCTTTGATTGGATAAATAGCACAGAATAAAGCGAGCACTCAGATTTTCGAAAGTTTAAAATTTTAGTGATTTCTTCAAAGAAACGAATATGGGGAAGAAAGACAAAAAGAGTAAGAAAGCGGATTATTGGGATGAGGATTTTGAAGAGGACGCGCCGCAATCCGTGGAATTTGGCAGTGGGGCCGAGGAAACGAATAATACAACCCCTGAGCCTGAAGCAAAACCTGAATCAGCACCTGACGCGACTCCAAAACCTCATAAGGAGCCGGAAGCCCCAGAAATTCCTGTCTTGAAGTCAAAAAAAGAGAAAGAGCGGGAGCGTAAGGAGAGGGAAAAACAGCGAAAGAAAGAAGAGGCTGCAAAGCGTAAAGCTGAAACTGAAGCTGCTGCTGCTGTTATTGAATCGCCTGATCCTCTACCTTCCTCATCATCAGAGCCAGCTGCTGATAATTCAGTAGACGAAATTGCCAAAAATCTGGAAGAGTCCTCGATAAATGAAGAGGATGATCCTGCTAAAAAGCCGAAGTCAAAGAAGAAGCATGCTGGTGCTCTCGCTGCTCTAAAGAAGCAGATAGAGGCTAAACGTAAAGCTGAAGAAGAGCAGCAACGACTAGAGGAGATAGAACGCCGCCGGGAAGAGGAAGAAAGATTAAGACTTGAAGAAGAAGAGCAACAGGCCGAACTTGCCCGACAAGCTAAAAGAGAAAAAGATAGATTAAAGAAGGAAGAACTTAGGGCACAAGGGAAGCTGCTCACAAAGAAAGAAAAAGAGGCTGCTGCTGCTCGCGAGAGAAAGATGCAAGCCCTTTTGGCCTCTGGTGTTCAAATAGCAGGTCTGCAAGAAGGCGAAAAGAAACAGAAACCCGTTTACGGTAAGAAGAAGAAACCGGCAAATAATCAAGCAGCCAACCCCCCTATTCCTGAGCCTACACCTACCGCACCCCCCAAGGTTACTAATAGGAAGGTTGCTGCCCCGCCAAGTATTGTGGAAAAAACTAAAAAGGACAAACCGGAGGTAACCGAATCTCGGGAATCAGCTGTCAAGCCAGCTCAGGATGAAGAGGACGTCGGAGCCTCCTGGGAAGATATGATCGACGATGAAAACGGTGTTCAGGATAGCTGGGAAGCTATGGCTGAAGAAGAGGAGAAACCCGAGGAGAAACCAGAAGAGCAGCCATCTACTGAAACTAAACCTGAGCCCACGCCAGAGCCAGTGGAAGAGGTTCCCGAATCAAATGTCGAAGAAAAGGACATCGACGAAGTTGAAATAGCCGATATCCCTGAGGCAGTAGAAGAATCTACTGATGTCGAGTCCAAGAACAAAGAAGATCTAAGATCTCCTATCTGCTGTATTCTTGGTCATGTAGATACTGGTAAGACCAAGGTGTTGGATAAGATTCGCCAAACGAACGTTCAGGAAGGCGAAGCTGGAGGAATTACTCAGCAGATTGGTGCCACATATTTCCCTGTTGAAGCGATTAAACAGAAAACCGCTGTCATGAAGATCAAGGATTTTGAATATAAGATTCCTGGATTACTTATTATTGATACACCTGGGCATGAGTCGTTTACGAACCTACGATCTCGTGGTTCTTCTTTGTGTAACATTGCTATCTTGGTCATTGACATCATGCATGGCTTGGAACAGCAAACCATTGAATCGATCAATCTCTTAAAAGCTAGAAAGACCCCTTTCATTGTTGCTCTTAACAAGATCGACCGGTTGTACGGATGGAAATCTATTCCGAATAATGCTGTGCGCAACTCATTGAATCGTCAAAGCAAATCTGTTCAACGTGAATTCCAGGATAGGTTGGAGAGCGTCAAAGTACAGCTGGCGGAACAAGAACTGAACTCGGAAGTATATTACCTCAATAAGAAAAAGGGCAGCTACGTCTCTTTAGTGCCGACTTCTGCAGTTACCGGCGAAGGTATTCCAGATTTGCTTCAGCTCTTAGTTGAATTGACACAAACTCGTATGGCTTCAAGACTAATGTACCTGTCAAAGTTGGAGTGCACGGTTCTTGAAGTTAAGATGATTGAAGGTCTTGGAACTACTATTGACGTGGTTCTTTCTAATGGAATTCTCAGAGAGGGTGACAGGATTGTTGTTTGCGGAATGAATGGTGGAATAGCCACGAACATACGCGCGTTACTGACTCCTCAGCCTCTGCGTGAACTGCGAATTAAGTCCGAATATGTACATCACAAACAGGTGAAAGCTGCGCTTGGTGTTAAAATAGCAGCTAATGACTTAGACAAGGCAATTGCCGGTTCTAGACTACTGGTAGTTGGTCCTGATGATGACGAAGAAGAAGTCCTGAGAGAAGTGGAAAAAGATTTTCAAGATTTGAAGAAAACGGTGAGTTCCAGCGGTAAGGGTGTCTGGGTCCAGGCCTCTACACTTGGATCACTAGAAGCTCTACTAGACTTTTTACGTTCAATGAAGATTCCAGTTATGGACTTCTCTATTGGGCCAGTTTTCAAGAAGGATGTGATGATGGCCGCTACTATGCTTGAACGTGCACCGCAGTATGCCATCATGCTGTGTTTTGACGTGAAAGTTGATAAAGAAGCTGAAATATACGCTCGAGAACAAGGAGTGAAGCTATTTAAAGCTGACATTATCTACCATCTGTTTGATAAATTTAAGGCCTATCAGGAAGAACTATTGGAACAGAAACGCCGTGAGAATGCCAGTAAATTGGTATATCCTTGCATATTGAAGACTCTACAAATCATCAACAAAAGAAATCCAATGATCATTGGAATCGACCTTGTTGAAGGCAGTCTGAGAATAGGTACGCCTCTTGCTATTGTCAAGAACGACGCCGAGGGGCACAAACAAGTTCTCAGATTAGGCCGAGTAGTGAGTATGGAGGTGAATCATAAGGGTGTCGATATAGTACGAAAGGGCCAATCAGGAGCTGGCGTCGCTGTGAGACTCGAATCTGATTCTAACCCACCTACCTGGGGACGACATATCGACGAAACAGATCCGATTTATTCTGCCATTACTCAAGAATCAGTCAATTTGCTTAAAGACAAGGCGTTCAGAGACACAGTTACTAAAGCTGACTGGGAGTTGATGAAGCGTTTATCGAAAGATGTGGGTAAATTTTAACAAAGAAATACTATACTCTTCTGATTTACTTATCGGTTTTAGGACTAGTAAACGAAATAAACTATATCAGTATGAACGACTTCCTGAACCTGAACGCCTTTAGAGTTAAACCTTTAGACGTCTTGACGGAGCAACACAATGTAGACCAAGGGTGACGTAGATAACTATTAGCAGGCTAGCCGATCTCACTTGCCAAATCGGTAAAATTTACTGGCCCTTGTTAGCACATATAATCTTGGCCATCTCTTGAGGCCGAGCGGGGCTCTACCAACCAGCCCGCAAACCTTATTATTCCAAGTAGATTTTTAGCAATGTTACCATGACAACAGTTGTTTTCGAATTCCTCGCTCCACATTACCCAATTGTTTAACCCGGCAGTTAGTCCTCTCAGTACCAGCCCGCTGCATCTGGTTTGATTTTCCTCATATATCACTTCTTGCCTTGTAATATTACACTCCAAACCACGTCTAGAGAAGGACAATTTTCCTATAAGGATTTTTTTTAGGTGTACTGCTTTTGGAGTTTATACTCATCTTCTTTCGTTTGTTTATTCACTTGCATTCTGTGCAGATTCGCGACTCATTCCTGAAGAGGTTTGCTACTGTTTCCTTGTTGATTGCTCATTAATATCGCACGTCAACATAGTACGTCGATTTGCTGTACTTTAAGAGTATAGCGGTCCTTTGATTTTCCTATCCTCTTATTATAGCTTACGCTCGTTATCTGTTTTTGTTTATCTCACTTTAGTCATTCGCTTATTTTTCTCTTCTCTCGACTCTATTCCTGCATCTGTATACAATGAAAGAAACTGGAATTGAAACTAGAGCCCTACTACACGATTTATCTGATACGTTTCACGACTCAATTGCTTCTACCGAATCTAATATGAATGCAGATCGACGTCACGTACCTATTCTTCCGCGCGGTGGAACTGAGCCAGCCTCAAACTACGCATCTCGCGGACTGGCTAGCTCTTCAAATTCTACATCAAATGGTGTACCTGACTCTCAGGAGAACTCTTCAAACAATTCACATACATTTTTCTCCGGTCTTTTAATGCAGGTACCCAACACCCCGGTGTCAGGCAATTTCAACCAATATGCTACAGGAAACAATCTCCCTAATCAAGCCTCTCAAATTGGCGGGAAATCTAGTATGCAGTTTTATACACCGGGATCTTGCCAATCTGTTCTAAGATTTTCGTGCGACGCTGTTGATGGCAACGATAAATCCGCAAAGAACGATGCCGTTGCTCATATCAACCCGCATATCCTTGGAAAGGTGGCTAATAGCACCCCCCAAGCTGATCATTTGTGCTACAATAATATCAATGGCAATACTTTGGGTAATACCTTTACTCCCTATCAGAATTTTGTGCAGCAGCCCACTCCTGACACCTCTACTTCGCGATTTTCTTCTTCCGACGTGGGGCAAGAAACTCCATTGTCCTATAACTTTCATCACAGCAACCCCGGCTCTGATTCCTCAGATATCATGTCAACAGGCCTCAAAGGTATAGATATTCATAATACTGATATCTTCTCTACGCTGGATGCGACACAACTGGGCTTCTTGGAGTCACAATCTTTACAACAGTCTAAGCGTGGGGCTCGCAGATACCACTCTTTTAGTTCATATAAGCCACATAATACTCCAATAGGCGCTTCTTGCACCAATTCACCGGCTTCGACCGTGGAAGCTAGTCCATCTGGACTCAGCCCTACCACTGTCGTACCTCTCCCTCAAAGCACTAGTAATTCTATGCCAAGCAGCAGAGCCGTATCTGGAACAATACTCTCAAAATCTCCTCCTCGCTCTAAAAGCGTGCTGTCTAATCGAAATGCTAGCGCCACTGAGATCAAAAAGAAGTCGAAGCGCAAGCGTGGTGATGTAAAATCTGATTCTGAAAATGTTTCAAGACGACAAAGCATGCCCTTCTCTAAGTACTCAATTGATCAGGATGCTGTAATATTACGTATGCGTCTCGATGGAAGCTCTTGGGAAGAGATAGCCGCGGAACTAAAAATGACCAATCCAAATTCTGCAAGGAACAGGTTCCAAGTCCTCATTGGACAGCAGGGTCAAGTGGCTATAAAGTGGAATAAGAATGAAGAATATCTATTAAAGCGACTGCTCCTTGATGGAGAAAGAGCCAAATGGGCTCATGTTGCTATACATCTTTCTAGAAAGACCAACAAATCGTTTTCTCCTATTGCTTGCCAGAAGAAGTTTAGAGAACTGTTCGAATCAACTGAAGAGGAGCGTCGACTAGAGGAGCTATTCTTTTTAAATACTCTTGAGCTAGCCTCATCTGTGTATTCTGGCTCTGGTGAAACGACGCTAGACTATAAGTCTGATGGTTCATCTGGCAACATGCAAGTATACAGCAATCCAAATGCAGATAGCACGAGCTCAAATTATGAATCTGACATCCCCACTGGACTTGCAGCGGTGAAGGAGGAAAGTAATGAAGCGAGACTACTTGATAGAAATATGAACCCTTCTGTCATCTCCCTACCAGAAGTTGGTCGCTCACGGGCAACTAATTTAAACTCGAAGAATCTTGCTTGGCCCTCTGAGGGTCCTTCTAGCGCAAGCCCTATTGGATCATTTTCTGGACATACTGGACCAAGCCCTCTTTTAGAATCACTCTCGCCATTTCCTCACACTCCCAGCAACATGAATGGATTTCTAGTTACTGGAAATGAAGATCAAGAAGGTAGTATCCGACAAGATCCTAATTGGGGATCTAATATGCATAGGAGCTTATCTGTTTTACAGCCTTTCAAAGGAATAAATTCCCCTGCTAATACTACGGAGCATCATCTAGAGGAAAATTTAATTAACATGCATGATGATGCTACACATTCTGCTAACACCCCGGAGATATTTGCCTACATTGAGTAGCCATCGCAATCGTTTTAATCTTCAGATATTTTTCTAATTATTGGTCTTTGGATGATGAGTTCATTTCCCTAATGACATATGATACATTATTATCATAATATAATTTGGTTTAATATTTTGTTTTTACCGTAGTTTGTCATTTTCCGCTTTAGAGGTGGCTATCTGCATTACTTGGTTTCCAGATATAGTACCAGTGGAAACGAAAACGAGCCTTGTTTGAGGATTAGCTTTAGCTATTATACGGAATGTGGAAAGTTCAGCATAAGTTATGCCACCTAATAACAATATCATGGTTATGCCTTTCGGCGTGCCAATGCTTTCTTTAGCGCTGACCATTCCATCCGAGCTGCTAATTTTCTTATCAACGTAAGGCCCCGGGAGAAGCTTGCATAGATCAGATATAGTTTTAGAGGTAGCACCATTGTTCAAGTATAAAGCATCAAGAGCATTTTGTATTAAACGAGCGGTAATTGGCACGTATCCTGCGTAAGGTAGGGACACATCTGTTGCTACATTCTCAGATGGCGGAACAATTAACTGCAGGCTTCTGCGAAGGGCCGAGAAAGATATCTTATCATAAAGGAGAGAAGAAGTATTAGTTCTTTGAGATAATAAGCCCATTCGTTCAAGATTGTGCAGCGTAATGATATGCTTGTATCCATAAGAGTGCAATATAGCAGAGATTACGGAGGCATATCGGTTCGGCTTCATCCCATTGTCCACGAGAGATTCGAGACAAAGTGTTCTTAACACCAAGGCTATTGGAGCCTGTTGGTAAATAAGCTCATCGATTTTATCATGCAGAGTATCTGTATCAAGCCCTGCAGACACTAGATTCTGCTGTATTTCGAGGACCAGATTGAATAGAGTGGAATTAGATTTAATCATCATATCTTCAGCTAGATCTGTGTGAAGAGCAACGTTTTTATGTTCAGACTGAAGACCGGAAAGTTTTCCAACAAAACTCTTTATTTGAGATACAGTTTTAGCTTGATATCGAGATTCGTACTGGTCATTTAAAGCATGCGCCATTCTGCTCAGATGTTTGCCAACATCTCCAAACGGACGGTCCTTAATTTCAGAATAGATAACCTCAGTAGGATCAAGAGATACGTTCTGATTGGAGGGATTACCTTTAGTAGCCGAGGCAGTCGAAGAAGCCTCGGTTGAAATGCTCGAAGAACCAGGCCTAGTGTGATCATTTGCAGCTTTGGAGGAACCTAACCGTGCAGGTATTTGAACTTGAGAGTTATTAATTCCGTAGAACTCATCTATTAATCCTGTGTAAGTCAACTGGGTCATTAATGGTGTTATATAGTCGATAGACCTATCAAGGACGATCAGATTATCAAGAATAGCCGATGTAGTCTGGATATAGGTGGAGTGGTCATTTTCAATATCGCGTTCTTTACGTCTTAAAAGTAAAGAATCAAAAAACGATTTCGCCAAATTACCTTTACCGATAACTCTAGTAAATGAGCCAAACTCGGATTCAATTTGGTTGATAGAATCAACCATCAGAGCGACAGGAGTCTGCAATTGATAATATAGCAGATCAACAGAGCCCGCCGAAGGCAACTCTAAGCTTAAGAAATCAGGGGATATAGATATAAGACCAGGGGACCATGTGTGAAATGTTATATCGCCCACTATACCTTCGTCGGTGAGAATCTGTTTGAAAGTAATAGGGAGTCCTGGGACCATGACGCAAGTGAACTCGAAGGAGTGATTGCTAGAAGCAAGTAGCATACGTAACTGTCCAGCAAGAGTTCTTGCATTTGTCACAGAAGCTTCAATTATATAAATTACTGCAGTTTGGAGCGTTGCTGGGTCCAGGACGGACTCAAGCCAGAACATGCGATCGACACCATTCTCCTGTAATTGTGAGAACTTGACGAGCCTGTCAAGTCTACCAGACAGTGTTTTATCAAGAACGACCGTTTTCTGAGACTGTACAGAAGAAAAAATCTCGAGCAGCTTATCGGTACCCGAGTTGCTGATTATTGAATCTGCCATTACCGGGTATGAGGGAGTAGGGAGCGTACTTTGGGAGGGTCAGATCCCCTATTTTACGGCAGGTAGTAAAAACTTAGAAAGCGTTTATGCTACGCTTGGTAAATCCAAGGACAATAGTTAGAGCAATGAGCAGTGGAAAATTCCAACTTAAAGTACCGAAAGGAACCAAGGATTGGGCTGACAAAGATATGGTTCTTAGGACTGCAATCTTTGACACCATTATCTCTGTTTTCAAACGTCATGGCGGAGTTACCTTGGACACTCCAGTGTTCGAACTTAAGGAAATTCTTTCTGGCAAGTATGGAGAGGATTCCAAACTCATATATGATCTTAAAGATCAGGGCGGAGAAATCTGTTCCCTGCGATACGATCTCACTGTACCTTTTGCCAGATATTTGGCCATGAATCCTACTATTCAGTCCATGAAGAGGTTTCACATAGCTAAAGTTTACCGACGAGACCAGCCTGCAATGACCAAAGGCCGTATGCGAGAGTTCTACCAGTGTGATTTTGACATTGCTGGCACTTTTGAGAGCATGATTCCAGATGCTGAGATACTTACACTTGGAGTAGAGGTTCTATCTGATCTAGGCATCAAGGGCTTTAAAGCCAAAATGAATCACCGCGGTATTCTTGACGGTATTTTCGAAACTTGTGGCGTACCTGAACAAGATGTGCGACGTATCTCATCTGCTGTTGATAAGCTCGACAAGCTCCCTTGGGCTGATGTTAAGAAGGAAATGACCGTTGAAAAGGGGCTACCAGAAGAAGTCGCTGACAAGATTGGCAATTATGTGAAACTTAAAGGAGGCCCTGAGCTGCTAGATGTGCTTAAGGCCGACAAGGATTTGATGAATAATCCTTCAGCAAAATCCGGGGTTGAAGATCTGTCCCGGCTTTTTGAGTACACAGATGCATTCCAAATCACCCCCTATATTTCGTTTGATTTATCGCTCGCTAGAGGTTTAGACTACTACACAGGACTGATTTACGAATTTGTTGTTGCTTCGTCAGCTCCTCCCACACTTACTGGAGAAAAAAATAAACCCTCGGGAAAGAAAAGCAAGGATAAATACATCGATGAGGACGACAATTCTGAAAATGTTGGTGTCGGCTCTATTGCTGCTGGAGGCCGTTACGATAAACTGGTTGGGATGTTTTCCAATAGTAAGAAAGGCGAGATTCCGTGCGTGGGATTGTCATTCGGAGTCGAAAGAATATTTTCTTTAATTAAAGCCTCCATAAATGAAGAAGAATTACGAGCAAATGACACTGAAGTATATGTTATGGCCATGGGCGGTGGTGAAGGTTGGACAGGATTCTTGAAAGAACGCATGGCCGTAGCTAAGATGCTCTGGGAAG
Source organism: Tortispora agaves (assembly GCA_030462865.1). Lineage (NCBI taxonomy): Eukaryota > Fungi > Ascomycota > Trigonopsidomycetes > Trigonopsidales > Trigonopsidaceae > Tortispora > Tortispora agaves. The sequence goes on from JAKVQP010000003.1 coordinate 156,835, forward strand.
CAGGGATCAAAGCCGAGTTTCAGTATAAAACCAAAGTGAAGTTTAGACAACAGTTCGACGCTGCAGAGAAGGCAGGCATTCCTATTGCATTAATTCTTGGTCAGGAGGAGTATGTCAATGGACAAGTTAAGATCAAAATGCTAGGCACCCACGCTACAGATGATGGCGAAACGGTTTCCGTTGATAATATGGTGGACGTTTTGAGGGAGAAGATCAAAGCAGTGGGTAACACCTCAGCACTCATAGAAAAGTTGCGTCAGTTATAACGAAGATATATCTTTAACGCAAGAGGAATGCTAGGGTCTGTTACAGTGATTTCATCGTTCTCATCAACGAGCTCATACAGTTTTGTCTCTAGATTTGAACGAGTGGATTCTTCGAGCTGAGGAGGACCTTGCAGATATAGAGGTTTTGATGAGGTGCGGAGCGAAGGTTTAGAGACATTAGTGTCTGGCCTATCTCGAAGAGTGTCTATCAGGTTCAGAAGAGTAGAGTTGCGATTGATTGTAATTTGCATAGAAGACGAGCCGCACACCGGACAATCAGGCCTTTTTTCTAATTCGAAAGCGTGCGCATATATTCCCGAATCACCCATGTACATCAAGTAATTATCTAGAATAGGATTGCAAGCTGTAGCGAGTTTAAATACTTCGTTACAACAGGCTGCAGCGATAACGGCATTGGTACTAGCTACTGCAGGAATAATGTTCTTGACGACACTCATTGTTAGTGAATATGAAACGCCTGTGATTTTATTCTCGGTAGCACGGGTCAAAGCTGTACGGTAAACCCATTCAAGGTGATCGGGATTGTCAGTGTCGATTAGATACTGATGGTGCTTGGGCCATTCTAAGATATAAGCCCATTCAATACAATGCTCAGGAAGACGAGGAGTATTAGCTATTGTACATATTGGGAAACTTTTCTTGGGGCCCAGCATATCGAGAGAACATTCATAGCATGCTGACAAAGAAGGGAGGATTACACGAGTCTGACCTTTAAAGCCCTCAGTACCTCCATCTATCATAGGGATAATCGAGGAAGGGTCGTTAATATCGACCAATTGAAAAAGCGTAAAATTAATCCACCTCCTTGCATCAATGGAGTCCAGCCCGCAAACGACAATCTGGAACTGCCTGTAGAAATCAAGATCGAAGTCTTGGATCTTGTTGTAGTGAGGAGTAATTTCCACACCACTCACTCTATTCATAACAACTTTCGCTGATACTTCTGCCTTGGATTTGCCTAAATCATTCACACCAAACAAAAACTGTCTATTTAGGTTAGATAAGTCAATCGTATCCATATCGATTACATGGATCTTCCTGAACCCAGACAGGGCAAGGTTCTTAAGGATCTCGCAACCCAGTCCCCCTGCTCCAATCACCCTATATATGGTTAATCGAGGCTCAAAATAGGCCCAAAAAGCCACTTACAGAATATTGAAATCCCTTAGCGCTATTTCGGCAGACTCCGGATCAAACTCGTCCGGCGTATACGGGCCTCTAGGGATCATTGCGGAATCGAGGAAGTTAAATTTCGACTCATCACTTATGCCATGATGTGGAACATAACCAGACAGACGTTCCGAAAACACTTTACCCGGGCATATAGTAGCTCTATTAAAGACGTAGACGTTGCAATTGTCGGTGCAGGGCCAGCAGGCCTCTCACTAGCAGCATCATTAGCCTGTCATCCCTCAACCAGCCAGCTAAAGCTGTTGATAGTGGACGGGGCTGATTTGAGCAGCCTGGAGTCTTGGAGTCCAACTGTATATGAAAACAGAGTAGTAAGCATCACTCCGAAGACTAGAAAACACCTGATAGATATCGGGGCGTGGTCGTTTATCGACGAGCGTCGAGTACAGGACTACAATGAGATGAGAGTTTGGGATGGTGCCTCTAATGCTCGATTGAATTTCGACAGCGATGACATCGATCAGGATGCTATAGCGTACATGATTGAAGTTAAAAACCTTCAAAGAGGTATATGGCAGCGAGTGAACGAACTAGGTGGAGTAGAAATATATGACAAAAGCAAGCTTGAGGCCATCAAACCAAGCAGGAACGGTTGGCCTGGCGATGAATGGCCGGTCGTGCATATTCCGGGACATGCATTCAGGACAAGACTTCTGGTCGGAGCTGATGGAGCCAATTCTCCAGTTAGACAATATGCTGGCATTGAGAGTCCCGGATGGGATTATGGAGTGGGACTAGTTGCGTCGCTGACACTTGAGTATGATGATCTCAGTTCTGTGGCATGGCAGCGATTTCTCCATACTGGCCCAATTGCCCTCCTTCCTATGCCGGATGGTCACGCCAGTCTGGTATGGTCCACCACACCCAATAACGCCAATCTTCTAAAAGCAGTGTCTACTGAAGCATTTCTGGCTCTAATCAACGCTGGTTTCAGATTAGAGGCATCAGACCTCGACTACCTATTTTCTCTCTCAGACTCAGAGGAGATCATCGATGAAGTGAAATGGAGACTTTCTGTTGTTTCAGATAATTTGGTCGACGGCACCGACGTGCCACTGCCGGTTGTTCACGTTGAAGAAAATTCTCGAGCAGCATTTCCGTTACGACTTAGGCATGCCGATCGCTACTCTGCACCTCGCATAGCTCTTGTTGGAGATGCGGCACATACTACACACCCATTAGCAGGCCAAGGCCTTAACATGGGGCAGGGAGATGTCCAGGTATTAGCTAAGATTCTTCAAACTGCCACAGATCTTGGACAGGATATTGGATCGCAGCTGGTGCTTGATCAATATTGGGGTGAAAGATACATTATTAATAACGCTCTTCTGGGCGTGGTAGACAAACTAGAGAAGCTCTACTCTTTCACATCCTGGCCAATTGTTACTGCTAGATCTTGGGGACTAGAAATCGTCAACGAAATCACTCCCTTGAAGAGACTCTTGATGCAACAAGCATCTAAATAATCATCTCCACTAATTCTTGACAGCTATATATATGCCATCGCGTAGCCCGGGTAAATAGATTAGGTTAGGATTCACGCCCTTCTATTGGCTTTCCGGGATATTAAAGTACACGTTACACTACTAAAAAGGGGACTACTCTTAGAGATTTACCACTCGATATAACCCAGGAGCTCTACCTTTTCTCGCAGCAGAGTTGACTTATTTTGGTGCAAATAGGATTGGACCAATCTCGCAGAGTATTCAGCCTGCTCTGACATAAGCACAATGAAAACTGCTCCAATTGCTAACCCTGCTTCGCCCTTTCAGCCCTCGAAGGGCCCTGCCCATTCTGTCGTTTATTCATCCTATGATCGCATAGCTCTTATAGCGATCAACATAATAGCTCTAGCTGTACGTCTTTATAGCATTGACTTTCCTCCTTCTGTTGTCTTTGACGAAGTCCATTTCGGAGGTTTCGCTCGTAAATACATCATCGGAAGGTACTTCCTCGATGTCCACCCTCCCCTGGCCAAAATGCTGTTCGCTTTGATAGCAAAGCTAGGCCATATGGACGAGGACTTTGATTTCCATGAAATCGGCCTTTCTTATTTGGAACGATATGTGCCTTATGTTGCAATGAGACTATATCCAGCTCTTCTGGGTGTCTTAGTCGTCTCCTTGGCATATCTAACTCTCCGCAACTACAACTGCTCCATAATTGGCTCTACTGTCGGCGCATTACTGGTATGCTTTGAGAATGGCTTGGTGACCCAAAGCAGACTTATATTACTTGACTCTCCTTTGATATTTGGAACCGCTCTTACAGCTTGGGCATGGTCTTCTTTCGAAACCCAGGAAATATTCTCACCCAAATGGTATCTCATGATGGCTATGACTGGCCTCGGTCTGGGAATAACTGTTTCAATAAAGTGGGTCGGACTCTTTACCATTGCTTGGATTGGTATCCTCACAATTTATCAGCTTTGGAGAATCTGGGGTGACCTGAAAGTTACACCTAGGGTTTTTGTCCGACATTTCTCCGCCCGAGTGTTGTTGTTAATATGTGTACCTGTGATTTTTTACATTAGCATGTTTGCTATACATTTTGCTTTGCTACCTAATACTGGTGATGGCGTAGGATTCATGTCTCCGAGGTTTCAGGCTAGCTTGCCCAGTGGCCATAACATCGAAGTACCTGCTAAAGTTGCTTATGGATCTTCAATTAGTATCAGGCACGTAAACACATACGGTGGATATCTTCATTCTCATGATCATCAGTACGTTGGTGGATCTGAGCAACACCAAATCACACTCTATCCCCACATTGATGGAAATAATGTCTGGTTGGTTGAGAACGGCACAATTGGTCCTGCAATAGACTACGCCAATGCCCCCTTAAAATTTCTCAAAGATGGTGACGTAGTTCGTTTGCTTCACGTTGCCACTCAACGCCGCCTCCATTCACATGATGTGAGACCTTCCAGTGAGACCGAATGGCTCAACGAGGTCAGTGCTTATGGATATGAAGGATTTGAAGGCGACGGTAACGATTTATTTCGTGTGGAAGTTGTCAACAAGAGGAAAGATGACGATACAGTCAGGGCGATTGACTCTAAAATCCGCTTTATTCATCTGGGAACTGGCTGCCAGCTTTTTTCTCGTGACTATAAGCTTCCTGATTGGGGTTTCAACCAACAGGAAGTATCTTGCACTCATCAAGGCGTGTACAAAAACACTCTTTGGTTCATTGAAGACAATTCTCACCCACTTCTTTCCACTTTGGATGAGAATGTAGAGCTTGTGACGTACACTCCCATGACACTTCTTGAAAAAGTATGGGAACTTAACAAAGTAATGTGGATTACTAATTCTGGACTAACTGCTTCACACCCATACATGTCCAGACCTGAAACTTGGCCACTACTAAAACGTGGAATCAATTTCTGGGGTCATCACAAGAGGCACATTTATCTTCTAGGCAATCCTCTGATTTGGTGGTCATCTACTGCTGTTATAGGTATTTATTTTGTTGTGAAAATCTTCTCTGTTTTACGTTGGCAAAGGTCATATGATGACTATGTCAAACCCGCTTTCCAAAATTATGATCATTACTTAGGAAATACGTTTACTGCTTGGGCTCTCCACTACTGTCCTTTCTTTCTCATGGGACGTCAGCTCTTCCTGCATCACTACCTGCCGGCATTGTACTTTGCTATTCTTGCAATAACTATTTCTATTGATGTTTATGCAGGTGCATTGCCTTACAGTAAGTTCTTGCGTGAGACAATTTTAGTATCTTTTCTTTTTTTCAGCTTAGTTGCTTTCTATCGATATTCGCGCATCACATACGGAACAGAATGGACTCGGGATGAATGCAACAATGCGAAGATTCTTGATACTTGGGATTTCAATTGTAATATATACCCTAGCAGCTATGAAGAATATGCAACGGAGCCTGACCCGTTCAAACCTTACACCACCATGGATGTACCTGAACCTACAGAAGGGGCAGAGAATGAAGCCTCTGATGACCAGAATGATTATGTTGTGGAAACAGTATTTTACTATGATGATGAAGATAAAGGTGATGATGGCGAGCAGGAACAGTACGATGAAGAAGACGAAATGCCGGAGGAAGGACTAATAGATGAGTTAACAGAGAAACACAGTAACATCATCACCAGCGGAACCGAAAACCCTAGTGCAGAAGGAATTATATACCGAACTGATGCTGATGGACAAGTCAAGGCTTTTAGAAAAGTGTACAGAGACGCTGAGGGAAATATCATCCCCCCCGAAAAGCTTGCAGAAATCAGAGATCATGTTCGCATACAAGAACCCGATGATCCTATTTGAGCCAGTAACAGTATAAAACCCAAAGACTTTTTATAAGTTTAGAAAAAATGGATTTAATTATTCACAATACGAGATAAAAATTTCTAGTGGCAATAGAAGTAATCATACCTTGAGAGTGAAAACAAAATTAGGACGTAAGAACACAATCAACTTCAAGCCTTACAGCGGTCGAGCTACCCACAGGTCGTGCCGCAATTGACATTCCTAATTTTTGAGTGATATTAATCACGATCTCAATGTTAGATCCGGCTTTGACGTTTTCAAGTACGAGATCAGCGATATTTGCCGAGGATTTTACTTTAATCTCTCTCACTTCCTCGTCTTCGTCATCTGAAAAACCATCAAGATCATCATCATCATCATCATTCGTTTCCGAAGAAGTTGGCTTCTCTATTTTTCTACTAATAATCTCAGTGTCAGCTTCGGCAATAGATACAAGCACATTTCCATCCTCGGCTGGTCCGGGAAGAACCACATACTTTCTTATAGGAACAGCAGTAGTTTGCTCAATCACTACGACAAGTTCGTTGTCAGATAATTGCACACCAATTGCCTTTGATGTATGAGCAGCAACTGTAACTGCCGGCTGAAGCATTTCTCGAATTTCATCAGCATCTAATGAGCTAATCCAAGACGCTTGCATTGCACAGCCACGAGCAATAAGTTCACTAGAATCGTAGGCCTTAGCAAGGGTAGATGGAGCACAAATAGTAGTAGATTCACCAAACTTGGTCGCAAGTAAGGTAGCAATTTTTGGAATATTAGAGGTACCACCAGCAAGTAGAATTTCAGAGATCTGTAACTTATCAAGGCCAGATTTCTTAACGACCTCTTCAGCAAAGGAAACAAACTTATCAAATATTTTGCGGGACAGTAATTCAAACTTAAATCGATTAATTGACATATGGAAGTCATAGCCGGAAGCCAAAGACTCAATAGATACAGTAGCAGTTGAAGAAGCACTCAATGCTCTCTTTGTATTCTCAGCTTCGGCATACATTTTGGCAACAGCTCGAGGTTCGGTCTTAGGGTTAACTTTGTATTTCTTTTCGAATTCCTTAGATAGGAAGTCTACCAATATATCATCAAGGCTAGATCCACCAAAGTCATAAGAATGAGCAGTAGTTAATATTGTCATGAGTCCACCACGAACAGCCACTACAGCGCCGTCAGTTCTAGAGCCACCGATATCTAAGACAAGCGAGACTTTATCGGCAGGGTGTAGAGTCGAAAAGGTGTAGGGGATCAGAGCAGCAATAGGTTCTTTTATCGTTTGAAGGATTTCAATACCTGCCTCTTTAGCTAGGTCGGTGAGAGTAGCGATCTGAAAGTCGGTCGAGTCTGATGGAACGGCTATCACAGCTTTTGAGACAGGAACACCGAGATATTCTGCGGCAAGATCTCGAATACGTTTCAAATGTCTGGTAGAAATTGTATTGAGAGAGACAGTTTCCCCATTGATTTTGTAACCAACCGAGCCATCGACGTCGATAGGATGAGCTGATCTTGAGCTATGAGTAGGGTCTATTTTGGAGAAGTCTTTGCCAATAAAGTCGCGAAAATTAGTAACGGTGTTGGAAGCATTTCGAAAAAGTTGAGATAAAGCCTGAGAACCATGATATTCATCCTCATTCAAGTAAGCCAGAGCAGATGGAATAAATCGATCTCCGTCTTGGTTTGCAATTAATTGAATAGAGCCATCACGAGCAGCTACTGCTACTGAAGATGTCTTGTTTCCAAAGGAAATTCCTATAACAGATGGAGCTTCGAGTGGAGTTTCAGCCCTAGAGATGTCTTCACTCATTATAATAGGAGAAATGGAAAAAATATCTAAGCTAAAGTTTGAGTTTTTTTTGGCAGATTGAATTATTAATCGGGTTATGGGTTTGGGAACATGAAAAATAATACCCTACGAATACTGCTGAGATAGCTTCTGTTAAGCGTTAATTCATTCTGTAGACTAAAAATACAATACTAACAGCGCAAGAGAAACAGAGCTGCTAATTGCAGCCAGGGTGATTTAAGGAAAGCATAGCGTTTCTATTTTAGAAATCGATGGATGTGATAAGCCGGAGGCTTCCTGGAATAGACATTGGACTTAATACTGCATAATTCCTAGTGACAGTGAAGAAAAATATCATCTGTACAGCGAAACATGCTTTGAAACAGATAAGTATGGTCGGACAATTGAACGACCGACCTCCCAGCTCTGCGCCGAGAGCCTTCATGACCAACTCAGAATCGCCAGTAGAAGTACCATAGCATTTTATCTTGACATGAGTTGCAGTACTTCTAAGTTACTCGAGAGAGTTGGATATCATTATGTCACTCTGGTTGTTGATTTGATCGTATGTATACGCTGAGCAGGTGAAATCGTAAGACCGCATTAGGGAGGATATAGAGGTTACCCTTTTGGGAAGGACGTTGTAGCGATACTTTTGATACAAACTTACAAAATTATTGTCATACTCAGGTACTCATATTGACTAAACAGTGTCCGCCGATTCAGAGAAGTTACATAACACACCCAGGAATTACTTAGATATTCAAGGTCATCTTATCACACAATTGGACCTAAGGTTGACCTGGTTATTTAGCACCACACCTGATTAGACTCAGGTCAAATCAATCTGACTCGTTAATCTGGCTTGGTCAGCCTTCCTGCTCTGAAATATAAAACCATGTCCAATTCAAGAAGAGATATTCAATCAAGACAGACGGCATTTTCCGATATATTCGACGCTACATATTCCGTTCCACGAATAGATCGCTCGGAGGTATCTTCAAACAGACCCCACAAGTTTCAGAGGAGCTATACATTACCAGAGGAGAGCTATCACTCAGCGTATAACGAGAAGAGACCGATTTCATTTGATCAGTTGCAAGAAGAACTAGGTTACGAAACTATGGAAAATGCAGCCCGTTTGTTCGATCGACCAAGGTACCACTCTTTTCCAAATTCACCGCCATTGCCTGCTAGAATGGCTTCATCACCAACACATCAGATACCTGAAGTATATGAGCAAGCATTGCTGCCCCCTTATTTAGCGACACCAGCATCAGCATATATGAGCCGTCCGCCGGCTTCACCCCCCTACAGCATATCACCTGTTTTGACCAGATCAGACAGTCAAAGTGTGATTGGCAGCTACCCACCAACTGCAATACAGATGACAGATACAGGAAAGAGCAGGACAACTAGGTCTTGTATTAACATAAGAGATGCTGAGTCTTACAAGGCATGGGCCGTTCCTTACGACCGAATTAGATCATACATGGCGCTCCTAAATCTTTTGAAGAAAATATTTCCCGATAAGACCGATCTAATAAATCAAGGGCTTTTTGAAATGCGTGATACGACTACAGATTCAATTATAATTCCCAGTCTATGGACAGAATTCTGTACCCCGCAAACAACCTACGAGATCTCCTGGATGCCGACACCAGCTCTATCGGACAATGAGCCAAAATCAAAATCACGATCAGGTACAAACTCCAAAGTAGCTAAAGGTCTGCCTAAAACATTAGATAAATTTATTTCTTGGGTGACAGAGAAATAATCTCATGCCAAGTAACAATTTCAATATTAAGAAATTAACTTTATGGATGAGCTAAGTTTGGAACGAAGATTTCCACCGATCTGAGGGGGAATAAACGAAGTACTGTGAACTAGCCTGAATAGAGATGGACTTACCTTTCGCCGAAACTGTTGAGTAAATCAAAATGTTCAAGGCTTCAACTAGATAGATCCAGAGCAAACGATTAACGAGGCTGTGCAAAAGGCTTCCAGGAGAAAAGCTTAATCATGTTCGCCTTGGAGACTACGTTGTCGCGTAAATTACACTGCATACAAGGATTACCCGGCACCCGACCCAGACCGCTTGCTCCCTCTACTTTTCACATACTCGAGTTCGTGACGAATCTTGAAAGAATCGCACAAACAGCGATCTACACTGAGTGCGCTTTTAGAGGAATTCTCTTAATTCTTTGCCGCCCGTCGGAAACTATCATTGTCTTTTCTTATTCAGATGGGCTTTCTAAATAGACGGAAAAGCGAGAAAGGGCCGTCGGTCGATCACAACGATCATTCTGAGTATAGACTCAAGGAAGATATCAGTAACACGCGAGTGTTGAACGCCGTCAATGAGGCACAGCCGTACGAAGTCAATAGTGGCCACTCCGAAGGCACTTTGTCTCCAGATCTTGTTTCCAGGGACCTATCCGGTAAACCAATCTCCACTCCGGACCAGACTAATCCCACCAGAGCTCGTGATGAACGCCCCCTAGCCACTATTCGTGGTTTTGAATACTGCGCAACTGGAGATCCCGCATACTTGGATCAAATGCAGCGTGAAGGCTATGACTGGCAAGACCGCAGATACACGCGCGAGAGCGACTTTGACTGGACGACGCGTAACTACCGCGCCCATCAGCCGGTCTATTACGACGAATACGGTCGCCCGGTAGAACCTGATCCTTACTCCTATCAGTATGGCAATCAACGTACCGTGATACCTCCGCGCGAACCAGAACGCAAGATCATATCTCTGGGCAACTCCGGTTCGGCAAACTATGCTACCGACAATAGTGTAATTACTCCCCCAGGAAAGCAGAAAGAGAAGAAGAAAAAGAAAAGGCTTTTTGGAAAAGATAAATAATTCTTCTAAGCAACTTTTCTCTCGCTTTTTATGGCCTTACTTTATCTCGCTTGCTGTCATGCCTACCTCATATCGATAGTCTTTACATTCTCTTACTCATTTCAGTCAACCCGATAGTCTGAAAGATCTCGTTGCATTAGTCCTTTATATACATACTGTTAATGCGTTATATAATACCTACATAAATATCCGTTCAATTTGGTGTCCGCAGGATCACTGAAAATATGTGAAATTCGCATCGAGTCTATCTTTAGAATAATTAAGTACATATAGTTATCATTTCATTTCAACCTCCATCACGGCACATCTAGTCATTGCATACGATGCAGTGAATCTTTTCTTCATTACTTAATCCCATTGCACATAAACATCGACCGTGAAACGCATGCTTACATGCAAAAACCAGTAATTGATTCCCGGAAATGTCTCTCGTAGCAGTTTCTGTTTTATCTTTAGCAGTTTCTTTGAAGTCGATCCACTCCTGAATAATATTCTCACCTTTTAAACCAGCTCCTTTTCCAACAAGCTTCCTCCCACATATCTCACATATACTGGATTTGAAGAACTGCTTTGACCCTTGCGGACGCCAACCAGCCTGGTTCGATTTCACTTCAGAAAAATACACCTTATTCTGACCTATAGGCATTGAATTAAAGGTGTCAACTATATTTTTCTCATACGAGTATGATTCAAGAATAGATTCTAGTATCTTGCGCACTGTCATGCCTGCTTCGTTACTCGCAATATCAGATAAACCCTCAAAAAACTCATGCATTATCGATGTAACGGATAACGCCTTTTCATTCAGCGCATTTGGGTTGCATGAAACTACCGCAAACGTCTTCGAGGAAATGGCTAAAATCACTGAAAAGATATTCTGAACCTTTGCTCGTATGGTATTAATTAGCTGTAGGTTTTCATCGCTCTCTGAATCAGACTTTGAAGAAGTGAGTCTTACAAGCAGATGAGCACTCACTTTGAGAAACTCTGCTAAAAGGCTCTCGCATTTCGATATTTGACAGTCAGACGTAACCAGCTGCTGCCTAGACATCTTCAAACAGATTTCATTTCCAACATCCATAATAGGCAAGTACTCCTGAGGAGTGCTATCTACTTGCTGAATCACTGAAATGCAAACACGTAAAGCAGATTCTGGGTCATGACGTGCTATATAGAGCTTAACAATAGCGTCATACTCTCGGCTATCAGATAATCTATCCTTCAAACTGTTCATATCAAGTTCCGAGATCATGTCTTGCCCAAGTGTGTCTAAAAAGGGCTCTAGATATTCTTTATGACCTGAAGATAAAAAGCAAATATACCTCTGTACGTTTTCAACTGTATACCATTCGCCTCGACCCCTTTCATGCTCTTTCAATAAAGTCTCAAACAACCGCGCAAATATAACATCATTTTCCAATGAATCCATGTCCTTGTATAAGCCTGGGAAATATTTATCAAGCAAGTGAACACATTCAATAGGATCACTAGATATTAGTAGGTCCCAATTGCTGTATACTGTAGTTTTGAGGGCATTGGCAAGATCAGCGTCTTGCTGATCTCTGGAATATGAAATGGCATCGAAAATAGAGTTGTAGAGACCAACAGGATCACTGGGCTCGCCCACTTTGAGATAGGTGTCCAGAAGTTCAATATAGCATTTCTCAGTGCGAAGTAGATCTCGTAGTGCAGAAAGGTACCCAGAATTTTTCAGCAATGCGATGACAGAGTCAAGGTCAATAGGCCGATACTGAGACAAAAGGCATTCCAAACCCAGTTCCGCTTCGTCATGAAGATAACAGAGATCTTCAGGGATATCACATAGAGATCTAATCACTTTCATCTTGGTACTGTCGGATAGAATTAAAAATTGTGGATATTTGGCAGCATTCGATGACAGAAAAATGCTTAGTCTGGTTCGGCTTTCTGCGTTAAAGTCATGAGGGGAATTATTAAACAGGTCCAAAAGTGTATGGATAATATACTGTCGCGAAAGAGCCAGCCCGAAGTCCTGATCTGGAGCTATATTGGAACGATTCAACCTTTCACCATCATCCTTCTCATTTAAGAAATTATCCTCAAAAGCCTCATCAAGTAATGAAAAAAATCTCTGGGAATCAAAAGCAATAAGCATCCTCAGGTAAGGAAATGAAAGGTCATTAAAAGTTACATCTGCAGATAATACTTTACCGTCAACAAATGGCCACACTATCAAAGTTCCGGTAAACAGCATATAGTACAACGAGGCCTTCATGCCAAAAGAGACGGCAGAGTCCATTAGAATACCAGATGGAAATACTCTGCCAGTCAATGTATAAGCAAGGTACTCGTAAGTTGTATGCGCGCCGCTTAATGCTTGTGAGTTCACGCTTCCTCCAAGCGCCTGGGATATAAGATCAAAGAAGTAAAAGCAAGGAGTTATACAGTCAGCTAGTCCTTTAGTCCATATGTAAGCCAATGTCTCCCATAAACCATTTTCGACACAAATGCTAGTAGTCCAGTCTATATCAAAGGACAAAGGATCTAATCTGCAGAGGACTGATTGAAGATCATCACAGTTGTCTTCTGTAACATTAAATTTAATCAGTGCTTTGCAGATATCCGGTGGTATAGATGTAATTTTACCGGAATGGACAAATATTTTGAGCACGTTGAAGAAGTATTCCACTGAGCTGTGCCGGACATAGAGCTCATACACTTGCTCGAATAGTATCTCCTCGGCACCGAGCAGGGTCAAGGCTTCAAAACAGTAGTAAGAGAGATCCGAAAGTACTTCAGTCAAGCCGTTGGAGTCTAATTGGATGCTACCGTCATGGATGTGACTTAAGACATAGGTCACTGATGCTATGACGAGCTCCTTAATTTTTTCAGACATCATTGACTTCCTAGTTTTGTCATCTAAAGGTAAGCCTATTAGAGATCCATTAACATCGCCACGATAATATTTTATTGCTAAACCAACTGCTTCAGCGCAGTTGCCCTTGTCCATAATAGCGAGAAGCCAATCGGCCCAGTTTGCGAGAGTGCCTACTACCAACTCATATTTTCCCAAAAGAAAAATGCGTTCCTTGAGCGTCCGAATAGAGTTGAAATAAGATTCTGGTATATAATTGACAGAATTAGGCCGTGCTATGCCATTTTCACCACCTTGAGCAAGAACTGTGAGAGGCTTTACTAAAAACGGGTGATGAATTATGCCCCTCGAATTGACGTCAGAATGATCAACAGATTGCATTGTAGTACAATCAATTAAAAACATTCTCTGTGTTAAAGTGACAACAGAAACAAGCATATTACTGAGCCAATTAACGGAAACTACAGTCTCATCAGCCTTCCAGGTACCAATATGAGTGAAGACCAAATCAGGGGGACTTACAGACTCTGCTTCGATATCTTTGGGGTAAGAGACTCGGAGAACATGTAATTCGCTTGACCAAGAATATGCTAGCATCGGAAAAGTAGCAGTTTCACCTCTTTTAGCAGCAGGATGCCATGCAGCCACACCTCCTAGGCTCTTTGTGACAGCAGATTTTCTCTTCAGCTGATACAGGGTTTGAGGAGAAGGAGTCAAGGATAGTATGACAAGCTGAAAAGGTGTGAGAACTGCAATTATACCCATTTCGTCAGTAGGGAACACAAGGTTTCCGTAGGGCAGGTGAGAAAATGCAAGCAAGATACGAATCCGCGGAGAAGGGAGTGATAAGTTTTGATGAGTATATTTACCAAGAATTCTCGAGGTGACCGTATGCGCACCGGTGAGACCTCGAAAGTGCTGATGTAGGAATACCATTCCATGATCGTCAGCAGATGCTAATAGAGAATGACGTTTGCCCATATAGGCAACATGAAGGATCTGTGAGTTTAGCTCATGGCCATCTTTCGGGCGCCTGGTATCCAGACGAGAAACAGCACGAACAAAAAATGAAAATGATTCAGGGTGAGACAGGTCGTATGCAATGATGTTGCCCTTGGAGTGACCTGCTGCAAGACTTGAGGAGTCCGCGGAAAAAGTCAATACAGTAACCGCACCACTTTCTGTAGCCGGTGTATTCAGTCCAAGCACACAACTCAATGTCTGAGCATAAGAAAATAAAAGAACTAAGCCCTTTTCCGTACCAACTGCAATTGAGGAGCCTACAGCCAGACAGGTTGGACTACCAAAGATCCTGAGGGTTTGTTCGGAATAGAGATGGAGTGACAGCTTCTGTAATCGTCTCCAGCGCATGGAAGAAAGACTGTCAAACAATTCAATAGTAGAGGGAATCGTGGATTGAGTAGATCTTGATCTCGGAGAGGCTGATAACGACAAGACATCGTAATTCGATCGTAATCTGGATGTGAGAGGGGAGGAAAAAGAAACTACAGAAGGAGACCGAACTCTAGTGGATTGCGGAGAAGTAAACTGTAAAGTAGAGAATTTGCTAGTTTTTTGAGGTGTCAGAAATTGCGAATCAGTGCTCACCGGTACACTATCGACGCTATTGCTGGACATGCTCTGACTCTCGGACTGATGTTCCTCGAAGGGAGGCCTACCATTGGTAGGTTGGTCAACCGGCAGCTCATCCTCAGAAGCGCTATCTGGGGACAAAGCCATTTGCGTGTACAGGTTGTGAGGAGTGATAAAATCACAAGCTAAAGCAGTTATTATATTGATAGGTTTGCCTCGAAAGATGCGACTACACTGTAGGTTACAGACGCACTATCCGTCTTGGGAAACGCCTAGTTTCCTTATTGGGACTGCTTCACTTATCCGTCGTCTCAATGTCAGGAACATGCACACATTGCCATCTACCGATCACCACTAATCAGAGCCTGCTTCATTTGAGTGGACCTCAGTTAAATGCATTGATAAGGAAATCTGATGCTTCTCACAGTGTCAATGAAGTCACACTACCAACGAATCGGATTAGCCATTACGAATCAGCCGTTTCATCGCATGTGGTAAATAGGATTGATGCTTTGGACAGTACAGATTCATATATTGTGCTAAGCAATGATGCAGAGGACCAGCAAGAAAGCGACACTGAACATCAACTGGCAAATGGAATTGAAACTATCGAGGAGCTTTATGATATTCTTTCTGGAGAGTCAGATATGGACTTTCCTATGTGTGCCGAATGTACTGAGTTAGTCATCACAACATTGAAAAATCAGTTTGAGAATATCACTAAAGAAAAGGATGTATATATCCAGCAGATAAGAAAACTTGAGAGGTCCAAAGCCATTCAAAAAGAGCCATTTGCCAACGAGGATCAAGCTTTAAAGGCTGCCCTTGAAGAACAGACGAGTTTATTAAAAGAACTTAAAGAACTAGAGACTCAGCAAAAATCATTGGAAGAACAATTGCTGGAGTTAGATAAAGAGCACCAGGCTGTGGAAAAAGAAAGTGACGAATTCTGGAGAAAGCAGAATATACTTTCGGCATCAATTGACGAATTCATGAATGAAAGGGAAAGCATAAATCTCATATATGATCACGACTCAGATCAGTTAAATAAACTCAGAAAGACAAATGTCTACAATGACACGTTTTGTATTGGCCATGATGGTTTCTTTGGCACAATCAATGGCCTTAGACTTGGAAGGCTTCCTGATGTTCTTGTGGAATGGCCGGAAATTAATGCCGCACTGGGTTATATAGTTTTACTCTATGCTAACATTACAGAGTTGCTAGATATTACCATACCTGGATATCGTTTACGACCTATGGGCTCCACATCTCGTATCGATGTATTGGATGGTGATGACAAAACAACAAAAGTACTAGATGTATTCTCTTCAGGCGAATACACTATAGAAAGAGTGCTTACCTATCGTAAGTTTGACGATGCTATGGTGACATTGCTTAATATTTTGAAGTTCATATACACGGAACTTTTGAAAAGAGATGCCAATTTGTCGATGCCTTATAAAATTGATAAGGAGTTTATTAACGGACTGAGTATCAAACTTTCGGTCAACTCTAGCAATGGAGAATGGACAACAGCTTGCAAATATCTTCTCACTAACTCGAAGTGGGTGTTGGCTTATTCCTCTACCACAATTAGTGACAAAGACTCTGCAAAAGATTAGTTGAACCGCGGCAAATATTGTTAATGACAAAAAATCGGTTATTTTAATTCGGATTATTACGAAAATACAAGATAGGAAGTGATATGCGATTTTAATTACGTAGGCTTAATGGGGGCCCACTTATCCAATGAGCTAGAGTCTTCAATTTCAGCGTCCATTAGACTGGGTGCTTCAGATGATTTACTGGTTTGCGACGCCAAGGATTTGATCTCTTTAATATTACCGTTAGTGCCTCCTGTACTAATACTTTTTTGCGAAATATTTGAAAAAGACGACTTTTTGGAATGGTTGAGGGAGATGGGGTCCGATCGAAGGCTAGCAGGTTTCGCCGGGATAGAAGGAGTTTGACGCTTTAAATTCGTAGCTGCGGTGATCCGAGGAGAATTAGAAACAGAAGACGACGAAATAAAATCCTGATTCGCGTCAGAATGCTCAAATGGATTTACAGGTAAGCCAGGATTGACAAATGTTCCCTTCTTAGCTTCATTCAATTGCACTTTAGCCAATTTACCTCCATCTAACCACCAACGCTGACTATCAGAAGAGGGAGGCGGGAGACCATTGGTGAGAGTAGCTTCGCTAATCCCTACTTGATTGACAAGTGACGACGCACCACCTATTTCCCCTCTTCTTTTTTCATATAGCTGACGTGATATCTCATTTCGTTTTGGGCGATTGATAATGTCCACAGAAGCAGTAAAGATTGCTGTAACAGGTTTATGATCTGAAATTTTTATGGAAGAGATAGAACTGTAAAACTGATTTCGCAAATACCTTCCTTTATATATGATTCGATCCGTCCACGAAGGTATTCGCTGCTTCTCAGAAGTATCATAAGTATCAGTACCCACATCAAACTTATACGTTGGCATGAAAGTGATAACAGCCTCTCGGTAGTATGGGAATGCTAAACCTGCCACCATACATTGGTTAAGCTGATCGCTCTCAAGAAGTACCTCAAGGTTTGAGTTGTTCAAGGCTGTCATCACATCATCATGAGTCAAACCACCTCCAATTCTAAAGTTAAAGTCTCCAAACCAGATCACAGAATCATGAGATTGCAAGGTTCTGCCACGAGAAAAACGAATACCATTACTCAGAGTCTTGAAATTCTGAACACGTTCTTCTACGTTCTGCTGTCCAGCAGCAAAATGCGCAGTAACAAAACAAAACGAAGAGTCAGCATACTGCAAAGAACAGGCCAAGCCTCCCTTGTTTCCAGCCATTCCAGCCAATCCAGTCTTTTTCATACTTCCCTCAACAGAGTGAATATACTCTAAGGCAGAAGAGCTTCCAAAGATGAATAGCGCCGTTCCTACCAATTGTCCAACTCGTAAAAGAGCATATCTACCTCTTTTATTAAGTATCTCTAGTAAACTGTCTTCCCAGATTACACGGCGGCCAGAGTCTGCACTAATAATCTGACCGGGAGTTAAATCCACCAACTCTTGAATGCCGATAACAAAAATGTCGGGAAGGGAATCCATAGGGGTAGGAAATAACCAGGGTTCTAAAGAAAGAGACTGATCCGGTGTATTTCCACCAACGTTGAACGTAGCCGTTACAACAGTAATTTCCTTCTGTGTAGAATATTCTGATCTACGGCGACTCAGTTCTGCCTCCACAAAGTCGTTTATTGGATCGTAGACATTTACCATACTCTGACCTTCTAGTCGGCCTAAGAGAAAATCAATGGTCTGCTGGCGGGATTTGTCCATAAAGTTATTTATATACAAACGACTAACGGACTTTGTTGCATCAGACAGAGCACCAGCAAAATTCATTTTCCCAGACCGAGTGTATGAAGATTTCAACGCTCCGGTGCCGGCGTATATTTTGGATAATTGGTCGCCATTATCGGCCCATATGATGGAATGTTTATAGAATATATCATCATTAACACCTGGACTGCAATCAACTCCCCTCTCTCTGAAGAAAAGCTCCATTGTATAGCGTGACAGCACTTCCTGTACCAAATTGGTTCGGTCAAGACAATCCAGACAGTTGGTACGAAAAGTTCCTGTCTGTTCCAGCTGAATGCTGGAACTATTTCGGTCATATAGAAAGAAGCCAAAGTCATAAATAACATCCTGTAAAGGAATAATAATGTTTGAAGCTGCAGAATAGCTGCCTGCTCTATTGACCTCTGCATGAAAATCAAAATCAAGCATTGATATCTGACCAGCAAAAGATTTCTTAGCACCCTCCTCATAATGCAGTCTATATCGCTGAGATAATTCAGCTTCCCCTGATTTTGTTGCTGAAAGTAAGTTAAGAATATAAATTAGACTATATTTTGTAGTCAAGTTGTCGAAATGCTTGTTGAAGGCAGGCTGAGTAGCTTCTTTAGATCGCATGATTTTAATCTTCGTAGAAAGTAACTGAGTATTTTGCTCCCAAAATATTGGTACGGAGCCTCTGATCTGTGTATATGCAAAAAGAAAGGATTCACTCTCTAGTACAGTTTCAGTTTCGACAAAGTTAGCGACAGCACCTGTGTCGTCTACACCACGAGCATTAAATCGAGTACCTGCGCGCATAGATGAGAGCTTAGATATAACAGTGAGACGGACCGGTTTACCACCAGCTGTAGATTTAGTTGAAGCAGCAAATCCTCGAATTACAGTTGTGAGTAACTTACACTCATCGAATACCTGTCGCTGTTCTGGTAGGAGATGACGTCGGAAAGTCAGTAGCTCATTAACCAAATGCTGGTTCCACATGAAAGGTTCTTCTGCACAATCACCAACACCAGAAAGTGAAGATTGCAAAGCATGGGTTACATTTGTATTTAAATCGGGGTCAAATACCTTGAGGTGCGAGGTAACATCAGGGGCGGTTGCGCCGGTCTGACGGCGCTGAACGTTAGAAGTGACGTCGAAATCAGGAGAATAATAGAATGAGCCATCAGCCAGGAGTCTGCGCAAAGATAGACAAGGGTGGTCAATGACATCACCAACCTGGTATTTTGTTCCTCTGGCATCTGGGGAGTGAGGAGCAGCAGAGTTTCTTGTCGCGGCCTTAGTGGGATACTGATGAGTAGGGATATGTGCAAAAGCAGCATTGGCGCCACGAATCGCAGGGTCAGAGGAATCTAGAACACTATCTGGCAGACGTGGAGGTAAAGCTGGGGGAATTTCATCATCTAATCCATCGGTCGGAAGGGAACGATGGTACCTATAGTGAGGTACCGAAACAACGGTTCCAGTCTGGTCTATTCGGACAAAGTCGTATTTGGGGTTTGTTAAACAGAAGAAGTCGACATCATTAACCTTGTTGACAGTTTCTCCAAACCTTGGAGCGGCAACAGGGGTTCTTGAAATTATTGTGGATAAATATATCTCATTGTCTACTGAGATGAGACCGACGATTCCGTAGATCCTCTGATCCGAGAGAAGTCTAAAGGAGCCAAGATCTATAGAAGCCTGTGAAACAAATTCAACAATACACTTCAGGTTGTCTTCTGTTCTTCTAAATATAAGAACATGATCATTAGCAGTAACCGCCAAGCATCGGGGCTCTGCCTGAACGTATACATTCATGATGTCGAAGATTGGGACCACACACGAGGCAGGGAACGGCACTTGATTCACTGCTACACTAAGATTGCTGATACCACAAAGACTTACAACATAACGCTAGTTTATAACATTAAATTAATTAGAAATACTGAGGACATTGTTTCCTCTTATAAACACGTCGCCATACTCATGAGTAATTCTGTTATTTGCAATCTCTTTAACGTTCGACAATGATATGTTCATGTATCCGTCGACAGATTTCAGGGAGCCTAAGGTTAGCATCAATATTTGATTGAGCACAAGTTTCACTTACCTTTATACTCAATTCCAGAGTTTAGTTCGACAGTGACGTCTTTTCCTTTAATATCAGCAAGAAACGCTGATGGGTCCTGTTTTTCCGACATCTCTCGAAATTTAGGTTTGGGACTTCGAGAATACTCGATATCGCTCTGCTACATCTGCATTTCATTGAATCATATATGTGGTGATCCGGTACTGTATTTGAGTATGTCAGCCGCTGGGACAAAACGACGACATGATGATGACAGAGAAGGATATAGCCGGTCAAAGAAGCGTCTACTTGAGGGCATTCGACGGTTGTCTATTACCCCAGATTCATCGCCTCGACATAGCGATTGTGAGCCAGATCTTAAGATCCACCCCCCAGATGCTAATGCAGAAGGTTCAGAATTTATGGATGTCGATGACACCAAGTACACTGTATTTGTACGGTCCCTAGATGACTATGACTCATCGTCTGACGAGGAACCAAAAAAAGATTCACCGTTCTCTTTACATCCACTCTTCGCTCGGAAGATCAAACAGGTACCATTAGCGGTGTTGAAAAGCGGCAATGATAGCCAGCCACCCGTATCTATGGCATTAACACACTACGTACCGCCTGATGCTTCCCCACAAACACCTACAGATGATGACATGTCGATAGATTAATAAATATATATATAATATGCCTTTTCACAGTTCTATATGCCCACCGGATAATGATATGCTTCTCTCCTCAATGCCAATAAACAAGTTCCATAGATAAGACATGTAATAGAGGAAAAATCTATACAAATTTCGAGGAAGGTTGATCCAGGACAAGAGTACAAACTCCAAAGCACGTTTAGTGTTCTCTATCTCTTCATCCCAAGCTTGGTGCAAAGACCCTAATGCTCCATCACCATATTTTTTTGTTTCCGCAGCCTTCAAATACATATCGCGAAACATTTGAATCGCCTCGACTGACTTAGACAACCGATCCATGGTGTTCACTAGAGCCACCAGTTCAGTCCTTCTCAATGGTGGCACTGTCATACCAGGTATACGTTCTTCTGGAAAATCAAATAATACTTTAAGTGCTGTCCCGTATCCCATAACCTGCAGCTTACCCCACAATCGACACTTGTCACACCCTACACAGTCCATGATGCGACTGACATTAAAGAACCTGTTTCGGAATTCGTCCTTGAGGCTGAGCGCAAATTGTGGAGGACCGTCAAACAAAGCCGTCTCATCAAAAAGCAGTCGTCCTCTGTTGGCAAATGTAGCAGAGAGCTGCAAAATTCTTTTTCTTGTCGTGCGATCGTAGCCGACGTCATTTGAGCAGAACGTATAGTCACCCAAATAAGCTCGAAGCTTACCGATTGCTCGAGCAACTAAAGCATAGTTGAAGTATATATTGGCCAATCGATCGGGATGATCACCAACACGATTCATGAACTGTTCAAGATTGGGTCCCCATTCTCCAGAATTCATATCCAGGTATTCATAGCTAAGGTGTGTAGATATCGAAGCATGCATTCCAGAAATCAGCTTGTAAAACGCCTTCCATTCCAGGCATTCCTGGATATCAGCAATACCATTGACTTCTCCATTCGCCCGAGCTGGACCGTTCAGCAGTATAGGGAAACCAACTGGTGGGGTAAGCTCATTCGACTGAACAAAACAATTCTCGCTGTATATCGAGCTCCACACTTTATGCGCTGATTCTCCAGCGTAACCTGTGTATCTTTCAGGGTTGTCCAGTAATGAAACATAAACGCCATGTCCTTCTACTGACTCATCTTCAGGGACACAGTAATCCCGTACTATTCCAATTACTCGACCGTCTAAATCCTCTACAATACAGCTCTCTTCAGTATCGGAGCCTAAAGAACCATTCAGTGGCGATGGAAGGGCTAACTGTGGCTGATCTGGTTGTGTAGCCATTGTACCAGATATCCTACCAAGTTCATCCGGCCGCCAAATCTCGGGTATTTCAGACACGTCTTGTATTGTTTCGACGGCGCAGGCTCTGTTTCCGCACATCCCTTGATCATCCCAGAAGGGACATTCTTTTTCATATAAATTCAGTTTATAGAATCGGAAGAAATCTGCATGCACCAAATCTAATATTTTTGGTCGTAACTGGTCATTCAGGTCTTCTATAGAATTAAATTCGCTGTAATTACCGCTCGAGCTAAATTCAAGCCCTTCAGGCAAATCACTGATAAGTGTGGTCGACTCGACAACTAGTGCGCCTAATATTAGCGCCCATACTGACTTCATTAGGCAAGTAAAAGCGCAAACACTTCCTGTTTAACACAGTTCACACTACGTATCGTGGCTTTGGGTAATATAAACGCTTGTCGTTTTCTAGAACTTCGTGGTCAGCTATACGTGGAACTTTCCCAAAAATTACTAAAACACTAGTCACGTGAACAAGCACCTGTTGGTATCTGAGGCACATGCATCGGAAAAAAATATCATTAATTAAATATAACTATACTTATTGTGCGGTCATATCCAGGAACCAAGTTTCCAGAGCAAGGCCACCAAGCCTAAGTCGAAGAGCGGTTGCTGAACTATTTCCCATGCCGAAGCATATAGGAGTTTAGGTGAGAACACAGTCCAAATGAACAAATGGCTTCTGAGGAAAAAGCAGGCCAGACACACACTCATAGCCTCAGTGGAATGAAGCAACAAGCACATAATAGAGTAAGTTTCCTCTTCAGCAGCGCTGAGGTTTAAGCAAGCTGCAGCGCTGCTCCAGAATATGGGGCCAGAGAACGTCCCTACGAATGTAAGAAGCCCTACCAATCCCACATTGTAGCTTTCAACTCCATTATACGCATTGGAAAGATCTATAGAGGACAAAGAGTTCGAATTCCCTAATGCAAAGAATGACATTCGTCCCATGATAAAACAGATGATCATCTTCGAACCATTGCCGACCGTTTTAAGACGATAGATCAACGAATAGAGTATATAGAACAAACCCCATAAAGGGATATTTGAGTATTTCGATTGAATCGACAAGAATAATGCTAAAGAAGCCACTGTGCCATGAAAGTAATCAAACCTCCGCTGCATTCTACCTAGGCTTGTTAACGATGAAAGTCCTGATTGGTGCATGAACAGTCCGTAGAGCAGCACAGAGGCTGCAAATAAATAACTGTATCGGGCAAGACGTAATAAAATAGGCTGACTTGAATCTATGCCAGTATCACTGAATATCTCAACAACTTTAGAAGGAATATCCTCCCTAAGAGCGTGAGCCATCATAATTTTGAAAGTGAATACCGTCATAGCAATCGTGATTGCACATAAAAAGTTCAATAGCTCCGGCATATATGTTCGAAATACGTAATGCCAAATTAGAAGGATAAATATGAGATAGGTAAGGCAGTTAAGACCAAAGAGTAAATCTGGTGATTGTTTCAAATGCTGTGCTATATCGTCAGATCCAGCATATTTTTGTCCTGTTTGATTCCACCTTCGTATCAAACGGAATATACAAAGAATCAGGAAAAGCACAGCCGATTCAGAGTAAGTTGATTTAGTGATAGTTGTGATTGTGTAGTAAAATATCAAGAAGGATCCGACCCAGTACCATACCCAATGCTCTTCTTCGACAAAAGACGAACCAAACATAGCAATCCCAAACAACACACAGAGAGTAGCATAAAACAAAGAATCAAATCTATTTTTAGTAGTGAAGGCATTGAAGCTATATAGTGATGTAGCTAAAAGTACAGCGATCACTAAAGACAAAAGACCTGCTAGCATAAGGCTGATGTTGTAGTTGCTAGATACCGAGGCTAATTCGTTTTGACAGTAACTTAGAAATTCAGATATAACATCGAGAGAAGCGGAGGGCAATTTTTCATAGATGCAGTAATGATCAGCAGGGGATGAACATTTCTGGAAAGTAGAGAATGTTGTTTTCATGAGAACGGCGAGTTCATCGGCATTTGACAAAAGGACCTGCCTTCGCTGCTGCTCAGATTTCCATAAAGGTAGAACTTGCTCTATTATGCGTCCTAATGAATTCTGTGGAATAGGAAGACCAAGTAAAGAAGATATAGTCGGAACTAAATCCGACTGATCGACAGTTTGGAAATATTGAAACTCGCCAGAACTAGCATAGGCAGGCCATTCCGACCTGATGTTCAAAGATTCAAAAATAGGAGAAAAAAATACCATAGCAGCGGAGGTTTCACCTTCAGACGAACCACCGTGGTTTCCAATATTATTCATGCCATGATCTCCACAGAGTACCAGCATAGTCTCTGGGTGAGCCTCAACGTATGTGTATAGCCGGCTGATAATGTTATCCATCTCTCCTTGCTTTATTGACATGTAAGGACTTTTAGGACCTCCTTTATGTCCGATATGATCCAGTCCTAGGTAATGAAGAATCAAAAAATCCCAGGAGGCTGAGCTAGCTAATTCTGAGTCCAAGTGTCTTGTCACATTGTCATCCACTTCTGTGAAATCAGAAACAAAGAAACTCGTTGTTCCATCTGTGTCATCAAAGAAATCAGGGAAAAGCTTGATCCAGGTATCGTCACCGTACATATGGATCCTTTTACCTGCGACTTTAGCTTGTGCAAGCCAAGAATCCTGTGTGGAAAGAACTGAAGAGGTGTCTGACTCAGCTATATTGAGAATTGCGTCCAAGAAACCAGGAACGGAACCGGTGGTCAAGCCTTTCAGACGGGGGAGGGTGACAGTAGGGGGAGTGGAATAACCTGTGAATGGTAAAGCAACACCACGTTTCATCAATTGATGAACATATGTCATGTTGGACTCTGTAGAAAAGACGAAATCCGATCTAAGTGCATCTACAAGCACAAATACCATTCTATCAAAGATCGCTGGCGCTCCATGTAGTTTATTGGATAACCCAGGTAGCACTACTTTATACGGAAATATTCCTTTCGAAAAAATGACCAAACCGACAAATTGAAGAAACAAACAGGCCACAAAGGCCGTGATGTATGCGGCCTTCATAGGTATAAGGTACGAAGAGAAGTTCTAGGGATAGGGTGAGGTGTGAAAAAGGAAGGCTAGAATGATCTAACAGTCTCTACAGCACAAGGTAATAAGAATATCGTACAAATTCATAAATATCTACAAAGGCTCTTCGCTTGGATAGTCCTTCTTGTTAACGGCATCAGAAAAAACGGCTTCTATATGGTCGCAGACTTTGGCAAGATCGTCTAAGCCTTGTTCGAGAGCTTCTATAGCCGAGATCTGCCCGTATGTCTGGATTCGCAAATTCATACACGACTCAGCAGGGTGAGGTATCGAGTAGCCGCAGAATTCGACCTCTGGGTTCTTCATAATAATGTACCGGAGGGCATTTCCTAAAGTATGGTCTTCGTCTTTGATTTGAAAGCTGGCAGCTGTTCCGTCAGCTAGAGCACCCGGTAAAACAACGATCTTATTACTATCGAGTTCAGGAACTTCGATATTAACCGTTTCGTCAACCTCCATCTCCGACATTTCTGCAAATCAGCTGCACAAGGTTGCAGAGAAAAAGTGGTTGTTCCAAACGCAGCTTGGAGTTCGAGTTGTTAGGCCCCCGGGTAACTTAGGGCAACATTCTAACCTAAAACGTGCTTAATCGAACGTACTGTGGCATAAAATCCTACCATTCTCTGAGACTTCCTCACAGGGAAACAATCCTACGGCTTCTGGCATGTTTAGCTGTATCTATTTTATTTGGTTTTCATTTATATTACATGCTACGGCTTCTGTGACTATTGTAGATCTTCTTAGCACAGACGACCGTTTCACAGAGCTGCTATTGAGGCTGCAGCAAGCGGAATTGATCCCTCTATTGAACACCGTTAATGGCAATATCACCCTAGTCGCGCCTATAAATGAAGCATTTCACGGATTAACGGATGTCTCCACTGATATCTTGCGTTATCACATCATTCATGGGCTGATAAATGCTTCTCAAATAGCTTCTGATCCCGATTCTCGAAATTATGTGTTTGAGAGTTACCTTTCCAACTCCGTAAACGGCTCGACTCCTGTTTTGGCTAGAAAAGATCCTCTTAGTCGTGGCCAAGGAGGTGGTGCAATTCTTATTGACGATTCTAAAGTCATAAAATCAGATTGGCGTGCTTCTAATGGTGTCATCCAAGTTGTAGAGACTCTGTTGACTCCCCCAGAGGACTTATGTACTGCTCTTGAATCGCAAGTGGGTGCAGAAATATATATAGACATGTTATCGAAACATATAAACTGCTCTACTGCTACATATTCGACTTTGATCTTGCTAGACAATCCTGCCTTCGCTGACTTCGACATCTACCAAAAAGCTCTTTTCTCATTACCACAAGGAAAAGAAAAGTTGTCTCATCTTTTAAATGTTCATCAGATTGTCTCACCAATATACTCTGGTAATATCTCTTCGGAAGTAGTGGACACTGAAGGAAACAACTTGGAGATTCGACTCAACCAGTCTCATCTGATTCTTAATAACGTTTCCATTTCTCATCCAACGTACACTAAGAATAATGTTGTGATTTATCATACTTCCCAAATGTTGTGTTCTATGCAGTCTTTCAACTATACTCCAATGGATTATATGTATGCGTCAGGAAACGAAAAGTTTGCAGATGAACTAGTCCTGCATGGTTTACATGATTCTACCTGTAACTCATCAGCCTTACAGACTATCCTTGTCCCAAAGTCTGGTAAAATGAATATCGATGAGCTCGACGACGAAATGAAGTCAGGAAGTCTCAAATATCATTTCATTGTGAATAGGCCTCATGGATCAGAGGGACTGCTTGACACCAAACTGACCCCTAAAACCTTAGGTGGTCATTCACAGAAGATACATTACATGAATAATAATGATGGAAAGATGACATATGCTGGTGCGGTATCTTACAGTGACGCAATGAGCACTGTAATATCTGAGATAGTTGTTGGAAATACCACCCTTCAAATCATCGATGAGGATATCGATATCCCAACCTCCCTAGTGAATTCCCTAGGTGAAACTATGAGGGCTACTATTTCTTCTCAGCTGTTTCATGCCATAAAAATGGCTAACCTGAAGTCTACTTCTGGATTCACAGCATTTTACCCTGAGGATAAAGCGTGGGAAAGCGTGGGATTAAACCGGCTCGCATTGTTTCAAAACTCTCACAAACTGAAGAATTTCGCAAAAGAACTTATATTTGAAGGGTTATTTTATTCTGACTCAAAACCGGCTGTGTACACATCACTTTCAGGACACGAACAGAAACTAGAATGGAGACAATCAAACGAAGGCTTGTCACTATATGGAGAAGAACATGATATACACCAAAAAGATATACTTTTTAGGAGTGGGGTGGCCCACTCCATGAGATCTTTTCCTATTATAGAACGCCTGAACATTTCAAGAATGGAGCTAATTTCAGCCAGCGGGTCTGTGCTTTTCGCTGATTTCTTGGACCAACTCAATATCTCTACTATTCTCCATCACAGCCCCTCATACTCTATCTTAATACCAACGGACAATGCTTTACGATATAAAAACATCACTACTGATATCCCATTTCTTGATACCCTGCTTCAAATCCACGTTTTGCGGACAAAGCCTTGGGAAAACTGTCTGAACGGGACCCACTTTACTACTCTAATTCCTCAAATTTCTATATCGGCAGAACTTATATCAGACGATATATATGTGTTCTCTATCCATGGTGTTCTTCCAGGCTCTGCGACAAAATCTCATCAAATCAGAGTTTTAGACCGTGGGTGGACTAGCGAAGGAGCTCAGATCTTGTTGGTAGATACTGAAATTATCCCTGACTGGATGACTCAAAGAGACCCACGACATATCAAACCAGCAATCGCTTTGG
The DNA here is from genome assembly GCA_030462865.1 of Tortispora agaves. NCBI lineage: Eukaryota > Fungi > Ascomycota > Trigonopsidomycetes > Trigonopsidales > Trigonopsidaceae > Tortispora > Tortispora agaves. The sequence goes on from JAKVQP010000003.1 coordinate 185,003, forward strand.
CAATCGGGATAATTGTCGGAATAATATTGCTATCTGCGATACTAATGATCTGCTTTTGCTGTATATTCTATCGATCCCAGAGAAGGTCTCTCGATAACTTGGAATCTCCAGCAGCCGCTATCTTGGCTGCGAGCTCTACCAATAAAGGAGTAAGCACGCTGAATCATGTTGACCCAGAACGACGCCCTCTACTGAATAAGAGAGGCTCGAATCACAAGCCCTCACCTTTGTCGCAGGAAATGCTCGTAGCTAATGGATCTTCGACTTCGGATCATAGGCTCTCAAAACCTGTCCCGACACTGAAAGTCACACATGCAAGTCCATAATGTAATAGAATGACAATTATTAACTTCAGAGGGATATTATAGCAGTGCGCGTGATACAGTGCACCTTTCCATTCCCATTGGTATTAGTTACCCCACATTATACCCCACAGCCTCCTCCGAGCGTGAAACTTCTGACCAATCAGAGAACGTCAATCTTGTCCGATTTCGGGCACTTTAGAGTGTAAAATAAGTACTCGAGGGAGTATATATAATATTCTAGCCCCACAAAGTATATTTACGCACTTACAAAATGACCGAATTCAATATCCTAGTACTTGAGGGTGATCATGTTGGTCCTGAAATTATGGCTCAGGCATTAAGAGTCCTAGAGGCGATACAGGAAGCTCGCCCTGGTGTGAAGTTCAACTTCAATAAGATGCTTTGCGGAGGATGTGCTATTGATGCTACGGGCGTCCCATGCCCAGACGAGACTCTCGAGGCTGCCAAGAAGAGCGATGCCGTTTTGTTTGCTGCAGTAGGAGGTCCGAAATGGGGAACCGGATTGGTACGACCCGAAGCTGGTCTTCTGAGATTGCGAAAAGAGCTCAACCTTTACGCTAATTTGCGCCCGTGCAAGTTTATCTCCGAGTCACTAGCCGACCTCAGTCCTCTGAGACCAGAAATCGTCAAAGGTACGGATTTCATTGTCTTGCGTGAACTTACAGGAGGTATATACTTCGGTGAACACAAAGAAGATGAGGGTGATGGTGTTGCTTCAGATCTTGAGATCTACTCCAAGCCTGAGATTGAGCGAATCACCCGCATGGCTGGTTTCTTGGCTCGCCAGACTAACCCTCCCGGTAAGATCACGTCCCTCGATAAGGCCAATGTCATGGCGTCTGGTCGTCTCTGGCGCCGAACAGTATCCGAAACACTCGACAAGGAATTCCCCGATCTCAAGTACGATCATCAGCTTATGGACTCTGCTGCGATGGTCATGATCAAGGCTCCTACTAGTTTGAATGGCATAATTGTCTGCTCCAATATCTTTGGTGATATAATTTCTGACGAGTCATCTGTCATTCCAGGATCTCTTGGCTTGTTACCATCCGCATCCCTCGCATCGCTGCCCGACAACAACCGCGCTATTGGCTTATATGAGCCTTGCCATGGATCTGCACCTGATCTTCCTTCAAACCGTGTCAATCCGATTGCCATGATTCTTTCTGCTGCCATGATGCTTCGTCTTTCTTTGGGAATGCCAAAAGAAGCCGATGCTGTTGAGGCCGCTGTTAAAAAGGTCGTTGACTCCAAGGATATTGGCGGTCTTGAGATCCGCACTGGCGATTTGCGCGGAAACGCAACTACTACTGAAATGGGTGATGCCATTGTCGGTGTATTGAAAACTCTTCTATAAATACAGCATTCCAGAGCTGCTACGTTATTATATAAAAAGAAACAACAAGCGTAAAGTCGTCAATATAGAAAATACCCTTTAATATTTCAGCTAGATGGAACCGCACCTGTGCTAGAATTGATTTGTAAGTTTTTATCAGTACCAACGGAGAATATACCTGTAGATATCCAGTCCACATCAAAAACTCGATCAGACTTGTCACCATTAGCTCTATGAATTGTGTAGAGAGAAGCCCCCGGAGCTCGTATATCCCAAACTCTAAGAGTGCTATCGTAAGCTCCAGAAACTAGCATAAATTCCGACTCGGGGGAAGGCGCAAGGCAACTTACCATACCGGTGTGGCCATTTAATTGGCCAGATGAAGTGGCTTGAGACCTTGGGTCATGAAGTAAGATGTGTCTGGCAGTAGATCCTACTGCTAGAACTCCTACAGTGGAAAGACTTGTCAATGAGAACAATGGAAAGGAAGTGGTGCAAGTTTCCACAACTTGAGGTGTCAATAAATCCCAGGTTTGGATAGTATGATTCTCGCTAACAGAATATGCGACCGTGGAGTCATTAGGAGAGAATATCAAGCCCGTTAGAGCAGAAGAGCCGACAACTTGACGAACATTATGCGATATAATGGCCTGAGGCTCTATATATTTTTCCTCAGTCTTGGATTTCTTTTTCTTTGGCTTCATAGGGGCTGGCTTTGAGGTGAGCTGCCAAATACCTAACTGACCATCGGCTCCGGCACTGATCATTAAGCCTGCCCTCGCACAAACCTGATTAACAGGTCCAGTATGGCCGGAAAATTGCCCAGTACAGGATTGAGCTGATAGATCCCATGACTTGATTATTCCATCCAAACCTCCACTCACAATAGAATCTGTTGAGGCCCAAGAAAGAGTCTTCACTCCATCTTTATGAGCAGACAAAATTGTCTGCTCATTACCCGAGTAATCCCACGCTCTTATGTAACCGTCGAAACTTCCAGTGACTATACTATCGGTATTCGGAGCAACTGAGGAGATCCAATCGTCATGAGGAAATGAGCCTGTGTGAATCGGAGGCCTTATTGACTGAGAATACTCAATTTCAAGCTCATTCTCGGGAGATAAGCCATTCTGTGTAAGATATTTTTCGAGGCTAGTCTTCAAGAGAGTTCTATCTGAACCAATGAAGAAATCGAAAGGAACAGGCTCTTCGAGGGCCAGTACTTTATTTACTACTTGAGATAATCCATAACGCTTCAGCGACAAAGGAACTAATAAAGGACCATCAGGGACAGCATATTTCTCGTCCCTAGTCTTTAATCGAATACGAACTTGATTTATATCGGACATACTAGCGCAGAATAAACAAAATTTAACACGTTTATAGCCAGATCAGAGAATTTGTCGAAAGTTCATCGATAATTTTTTTGGGGTATTTGGGAGTTTCTGAATGAGCACGGACCCACTATATGGAATTGCAGAGCAATATATCGGATAAGTTCTAATTTCTATGAGATATCAATATTGATAACTAGACTAGAGAAATATAATTTAGATCCTATCATTATTCGACTGTTACTGATTTCGCAAGATTTCGGGGGAAATCTACATCGAAGCCCTTGGACACAGCTAAATGGTAGCTCATCAGTTGCAACGGAATAACATTCAACAAACCTTGCAGACAGTCCACCGTTTGAGGGACTTCCAAAACAGCACCAATGGAATGTTTCCGCCGTAATTCAGACACCATAGCGTCGTCATGATTACAAATAATTATGGGCCGTCCTTGGCGTGCAACAACCTGTTCCAAAGCAGATGCGACTTTAGGGAAGAGAGAGTCCCTTGTAGCCAAAAAGACGATCGGTAAATCTGCATCGACGAGAGCTAAAACACCATGTTTCAGCTCTCCAGCTAGTACTCCTTCCGAATGCATGTAAGATATTTCTTTAATTTTTAGAGCTCCTTCAAGAGCGGAAGCAAACTGGTAGCCACGCCCTAAGAGAAGAAGTGACTTCTGAGACATGAGCGACTTCTTACATAAGGCCTGGATTGTTGAGTCAAGAGACAATATTTCTTTGATTTGGGACGATATGTTATACAACCCATCAATAATTTCTCTATGTCGCGGGAATTTACTAACACGATCTTCTGATAGTGAGAGAGCGAACATCACCAGAGCAATGTATTGAGATGTGTAGGCCTTGGTGGATGCAACACCAATCTCTGGACCAGCATTAATGTGGACACCACAATGAGTTTCACGGGAGATAGATGAACCAACTACGTTCACTATACCGACAGTGAGAGCACCACGCTCCAAGCAGTATCGCAATGCCAATATGGAATCGGCAGTTTCACCGGATTGAGAGACAAACACACAAGTATCGTCTCTGAACACAGGACTTCGCCGATCTAAGAAATCAGATGCCAGTTCCACAGTCACAGGAATTTCAGTGAGTTCTTCAAAGATTGCTCTTGTTGCTAGACATGAATGGTATGAGGTACCGCAGGCGACCATTATTATTCGACGACAACGGCGTATTGTGCTAATATACGATCGTAAACCACCAAGGGTGACAGTGTGATTGTCGAAATCAACACGACCACGCATAGTGTTGATAACGGATTCTGGCTGCTCGAATATCTCTTTCTGCATGAAATGGTCGAATGAACCACGCATGATCTCGTTCAGTTCCATTTCTAGAGTTTGGATACTTCTAATAGTTGAAGCACCTTCCTCTCGCCTGGGACGATGGATATGGAGCTCGCCATCGTAGATATGAGCTATGTCATCGTCTTCAAGGTAGAGCACTTTCTTGGTGTGTTCAACCACAGCGCTAGCATCAGATGCCAGAAAAAATTCAACAGCTATAGGGGAACCATCATCAGATATAAATGCTCTCGATTGAGAGTGACGAAGTGAATCAACTGAGGGAGGAAGAAGAGTTTCATGAGCGAATCCCAATGGGGCAGTTAATCCACTTCTGCCGTTCATTGTTGGGGTGCGAACACTGTTGCCATTAATGCGGACACCATGAAGAGAGTTAGCGATTAGTTCATTAGCAGAAATGGTTCTAAAATCAGAAGCGTTGGGTTTAGAATCTTCTCCCTCCACAGACATTTCAGGGAACTCTACGTCGACAAAATCAACTTTGAGTTTCTTCTCAGTTTTGACACCAATTAAAAGAGGGCTTCCCTTTCTAGTCGCAATTATTTCTCCAGGGTAGTGGACTGATTTGATTAGAAGACCATAAGCACCCTGGAGTTCGCGAAGGACAAGGCGGGCCAGTTGGTAGAATTCGAGATGAGGCCCGCGGTTGGTATCGTAAACATATTTGGCAAGTTTAGCGATGCATTCCGTATCGGTATCGGTTTCGAATATAAATCCCTTAGCACTGAGAAGAGCCTTTATCTCACGATAATTTGTGATAATTCCGTTATGGACGACTACGAACTCTGAATCAGGGTCAGAGCGGTGAGGGTGACAATTAACAGGAGTAGGTTTGCCATGGGTGGCCCATCGAGTGTGAGCAATTCCGACATGGACTTCAAACTCCTTTGATCGATCGGGGTTGTTTTCTTCAATGAAACGACGGAGCTCGCCAACCTTGCCTACCTGCTTGTATGTTAAAACAGTGTTCTTCTCGTCACCATCAACAGAGAGGCCAGAAGAGTCATAGCCACGGTATTCAAGGCGCTGAAGACCCTCAACAAGGGTGTCTAAGATCTCACCCCTGTTCTTATCAACAAGATAATTCAGGTAACCGAATATACCACTAAGTAAGGAGTTAGTTTGATCGCCAGGAAGAACGAGAGTTCGTTAATAAACAATCACAAAAAACTTACCACATAGATGTATAATTGCTTAAACGAGAGGTTAGAGTAAAAAAAATTAGCGGAAAATATAGATATCAGCGCAATAATCTTTATATCGTAAGAAGTGCGCAGAGAATGGTCGGGCTGGAATAAATCTTGTAGGGAGGGAAGGGAGTAAATAGTAGAAGTCGGATTAATATAAAGGCGTGTTAGCCTTCTAAGTTTAGGCGTTGAGCCGTTTCTATAGGGAGTTTTTGCTGCGGTTGAGGCTAGGTGCTAAACTGGGAAAAGGGTAAACATATCAGAACAGACTCTAATTGGCTCAGACATTGGCGAACCCCTCGCTATCCAAAGCCGAGAATGTCGCGATTACAGAGTTTCGCTCGCTTCTATGATTTACTCATTCTAGTTCACACAGAAGTCCCTATATGTTGCTAATTCAGTAAAGGATTGGTCCAGAAGGGTGCTCTCCTAGTTTGATCAATCCAGGGCCGCACTCGGACCTGTGTTAGAACCTCGGAGTTAAAGTTTCGGACCGTTACAACGAATGTTCCAATCGAGGTTCTAGTTCTCCGTATTTCCTGTTTGAGGTATTTCAATGACTAATATTTCGGAACCAAGTGTAGATATCCATCACCACATATCAATATATTATACAAGTCTCGAAACATGAAATTGGACTGTAACTCCAACCCTTGACACAGTAAAGTTCTGCAGCTTAAATCGCAACATACTTCTCCGACTCTTGCGGTAGTCGCTATCCTCATGCATTGTGACATTTGCCCTTCATAAACCCGAGCCGGAATACTCTGCGCATTTCCTCGAATTTTAGATAATTGCTTGCTAAACAGGCTTCCATCGGTCTCTTGAATAGCGGCCCACATTGTGTCCACATCGGTCTTTTCCAGGCCCATAACAGCAGAAACACTTCTATACCGTAAATATCCTGACTCTTTCAGTCTCTGTAGCCATTGTGATTTAACTGCCTCTTTGTCCCGTTTAAGCAATACCATTGGAGGGTCAGAACATAGAAGTGTCACCCTGAACAGCCCCTCAGATCCTAAAGAATCGTACAGCACACCTACTGGAACAGTCCAGTCAAGCACCTCGTTGTCAGAAAACACCAAATACCAGTCATCAACGTTCAGTTTTGCCAGGTCAACATATTCCAAAAAAAACTCACTGATCTCGTTCATATAATTGGGCCAGTACCCGATTCGAGCCATCTTAAGGAAATATAACGGCGGCTTCGCGCCAGCACGGTGACTCCTTTCATCAAGCGCTATCTGCACCGGGACGCTGCCACTGCCCCACACATCTTGCAATCGCATTCTTGATTTCTACAACGCCAGTACTACCTCCCACAGGACGCGGCCTTTATTTGCACGGCTCTTGACCCTACAATGCTGAACAGCGGCTCCTGAGCAGTATATAACCTAGGGTTGGCAGACGACACCCTAAACCTTTCCCTCCCTAACAGAACGTGCAAGAGACATTGACTTTGGGGCTACAACAACCGAGGTATATATCACATCTGGTACATCCTGACTACCTCACATAATGCAAAGCAATGCAATGGTAGAGTGTAGTTGAGATGAGGTTCATATAATGACAGATACCTGGGCAATTAGACTATCTTTACGCTACGGTATGATTAGAATCCATAAACACTAGTAACTGCTTTCAGGAGTCATGCACCCGTTGCTATGGGATCCCCTCGTATGCCTTGCATTAATTACCCAAGCACTATAGACTCCTCCTCGCTCTATCGTCATTCCGATCTTCGTCATTATTTCTCTACGATCTTCTTGCGTGCAATTCGACTACGGTGTCCAAAATTGCGCAGATTATATTCAAATTGACCGCTCTATTGAATTCTCTGGGCTATTAATTAACAAGTGCCTGCTCTTCTACTAAACTGAAGCAGGTATATCCTGGGCGTAATGGTGCGACTCTCCGATACCCAAAACGCTAGGGCCAAATTAGCTCTAGAGTACGACGAGCTCATTGCCCAGTTCTCGGATCGATCAATAAAACGGGTTGGTAACTATGCTCTCGATGAGATCATCGGAGAAGGCTCATTTGGAAAAGTATATCTCGCTTCCCATGTACTTACTGGAACTCAAGTGGTACTTAAAGCCGCTCCAAGATCCAGTATGATGGTCGTGAGAGAGATATTACATCTGCGAAAACTGTTTCATCCAAATATAACCTTCCTTTATGAAACTATTCTGACTGACGACCAAATATTCCTCGCCATGGAGTACTGCCCAGGACGAGAACTATATTTGCATCTATGGAACTCAGGAAGATTCAGCTTTAAACGAACACAAAGGCTGTTTGCCCAAATAGCTGGTGCGGTTGCCTATCTTCACTCTAGAGATTGTGTTCATCGGGATATAAAACTCGAGAATATACTCCTCGACGACAAGGGAAACGCCAAGCTGTGTGATTTTGGTTTTACTCGGCAAATAGAGGCACGCATGTTACTCGAAACCAAGTGTGGTACTATTAGCTATTTGGCTCCAGAGATGTTGAAATCTGGCAACAAGTATAACGGAAAAGCAGTTGATATATGGGCGTTAGGTGTTATCCTATATGCTTTGGTTACCGGCCAATTACCATTCGATGAATATGAAGAAGACGATACTAGACAGAAAATTATTAGTCAGGAACCAGACTACCCTGATTATATACCTCCAGATGTGCTTTCACTGATAAAGCAACTTCTGAATAAGGACGCATGTAAGCGACCGTCCGCCTCCGCCGTCCTCGATCACTCTTTCATAGCTGACCAAACTGTCATGATGAAAAAATTCATTGTTGATCCAGATCCTGTGCCATTTGACTCAAAATTAGAGAGAGAACTACTTAAAAAGCTAAAGAGGTGCCATGTTGATGTGGATGCTCTTGTAGACTCGGTCCTCAATCGAAGATGTGATACCCTATACGGAGTCTGGACACTCACTCTGCATGAGGAGTACAAGCATAAGGCCAGACAGAAAAAGACGAAAAGAAAGATTGGCATTCGATACTCAGGAAATTTAATGCGCAGGTCAATAAGCAATTCTTCCCGACGGTCGAGCGACCCTACAGCCGTTGAGGCCTCTAGAACTGGAATCTTGCAAATGACTACTACAAATAGCTCAACTGGTGCTGTTCCGGATGACAATCAACTCTCTAGACGAAGCTCGCCCGTACTTGATATTCTGGAGCCTGCCCATGTTTCATTCACCGAAACTGACCCGGCTCACTGCAGCACAGAGACTGGATCGCATAATGCCGCAGAAACTCATAAGAAGTCGAAAGTATTATCTGCTATCAGGAAATTTGTTTCACGCAATAAAACATCACCCGCAAGTTCTATTAGGTCGAATTCACCGAGTAATGAAATACCAGCAAAGTCTTCGAAATCCAACGCGAATATTCCTACAACTAATGGAAAGGCCAAAAACGCAAAACCTACTGCTACAACACCAATACAGAACCCTGTGCAGTATAAGAGGATATACAAGAACAGGAGCAGCATTCAATCAGCCATAGATTCAGATTCAGATACTCCGAATGCAGAAGAATCTCATCGAATTTCTCAGGCTTCTCTCGAATCTTCTTTGGATCGTGTGGGTTTGCTGCGGCGCGGCCTAAGTAATGGATCTGTTTCTTCGTCTAAATCTTCGCTATTCAGAGAGTTCTGCCAGTCGGGTGGCTTTGATCCTAAAATATCCAGTTCATCCGATGTTTCGGATACAGAGAGTTCCTTCTCAATGTGTCCTGCCGACCGGAATAATAACCAGCTAGATACAGTACCGAGATCAGCATGGAAGCAAGCAATGAGCACGCAAAGCAGTACTCGCAAAAGCAGGAGTGCAGCGTACGCTATATATGGTAAACAAGTCAGAGGCTCCGCCTATCATCGTCGTTCTCTGAGCCCGTTCTCAACCAGGACCAAGAGGGCGTTCTCTGGACCGCACAAGTCCTTTAGACGTGACATCCCGACTTCGAATGCGGAATGGGTACCTTCGCGTAGGTCTGTTGCACCATCGCAGAATCACGAAGCTATAATTTGTGAAGAGAGCGAAAGCGATTCGGGTAAGAAACCTGCCTCTACTTTTAACGACAAAGTCTTTGCTAGAGTCTCGGAAGACAATGGATTATCAAGCTTCAAAGTGAAACACGAATTTCATGTTTATTCTGATGAGGAATCTGTTGATGATGATGAAGAGGATGATAACGAGGAGGAGAATGACAACTACATGAACGGCAAGAGTAACATGCATCAGCAGCCCTCTATTAATAGTATGGAGAGGCCTAAAATGGTCACCAACAGCTCAGCGGAAATAGTAGAATCTGCGGCTGCCTGATTGAAATTAAAAACACTCTAGAACTTTAACTCTTTAATGATATTTATTTTACATGCATAACCAAGTTTACCATAGACCTTTTCTTCGGGCTTCTCTGCGCAACTTCAACCAATCTCTCGAACATTCTCTATAGGCATCAAAATAGTCCTTGCACATCTTTCTGTCATAATTATTTCTTTGCATACATCTGAGAGACATCTGCGAAGACTCCTGGCAAGGATCATAGAACTCGCTCGGACTCTTGGTTGTCCACTTCTTCCTATGTATCTCGGCCTCCAGGTCTTCTGGATAGAATTTCAGTCTCTCATTTCCTTCGCTATCTCGTGAATTCCATCCTGTATCTTTTGATATCGGGTGGTCCTCATTCTTGGGGTCCTCCTTTCTCTTTAAGAACAGATTCGGCATGACGGTGGTAGTAGCTAGTTTTGGTTGCCCAGATCCCAAAAGCTGAAGTGTCAGACGAGCTGAGAGTTTTCTCCGCAGCACCACAGACTGTAGTTTAGAGGTAAAATGCAACACTTAAACTATGACATAGGTTTCAGATTCTTATAATTAAATGTTTGCGACGCCTGTAGCAGCTATCTGTTGGATCCTCTGAGATCGCACGTCACGTGATATTAAAGTTGCGGGAGAAAAACTCTCGAGAGTTGGATTTTACAGCGACCTTTGGACAATCAGGACTGCTGTACTTTGTTTAGGTCAGTGCGGAACTATGCTACGGCACAATATTAGACAGGCATTACCGAGAAGGTTTATAGTTCACAGAAGCCGAGGTATACATCAATTACCGGTTCTGCCGAGAGTGGATGAGTATCGAGAAACCGGTGTTCCAGGACTATATTCCGTAGAAGGGTTTGCTGCTGCCTGGACGCAATACCAGACCTTTTTAGTAGATAGGCTGTCGGAGCTTACAGCCGGAACAGATTTTGAAGAAATGAACCCGCTGGATATTGTCTTGAAAACAGCTCGCAGCCCGGAAGACTCTGTTCTATTCAATCATGCCAGTCTAGCATTCAACAATCATTTTTACTTATCCGCCATCAACCCACCCCAGGAAAAGCAGAAGCTGCCACAACCTGTCGAGGAGCGATTGGTGAGATCTTTTCAAACGGTCGAGGCGCTGAAGGAAGTTATGATCCAAAGGGCTTTGGGTATCTTCGGCAATGGCTTCGTATGGCTGGTAGAGCTACCGGAGAAAGTAGATATCGGGCGCGCACAACTAGCTGTTATGAATACTTACAATGCTGGTACAGTTTTTGATGAGGCGAGACGCCAGCAACTAGATCTTACAGGTACAGTAAGCCAAGAACAAGCCGAAACGGCTGTTAACATGGTACGAAAGGCACCAGGTGCATTCAACCGAGCTGATGTCCTTCCAGTATTGGCTGTGAATGTCTGGCAATATGCTTTCTTGAATGACTATGGACCTGCTCGCAAGAGAGAGTTCCTTGAAAACTGGTGGAACACCATAGATTGGAACGTAGTTGGACAACGTCTATTTCCAGGTACACCTAGGTCTGCAGGGCTTGTCTAAATATCAATTTGTATAGAGTCAATGAATTGATGTCTTTTAACTTTCGTTTACTTTTCTGTAGATTGTGTTGGTCGGTAATATGTGCTGAAACCTTAGCTACGCCTGACTGGGAAGGGAGTTACACCCGTAACTTTAAGATAGCAATCCCTCATTCTCTGAGGAAACTTCCTAGCTTGCAGAATGGCACAAGTTAACCCTGTGTCACAGTCTTCTTTTACGAAAAATCATGAGATTTATGACAAAGTGAGGCCTTCGTTTAATAAGATGGGGGTTAAGTTTCTAATTGATGAACAGATGTGCCTAATGCCAGGGGCCAAAGTCATTGAGATAGGCGCCGGTACCGGCAAGTTCACAGAACTACTTGAACCTTATAGATTGGATATATTGGCCGTCGAACCAAGCGAGGGCATGAGAGAAAGTTTTAGGAGACGATGTCCTAATGTGGACATTGTTGACGGGAGCGCACAAGAGATTCCTGCTGAGGATGGAGTTGCCGATGCTGTTCTTGTAGCCCAGGCGTTTCATTGGTTTGCGAACCGCGAAGCTGTAAAAGAGTTCAGAAGAGTTCTTAAACCAGGTGGATACCTTGGAATTGTCTGGAATATGGAAGATATGGACGAAGCAAGCGATCTGCAAAAGAAGCTAGTTGAGCTGATGTGGTCGTATGATGGCCACGTTCCTCAACAACGTCATAACAAGTGGCCTCCAGCTTTGACTGACTCTTCTGATATATTTGAAATTCCCTATCACGAGAAAAGGTTTAAGTCCTCACTTATGATCCCTAAAACCAGTATGTGGATGCACATTCTGTCGCGGTCATATATAACTGCCTTACCTGAAGACGAAAAACAGAGACTCAAGGCAAAGGTCGAAGAGATACTAGCAGATGCACCTGATGTAATTGAGAATAAGATCTACTTGTTGGTGGTCTGGACTCGAGCTATATAAAATATCTTCAGTTTGCCGAGTGAGATTTGGTCCACTATATCGCTTAATAATGGTCATGAAACCATCGTTAAGCCATTTCAACTTTATTCCTGGAGGGAATCTATCGGTATACTGACTATATAGAACTCTCGGGACCTAAGACTGGGATACCGTTTGTTTCACTCGCTGAAACTCGCCATGTGCGTATCACAACTCCTGCAGTTCTGATCATTAACTACAATTGCTTAACACTTGAACTGCATGTAATGCTAAGAAAATATCTACAGCATAGCTCAGAAACAATAGCGCACTACACAAAGCATTGCTATTCTATAAATCTAAGACCAGCTTAACGGATACTCGCATAGTCCATAGCTGATTCAAGGCATTGATTAGCAAATTTGATCTTACCAATCATAGAGTTGAATCTGCATAGAATTGCGCTTTAGTCCCTTCAGATTAGATCAATTGACCACTTTTTGAGAAGTAGGACCCTGAATGTAACTCAGAAAATCTCGCGAAACGTACTTATAAGCAGCTTTCCTGATTGAGCCGCAGATTAGTCCCAAAGGCTTAGGCTGGACGTATGCTCAAGCCTATTGGCTAGCTGATGTCTCAAGACTTTCCTATTGGCTAACATTTACTTCTCCACCTCTGACAATATAGTGCGATTTGAGGTTCCATAACCTTAACTTGCTTGCAACAACGTGAACGATTGCATAAACTCAAAGATTGAGAGGAGGTGCTTTATAAAGCTCATCTAAACACCGACTTGCTCTTTTTTTTTGACGATCTCAGAATTGTTTCTACTGATTTAACCCGACTGTATAATAATTTAATCAGAGCTATTCTAAGCTCTGTATCCTGTCCTGTAACAACTACCCTCTTTTCGGGTCCCTCTTCATTGTTATCTCCCTGAGTAATCTTGTTTCCGTGGATCCGCTTTAATCCCCCGACCTTGGATAGCAGGTTGTAAATTAGACCTATTTTGCTTTGGTTTTTTCTGTGTTCATGGAAGGTCATACAGACCCGCTGAATAAGCCTTCGACTAGGCATCGCTTTGACACTTTGAGCGATAGGCTCAGCTCGTCGATGAACTCTCGGAATCACCCTTCTGTTCCCTACACGGAGGCCTATCGGGCTTCACAATGGCTTCACTCTTCTAATGAGGAGACCCCGATCTCCCCGCTTCCGCTACCTGCCACGAATATTTATAGCCCATCAAGTGTCGCAGGTAATGTTATTTCCCCAATTTGGCCTTCATATCCTTACTCCACATTCAAGTCTGCTGACTATTTAAAGAACCAACAATCAGTAGATCTGTTCAAGCCTAACGCTAATAATCTTCTGGGATCTTCGCAGCTCTACGACCTTCCTACTCGTTCTACTGCATACCCCGACTTTCGCTATAAACAGAGACAACTTTCCAATTCATGGATTCCCTCAACTTACGTCCCTTCTCGGCTATCTGAGGCCACAAAGGAGATAGAAATGCAGGGGAACCTACAAGGTCTTGATATAAACGACACAACTTCTTCCTCGGAGGCACTTGATTCTACCACTTATTCCAGTACTACATCAACTTCGCCTGATTCTGTTCCCTTATCTAGCTTTTCGAGCGGACAAACAGAGAATGCTTCCAGTGTTTCAGCTGCAACTCTTTCTACTAAACTTATTCAGAATCTACCTCCTGCGAACTCAGGATTCAATTACGACTGCTCCCGTAGTTCAAGTGGATTTGGCTCTGATAATGACGGAAATCTCGATGGCCTGGAAACGAATTATGCTCCCGGCAGCTCATTAAGTGAACAACTAAGAGCTCGTACTGGAAGCATTACCTCGCAGTACCCCCTTCGAGTAGGCGAAACCACAGCTCCAATATCAGCATCGAGATGGGCTAGTGTGTTTGAAGGCCAGGGACTTTCGCGCATTGAACCGTCTTTCTCCTCTACCCGTTCACCCTTTGAGGATGTACTGATTGATTCATTTCCTTCTCAGAATTTCTTGCGTCGAAGTCCAAATGTGAATTCAAGCGAGATACCTATTTCGTTGACTGATTACTCACAATATACCAACCTACCCCCTCCAGGGTTTTTGAACTCTCCTGCCAATGGTAATGGTAACTCAGTAGTAGCGAGTGCACACTTAATGACTTATAACACTGCGTTTAATGGGCATGCCACAGGTGGTATGTCACCTAAAGAGACTACCAAGGTTTTTGCAGCGGAGAACACTTCATTTACAGCGTCTCCTACTAGTCCCCCAAGTGCAGTGGTTGGTGAGACGTGTTTAGTTAAGCCGGTAAGAGGTACCAGGAAAAGTAAAGACAATGATACAGAAAGGCACACAGGGAGCCATCGTGGAAGATACACCGACGACGGCAAAACTTCTGATAGAAAGACGGCAAACACTCCTGCTTTTAAGGCATCAAAGTATGTCAAAGTTGACAATTTAATGGCCGCTCTAGATAACCTTCCAGACGTGTGTAAGGATCAATTTGGATCTAGGTATATCCAAAGCAAAATGACGTCCCTCTCTCAGGAAGAGAAGGCTGAATTGTTTAATAGGATAGACAATTACGCATTTGATTTGATGTCTGATGTTTTCGGCAATTATGTTATTCAGAAGTTGTTTGAGTTTGGGAGCCCTAGTCAACGCAGTAGGCTTTCGCGACATCTGGAAGGAAACATGGTTACTCTATCATTGCAGATATACGGGTGCCGTGTTGTTCAAACTGCGTTTATGTACCTGAGTAATGCAGAACGTATCAAACTTACAGCTGAGCTGAAGAATGATGTCATCCGATGCTCCAAGGACCAGAATGGAAACCATGTTATCCAAAAGATAGTCGAGAATGTTCCACCTTCTGAAACCAAATTTATTCTAGAAGCTTTTAGAGGAAAAGCTGCAAAGCTTGCAGTGCATGCGTATGGATGCAGAGTGATTCAGTGGGCGTTGGTGTACAGCGAGCCTGATGCCAGACAAACTATTCTGGAGGAGTTATTCTCTTCTATATATACACTTGTGCTAGACCAGTTTGGCAATTATGTTGTTCAGCATATACTGGACAAGGGATCGAAGCAGGAGCGGGAGTTTATATTGGATATTGTGGCTGACAATCTGGTTCAATTTTCTAAGCATAAGTTTGCGTCGAATGTCGTGGAGAAATGTTGTATATTGTGCGACCAGCGAAAGCGAAGTGCAATAATTGACCGCATTTTGATAGGTGGTAGCAGTACTGAGCAAATGCCTCTTTACGTTATGATCAAGGACCAGTACGCGAACTACGTGATCCAGAAATTAGTTGAGATATCGTCTGCTACTGAGAAAGATCGGCTTGTGAGTGCTATTCGACCACTTTTGGATCAACTAAGGAAGAATTCTTCGGCTAAACATTTGTCTTCTATTGAAAGACTTGTAGCTGAAGCTTAAGGCATATGGAATATTTTACAGATACTGCGTAGTACATTTATATTAGAACTGTAGCCAATGCAATCCCGCCGGAGAAGGAGACATTCACTAAAGCCCGAACTCCCAATCGATGATTCACTTGATACTTTCCACATCATCGATCTACATCAAGATCGCGGAGATAAGCATGAAACGGTCTGGCGAAGCCTTGCTTGGCGAATTGGAGGATGCATTAAATTGCAGTATTTGTAGTGATGTCATGTGTGAGCCTGTGACCACAAGTTGTGGCCATTCATTTTGTCATCAATGTTTATTCTCATGGTTTAACACGGCAGCTTCTTGTCCACAATGCCGGGAAAACCTTCCGGTGCCCCCAGCCAGGAATATTGCCCTGCGGGAATGCGTTATGATACATTTCAAAATGCTAGATTTGTGGAAAGCTAGTGATAAGGAGGCAAGACAAGAGCGAATGAATACAGCAGATCAGTTTCTTCGGAAGGCTATGACCGACGGTGGGCTATTCCACAACTTTACGCCATTTTCATCAGCTTTTTATGATACAGAAGACGACGTGCTTCGATGCTTAAGGTGTGGGTGGGAGCTAACGGAAGAGGGAGACTGTTCTAGATGCGGGCTACATTTTGAACCAAACGAAGAGTATGTGCCAGATGATTCGGAGTATGAGTCAGGCACATCTTTTGAGAGAGGATCACATAACTCAAATTTAATACGTATAAGAAATCGTCATACGGACTTAGCTGATGAATCTCGTTCGTCAATGTTCCTTACCTCAGCGCTTCGTGATGACGATACTGATTACGAAAGAGACTCGTTTGTCGCCAGTGATAACGAGTCCGTGGGTGGCTATTATAGCACGGAAGAGATAACTATAGATAACCAGGATTCAGAATCGTCATATGATGAAGAGGAGGAAGAAGCTGTACCGCAGATGCGGAGACCTCTGAGATCAAGAGGACATATAGTAGTATCTGACGACGAGGACGAGATAGACACTCATGGGAATGATGTTGACGAGGTGGAGCTGGTGAGCGATGATGCCTCTCAAATATCAATCGATGACTCAGGTTATAGACTGGACGAATCTCCAGTACAGGAATCGATGGATGAAGATGCGGCACAGACTAGTTTCTACAGCCCAGAATACTCACCTAATGACAGGCACGATACACCTAACTATGGGGCAATGAGCCCGTATTAGAATTTCTGAATACATGAGGTCGATGAAATTTCGTTATAAAGAAGGGGTAATTAATTACAGATGCGGTAAATACCATTTATTTACTTCGCCAAGCTCTAAGTCGTATGTCCCAAATATTGCACTTATCCTGCACCTTCCACAAAAATGAGTCCCTCGTTACTGGTCTCTGCTCCCGGAAAAGTTATTGTTTTTGGTGAGCATGCCGTTGTTCATTATCAGGTATGTTTTGAACTTGAATCGCATATACAAACTGTCACCGCTAACAATATAACGTAGCCCGCCATATCTGCCGCTCTTTCTCTTCGTGCTTACCTTCTTGTTGAGCAGCCCTCAACTTCATATGACTCAGTGTCTTTGACATTTCCAGATATTGGTCTCGATAAAACGTGGAAGCTTTCCGATATACCGGTTGAGGTAGTTCAAGATTACGGAAGTGAAGTTCCTACCAGCCTCGATCCAACAGTGGTAAAGGCCTTGAATAGAGTGTTGACTGACCTTGCTGGTGAGCCAATGAAACACAAAGCCGCATTTGCTTTCTTGTATCTCTACTGCATTATATGTAAACCATTTGCTAAAGGTGGTGTATTTGTTTTACGATCTACTATTCCTGTTGGCGCCGGCCTTGGATCATCTGCTGCGGTGTCCGTTTCCATATCTGCAGCGTTGCTCATGCTATCTAACAAGATTCCTCACGGTAATATAACTATGAATGATATAGGGGATGAAGCACTAAGGCTTATTAATGCTTATGCCTTCTTGGGCGAAATCACCAATCACGGTAGCCCTTCTGGCATCGACAACACAGTTGCTACTTACGGGGGTGCAGTGAAGTTCCAGCGCTCTAAAGCGTCTAAATCGACGTGCCAGCAGATACCTAACTTCCCGCCTCTTCGTTTAATTCTCACAGATACACGCATACCCAAAAGCACGGCCACTTTAGTAGCCGGCGTACGTTCTTTAATTGAAGACATGCCTGAGATCGGAAACACCCTTATTACAGCTATTGGTGCCATCGCTTCCGAAGCTTATGATCTACTTTCTAATTCAGAATGCTCTAAAGAAAACTCTGAAACTTGGAATAAACGTCTTCAACATCTGTTTCGAATAAACCATGGCCTACTTGAAGGACTCGGTGTATCGCATCCCATGCTTGAAAGAATACGCTTATCAAGCATCGAGAATGGTGTCGGAGAAACAAAACTAACCGGAGCTGGTGGTGGAGGATGTTCTATAACACTTGTTAAACCAGATGTTGATCCAGCTAACCTTGAAGCATTTAAATCAGAGGTCCGCGATGAACACAATTTCGAGGCCTTTGACGGAATCTTGGGTGGTCCAGGTGTCGGATATATACTGCAAACTGAAAAAGAACCTACATCACTGTTTGACCGTGAGTTGTTTTGCGCTTTGAAGTCATCTGAGGATATTATTGATCATTTTGGTGTTAACGACGGTATTCATTGGCGCTATTGGTAAGAATTATTTTTACGCAATTCGCAGTGCTTACTTTAATTTGGCTTATTTAGTTTAATAATTCGATATAAATTTAATATATGAGAACATCACATTCCTCTATTGAATATTACACGAGAGATCAAGGATCCATCAGGACGCTTCAAGTGCCGGAATTCAGGTTCTAACTTGCTGGTGAGCATTACCTTCTGTTGAGGAAACACGCCTAAAGCAAAGGGTAGAGCAGCAAAAGAAGTAACAAGAATAAGACCTAAATTAGTGCATGTCACAGCAAAGTTTCCTTTGCCTTTCAAGAAGGATTTTTGCATGCGGACCAAGATCAATGGTGGAATAGCCATGACAGGTGTGGCATTAATTACTCTGCTCACTGCGGTCTCTGCTACGGCATGAATCGCAGCAGTGCGTGATTTACCTAAGCTAGGTGTATCCGGATTGATTTCAGTATCTGCATCGTACACCGAAATACCTTGTCTCATTTCCTCGCTGCGCATGAGGAAGACATTCAACATGCTGGCCGTAACAACCGCGACAAATGGAACTAACCGGCCCATGATAAGCCTAGCATTTGGATTAATATTCTTCAGCCTTGGCACGAGTGCGTTTAGTCCCACGGCAACCGAGCAGGAAGCTGAAACAGCTAGTAAGTACGATGTTACAAGCTGTTGAGTGGTTAAGATATGAGACTTGTTCGCGTTCGCTGTATTGACTGCAACATTCAGGGACTGATTCGCAATGTGCCAGAACATGGTTCCAAAAGTTTTTAAATTTGGAGTAAGCATTCCTGCTGTTACCACCAAATTTGAAAGCACATAACATGACATCCTAAAGGGGAGCAGTACCGGCTTGCCAGTATCTGGATGCAACGTCGAGTCCAAGACCCTTTTGGCGTGCCAAAACTCCTCTGTTGGCTGAATAGATTTGTCATTACGATATTTGAAGATAAGATCCTTTGCTTCAGAGAGCTGTTTTTTTGTGACTAACAACATTCTATACTCGGTTAGTGGCCTGCAGTTACAATATTCGATGACACCACTTACCTCGGATCTGAAACCTCGGCACAATGCCTGACCCGGCCCCAGTATGTATTTAAATCATACTGTGATTCAGGTAATGGTCTAATTCCAGGTACTGATGAAGCCATTCCTGTGGTAGTAAAGCTGTAATTCTCCGCACAGGGTTTTTTTGAGCTTATTACCTGTAAATATAAAGTTTTATTTAAACATGCCAGCGTGTTTAGCTCAGATAGTAGCCCATGTCGTAGTATTACACCCACGGAGTCTTAATATGTATAGAAATCTTAGACAAAATATGTAGTTAAATAGTATGGGTGATTTAGATCTCTTGATTTAGGTGTGAGCTGTCACTATGTATTACATTAGAGGTATAATAGGCTTTAAACGTTACAACTGCTCTACTCCCAATTATAGAAACCAACAATGGCCCTCCTCTCAATGACCCACACTTAATGGAAAGACTCAAGGTGATTCTTCTTCTAAGTTTCCACTTACGCGGCAATGATTTTGGATTGGAAACAGTATAACTATTCGGATATATCTCCCATTCCGCAGGATGACGGACTTGATCCACTCTGTTCCATTATGTATACGGACGAGTACAAAGAGCTTTCTGGACTCCTTCGAGCGCTAATGTCTGCGTCAGAAGCTTCTGACCGAGCACTCGCTATAACATCAGCTGTGATAAATATAAATCCTGCGCACTACACCGTATGGGCCTATCGGATTGACATACTCACTGATACTAGCCAGACGTTTGATGAAGAGCTGGAATGGCTAGAATCGGTAGCTGAAGCTCACCCTAAGAACTACCAGATCTTGCATTATAGATCTAACTTGCTAGGGAAAATGGAACTGAATCCTGCAGATATTAATGCTGAATGCCTGTTCATTGAACAGATGTTGCTATCTGATGCCAAAAACTACCATGCTTGGTCGTATCGCCAATGGCTTGTAGATACATATGAGCTCCGGAAAGATCCTTATATTGCGAATGAATTGGCTTTTATTCACAGGATGCTGGAAGATGATATCAGGAATAATTCAGCTTGGAATCACCGGTTCTATCTTCTTTTTGGTATTACATTAGAACCGGCTACTTCTGAAATGAAAGAGAAAGCTGAAGAGGAGATATTATATTCTCAGGCTGCTATTAATATAGCCCCTGAAAACGCAAGTCCTTGGAACTATATGTCTGCAGTCATAGAAAAAGTTGGCTTATCCTTTCAAATAATCGAACGGTTTTCCTTGAAATTTGCCGACGTATTCGGAGCTAGCTCAGATTTAGAACCTGTTATCACTTCAACTCATGCTTTGGCTCTGCTTGCAAAAATATACGAGCGAACAGATTCCACTAAGAGTGTGAAAGCCTACAATCTTCTGGCTAAAAATTACGATCCAATTAGAAGAGCTTACTGGGAATATCGTTCTAGCCTTTTACCCGCTGTTGATTAGAGATTCTACGAGCACATATTTTATGTGATTTAATCTTATTGAGAATAAAATTCCGTTAGGTTTAAAACAGCCAAGATATTCAATATGCTGCTGGTGGCAAGATTGACCTTATTCCATGTTCTGTAAAGTTATATTGAAAACATCATAAGGCAGTTGTGACCGTCAAGGATTGCGAATGTATCAGCAATATGGGGGGGAGGTGATCGCAGAGGACTTTTAGCTCAAAGACGTAAGACGATGAGTCATCAGAGCGTTTTCCTGTACCTTGTAGTGGGAGCGGTAGAGTGGAGAAGATAACAGCGGTTTTATCACTATGTCTCCTCATAGCTTCATTAAGTATAATATGCTGAGCAATAGCCGGTATCTCGTTGAACGTGATCCCGTAGTATTTTGACCTTTCTGCGTGTACATTATTGCTAGACGCTCGAGAAGCCGGTCTCGTTGATGCTTCACTTGGGTTGGCATCAGTTGGTCCAGCAGTAGCCTGATAATTCGACATATCAGTAGAAGAGCCAGGATTGGGCAGAAGAGAAGAATCTTCCTTTTTGTCAGGACTAGTTATTCCTAATACGTTATCAGTAGAGTCCGGGCGACTTGCAGGCCTACTGAACGATATAGTTGGGTTAAGGCCATCGTCACAATCTGCGTTGACAGTAGTGCTTGGAATAGTGTCCGAAGAAAACATAGGCATAGATCTTCGAGAAACTGCCACAGAAGATTTGCTTCCAGATCTACTGACACGGCTACCGTTATTGCGCGACCCCGAGCTTCGTCCAAGTATAGGCCGCGATGCAATTGGTGGGACCTCGTCATGAAACTCGCTGTCTGAAACAGAAGTAACACGATTTCGGAAAATACGAAATATGTCCTGCTTCGACAGTTTTCGATCAGTTTCTTCCATCTCTGTCTCAGAAAACGCATGCTGGTCATTATTTATACCGTTTACATCAGTTTCAAAGTCAGTTTGGCCTAAGGTATGATTGTAGTAATCTTCATCAGTAAATTCATCATCTTCGTCGGCTTCGTCAGAAGATTCGTAATCATCAGCATCAGGTAGCATTTGTGTCCGAATCTGATACGATCCCGAAGGTAGGGTAGTTTGAGATACTGGCTGCCTGTCGATGACTTTTGACGGCCGCCGCAATTGACTTCTTATAGTGCGGTTGCGCCCAGAATGAGCATGAGATTTGTAGGAAGATAAAGATCCCGAGGTTGCGCGAGATTCTTTCTTAATCTTTTCTCTCGCAGCTTTAGTATCGTGCCACCACTGTACATCGGCCAATAACACATCAAGTTCTCCTGATGAGTCAGGCATTCCTCTGATTATGTGATTGTAACTGTTTAATGACAGTTCCGAGAGGCATAAAACAATAACTTTGGCCCTTATTCGAAGGGAGCGGAGAAGTTCGGATATTCTCACAGTTTCGTCCTCCACATCCTCAGAGAATTCCACAAACACTATAACACGCAATATATATGCCTTGTGCCAAGCATCAACTGAATGCAAGATCTGTCCCATTTGTAATATAAGACTGTAAGTGTCAAAATTCGTGGTCATAATATTCATTTCGCGGCTAGGATCGAAAACCTGGGCACTCATTTGAATGGGCCAAAGGTCAATATACTTGTTTTTGAGATTTTCACCGTGAGTGTTCTTCTTTTGTGCCCAATCAAATCTTCTTGTCGGTCTTGGTATCTCCAAATCCGGAAATCCTTTTGCTATGGCTATGTCAAGGCGCATTTTCAAGAGTGATTCTATCATTTCCACCCATTCCGTCACCTTGACAGGATCTTCCAGTCTACAGAAGTCCGTAGGTAAAGTAGATACTTCAACTACAGTATCACTGGAAGAAGGGAGAGCCTTGTGGTCAGATTGAGATGTATCGGTGTCTTGGGCAGATGTGCGTTTCCCCCTACGTAGGTATTTGTTTCTGGTTTCAAAGAAGCCAAGAACGGCAATATTTGGTTTCATACCACCAAGTCCAGAAGAGAGCGCAATATCTCTCACACCCCATACAATACTAGGCGCTGGTAATATTTGAATAAAGGCCTTTATCCCACTCATATCTCGCAACTTAGTCCAACAACTACGCTGAAAGCTTATATCGCGATACCACTCATCTGAATCAGCTTCATCCTTTTTGACTATCACAGCATGTCCAAGCACATATAGAGACCCCTTTTTAAGAGCATTACAGAACAATATAAGATTCCAACAAGTACGAGGCTGATCAACGAGAAGCAAAATCTGCGGCCTCCAGAATTTTACATGATCTTGGCGGAGGCGGAGCAGGTACTTGCGAACTTGATGGTAAATCAGAGTTTGAGAAACGTCGCCCCAAGGCTTTGGCGGAGAAAACATATGAATAAGCAGAAACAAAAATATTTCAAGGCAGAATGCAGCTGTAGCAGTTGCACCATCACATATATACATTGCAACAAAAGATGCCAAAGCGCCTGCAAGCGCAGTTTCCCAATTAAACCAACGAAACAGAGGTCTGAAATTTGGGGCACTGGATATTTTGAGCAAAAAGCAAGCCAAGTTGGTAATCAGAAATGTCAGGAGGAAGGACATAGTGATAAGGCCAGCAATCTGATTGATGTCAAACAGAAGCGTGATCTGGCAAATAATATAAGACAGGATTATAGCACGCAAAGGCCCAGAAGATGTCTCTTTTGCAAAAAATCCATTATCTCCTAGTAAATGATCTTTAGAAACAGCAGCTAGTACATTAGCAGCACCTATTATACCGACAATGGCGGAAAATAGCGAGGTGCTGAGTTCACCCAGTAGAATTATGGTCTTTGATAGAGCAACGGTTTGCAATACTTGGACATCTTCGTGAAGTATTTTCCGGGGAATAGATGAACCCATAGCCAATATTACGGAGAGATATGCCAAGAAAGTGAGGAGTAAACCCCATAAAGTACCGCTAGGAATAGACCTAGATGGATCCCTGAGTTGACCGGACATGGAGGCCCCAGCAAATATACCAGCAGTAGAGGGGAAGAATATACCAAAGATATGCCTGAATGTTTCATTATGAGGAGATAAATCAGAACCGGCGGCGCCTGAGGTAAAATGTGGCCAAAAGTTTTCGGAGAAGGTATTCCAATTGATGCCTGGGTAAAATAGATCAGTCCCAGGGATATAGAAGGGGCTCTTAAAAATTGCTGACACTATGATAGAAACTGTAGAAATAGATAGAATAACGAACAGAATGTAACCAGCGTTAGAAAACACACTAGATCCAACGGCGCTTAGGATAGTACACGCGACCAGCAAGATAGTCGAGTAACAGAATTCCCACCATTTCCCTTCTGGCAACAGATGGCTCATTCTAGCCTCGCTTGATCCAAAATTAAACATCAAAGGCTCGCAAAAACCTGCTACATTCATTGCAGCATTGAACACTTGACCAAGATAGAACACTATTCCTATACTGCCGCCGAATTCGGGACCCAGGCTCCTGGAAATCATGTAGTAAGTACCGCCCCCGCGGACTGTTCCATTAGTGGAGATCGCAGATATAGATAAAGTTGTCAGCAAATTGACAGCGTATGACGTGCATAGGGTTAATATCATTCCTAGGATTCCTAACTGCCCTAGCATGAAGCCATATCGGAGATATACGAGAATAGATAGAACATTGAGCGTTGTAGGAATAAAGACGCCTGCAAAAGTTCCTAGTTTGCTCATTCCACAAAAATAGCGTCAGAGAATCAAACTTCTACAACAGGCAGATTTGTTTATACAAATATCTGACTGCGTAGGGCGATAATCTGCGAGTTAAAGAAACTGAGGAAAACTATGATCCGCTGATAAGGTGTTGTCGATCGGCTGATTAAGTTTATCAAATACATAAGTTAAGCTTCCAAACACTATGGGATTTCTGATTTGGGTTCAGGGGCCAAGACTAGATCGATAAAGGATGATGTCCGCTAAAATTAGCATTAATCTGTAACCAGAGATGAGCAATTTTTAATAGTATGTCGGCGCATTTCTAGTTTACATTTTGCAGCAGTTGTGTCAACAAGGCCTACTAGCAAGTCTGACTCGATGCATTCGATGAGTCGCAGCACAACTTTAATTCAGAGCATCACGCTCCTGATTGGCTAAATTCTTGCTACGACGTCCTACTTCTGGCTCATTTAAGATTTTTTGTATTCCTCCACAGAATAGCTGCAACATATTAGCGGCCAAAAGCACTAAAAAGAGGCTACAAGCTTAATAGATACAATTTTGTACCAGTGGCTATTTAGATTAAAGAGGATCTGAGTTCCATTGATTGCTGATTATTCTTTCTTCTTAGTTGACCGATTTAACACCTCAACCGCTTTCGTTCCTCTCTGCATTCCTTCTTGATAGCCTTAGGTGTGATCAATACCCATTTTTCTCATACAATCATCCGAACTAGCAATTTTGTGCAAAATGGATTTGAAAAAGGCCTCTCGAAGGGTATCCACCACTCAAAAACTAGGATCGCCCGTTCAGTCACCTCCGATCGCTACAAGCGTGTCTCGTGCCACGCCTTCGATTGTAGGTTCTGTTGCCCATTCTTCGCCCTTGTCCTCATCGGCAAATATCCAATCGAGCGCTCCGGAGAATTCAAATGGACATTCAAGTGCTATTAACTTTGGATCTCGTGAACCAGTAGAAGTATCTAAGATATCAAGGCTGTCGGAATCGATTCGCAGCGCGGGGCAATCCTTTGTTCCCGAATTTGCCAATTCCGTTACATCTTCTCATCACGCTATTGAACCAAATCCTTCTTCCTTAGGAGTGTCGCCATCCGTCCATTCTGTGGACGTGCATAACCCTGATCCTGAAGTCGTGAAAACTGTCGGCCGCCATTTGGTGGAACCACAGGAAAAAGACTCCGACCACCCTACGTCCTCGGACCAGTTTGTCCCGAGCTCAGCTATTGAAGGACAGTTTGCAGATCTTCGTCTTCAAGGTGGTGATATTACCCGGGAGCTTTACAACTGGCAGAGATCTCATGAGCCAGAGTCGGGTTCGTCCAAACCAAGACGCGCTCGATCAGTCTCCCCAAAACCTAATGCTGATTTAGGGGAAATCCATGCACAGGAACTTAGGGTACCTGGAGCTTTCCGTAGAGATTTTATCTCCTCCAGAAACCGCGGCTACTCTGGTGATCCGGAATCTACGCCACAGCCTAATGAGTTTTTAACGAAAAACTTCATCGAGTTTCTGACGCTCTACGGCCATTTTGCTGGTGAAGAACTAGAAGATATCGAAGATGACTACTCATCTATACATGAATATTCCAGAGCCCAAGATCTCTCTGCTGATGAGCATACAGGTTTGTTGTCTCCTCAACGGCATCGTACGCCGAAATCTTCCGCTGGGAAGCCATCATCATCTGCCAAAGCTATTCTTCTTCTTCTCAAAAGTTTTGTAGGCACCGGAGTGTTGTTTCTCCCCAGAGCCTATCTGAACGGAGGATTATTATTTTCCTCTATCACTCTTTTATTTGTGGCAGTGGTGTCGTACTATTGTATGATTCTACTGGTGAAGTCTAGAGCCGCAGTTACTGTAAGCAGTTATGGCGATATCGGAGGTGTCCTCTACGGCAGGGGCATGAGGTTTATGATTTTGTTCTCAATAGTGATTTCTCAAATAGGATTTGCTTCTGCATACATTGTTTTTACATCCGAGAACTTGCAGGCATTCATAATTGCTGTCACAAAAGATCACATTGAAGTCCCTTTAATACGTCTTATACTAATTCAATTTGTGATATTTACTCCGTTGGCCATGATTCGAAATATATCCAAACTTTCAGGAACTGCGTTAGTTGCGGACTTTTTCATTCTTTTGGGTTTACTCTACTTATTCTACTACTCCGGGTATATTCTCTTGACGGATGGCATTGCAGATGTACAACTTTTCAATAGATCAAACTGGCCTCTATTTATAGGCACAGCCATTTTCACGTTCGAGGGAATTGGATTGATTATACCCATACAGGAAAGCATGATGCATCCTGAACAGTTCCCTTCGGTTCTACTTTTAGTAATGGCGATAATAACTGTTGTATTTGTCGCCATGGGAGCTGTATGTTATGCTGCTTTTGGGTCATCAGTGCAAACGGTGGTTTTGCTGAACTTCCCTCAGGATAACAAATTTGTTAATGGCGTTCAATTGTTATATTCCGCTGCTATTCTACTATCTACACCTTTGCAACTTTTTCCTGCTATCCGCATAATGGAGAACGGGCTATTTGTTAGAAGTGGTAAGTACAACCATTACATCAAATGGCAGAAGAACTTGTTTAGATTTGGTGTAGTGATATTGACTACGTTGGTTGCATGGGGTGGAGCAGATGATTTAGATAGATTTGTGGCCATTGTCGGCAGCTTTGCATGCATACCATTGGTGTATATATACCCCCCTCTTCTGCATCTGAAAAGCACACCTGGACCTTTGAATATTGTCAAAGGAATAGATATTATTCTTACTATCGCGGGAATGTTTGCTATGGGGTATACCACAGCTTTGACCCTTCAGAGTTGGGCTGCTGGAGAGTAATGAACAAGAGGAAGATATTAGCAGACTGGGTTTCCACAAAAGCTTATGACACTAATGCGACCTCTGAATGAACCAATGCCAGAACTCTGAAATGTCATTATTCATGAAGTGATTGTAGTCTAATTTTTACTGATTCTTTGAGTCCTCTCTTGTCGTAAAGTCAAAAATAACCAAAACGTTGAACTCATATCGAAGAACATAAATGACATCAACAAACCATTACGGAATTCCGGAATGATATCGAAATAGCCAGCTATTAAAACTGAAAATATCAGCAACATTCTAAAAGGGGTTATTGCTTCAAAGTATCCATAGTCTCCTCTCATGACCTGAACTGCATCTGTCGCAGTGATTAGAATCAGGGCAACTACAATACAGCCAATCAATGACTGAGCCTGAGGAGTCATATACGGGTCAATTCTAATATCGGCATGAACATGCAAAGATGTAGCAAATAAGAGTATCAGTCCATGATTAATTATCAGGCCGGGATCTTTTAATAATGCAAAGACAATCGAGGTTAAAGCCCCGATCCTCATATATATTTGCGTCGAAGACGATAAAATCATATCGCAGCAATCAATAAAACTACTCTTTGCTCACTTTCTTTTTTTAATAGCTTATTTTATATCCAAACCGTAATAAGTTCAAGGCAACAAAAAGAAGAACGCAGGCCACCGCAGTAGAATTCTAAAACTCTTAACTAAGATTAGTCTCCCCCACGAAACCCAGGGTAATCTAAAAAGTATATATCGACCCCACTTCTTACACATCCCGTAATCAGATAAGATGGCCAAATTCACTGTAAGTAGTACCCTTTTTGTAAGATTATCAATGCTAACATCAAGAAACTTGTGCGATTTCTAGCATCCGATGGAAAGATATACTATGGAGATGCAATTGCTTCTGGAGACGCTAGATTGGCTCGCTATGCTAACATCATCGAAGGTGATATCTTTGGAGCTCATAATGTCACTGACAAGGTCATTGGAATTAAGAAGCTTCTCTGTCCTTTGGGTCCTACAGACGTTCCGACAATTCGGTGCATTGGCCTTAATTATTCGAAGCATGCAGCGGAGACTAACATGCCTAAACCCAAAACTCCGATCCTTTTCTACAAACCCCGCGGTGCTTTGGCTGGGCCAACTGATCCTATAGTGGTTCCTTCAATGCAACAACCACCCAATTGTGCAGTTGCAGCTGTCGACTATGAATGTGAACTAGTGGTTGTAATTGGAACCGAGTGCAAGGACGTCCCAGTATCGAAGGCTTTAGACTATGTACTGGGATACACCGTCGCCAATGATATTTCTCAACGTGATTGGCAAATCAAATTAGGAGGAGGACAGTGGAATGTGGGAAAGATGTGCGATGGCTGGGCTCCACTGGGCCCGGCTATTATTCCTACTTCTGTAATACCTGATCCACAGACTTTGACTATATACACCAAAGTCAATGGAAAACTGATGCAGAAGGAATCAACATCTGATATGATATTTAGCGTTGCTCAGGCTATATCATTTTTCTCTCAAGGAACCACACTTTATCCGGGCGATATTATCCTTACTGGAACCCCATCCGGAGTCGCTACAGGTTTCAAGAACCCTCCATGGCTTAAGGATGGAGATATAGTAGAGATTGGTCTGGAGAAGGTCGGTACGATCGAGAACAAGGTCCAATTTGAACCATTAGCCAAAGTCAAACTCTAGATGGCAAGTATTTCGCGAGAAACAGAGACAGATATATACACGTTTAATTGAATTCATTCAAAAGTAGTAGATGATTCATCTATAAACTTTGCAGACCACCATCTAATTGTGCCATCTTGTGAAGAAGTAAAAAGATCAGTAGTGCCCGCACCCCTGGAGATTACAGTAGTAACACGAGCTTCTCTAGGTCCGCGTGCTAGTCTTCGAATCACCTTCCCTGTAAATAAATCGGTCATTATCGCCTGTCCTGAATCAGAAGGTATTAGCAAGAGTTGATGTTCATCAGGGGAGGCCAAGGTAGATGTGATCGCCATATGAGTCGTTTGAGTAAACTTGTTCCTCACGTGAGGCCCATAATTGACATGCATATTTTCTTCATCCATTGTGGACCATAACCTCACAGTCTCATCATTCCCATTAGTTACCAAATATCTACCGGATTCATGCCAGTTTATACCATTGACACACCCTAGCTTGTTCGAGAGACAAGATATCTCCGACTGAGCTGATCTAATATCCCATATTCTCGCTGATCCATCTGATCCTCCACTAGCCAATACGTAAGGATTAGAAGGGCACCAGTCCACTGCAAGGACTTTGCCCAAATTATGGCCGCGAAGTATCTGAGCGGCAGCACCAGATCGCAAATCCAACAGACGGATATGAGGATGATCGCCTGCAGCAGCAATTAGAGGGTTGATCTGTAAGCCCAATGCATGAGAATAAATTTTATACCCCAGATCAAATGAACATGCTTCGGTTAAGCTAGATGAAGTCAATGCCCATACTTTTATTGTATTGTCAAATGAACAAGAGGTTGCTAATCCGCCGTCAGGATAAACACCTACTCCAGATACTCCGGATCTGTGATGACTCCGCGGATTTATGACGGCCGCCACAGAAACAGGTGCAAGTGGAAAGGTTGAATCACCTACATAGGCATCTAGATCATCAAAATCATCGAATGAATTAGATATGGAAGACCCGAGGGAGAGGTTCCAGAGACGTATGCTAGAATCACCGCCAGCGGAGAGTAGTATTGAACCAGCTGGATTCGTCGCTATATGATTAACAGGCATTCTGCCAGTAGTTGGAAAGTCTCTACTCTCCATAAGACTGTACTCATATCCTAGCCTCAAAGATTCATCTTCTCCATGGGGTGGTGGAGTAGTGTATTGAGCATTGAAAAGAGTCATTCGAGGCGATCTCGAAATCTGGCGGGGCAGATCACTTGGGAGTTTCCGGATTTGAACTTCGAGGGCTTTATTTGCTTAATTTCCTACACCTATCTTTTCATATTCAGAGACAGATTAAATGACGGACGAAAGCCCTGTGGATAGAGGAGATGATCCTTATGAATTCGGACAAAGATTTTTATTGGATGAGGAAGATGTTTGGAATCATAATGCCTGGGATCACGTTGAGCTTGATGAGGATCAACTAAAAGTAGCTGAAGAAAAGATAGCAGCTCAAAAAACAAATCCCGTCTCAGACTTTGACAAAAGTTTGTACAACAAGAATCCAGCTAGGTACTGGGATCTGTTTTATAAAAACAATGAAAGCAAATTTTTTAAAGACAGAAAATGGCTGAGAATAGAGTTTCCTGCTCTGTTCAGCGCAACCAAACCCGACGCTGGTCCAATTACTATTTTCGAAATTGGCTGTGGAGCTGGAAATACTCTTTTTCCAGTTCTATCTGAGAACCGAAATTCCAATTTACATATAATTGGCGCCGATTACTCTCCAAGAGCTGTACAGATAGTGAGAGATCATCCTCTTTTCGACCAAAGGTACGCTTCTGCTCATGTATGGGATTTAGCTAACCCCGACATGAAGTTGCCAGATGGCGTTCAACCACATTCCATAGATATCATAGTTCTTGTCTTTGTATTTTCAGCCCTATCGCCAGATGAATGGGCTCATGCTGTCAACAACATAGAGCATCTTTGTAAACCTGGAGCTAAAGTTCTATTACGTGATTACGGTCGATACGATATGGCACAGTTGCGTTTCAAAAAAAATCGTTTACTAGAAGATTCGTTTTACGTCAGAGGTGACGGTACAAGGGTGTACTTCTTCACTGAAGAGGAACTAGCAAGGATCTTCGACAGATTTGTCATTGGCAAAATAGCGACGGATAGACGATTAATGGTTAATCGACAAAGAAAACTGAAAATGTACCGCAACTGGGTACAGGCTCAGTTTATCGCAAAATGAGTTTGCTACACTCACAATATCCCAGATTTTACCAGGACAGATGTGATACGAGAGTCGTCCTCGTTTTCATAAATCTCAATGGCTCTTAACCTGATTTGATCACGGAAAGGTTCATCTTTGGGCACTGATTGGTAGAACAATGCAAATGATTCAGCAATTAACCGCCTGCTCGTAGCATTATAAACTCTGATTTCATTCCCTAGAAGTCTATAAAAACTGCCCCAAGCTCCAGAATATTCAGTTTCCTTCAGACTTCTTATATTTAAGCAGCTTCTTAGCATAATGGACAATGCTTCAGCAGTCAAGGACACAATCTCAGGCGCAGTATTAGCGGTTCCTTCCATATCGGTAAAAACTTCAGTTATCAATCTCATAGCTTTGAGGAACGACTCCGGTGGAACATCCTCTTTATTAACACTCTTAGGCCGATAAGTACTTGCGAATGTGAATAAAACTTCTCGTTTATGACTCAGCCCAACGTCTACCATACTGACGTCTTCGGAGTTATCTGGCTCTTTTTCATGAACTAAGAAGGCTGCTTTGATAAATTTAGGAGCAATCTCGCATACTTTCTCAAAACACTCTGTAGTAAAAAAAGCCTGAGTTAGACGGCATAAAGAAATAAATTGATGCTCCGCATAACGGTAGTCATTTTTCGAGCATTCATTCACAAAAGCATTCTGTATACTCTGAATAATTTCTGGTGACCTTTCAACATATCCATTATCCTGTAAGGATACAGAAAGTAATGCATCCATCAGTCGAGATTTACCATCCCATATTCGCTTAGAGCTCAGATCAAGTAAAGCAGTAACAACTCTCTGCAGAACACTTTCTTCAGTTACAAGATTAAACACTGCACTCAGCGCACTAGCTGCCACAGATCGGACCCACCATTCAGGGTCATCGAGAAGACACACACACATATCGGCAATTTCACCAGCGTGTTGCCGGAGTACTGCAGAACCTGCAACATGATCATCATAACATATCTTAAACAGAGGTGCAATCTTCTCATCTTCGTCAAATTGCCCGATGAATACGATCTTGGTTAAAATGCCGTCACTAGTACCATAATCGTCCGGTGAATGTCTACCAATAGATTCTGCAGCAGCACATACTCTATACCTTTTCTTTGGGTCCGCATTAATATAAAACTCCTTCAAGACGTTTAAAAATTCAATTTTCCGTTCATTAGATGCGTGCTTGCAAATGTATCCCGAAGCGGCTGCATATGCATTAGCGACAACGTCAGACCTCCCTTTTATTTGAGAAGTGATTATTCCTAAGAAGGAATCGCTATACGGTGCAATCAAGTCGACATGATGTACATATAATGAGACTAGAAGTTTGCTGGCTGCAAAAAGAGAAGGAGATCCAAGTGAAGAAGAGATAGCCCGTTGAAATTTCGGTACAAAGCTAGGGACATCGTCATCTGTCAGAACGTTGCACAAGTGCTCCAGAGCGGACATAGCCGGAGATTCCTTCAATGCTGACATTCTACCTTTTTCAATGTCATCAATGGTGATTCCATACTTGTTTGCATTGAGAGAAATATAGGATACTAATGCTGGCTCTAATATCGTTACCACGCCTAGCAGTTCCACAACGATATCTGAAACGTATGTGTGCAAACATCTCGGTTCATTCTTAGCAAGTTTCACAATAGTATTTAAGGATGCATGTTGAACTTCTGTCACAGAACTCTGTAGCCCCTTAGTACCCAAAATTAGAGGCAAAACTAGTCTAAGAATTTTCTGAGTTTCTTCCTTCTGCGACAAGTCCTCAGACTCAACCTGACGCACTAATGTGACGCTTAGGGCCGTTGCCAAATCCATACCCGCCATTCTAATGGATTCTTTTATATCATCCAAAGCACGGAAACCCATTGTCCAGATATCAATCATGCGATCTACATATTTTTCCATGGGCGCATTCTTTATCAATTCACACAGAGCACGGGTACTCGCCTCCCTCACTCGCCACTGTGGGTCAGCAATAGACTGTAATAGCTCGGCCAATATTATATCAAACGACTCAAGGATAGTTCGAGGGGAGTTAGAAACTAGCGAATCCCACATACTGCACATAGCTTCTCGTACACTGCTGTAGGGATCAAACCGATAACGATATAACTTGGGTATGAGAGATTGCGCCAACTCTTTATTTGACTCAAGTTCCTTGCTGACTTTAGCTTTCTCAAAGATAGCACCTATACCAAATGCTGCACCTCTTGTTGAAGACCAAAGAGAGGCATGTGAAGTAAGTGACAAAAACTTATAAACTAAACTTGGATCACCAGCCTCAGAAGCTAAATTAAGAACATCCTGATATGTAGATATAGAGCCAGTATCAGAAGTGATCTGACCAGGCTCGAAAAGTTCCATATCTGGCGCTAACTCTTGGCGAGTTTTCTTTTTTCCTGAAAATGTCTTTAGTAAATCATAAACAAGTTCCTCTTTCATGCTATTAGAGCAGAATTCATATACTAAACTTAGGCCACGTGAGGCTGCATCTTGAACAAGCTCATTTGAGTCAGACAATAGTGATATTAGAGTCTCATTGATAATCTGGAATCTGGATTCCAAAGCGGCAGACTTAGCACAATATTGAAGTAAGCATAGCAACCAAAGAGCTGCGCTTCTGCGTAGGGCGTGCTTGGGGGCTCTGCAGCTCTGGAGTACTGAATCAATAACTGAATCCAGAAGATGTGCTGCATCATAGTCAACAGATGGCAGAGTGACAATCACGTCCATTCTTCTGACAAGGGGAATAGCATCTGGTTCAGCAAGAATGATACAAAAAGCTTCGCCCACAGTGAAACCAGTCTCTAATTGTTTTAAATCATGGATGTCACACAGAAATTTTAAGCCGTCTTCAACAGTTTCGTTATTAGAGGAGGCTCGCAGCAGCAGTGCATAAGTTAAAATAGCCAAATCGTCAAACTGCTTACACAATTTTTTTAGGAGCACCATTGCTTCTTCAGAGAGGTATGAGGGGTTGACAAAGAGATACAATGCAAACTGAAGAATGGCTTGAAAGCAAGCCTGCTTAGAAGTAAGTGACTGATATGAGAGTAACAATGGTTCAACAATTGAAGACAGTCGCTTTCCCCCGATGAATTCGGCTAAATAATCAGGCTGAAACTTCTTAAGCTTCGGAAGAATGAATGCAATAGCTAGAAGATTAGCCTCAGAATTTATTGAATGAATTGCAGAATCAGATTCCAGGTCCTTCATACAACGAGCGACATAAGATTTGGTCCAATTTTGACCATCAACAGAAACACAACAAATCAAGCCCAGGATTCTAGCAGAAAGAAGTCTTTCACGATACTTAGAATGGGAAGCAAGATAGGCCGTTAACAAATCTGAGTACTTCTCCAGTCTAGTCAGTAAACAGGTAGGGAGGAAGGGTAATAATGACACCAGGACATCACCGCATCCAAGGTTACTTTCCTCTTCTAGGAACAATTTCAGCAACATGTCAAAATACAGGGCTGAAAATTCTGAACTCTGACACCATAAATTCATAGTTTGCGTCAACCGAGAACGGAATTCCATGTCAGAAGTCAAGAGATCATTCAATACCCTTTCAACAGCCCGAGTTGCTGCTAATATATTTATCTCTCCGACTGATTGAAAAAGGAGAGAATGTTTCACAAAAAGTGCAAACTCAAGAGAGGCATCTCGAGATATAAGTTTAAGATTATCAATCATTGCCTGACCAAAATCTGAGACATCTGGGTAAATCAGCCATTTCTCTTTCTCATCCGAGGAGAAATTATGTACACTAGCTGCAAATTCCTGTAGATGAAGGCCTACAGAACACGTGCTTTGTACTTCAAAATCAGTAGACTGAGAAAAAACTAACAGGCAAATGACTCGTGCAACTGCATCACTGAAGGGATAGAGCTCCACGGTATATCTTATGCAAATAAGAAGCGCCGAGGTAGTCATTTTATCTGCATTTTGCGCATATCCAAGAATTAACTCTTTAAGCTTAGTCTTGTCTTTTTCTGAGACTTCGCGAAATAACGGTATGAATTGAGCCAGTGACGCTGAGATCGCCGGGAGGTTGGGTCCCGCTTCTGCGTTCAGAGATTCCATTAAGTATCGAGTCAGTGAAATCAGTTGATCACCAGTAAGATTACAGTGACGAACTAACAGCCCTATAATTTCAAAGGCAATTAGTCTAGTAGCGTCAACAATCTGGACAGACTTGGCTTCTGATAGCGGTAGATCCTGGGGCAATTGAGGAGTAGCAGAGCTAAAAGAACTAGGACTTTTCAGCCATTTAATTGTTAAATCAAGACACTCTGCCGCAAAGGAAGATTGTTTTCCAGGTGTAGTAGCGTGCAAAATTGCCCATCTGAGATAATGAAAACCTGCTTGATGAGCAAGAGGTGAACGACAAGAAACGCTTCGTAGCAATAGACTCGGATTAAACTGATCAGCTGCAAGCTTTGAGCGGCAAAATACATGTAAGAGAATAGCAGTGCAAACAGAGTCTTTAACAGATCTGATGTCGGAAAATTCTCTGGAATGAGAAGCAATAGTGGTAGACCTGACGTAATAACCGTCTGGTTTCTCAAAAGTATTGAAGATATCTGCAGCTTCAGCAACTAGAGCTTCACTTTCCAGGTCACCAGATATTCCTTTCAAGAAGTCTTTAGCAGATTCTCTAACTGTTCTTGAAGAATTAGCAGATGCGAGCGTCAGAGCTAGGAACACCATGTTCTTATTAGAAAAAGCGCTAGAAAGTAGGAACTTCATCCAAGCAATCTGATACTGCGACACAGATGACTTTTTGAAGTGGGTAATCATAATTCCAGAGAGAAGATGTTCAGGATAATCGTCATAAGTGTATGCCAGTAGAGAGGTGAATATGCGAATGACGATGAGTTCAGCATCTGGGTTCGATGAAATATTGAGGGAATGTAAGAATTCCAACATTTGCTGTTCCGAGTCATGTTCAGGAAACTGGAAATCAATAAATAGCAAAGGTATATACATTGCTGCTGTGAAAATAATCGAGTCAGTAGCTGAATGTAAATGCGAACAGACTTCAGAGCAGTACTCTACGATGTCATTTCTACCGAAAAGTTGTAGCTGCTGAGCTATAAACTTAAGCGAGCAGCTGCGCAATTCTAAAGAATACTCTGTATTTACTATCTGCTTAAGCAGGTTTGTAGTAGAAAACTTCAATTGAGGGCTGTGATCTAGCTGGATCTGAATGTAATCGACAATTTGCCTCACCTTCTGCTTTACTTGAGCATGCGGAGAGTCGAATTTAAGGAGCAAGGGAGCAAGGTATGTATTCAGGACTTTTGATAACTTTTCAGGGGAGTCAGCCATCCCAATACGAAGCTCTACTTTCCCTAATAATTGTAATTCCTTAGCTTCGCTCGACATGGTGCTTCGCGGTGGATTAAGTTTGGTGGGACATATATAAGGGGCGAGGCAGAGCCCAGTCAGCGCGGAAGTTCTGCAGTGTTCTATTAAAATGAGAAGATCGGAAGCTTCTTCACGACATCCATAAAAGAAGCAATTAGAAGAATACTTAGCTACTTGGGCTGATCGATGAAGTTTCGCATCTGCTATGATGCTCTATTCTCCGCAGCATTCACTGAAGATGCCACATGGGAGGACCTGGAGTCGAAAAGGCTATCTTATCACGATACCAATTCACATAAGAATAAGAGATGTGGAGGCATTGCGGTGTCATTCAAACGGATCAAATGAGGAAAGCAGGTGCATGCAAAACCTTATTTCCGAGAAAGGAAGGGATGCTGAGGGCCGGTCACTGAGTGAGATCAAGGATGACATGATTTCTATCGACTTCTTTAGTCGCATCTGCTGCTTCCAAATCGGTTCCTCGAATGTGCGTTGAATCTATAGGCTCAATGTTTCCATTTGAGTCGAACTGGTTGATAGTCCAGCCAGCATTGCCATACCACCTTTCTTCGTCGACGGTTCCATGAAGCCTATACTTTAGGAAGCCACCATGAGTCACAACAGCAATGTTCTGTTCGGGGCGGTCCTTTATGTAGTTTCTCATGACCCTAGCTCTGTTGTCTAAAGCTTCATCTGTTGGGGCCCAGAATCCGGTCTTGGAGTTCCATCCTTCGACGAGGCGAGAATAGTCCATGTCGTTATAGAGTTCCTGTACCTGGGGGACACCGTAGCCTGTATCGCAGGGCTTACCTGTCTCTTCCTGGAGCTCAGGCATAACAAGAAATGGGACGCCTCGATCATAACACTGTTTTAGGCCGATTCGCGCAGTTTGTAGAGTTCGGCGTAAAGGGGAAACCAGAACAAGGTCAATCTTATCGCATGGGAAGGCTTTCTTGAGCTCTTCGCACTGAGATACACCTTTTTCAGTTAGAAGAGCATCTAATGTTAGTACAGAGTGGTATTGTCATACTAAATGCGTCCAATTACCTCTAATATCATGTCTCATATCGAGATTATGAAACCCTTGGGCATGTCTGATGAAATAAATGGTCTGAGTCATTGTACAGGGTGCGTGATACCCGATTGAGAGATATCTTTAGGTTTAGAAACGTGACATAAGTGCTGGAATAACCCAATATACATGTTAGTTGAAGTGCTGTAGTAAACAATGGACGATGATTTTTTTATTAGAAAACCAAAGAAAAAGCGGCTAAAAAATCCTGAGTCTTTTAATAACAAATATTTGGCAACTGAAACTAGTTCACTTATTCGACGTTCGCCAACCACGTTGCCGAACAGATCGTCTAGATCACAATCACCCCGTCTTACCAGACGAAAAGTACAGAATACAGGCAACGAGGCTCTTGAAATCGATAATCTTTTACAAGACGACGAATTGGATTTGGTGTCTTCGACGAAACTAAAGAACTATGAGGAGCTGTTCGTAAGATCTAATGCTTCGGATGATGGACCTGTGTACCAAGCCACCATAGTGATACACCTTTTCTCCCCAGACGGAGATATCGATGCTGGTTCGAGCTATGTATTTGATAGCAATTCTACTTTCGGACAGGCACGTCTTACCTTTGCTGAAAGCATTGGCTTAGGAACTACTCTGGAGGACATATCAAAGTACATATTGGTTCATGGAACTACAAGACTGTATGATTCGACTCAAATAAAAACAATGATACCTCCAGGAAACCCCCCTTTAAATATAACTATGATGGGTCTACATCAGTACGAAACGCTCCTGAATAACAAGCAATTGGATGCGCAGCAGTTGGTAGTGGAAACAATGACAAAGCACAATCCAGATGTGAGTCTAGACGAAGAAACTATCGAGCGGAATATGCAGAGGATCAGAGAAGAGGCCATGAAAAAACTTGATGCGCTACCCAGTGTTTCAACTGATGAAACTGGCACAGACGAGGGAAACTTGCCTGGAAAGATCAGGCTAAGACTTCAGGACAAAGACAAGGATTCATTTAACATTATTACGGAGCCTACTAAAACAGTTGAAACACTTCAACATTATTACCGTCAACGGAAAGGGTTACCGTCGAACACGAACGTACAGCTAATTCTCGACGGCGATATATTGGAGGGCGGCCTTACGTTGGAGGAGTCCGACATCGATGATATGTGCGTAATTGACGTCAATGTAGTCTGAATGGGCATACTCAATCTTTTTTCAGCGGGAAGGTGCGCTCTTCAATGCCATCTTTGGACACAATAAGGATCTGCAAGCTATCGCCAACCTGTATATGGCGCTCGGTAGCCGAAGTGAAGGCGTCCAGAACGAGCTTCAAAACCTCGTCAAGTGTCAAATATCGCAAAGGCTTTCTGCGAGTACCGTTGGATTCTGGATCCATCTGGTTCTTGAAATTAACTTGGTTATCTAAGAAAGGCATAATCAAACTAGCAGCAGCACCACCGGCACGACATTGCTCGCGCTCGTACGAACCAACAGGATCAAATGAGTATACCGCACCTTTACCATCAGGGTCCAAGCCTGCCAGAATAGTATGTACATAGTATGGAAAGAATCGCTTATTGTAGAGAATGCTTCTTGTCATTCGGGCACATGAGCCCAACTGCATCGGCCTGTTATGCTGATGATGATACCATTCAATTCTCTGTTCGAGTTTCTGAATCATTGCAGCTCCATCAGCAGAAAAACCATTTGCAGTGGCCAGGATTTGGTCTCCAATATGGAATATCTTCTTCTCATATCTGGAGTTAATAGAATACCCGCTAGAAAGTCTTGTATCCCCTGCCAAAATGGCAAAATCCTCTCCTGCAATTCCTAAAACAGTACCGCCATTATCCGCATACGGGTTGAATTCGTGGGCGATCGGTTGATCGTAAGCTGTGGCCATTGTCGCGTATGAATAGTATTAGGCAGAAGTTGGCCACGCCAGCGAAAGGTTTAGAGTTCACAGAGCACGGCTAGCCACGACATAATGTCAGCTGTTCCTCCTGCTGTTTCGACATTTCGGAGAGTATAGCAATAATTTAGAGGTAAGCATTATGTATTAAATAGTAGAAACAAAATCCTGCAACTTTCCTTAGAGTGTTTTCGTTGTATAGCTGCTGCGGGTGCTCCTACTATATTCAGTAATAGTACCCGGGGACCAAAACCATCAGAAACCCTGCGTATTCGTTTGCACTCCAGCGGTTGATGAGGGCTGCAGAAACATGACCACACCCATTCCTGCATTTGTCGTTAAGACCCTGATTGCAAATGATTCAGACACTCGAAGGAAAGGAGAAAAAGTGTTCATTAATATATGTCGACACCCATCAATACCACTGTCGCACGAGTTCACGAGTTTTGCAGAGATGCTGGCATCCGTGCCTCCGGACCAAGTTCAACTTCCACTAATGCTATCGATAGAAAGAAGCGATAAAGATCATGCCGGTAATGCTTGCTATGTATGGGATGCTATACTGAATCCTAAGGTGATCCGCGAGGCAGTGGGAGATCCTCCGCTACGTCACATTGTCATTGAATTGGTTCTGTCCTGCCTTGAAGAGAGTATAAAATGCACTATTTCGCGTGATTGGGTTACTCCAAGGCTGCTCTCTAAAGGAACTATTGCTCCCCTAGATTCAAGTGTCGCGTTTCCAGCTACTCCTACCCAGAATCAGGAAGAAGCCAAGAGCTTACTGAAACTAGACATTGATCAGGTAGACATAGACTCTGGCGCAACGGAAATCAAACCATTAGTTACAGATATTACTTCGCCAGACAGTGGAGATAAGGCGCAAATGACTGTTACTGAGTACCTGGGCTCTACACATAAATTTACACACAGGGTCGATATATCTGCCTCAGTACCGCTTCCAGCGAACGGATCAATCACTGTTAACGGCTCGTCGATCATATACAACGACGAAGATGGAAGGTTTGCCGACACCGCAATACCGAAGTCACCTAAACAATATGTTTGCTATTATGCACAGGACACCCAGACATACTCGTTATTTCTTTCAACCTAATAGCTTTCCTTGAGCCGCGCAGCTATTACCCTTAATCCATTATAGACTTTTCCTGGCGGGCTTCCAAGAATCAAACTTACCACAGATTCTCGCGCCATTCTGATGTTGGTAAACCCTCCCATGATGTGAATTCTGGAATCAGCTACCACGATACGAGTTTTCGTTGCATTTTCTATAGCGAATTTCGTCTTACCGTCTTTACCAGCAATGCGCCCTATGGCACGCGATAGGTTATCTCCGTGCAGAGTCTTCACGTCTTTGACCTCAAAGCTTTCTATGTACATGTCATCTAATCTCAGCATTGCTATAGCGTCGTCAACATCGAACCCCAGCATAAATGATTTAACGAAATCTGCACCTTTCTGTAATGCCCCTGAATCAGTAGTTTGCCGGCATGTACGTAACTCCACAGTTCTCGTTCTAGTGTTCATCCTAACCTGCAGCTTGAGATGTGAAACTAGAGGCGGGTAGATCTTTGACCATGCTGACTTCAAGGGAGTCATTCTGTTCTGCGGGACAGGTATCTTTCGCATTTCGAACTTGACTCTTTCTCCTGATTTCGAACTGGCAGCAAATCGAGGCTTTCCATCTGCATCCACATGTAAGTTTTCGGTATCGATCTGCATTTCAGACGAGGGTTCTTCTTGTGTCAACCCTACTAGAGTAGGAGTAACTACCATTTCTTCCTGCTCTTCAAAAGCAACAATCTCCTCCGTTTTCAAATCTTTTCTAGCAGTCGGCGCAACCATTGTATTTCTTTGAGAGATCAAATGTAGAGTGGTAAACGTATTTTTTTATATTTTTCAGTTGTGCAACCAATCAGAGCCCCTTGGGACTTCCTAATTTTCTGAAACTCTATTAAAAATTCCCAGGCCTATTCAGATATCATACATTTTATTACATTAACAATACTCTCCTCTATATATTCTCCCTAAATATATACCATCTATACCTGACTAAAGCATTATATAATGTTTTCAACGTCCATACGGGCCTTTGGAAGTGGTAGTTTGTTTGTCAGAAATCTTCTTCATAGACCGCCAACCGCAATAGGCAGGAATCTTCTCAGCAGACCGCCCATTACTCCTTTTTCGCACCGCACTTCACTTCCTTCTCACTCTATTCTAAATCAGTCGCACGTACGTAATTTTCAGATAACGTCCTTATGCCGGTCAAATGCTGCAAAACCGCCCTCCAAACCACCAAAGCACCACTGGTCAAGGTCTCCTTCGAAAGAAGATCTTCTTGCAGCTGCGACTGGAGCATGGGAACGTACAAAGATCCGATTTAAGTGGCTTTTGATGAGGCAAGTCAGACCATTCAATCTTGATGATTTGTCGGCATTTTTCTCATGGATAGTCTTAGGAAATGTTCTGTGGATCATCCTTGGTACAACGACCTTCGCCTCTCTTTTAGTATTTACATTGAATACAGTATTTGCCCAGGAAACCCTGGCGCAAATGGTAGGCAACTATCTAACGAAGGAGACAGGCATCACTGTCGTTTTTGAGAGTGCTATTGTCCCTAAATGGAATGAAAATAAAATCTGCTTGCGGAAAGTATTTATCTCGAGACGCCCTGGCTCTCTCAAGAAGGTCCTGAAAGGATCTCAATCTACAGCAGCGGCGGCAGCAGCAGCGGCGGCAGCCTCATTGGACCCCAAAATGGATAAGTTCCATATTGCTGCCAACTCAGTCGAAGAAGCTAACTATACCCAGTTTGATTTAACTGTTGATACTATAAATGTTACCCTCTCTTTTCAGCGCTGGATGTCCGGAAAAGGGATCGTGAAGGATGTGGAAGTGAAAGGCGTCAGAGGTGTTGTTGATCGACGGTTTGTCAAATGGATATCTAACGTCGACCCTCGCTCGTATAAACGGTCCCATAAGCCTGGTGATTTTGAAATGGAACATGTCACAGTGGAAGATCTATTAGTTTCAATGCTGCAGCCAAATGATTTCCGACCTTTCCAAGTAAGCATATTCTCATGTGATCTTTCTCATTTGCGAAAACAATGGCTCTTCTATGACTTACTAAACGCAAACCATATATCTGGCTCATATGACGACTCCTTATTCACAATACATGCCCGCCAATCTGTGACGAATGTCAATCCATCCAATTCAGAAAACCCATGGTCTAAAATCAATCGACTGAGAATTGACGGTGTTTCTATTGACCATCTCAAACGTGGAATCACTAGTGGGCCTTTCTCTTGGATCACATCTGGCAATGTCGACATTGTTGCCGATGTTTACTTACCAGCCGAACAAAGCGGTGCAAATCTTTCTGTTCTCATACAAGATATAGTTGAGCAGTTTGAGAAAGTGAAGCATAACCGTGAGAAGAACATAGAAGCTCAGAATTCATCACCGGATCACCAACAAATTATTGTCGATGAATATGGTACCACCGATATTACGCAAACCGACCTTCATATCCAAGAGAAAACAAACCCCAAGGACAAAACTT
Organism: Tortispora agaves; assembly: GCA_030462865.1. Lineage (NCBI taxonomy): Eukaryota > Fungi > Ascomycota > Trigonopsidomycetes > Trigonopsidales > Trigonopsidaceae > Tortispora > Tortispora agaves. The sequence continues at coordinate 228,285 of JAKVQP010000003.1, forward strand.
ACATTATTATGGATCTTCGTGTCCAGCTGAATAAGGTAAAGGCAACAGTTCCGTTATTTACTCCTGACTTAAGTTATGTGAATAACGCCATGATCCGACCTATTGTCGCTTATATCAATAGCCACGAGTCTTACATCCCCGTAACCGGCCGGATTGTAAAACGCCTGTCGGAATTTGATGGAAGTTGGACTGTTTTTGACTCAGGATTGATGGACGATGTATCTGCTGAGGTATACGACGCATTTGCAAAGAATGCATCAGACGGTGAAGCTCGATCTAGGAGAATGAAAAAAGTCGGGCTTTGGTCTCTCCAAATGATTGCCCAAATGCTGCTATTCAGTCTGGGAACTATCGCTTAATGACTCAATATTTCTTTCACTTTTTGTTATGTGTGTACGTTATTATTATGACATTTTAACTCCTCCTTACATATGCCTTCTATGATGAACGCTGGGACGTTGTAACTGTAAAACTGTAATAAAATTATACCCTACTTGGTGTTTGACCAACCCTCCTTACATAAACTGAACCCGATCCACCCTTTTTTCAATTATTTTGGGCTATTGTATTTATAGACAAGATGCAGAAACCTAAGGTGCCTACGAATGCGATGGGTATTCCTGCTTCAAAGTTGGCCTCAGGAGATGTAGAGCTCATCTCATCTTTTCAACCAGACTATACTGCATCATCCTTTTATTACTATAACTCTGATAGAACCGGCCTCCAAGCCATTCTAATTAACCAGGATCGCCCCACAGTATCTGGATATTTTACAGTGGCTACCGAAATACAAGACGACTCTGGTTGTCCTCACACTCTTGAACATCTTATCTTTATGGGTTCAAAGTCTTATCCTTACAAAGGCGTTCTAGATGTCATTGCCAATTCTGTTTTTTCCAGCACCAATGCATGGACTGCTACAGACTCGACAGTTTATACATTGAAGTCAGCTGGATGGGAAGGATTCAAAACATTATTACCTGTGTATGTCGATCATATTCTTAATCCCACACTATCAGATTCAGGCTGTTACACGGAAGTGTATCATATTGATGGTTCTGGTGAAGACAAAGGTGTGGTATTTAGTGAAATGCAAGGCGTGGAAAATACACCATCTGATCTTATCGATAGGGCAATTCGGCAAAGCCTCTTTGGTCCTACCTCGGGCTATTCCTCCGAAACTGGAGGGCTTACTTCTAATCTGAGAGTTCTGTCTCCTCAGCGGATTAGAGAGTTTCATAGTGAATTGTACAATCCTAAGAACCTTGGATTAGTTGTCACTGGAACTGTGGATAGCTTAGATTTCCTCAAAGTTTTGAATACTATTGATACCCACCTTCCCGATGCTCCGAAGAATTTCATTCGCCCCTGGGTATCAACTAATCCTATAAAGCCCATGAAAAAGTCAAGCTCTGCCACAATTCTTTTCCCTGACAAAGATGAGTCCGTAGGAGAACTTCAAATATCGTTTATTGGCCCCTTATACACTTCTCCAACTGAAAGCCTAGCTTTATCTCTAGTGGGTGCTTATTTCTGCGACACTCCTGCCTCTCCATTAGTAGCAGAACTTGTTGAGAACCCAGCTCCTCTTGCTGGATCAGTTAGTTATTATACCGATGATTATATTAATACAGTGATCAGTTTTAGCGCATCTAATGTGAAAGTTGAGAATCTGGACAATGTGTCCCTGAGAATTTTGTCCTTCATTAAAGAATATGCCGAATCTGATAAATTTGATATAAGTTTTATGAAAGATACGATCCAGCAAAATCGAAGAATGTTTAAGCTCGAAGCTGAAAATAGCGTGGACACTTTGAGCAACTTGGCTATAATCGACTATATTTACGGCGACAGAACTGGTTCTTCGTTGAAGGAGACAGCCAAAGATCTATCTGATTATGACACATTGTTTTCCTGGACCGCTGATGAGTGGGTGAGGTTTATTAAAAAGTGGCTCATCGATAACCCTAGTGCTACTATAAAAGCGAAACCGTCACGATCTGAAACCAAGAGGTTAGCTCAAGAGGAAAAGAAACGGCTCCAGGAAAGACGTGAAAAACTTGGTTCAGATGGTCTTGATAAGCTGAGAAAGAAATTGGAGGATGCTATTGCGGAAAATGAGCAACCTATCCCTGAAACTGTACTAGACAAATTCGTTGTTCCAAAAGCTTCAAGCATTCCTTTCATATCGACATTCCCAGCAGACACAAATTGCAAGGCAGCGGATGATTCTGGCAATGAAAGGACTCGGAAACTGCAGAAACTCATAGATGAAAATACTCCCGAGAATTTCCCTTTACCAATTCATTTTGAAGATTCCGATTCTTCATTTGTAAGAATAGGCCTTGTACTATCAGCCGATATGATTCCTTTGGAGGACCTGCCTTTACTCGAAATTTTGTTGAGGAATATATTTTCTAGCCCGATGAAACTGAAGGGCGGAGAAGAGCTGGATTATACCGATGTTGTCAAACAGATGAATAAAGACATTGTATCTAAATCCGTCTCCATAGGTTTTTCTCGGTACGCACCGGAAACTATTTCTATTGTGCTTGATACTGAACCTGAGAATTACGAGGTAACTATTGAATGGCTACATCGAATTCTTTATGATAGTATATACGATCCTGACAGAACCAAAGCAGCCCTAGAAAAGATTGTTATGTCATTACCTGATAGCAAGCGCAGCGGATCTTTGATGGTCAAGTCATTAGTGAATCGGGCCCTCTTCCTGCCAAGAAGTACTCGAAAGTCGCTTGATTTTATACAAAGTGAAGGTGCACTGATTGATGCACTCAATGATATTTCAAGTGATAGCAAGTCAGTACTAACGAGGTTGGAGAGCATCCGGCAGAGCACATTCAAGCTGTCCAACATGAAAGCTTTTGTATCTGGCAAAATAGCAGGTCTCTCTGATCCTGTATCATCGTGGCTAAAGTTTGTGGATAACAAAGTGTTGGGCGAGACTCACAAGTTTCCCACATCTAAACAGTTCTTGACAAATAGAGGAAAGGCCCCCGGAGGAAGAGCAGATATAGTTCTCGTTCCTGCGAGTTCATCAACTTATGCCATGCTTGTTGCTTCAGGGCCATACAGCGCCTTAGACAAAGATGTACCTATTATCAAAGCTGCAATCGAATACTTGGATGCGCTTGAAGGACCATTTTGGAAAGCTGCTCGCGGCCAAGGACTGGCTTATGGCGTTTCTACACAATTGGATATCGAAAGCGGACACATGAAATTCAGTGTTTATCGAGGGGCAGATGCTATCAAAGCAATTCATGTATGCCGAGACGTCGTTAAAGATATTATATCTGGAGCAACAAAGATCAGCGATAGAGAGATAACCGGAGCTATCAGTGCGGTCATCTCGAACATTGCGCAGGCCAATGAAAACTATCAAAGTACTGCATCGAATGCATTTGCAAACAGTATTTTACTAAAGAGAGGTCATAATTATGACAAATGGATCACCACGAATCTCGCCGACGTTAGTGCAGAAGATATTAAGCGAGCTCTAGAAAAGTACATTCTACCGATATTTGAGAAATCCAGTGGTGATGTCTTTATTGCATGCAATCCTTCCAAAGGCGAAGAAATTCAGAAAAGCCTGGAAGAGCAAGGGTATAAAATTAGTTTAGAAGCTATTGCCGATGATGACAGTGAAGTGACTGACAGTGAGACGAGTTTCATAGAAATATCAGAATCAGACTTGGAGTCTTATGAATCCGATTCGGAATAGGTTATAACTTCATTTTTGTTTTCGTGTAAGAGGAATATAAGTAGTAGTAGTCATTTCTGAAACAGCAGCTTCATGCTTTGCGCCTAGGCCTAAACCTCTTGGTCTGGAGATCTCTGATCCGGTAGGTAGGGAATTGACACCATCCAAATCTTCATCCTTCGCTCCCATACCACGGAGTAAAGCTGCCCCAAACGACTCAACAGGAACTTCACTATAATCAGGTAGAAGAGATGATTCTTGTACGGGTTTGATTTGATATCGCTTCAGAGATGGTTGTACAACTTCGGTGTCTGTAGATTGATGTGCGCTAGTTGTGGGAAGTGATTCAGGAATCACAATTCTCGAAGGAGCATTCTTTTCAGTCTTTGGCTCATCGAAAGTCTTAAGATGCAGGTTCTTTTTGATGGGCTTCTTACCAAGCTTGAATGAGACTTTGTTATCCATCTCGAATAAAATTCGAAGTCGAAGTTGGACCCCAGGAAAAGCTAAATATCTCCCAAATCGCTTCTGTCAGATAATAGCCTGTATCCGTTGGAACTCATATACTCGGCAGCCAATTCTTCTATGATAATGCCTAACAGTAGCAATAATGATGAGCTAAGTTTTTCGTGTAGATGAGGAGCAGCAAACGTTGCATAATAATTAATTGCAGAAATAAGGTCGGAGTCTGGTAGGGCACTGTTTTCCTCGACATCGACAAGTACGTTGGGAACAATGAATGTCTGTAGAATGTCGTCTACGGAACCAGAAGATCTGCCTGGATTGATCAGGTACCTGGGGAGCGTGACGAATGACCGTAAATTGCGGCCAGTACTTTGCACCGAAACCGTGTTATGTGCGCCATATATACTTATCCATGGGTATTTAGCAGGCTTCCGTGCGTAGAAGTGGTTATGGACATTCTTCTTTGTCAGTTCTTCGGTCATATCTGATTCTAAGTTTTGACTCAAACTTGATGAAGCTCACCAACACCACCGAAGTGAAAGAACTACAAACGCAAAAAGCGTCAATTCAATCCTCATTAGACACGACATTGGAAACCCTTAAAGAATTTACAAGCTCAAATAATGGCCTCAATATTCTGCTGTGCGATTACCAATTGAGTGATCCGTCTTCTCAGCTGTTCGATGTCCTCAAGACACGAAGTTTGAAACTAGAATCTTTAAATGGGTTACAAGATCAACTAAGCACTATTCATGCACTAAAATCAATCGATGCACAGCTGAAAAAAGCCGTGGACTTTCTAGAAGACGGTCTCTTCAATCAAGCATCACGTTCAATCTCCTCCGCATCCTCTGAGTTGAAATCTTGCAGATCAGATATCCCTATTGTTTCCAAATTATTTGTGAAGCTTGACAGCATAAGAACTTTTTATACAGACTCCTTAAGCAACCTAGTGGTGCAGTTTTACGACTTTTCAGACAATCAGCTATCTATCTACGACTCTGTTCTTCTTAATGATTCTGAATACACACAATCTACATTCTTATCTTCTCTATCGAGCTCAGAATTAAACCGAGTTTCCTCGGATACCAGAAGATGCCTTATATCTGCATTGAAGCCTATAGTGTCCATGAAGGCTCTAGTTTCAGGCTCTCCATTGTTGTATGAATATTCAGACTCCATATCTCCAACAGAACTGCTAGAATCTCTCACAAAAGCAGTTGTATTTATCAATACTAATGTTTGTCAACTCATTTCTGGAATTTTTACCGACTTAGGTACATTCATAATTAACGAGCTGTGCCAGACACTGAGTACGCAGGTGAATAAAGACTTCTTGCCTCAACTGGCAGATTTTAATAGTCTTATGTCTTCTTACGGCTGGGCATCCCCTGCCAGGCTTTCTAAGTGGATAGATGATTATCCTTCAATTGAACTATCTGGTTATATATCAAATATCGCTAGTGGGTTGCGTCGGGAACTACTTACATTCACTTCGCTGGATCTCACAACTGCATCTGTGTCTATGAATTTAACTTCACTACCGGAAAATGCCGCTACGAATTCACAATCTTCTTTGAAGGCAGTCGAATCACTTCTTACTCAAGCGGAAGTTTCTAACAAAGAATCTATTAATGCATCTGCGCTAGATAGCAAATGCATGCCCGCACCGGCAGATGATCCTTTAGCTCCTGCAGATGATGCGTTAAATGATGGCTGGGACTGGGATGATACTTTCCTCGATAACGATGAGACTGGGGCGATGAATGAGAAGGAGGTGCACAAAGAATCTGAGACCATGAAACCTCAAGAACCCATTCAGATCAAAGATGAGCTTGAAAACTTTGATGACTGGGGATGGGACGAGTCAGTCATAGAGGAATTAGATGATCCTATTGATGTACAGGGCCAAGTTGATGTTCACCCTCATGAAATGTCTGACAGTATTCGAAAAGAAGTTGAACAGCATCCTGCTGCACCTGCAGTCGCACCTGCACCTGCAGTCACACCTTTACCGGAGCAAAGATCGACAAAAATCTCTATCTCCAATAGACCTGCGATGGTATTGAAGTCTATTGAGACTCTTTTTCTAAAGAAGACTTTTCAGAATAGTGAAAGTATATATTTAGCTGCTGGTATGTTGATTTCTCTGTCCTGCTCACTCTCTGCTTTATCACCCGCTAGTGACGATAGCCGCTACAAGAGTATAGTTTATAATGACTGTACCTACTTAGCAGAAGAAATACCTTTGCGATTTCCGGAATTACCAACCTCTGTGATGACTAGCTTAGCGGAGTATGCTCAATCTCAGATGGATGACATAGTCTATAAGAAGACTGCATATTGTGCTAAATTTGCTGAGTCTGCCAACTTTTTCCAGTCTCCGGCGTCCTCTTCCGTTATATGCGAGGAGGCTATTATTCAATTCTTATCGATCATCAACGGACTTGGTCACGATCTTCAGTTATTACCTAATGAGATCCGTTTGACGACCCTAGGTGATCTCATAAACAGAATTATTTCAATGATGATGAACTGGATCGAAGATGCTACAGTGATAAGTGAGAAGGATAGCGAGTTTCTGGCGTCCTACATTCGTGATTTCGCAAGTATTGAGACATTGTTCCCGCAAATGAGTACTTCTACAGATGATGATGAAATGGCTACGCCTCAGTACATGACAGCGTTATATTGCCCACTATGGATAAAGTTTCAGTATCTCGCAGAGATACTGGACAGTAACATGGCCGACATTACGTTTATGATACGGAATGGGTCCTTGGTTGACTATTCCAGAGCAGAGCTTGTGAATTTGGTATTGGCGCTGTTTGCAGACGGGGATAATCGGAACAAACTGCTTGATGTCATTCGAAATGAACATATGGAAATATCTACATAGAAGGGAATAGCTTCTGGTGTTCTCAATGCGTTAACCGCCATCTTCCTTTGACCCTCCTTCTGGCAATAATTTTGCGACCCGTTCTACTTCTGAGGCGAGCAAGAAACCCAAATTTTCTTTTCCTACGTAGAGTTGAGGGCTGGTAAGTGTTGCCTCTAGATTTAAAGCGTCGTTGAATGATACTGGGTTGGCCCGTGACCATCTGCAACATAGATGGGATGCTTCTTTGGCCAAGTAAAGGCCGAGAAAACGAGTTTCCGAGGTATGATAAGGACCTTAAATGGAATTGAGGACCAAGAGCTCGGTAAATCAACCGAACTCCTTGTGAAAATCGGAGCATGGCTTTGTGAGAGTTAAAATTTCGATCGAGTCTAGGAAGAGAAAGAAAAAGCTTAAATTAGGTTCTACCGATCGATACATTTTAGCATCATCAAAAAAATGTCTTTTGAAGTAATAAAACCAACTAAAGTAGAAGTCAATTCCGTGAAGAATATAGATGGATATAAAGCTGAAGCGTTGCTAAAGAAGTTCATAGACTCGCAGCAAAGATCGCTCTTCCAACAGGGAGAAACAAACTCTGCGTCACCTCGAATTTCTGATTCAGTTCTCGAACAGTTGAAGAGAACACAGCGAGACTTGAAAGGACTGGAGCCGTTAAATGAAATGTCAGTGTCTCAAGAAGACTTATCGCTTCGCGATAGAAATGATGAAAGCAATGAAGACGATATTAGGAATACAAGCAGCTCTGATTCTTCAGATAGCAACATATCTAACGTTTCTAGTAGTTCTAGTGACGAAGAAGAGTAGAATGATACACTAGTATTTTCTAGTTCTTTTTTGTTTTGAAACTTTCCCTGGCATCAATGGCCGAGATTCGCTCTGCTAATATAGGATGGGAGTAGTTGTAAGCGCTGTAGATAGGGTCAACATCCATGGCGCTCAAGTTTTCAACATGCAGCTTTATAAGGGCATTTTTCAAGTTTTCACTATAATCCGCATCGACGGCAAATGAATCAGCCTGGTATTCGAACTTTCGAGATAGGTGTTTCATGCCGAACTGCAGCAGAGAATCGACTGGTTGAAGAAGATCGCTGAATAGGAGGAAGCCGACAATAGCTGGCTGAGAAGTGAATCCAAAAGATGTATAAAGCGATGAATTATGAATAAAAGAAGCAAACAGCACAAAAATAGAAAATAAGTGAGCCTGGCCGATCAGTAGTAGTTTCGTAGTATGAGAAAGTGCCCAATGACCCAGTTCGTGCGCAAGCACAGCAGTAACTTCCGGTACAGAGCTTTGAGAGATTAGAGTATCATATATGACAATCTGCTTACTCCAAGGAAGGCCGTAAAAGTAAGCATTGGAGTGCGTTGAGCGACGGGATCCATCTATCTCGTAGAGCTTCTTTAAAGGAAAGTTGAACCTGGAAGCAAGGCCTTCTACACTTGTCCGTAGCTCTCCTTCGGGGAGTGGAGTCACTTTGTTGAATAGTGGCTGGATAAGAATTGGGAAAACAGCATACATGGCAATCTGAACAGCAAGCATAAAGATCCACAAGTAGAAGAAAAACGCATCACCGAACTTCTCGATAATTTTCAGAAATCCGGCTAGTAAAGGTGTCCCGATAACAGTCATCAAGAGCATCTGCTTCACAAGATCGGTAAAGAAGAGCCAAGGAGTCTGCTTGTTGAATCCAAATTTCTCTTCCAAGACAAAGGTAGAGTACACTGACAAGGGCAATGACGTTATAGTGCCGAAGAACTGGAACAACAGCGTGAAAACAATGGACGTGTACATTTCGCCTTGGAAAGAGGCAGGCAGCAAGCCAGCCGCCAAATTCCACATATAGGGCAGGACATCATATTTAATGATAAGAGAATTTTCAACAAGGCTATATAAATCACTGAAGAAGCCAAATCTTGATTTGGCAAGTGAGTACCTCTGGCTTTTGTCAAAGGTCTCAGCGTCAATGACGTCTTTCAGTACAGCAGGAGGAGCTTTTCTCTTTAGCACCTGAAACTGTCTGTAGTTCAAATAGGTTTCCAGTCCATATTTCGCAATGGTAAATCCCAGAATAACTTTTTTCCAGTCGAAACCTGGCCAATCAAAGAACTGTCCGACGGTCTTTATGAACTCCATGTGGACGTGTCGAGGGTTGAGCCTACCCAACCGTCGCTCCCCGATCCTAGCTTCGGCTTCGTCACACCGTCCCCGTCTTCCACAGAATGCAGCGAGTGGCTCGCGGACTGACGAAACCTAAATACATTACTACACCTATATATTACGTCAATGCTGCTCCTCATTTAGGGCATCTTTATTCTTCTGTTCTGGCCGAATCGGCGAGAAAGTGGTACGAAATTAAAGGTTACCCTACAATGCTTTCTACTGGCACAGATGAACATGGAAGCAAGGTAGCCCAGGCTGCCGCATTGGCTGGGATTCCTCCTCAAGAGTATTGCGATAGAACTGCCGAACAGTTCAAGGAACTAGCTGACTTCGCTCAAGTGAATTATACCCATTTCCCCCGAACCACTTCTCCAGAACATGCTAAAGCTGTCACTCACTTATGGTCAGAGCTTCAGAAAAACGGGTACATATACAAAGGCTCGCATAGCGGATGGTACTGTATTTCTGATGAAGCTTACTATTCTGAGCATGAGATAGAAGAAGTGCTTGACCCAGAATCAAATATCAAAAAAACCATCTCGAAGGTATCTCGAAAGCCTGTAGAGTGGTATGAAGAAGAGAATTATTTCTTCCGGTTATCAGATTTTAGACTGAAAGTACAAGAGGCCATTGAATCCAATGAGCTTAAAATTTACCCTTCCTCGGTGCGCGATGCTATTTTACGAGAGCTGAGTATAGGAACGGATGACCTCAGTGTATCCAGGCCAGCTTCTAGGGTCGATTGGGCCATACCTGTTCCCGACGATCCTTCGCAAACTATTTATGTCTGGATAGATGCATTGTCGAATTATCTAACTTGTTCAAATTATCCGTGGGCTTCTGAGGAACAAATGCTAGTAGGTGGTTGGCCTGCTGATATTCAGATCATAGGTAAAGATATTCAGCGTTTCCACTGCATATACTGGCCAGCCCTTCTAATGGCAGCTGGTATTCCTCTACCGAAATCTATAATGGTTCACTCTCACTGGACAGTTGATGGCATTAAAATGTCCAAATCCCTAGGAAATGTCGTTGATCCATTCTTACTAATACAACGATTCACTAAACCTCCTGTGTATCTTTTTCTTCTCGGAGACTCTAATATGGAGAATGATGGTGACTATAGTGATGAAAAGCTGATTCTGAGATATGAAATACAGCTGCGAAGGAAGTATGGCAATTTGGTATCTAGACTTCTGTCGAAAAGCTTTGATGCAGCAGGAGCTGTTTCTCAACATTTCTCAAACCCTGAGGCTGAATCTATATTAACAGAGCCTAAGTACTCTCAATTCTTTAGCGAAGGTTTTACTTCCGAAATAGATACTCTATGCAACAGAGTTGATGAGGCTATGCAATCTTTGAATACTGCGAAAGCCTTAAGAGAAATATGGCTGGTTATATCTGCTACTAATAAGTATATCGAAGATTGTGCTCCATGGACTTTGAAGGACGGAGAAGAAATGCGTGTTATTCAAAATGAGATTATATTTCGTGCATTGGAAGCAGTCCGCGTTTCTACAATACTGTTACAGGCATTTATACCTGATATTCCGCAGGAAGTACTCGATGCATTAGGCGTCGATCCTTCCAGGCGATCATTTCAAGATGCTCGCTATGCTTCAGATGATTCTTACGGAAAGAATACTGGCAAAAGAGCAAACCATCCTGTTCCACGGCTCGAGAATAACGTTATTTCATGATGTAAATAATATATAAACAATATCAACCTATATTAGATAGATTAAAAATATGCTCCGTGGGAGGATCGAACTCTCGACCTTCAGATTATGAGACTGACGCTCTACCGACTGAGCCAACGAAGCCTTATACAGGTCCAAGCTCCGGAGAGTTTAATTTATACTTACGTTAAAATAAAGGACACGATATTCTACTTTCTTTGTTGCATCACAAAAGAGATCTACTATAATCAGGACTTTTATTGTAATAGACATGCTATGCTAGCTTGGGTATTTATTTCATGAAGAGGATGCTAATTCTCCATTAGTTAGCGCAAGTAATAGGGCGGAGAGTAGTAATCGGTTTTATCGGACGTAGATCCTTAGTTAAAGTTTGGTAGGTGCTTATCTCAAGCTGTAATTGGCTAACAGTTATGGTTGTAGCATAACTCAAATCTTTATTAGCAAACAATATATAACTTCTGTCAGATCTCTTATTCTCAAAAATGGTTGTAATGAGCTCTGAAAATGCTTATAATACTGACGTTAGACTGTTAGATTATAATGGAAGATTACAAGATCTTAAGGAGAGATGCTACCCTCAGACTAAAGATCAGGTGTATTTAGATCATGCTGGTATCGGCCTGCCGAATGCAGTAGCCTTAGATCAGTTTTCCAGTATGCTGAAAACAAAATTATTAGGAAATCCTCATTCCCTATCACCATCTTCTCTAAATTCGACGCTTGAAATAGAGAGCATCCGCAGAAAGGTTCTTGATCTAATGAATGCTTCACCATCTGATTTCGCTGTGATTTTCACTGCCAATACTACAGCTGCTATAAAACTAATAATGGAAGCTGTTAATGGGAGAAAAGACGAATTTAGAGTATATAGGTTTCTGGAAGCTTCACACACATCCATTGTAGGTCTTAGAGAAAGCTTCTCAAGGTATCATTGCATGTCAGAAACCGAGATCACCGAGTGGCTTGATCAGACAAGCGATGAACGAGGTGTCTTTGCGTATCCACGACAATCTAACTTTAGCGGAGTGCGTTATCCTATCGAATGGGCCTCTACTGTTACTCAGAATCACCCGCATTATTATACCCTACTAGATGCCGCCAGCTACATGTGTAACGGATCGCTCGATTATTCTAACTGCATTAAAGCTCCTCACTTCACTGTATTTTCATTCATGAAAATCTTTGGATTTCCAGATTTAGCTGCGCTTGTTATCAGGAGAGATGCTGCCGCTTTTTTCAGCTCCAAACAATACTTCGGTGGAGGTACTGTAGATGCTTATATTCCAGCAGAGGATTTTGCTGCTCCAAAAATGGTTTCATACGAGCGCTTGGAGGACGGCACATTACCAATTCACAATATACTAGCTATTAGATGTGCTCTTGAGGCCTTTGAAGACAACTTTTCTACTTTTCAAGATATACACGAACATATTAGTTCAATACATATGTACTGCGTGAAGCAATTGAAGGAGCTGAAGTATTCTAATGGATCACCGTGTGTTATGTTTTACGGCTTAGACCCTCGAAATAATCAGAGACAAGGACCTATTGTTGCCTTCAACGTTTTAAATCGAGATGGATCATGGTATGGTTATAAAGAACTTGAGCGACTGTTTTCGCTACACAATATTCATATTCGGACTGGCAGACATTGTAATTCGGGAGATGCTATGAAATGGCTGGGCCTATCTGGAGAGATTTTGAGAAAATTTTATTCTATGGGACATGTTTGTGGCGATTCTATGGATATAATCAATTCAAAGCCTACTGGATGTGCACGCATCAGTTTTGGTCCTGAAACTAGCTGTGATGACATTAATCGTGTCATTTCAGTGATACAACAGTACATAATTTTTCCGCAAAATGAACATTGTACAGTGGTGAAACCTCAGAATATTGTTTCGACTAAATTACAAATAGTGGAGTTAAGCATATTCCCCGTCAAGAGCTGTGGGGCATTTCGGATACCACTTAGTGTGCAATGGTCCATAACACCAGCCGGACTCGAATGGGATAGGGGCTATTGTGTTATTAGTTTAGACAATGGCAGAATCCTTAGCCAAAAGACCTATAGACAAATGGCTTTGATTCAGCCAGAAATTGACCTGATACATATGACGATGACTCTAAGATATACAGGAAACAAAGATATAGCGCCTATTGTGGTTTCACTCATGGGGCCACCGGATGCCGATATAGTCTCCGTTAAAATGTGCGGATCAGAGTATGGGATCTGGAGAATAAAAGGTAAAGAAATCGAGGAGTTTTTCACCAAAAGCATTGGAGTGTCTTGCACACTCGCAAAACTTCCTAACGCACACGAGATGAGTTTTGCTAATGAGTATCCATTGTTAGTGATATCGCAGCGAAGTGTGAACCATTTAAATGACATAATTGAAGGCAATAACAGGATAGATGCCTTAACTTTCCGCGGAAATATTGTCGTCGATGGTGATTTTCCGGCGTATTTTGAAGATGATTGGGGAGCAATTGACTTTTCCGGGTTTACATTAAATCAGATGGGATCTTGCAAAAGATGCCTAATGATTTCAAATCATCCAACTAAGGGAACAGTGCAAAAAGAGCCGTATGCAACACTGTCAAAAACTAGATTTTCATCGAGAGGAATTCTATTTGGAGAGCATTTTACTTTGTCGTCTTCCGGGGACAGTCGAATAAAAATAGGTGACAGAGGAACCGTAAGATTACGAACATAAATGATCGCATAATTAATGTAATTGAAGCACACTATCCGTCAATATAGAAGATATACTCGATATAGAATCAGTGATTCGCATGTCGACTGTTTTAATCTTCTTCCCGTTAGATTCATTAGTTCGTCGTAGACGAGCAAGCTTCTGTTCGAGCTGTATCTCTTCTTTGTGTAGCTCAGCTCTTCTTTCTCTCTCGTGAAGTAATCGTTTTAAATTTAGCTGGAATTCAGACAAATCTTTTAGATCAGGGTTCTCGCTTAAAAACTGTTCTAAGGGCAATAAATCCAGGTCATCAATTTTAAGCTTATAGCTTTCTTCGACTTCTATATTCTTCTGAAGGTTGGAGATCTGATACTTTCGGTTGAACACTTCAAGACCATTCTTATCTAAAGTCTCCCGACACTTTGTCACCTGTTTCTTAAATTCGTTGTCAGTTAGGTGTAGCTCTCGATTTAATCGTCGTAATGCTACTATCAAAGAAATCAGTTTCAGACTAATATGCACCTTCTCGGGTCCTTTCTTAGATGAAATATTGCTATATATTTCGAGACACTCAACGATGTCGTCCAAATAACCAGTAGCTTCCTGGATTAATTGTTTCTGTTTCGCGTAAGCTTCGTCGAACGATTCTTCCATGCTGTAGCTCATAGCGAAAGGTTGTAGGAGACAATCGAACCTTAAACTGAGTTAAGAACCTGATCTCGGAACCACTATTTTGTTCACTGCCACTCTTATAGCTTCACACTATAGCTGAGAAGCAACTCAAAAATTGAAACAAATAATTGTTTTCAGAGCGAAAGGCGTGGAAAAGAGAGCTGCTTTCCCTAGGCCCCTTTTGCAGATTCGCGCTTGAAGGGCCGTTCTAAAATGGCGTTTAAATTACACGCAAAGTTTTAATCACGTGACAAATAAAAAAAGACTGAAAAAATACGTCCTCGAAGACATACTGTTTCTTATTGCGACATAAACAATTGAAATTGTAAGCAGGTGTAAAGTGCTAAGGCAGTTACGCTAAAACTACGGAGATTTTTAACCTGCGTGGCACAAAAAAGGAATATAAATTAGACATTCCGTGTAGCTATCACGGATAGAAAACTTACCTATTATTTATAAGTAGGAAAGTCTTTTACACGCAGGTAGAGCAGAAAAAGCGATTCTCGACCTCAGAGCATTGTGAGTGTAGTAGTCTCATAGTGTTTTAAGCAGATTGGCAGAATAGGTGCACCGTTTCTTTGACTGATCTGCATAAAGTCACTTTCTGCTGTTCCATAGCTTACTAATCTCTTTTTTTCCTTTGAGTTAGTTAGCTACCTACATTTTTCTTTGGAGTCATCGAAAAGTGTATTATCCTGATAGTTTGGTACTGGGTGTTTGTTTGACGCAGGACCCTTACGCTCTGATTCTTGGTCCTAGGACCAGTTTTATCATCTTTAAAAAGACTTGCTGAAGTCCTTCTGAAGCTGTCAATTTATTGCCACACAGAAAATTATTTCTGCAAATATCTTGCATAAACTACTTTCAATAGACTGAAAGTAAAGTTACGTCCTGAGTAATCTGTTTCCAGACTGTTAATTCTTTTTCTAAGCAAACAGATCTTGGAAACCTGCTGAAATTAGCCCCTCTTTTTTGATTTTCCAGCTTCTAGCCTAACAGAAAAATAGCACATAAAGTGCATTTTGATAACCTATGTCTACTCAAATTGTGTCTGCTCAGGAGCTTTCTGATTGGTATAATGCCCCGAAGGAAGCAATGGCTCCATCTGTTTCCCATTATAGCTCTGGCGCTAGCTATTCTTCATCAACTGACGTATTGTCTTCCTCTACTACGTCCGAACATATTTTGAATGGTTTGCGTAACCACGTTTCTGCTATCGACCCGGATGATTGTGAAGCAGGAGGAGAAGATTCATTTTTTGTTGCCGATATTGGGAGAATATACAATCTGCACTTGATTTGGAGAAAGCTTTTGCCCCGAGTAGAACCCTTCTATGCTGTCAAGTGCAATAATGACCCTGTTGTACTACGCCTTATGGCAGCTCTTGGCACTGGCTTTGACTGTGCTTCAAAAGCAGAAATTAGCCGTATCTTGGATCTAGGTGTTTCTCCTGATCGCATTATCTATGCTCATCCTTGTAAGGCTTCCTCCTTTGTTCGTTATGCTGCTGAGAAGGCTGTGAAGAACATGACGATCGACAATGTCGAAGAGCTCTATAAATGCAAGAGGTTTTTCCCTGACGCGAACCTTTTTCTTAGAATCCATACTGACGACTCTAAAAGTTTATGCAGACTAAGCATTAAGTACGGTGCCAAGCTAGATGATACAGAAGAGATATTGCGAGTTGCTCATGAACTTGGACTTAATCTTGTTGGTGTTAGTTTCCATGTCGGATCAGGTGCTTCGGATCCTGCTGCCTTTGTTGAGGCAATTGAGAACTCTCGCAGTGTTTTCGATATGGCTCTGAAGTATGGTCATGTGATGCATACTCTCGACATAGGCGGTGGATTTGTTGAAGAAACATTTGTCAATGTTGCTCATATCATTAGTCGCACCTTAGACAAATGGTTTCCACCCACTGTGAGAGTGATTGCTGAGCCTGGCCGATTTTTTGTTGCTTCCGCCTTTGCACTAGCTACTCATGTGATTGCTCGACGCTGGATACCTGAAGATAATTCACATATGATCTATTTGAATGATGGAGTTTACGGCAACATGAACTGCATTATCTTCGACCATCAAGTGCCAGTACCTCGCGTTCTTACTCACCAACAGGAGGTAGTCACTCATGATACACCCTCTCGATCTGGGGGGAAGGTCAAAGCCTCTCTCTGGGGGCCTACTTGTGATGGTATCGACTGTGTAAGTAAGGAATGCTATCTCCAATATCCTGTTGAGGTCGGAGATTGGATTTACTTTGCGAACTTCGGTGCTTATACATTAAGCGCATCCAGCCAGTTCAATGGGTTTAACGAGAGATGCCATGTAGAGTACGTTTGTTCGGAGCCTGCGGCAGCTCAACTAGTCGGTTTTTCTACGGAGTAAAGGGAAGGCAATGCATTTTAACAATTAGTATGCACAATTTTGGATACAGATTTCTATGACTAGACTACGTAGTTGGGATTCCAAGGTTGTGGCATTATATTTGATACGCTTAAGACATATCAAAAAGAAATCGTCAGAGTGAGCAAATTGAAACGAGCCAATTAGTTGCTAACAGGAACATTCTTGACACTAAGTCCAGGAGGAAGAGATTGTGTAAGCTTGGTGGCCTTCTGTTGGTCGTTGACAACTACAGTGTACAGGTGACGCTTGCAACGGACCTTGAACTTGGTCTGAGAGCCGTTCTTCTTAATACGGGCCTCAGTAGCGTCTTTTCTTAGGGCGTGTTCGAGAAATTCCTTGATGCTCTTTAGTTCGCGGGCCATTTCTAGATAATACGGTAATAAAACTAAACGAGAAATCTAGTATTTGTGCCCTTTGATTGTAAGCGGTCCGCTGGGAGGTTAAGACGCAGTCACGCTCAGGTAAATCAACCCTGAATGGGACTATAGGGTTGATCAGATAAAGTTCATGTGCAGGGCAGCCGCCTTTACTTTGAGGAGCTGTACTGCGATTACTATTGGTCCCCCTGATCTTGTTGTATGGTAATTGTTAAGACGCCACTGGATAAAGCGATGACTAAAGCAGTAAAATGGGGAACCATTGTAATAATTGGCGGGTTATTAGTGGGTGGCGCGCTAGCATTTTGGTGTCAAACGCGATCGAAACCGCAGAATCCTGTGCCGAAACCGGCTGAGCCCAAATTTGGTAAGTGAGGATAAGGGGCCCTGATATGATGATCTAAATGCTAACCTGATAGATGAATGGGACGATGCTCTTCTTAAGACTTATTTGGAGACTGTAAGTATTCAGCGTTTAAAGACTTCGGTTCTTCTGACCTTGTTCTTTACTAACATCCATCCCTTCAGCATGGTGTGAGCTATCCCCCCGATGCAGATCATGCGACATTGGTAAAGCTCGCTAAGAAGACTGCTGCTTCTTCGGCTTAAATAGTTGTGCATTGCTGATTGCATGCATGTATTTTAGAGCTTACAGGAGATACTACTTCGTTTTCAATCGAAATTCTTTTAATTGGCCAGTTCCCTATTCTTTGTAGATCAGTAGATTCGATGAGTTAACTATGGATACCGCAAGAAAAGGCCTCGGCTTTGGATATCTGTTCTTGGAAAGCTTCGTATCCAAAATAAACTCCCGCAAAAACTGCAAGGTGCCATAAGTTATGTGACATTCCTATCCAATCAAAGACTGTTCCTGGGAAAAAGCGTTCAGGGATAAGCAATCCGTAGAAGAAGAGTCCATACACATACCACATATTACTCTTCACAACAGGCCAAAAAAAGTTGATTGTACTTGATAGTCCTCGAACGTAGCTCAAGTGAACCGCAGATATCAGGCCAAAAAGTGCAAACCCGACAAAAAAGAGGATTCGAACTCCTCTGCTGTCGGGTGAGTCGTACTTAGGAGACGAACTTAAGATTGAACCAGCAGCACCAAGGACCACAGTAGCTGTCATATAACAAGCCTTGGTAACTGGCTGGCAGTAAAATGCGTAATACTGGGTAGCCAGGATTGACCCAGATATTAGAATCGAAATGCCAGTATAGTCTAGACAGGCAGCTCGTCGCTTAATGTGAATGTGCCCGATACCAGAGAAAATATGCCACAGAGTGGAGAACACCAAACAGGACATCGCCGAAAGTAGGTAGAGATAGATCACTGCCTTGTCATAGGCATTGCTTTGAGCAAACATCTCTGAGTGTGGATAAGAATAGACAGCTATAACGACTACTCCAATAAAGCCTAAAAGGTGAGTCCAGATATTGCACGTTTCATTGTGAAGGCTCATCACACTTGTAAAACACGACAGGGAATTGTCACAAAACCTATAACCTCGAACAATATATGGGTTTTCTTGCCAATCTTGAGGTAAATCATCAATAGTAAGAAGAGCCGTCTTATACTTCTGCAATGCGACTCTTACGGCGTCATTGAACTGTTCAGTTTGAGCTTCAAGGTTTACAATAATGTCAGATACCCTGGACTCAAAATCCACAAGCTTATCTTCCATAGAAGATAAATGAGCACTGAGAGAATCCTTAGCATACTTTGTCGCGTCGCCGCTGACTTCTTTGAACTTGTCCAGATGATCCTTGCTTTTAGATATCATTTTACCGGCTTGCGACCTATAGTTCTCTCTCATTGAAGAGAACTGTTTGTACATCGCAATAACCTCTCTGTCTATGTCCGAAATTTTGTGCAAACCGTACTTCTCAAACCTATCGAGGCGCTGTTCTAAAGAATGTAGAAATGTATCGAGTTTCTCGAGCACCATTTCCTGAGACGTCTGACGCTCATCTGCTTCATCAATGCTCTCTAAAGCCCGTGCCCTGGCCCTCAGTCCTTCTGCATCTACCACGAGACTCTCTGAGGCTTGGCTATCAGCTTTATTCATAGTGGTTTGCATAACTGCTTCTCAATGTATCAAGTCGGAGAACTTCGGAATCAGTTTCCAGCACCAAAACCAGACGTAAACAAACAACTATATTTCCTTTGAGAACGGTAGTCACTCTTTTAGCGTGACTATCTCAGCAGAGAACTTTTTTACTGAGCGATAATGGTATTGGAAACTAGAAAGAAATACCAAATCGTGTAAAAACAGGCTACAGGCTTAGACCCAGAACGGCTTTAATGTATCCTTGGAAACCTTATTCTAAAGTTAAGGGATTATGCGTGATGCTAACTATTGGTCCATGGAAATGAGCAGAGTTGCAAAATAGGTTGATAATATTTACAGTAGATTACTCAAAATTGGCTACTTTCCAATCAGCAGCCCAGTCCTGCATTGGGCCGATGAATGCGTAGGAGCGGAGCCCATCATTCAGATACCTCTCGGCTACCTTTTGGACGTCCTGCTTAGTTACATCCAACAGATTCTCTCGCCTAATCTGCCGCATGCCTTCACTTATCCCATCCATGAAATATATCATTCCTTCATCACTGATACTTTTAGGGGAGTCGACACCTTGAAATACCGTCAATTTGGCTTCTTCCAGCTCTGTTTCGGTCCACTCACGAGTAGCTCCAATTTCCCAGGCTTTATTCATCACCTTATAGGTATTCTCTGAATCCGGATCCCGGTATGAGTAATAGGAGAACGTACCACCCACACCGGAGTACGTTGCACCTCCTCCATATGCACCACCTTTTTCTCTGATCTCAGGATGAAGGTATCTGTGCGTAAGGAGGCTGGACAGTACTTGCAGAGAGGCACCATCTTTATGTGTGTAAGATGCACCTCTGAGAGCCAGCGCACCATAGCATACCTGGTAGGGCATGTTAACAAATACCTTGCTAGAGACCGGTTTTATTCCAAAATCCTTGTAACCTGCAAACGCATTACCAGATAATCCAATACCACAGTTATTTATGAACTTCTCTAACAGCCCAGATACTTCGCTTTTGGTACTAGATTCACAGGTCATAGCTGTCTTGAATGGAATATCTTTATCCAAAACGAATTGGTGAATCTCTTCCAATTTCTTAGAAACATCAGGGAGGCTATCCTGGCCATTCTCAAGTATTTTCCTGAGAAATGAGATCTGCTCAATACCGGAAAGTGTTTCGTTGAGACTACCTGCTGCAGTCAGCTTCGAGTTTGCCAATTGTCGCGCATACATGTGACCACGCTCAGCGATATTGTTCGACGCATCAGAGACTGTCATGTTTATTAATGTCCAAAGCTTCTCGTAGTTATTGAAATCAGTTTCGTGGATAATGTTTTCGAGTAGGGAAAACATGTCTCCGGTTTTCTCTTTCAACGCGTAAGCAGATATCCCTAGTGCTAGTTGAGCATGTCCTAGAGTATATGGGCTAGCGAACGGTCTGGCAGAAAAACTGATACCACCTGTCTTTAGTTTTATTTCGTCTTCCAGATCGGCCATTGATTTATCCTTGGTACCAAACGAGGTAAATGCAGAAGTATAAAGCCCAAGGTATGGAATGAGATGAGTTGGTATATTGCTGATGTCTGCAAGTCCGCGTGCATAAACCAAGCTGTTAGACGGTACAATATTCCATTGGTTATTCACTCCATTGATAACCTCGTTTTCATGAGTAAAGGGATTCGGAGATGCACGTGGGATATCAGACACTCTCAACGTAGGCAAGACAGATGCATCTTCAGGCTGATTTTGATGTTTCAAAATCTCCAGTCCTGTCTCATATACTATCTTCCTTTGCCCGTCTGTCATATCTCCAGTCTTTGCTCTTAATTGCTCTGCCTCAGAATGTGCCTGCTGCTCCTCAAAGTTATCGGATGGCTTCATTCGGAAATAAAAGTTAGGGCTATGAGCAGAACAGTATTTGGCTAAAGTGTCCTGCAGCAAGCGTGGATTAGAATCTAAGTCGGATTTGAACCGCTCCACCAGAGCAGACCAGTCAATAACATCTATAGGATCGATATCGTTAAACCAAGGACCAGTGATCGAGTAAAGTAACGACATTCCAAAATCAGAACGACTATTTTTGCGAGATATATCGAGCTGATGTAACACACCATCAATCCTGGTACGAGAAAAGCCAACGTTGATAACATTAGTCATGGTATCATGTATAACCTGACGAATGTGGTCTACTTTATCCGAAGAAGCGCCAACTACCCCAACAGAAAGTATATTAGATCTTGCAGTCGTATCTAGGCCTGTATTAGGGGAGAAGTCTGCAGCTAATTGAGAATCAATCAGAGCCATGTACATTGGTGAGGCATGGCCGTCCAATAGCAAAGAACTAGTTATTCTCAGGCAGAAGGAATCGTAGTGATCCGCAGGATCGCCAGAATACCAGGAAATAGACATCTTTTCTTGCGCATTCTCATCCATCATAGTGTCGTAAGGGCCTGTCTGACAAACTTCTACACATGAATGAAGAGGGATGGGCTTGCAATCGGGAAAAGACACAGACCGGCGATCGAACGTTGAATATGCATTGTTCAATGCTTTCAAGTGTTCATTCAATGGGAATGAGCCATAAGTAAACGATTTAGCATTGGATGGGTGGTAGTGTTCAGCATGGAAGTCGACGAGTTGCTTATGGGTGAGATTTGGAATATAGTTAGGATCACCGCCGGAGTTGTTAATGCTCGGGAAAATAGCTTCCTGAAATCGAATATAAAACAAATAAGAAGAATCTGACATTTGGCCTTTCATTTCATTGTAGACGACACCTTTGATGATCAGGGGAGTCTCTGCGTCTGCAGGATCGACATGTTCTAAACGCCATCCTTCCTGTCTAAAATCAAGCTCACGCAGTAAAGGGTGCAGAGTTGCATCTAAATAGACGTCCATTAGGTTTGAGAAATCGACGCTATTTGTGGTCGCAAAAGGGTAGAAGGTATAGTCCGAAGCAGTCATTGCATTCATGAAATTGGCCAAGCTTCGGTTAAGCATTTTGAAGAACGGATCCCTCACAGCATACTTTTGAGAACCGCATAATGTGGTATGCTCAAGGATATGTGGCACGCCAGTCGCGTCAGGAGGAAGTGTTTTGAATCCAATTGAAAAGACGTTATTTACATCGTCTCTATTCACATGTAAATGCTTGGCACCAGTGCGTTCATGTGTGAGCAAGACAGCAGAAAGGTCTAGACCGGGAACATTTCTTACGGAATCCACAACAAACCCGGATATAACGTCGCCCGGCCGAGACTTCGCAACTGTTGCAAATCTACGCGCCTGTACAAACATGCCGAGACAGTGTAGGTAAAAGGCAAAAAGTGTTTTGCAGAGGAATTAAGCTTTCTCGATGAGGAACTGGCTTAGGGGTTGGTGTTGCTTGCCCGGCAGCTGTTACCAAGCGCCTGCAGCAAGCTCGTAGACAAACAAGCAATGGTGAAGCTAACTATTGAGGCGAGGTCGAAACAAGGTACGCTGCGAAAGCTGCCAATTACGGTTGATGCTGAATTGAGCAAACCGGTTAAAGATGTACAGGCAAAAGTAGCCAAGCAGGTGGGGCTTTCCGCGGCGCGTATCAAACTGTATACCTCGGCTTCCGGAGCGCTTAACGATTCCATGTCGCTAGCTGATTGCAATCTAAATACAAATAAGTTGTATGCAAAGGACCTTGGCCCCCAAATTTCCTGGAGAACCGTCTTCTACATTGAGTACGTTGGCCCTCTACTCATTCATCCGTTTATCTATTTCTTCTCTGAGCAGATATACGGCGTCAACTTCCAGCACACTACCGAGCAAAGAATTGCTTTGTTGATGGTAGTGCTACACTTCTTGAAGCGCGAACTGGAGACTATGTTTGTTCACAAGTTCTCTGCGTCGACCATGCCATTGCGGAATATATTTAAGAACTCTTTCCATTACTGGATCATCGGCGGTCTATTTCTAGCTTACTTTATCTACAGCCCTGTTACTACAAGCTATGTGCCATATTCAGACAAGGAACTTACTTTGATATCGGGCTTCTGGCTGTTCAGCGAGCTTTCTAACCTTGCAAACCATATTAACCTGGCTAGCCTTCGCCCACCGGGCACCACTGTTCGCAAGATTCCTAAGGGATATGGTTTCGATCTAGTATCGTGCCCAAACTATTTTTTTGAATCTCTGGCATGGACTGCTTTTGCTGTTCTAACTAGAAGCACTCCGGCTGTCGTCTTTCTCCTGGTTTCCACCCTTCAAATGTTCACTTGGGCCCTGAAGAAGCACCGACGCTATAGAAAGGAGTTTGGTTCTGCGTATCCTAATTCCAGGAAAGCTATGATACCCTTTATAGTTTAGTAGGATATGTTAAACACTGCTATATTTCTGAATGTAGTTCCTCTTGGGACACTCCACCTGCGACCGATGCAGCATATATCAGTATTAGTCGGAAAGTTATTTCCGCTTGAATCGGCCATTCCAGTGCAGACATAGTGGATCAAGTGGGTAAAATGAATTTTTGTTGCTTTGCCTATCTGTGTATGACCTTGCAGGGATCGTGGCTGAGCCAAAGGACCCTATACTATTTGGTCCTTTGGCCCTTGTGTTAAGAGAATTTCTTTCTACACGTGTGATTTGCCAGTAGATATGCTGCATATAAAAATATGTAAGCCTAAGTTCGGTGGCTTTTATGTCAGTTATGGCGCACATAGCGATGAAAAGTCGTGCATTTTTTCATATCTACTTGTTGCCAACAAGCTTCTCTATATGAATCCGCAAGAAGTTTGTATTTATTGAAGGCCTCTAAAGGCACTATATTCATTGATATTAAGATCTAGTACCTTTTAGTCCACGGAGAACCCTGCATTCTAGATACATTCGTTATATCTTGCATCTCTTCAGGGTCCTGACCGACTAATATATAAGCAGGTTGATATCCTCTGTATTCTTCATATGTTTACAGCAGCTTTTTAGCATCAACAGCAAGCCTTATACCAAGCATACCGATTATGATTACCAATTTCCAATCCTATATCCGAGTCAACGCAGGCGCTAATTGCCGATGTGCACCGGCACCAGCAAGAAAACAAATGCGAAAAAGGAACAACAACAAGGATTCCATCAAAAGAGCTTCACGAACCAAAACAAAGAACTCTACCGCCTGGAGTCTCGCTATTGCTATGGAAATGCCATTCGCCAAGTATGACTACGTACCAGAGGTGAAGGAATATTACAAGGAAATCCAGGAGCGCAATTCTAGCTTGCGACAGCTTCCATACTATCGATCTGAAATCGACGGTGAATATGCCGAAAAAGCCATGCAAAAGAGGGCACTGGCCAGACGATCTGTGTTGCAAACTGATGACACAAGCATCAATTTGGCTCTCCTTAAGGAACTGCCATACTTCCCTGAGTGGGAAAAAGCAACTGAAACGCAGCGCCTCATGGAAGCTCTTCCTCGGATTGAGCTCACTGCTACAGAAGTATACCTTGCACAATGGGATGAACAACGCTACTTGAGCGTGCTCCCTTATTATCATCAAGAAGTGGACGCCCCTACTAAAATCAAGCAGGAGACACCAAGACGACTAAGAGAACCTCGTCCCACTCCCCAAATTCCAGTGGTACTGCCAAGACGTTTTCCGATATTTCGTTATCATAAAGTCGAGCCACATGTCGACTGTCACTATGCTCCTCCAGTTACAAGAAATCCTCTTTACAAACCAACCACCGGAGCCTTTACTAAGGCAGTAAACCGCAAGAGCCGCAATCAAAGGCGTTCTTAAGGAATCTACTGAATTCTAAAGAGATTTATCGCAAATCACCAGAATCAAGTAACCTACAAAATATCAGAAGAAAGATGTTATACCAAAAAATTCCAAAGAAATATCTCTATACCAAAAATTCCAAAAAACACTGATTTATACCAGCAACTCCTTTCACAGTTTAATTAATAGCATTTTCTTAATTCTAAACATATTTCGTAGGAGCAATCGTAGCCATAGCTCGTATACTTCGTTCTTACAGAGTTTCGATGTGTGCCTCGGGGTCGCGCAAACTTCGAACACGACTATGGAACGAAGAGTAGTCCCGCTAGGAGACCATGTCAAAGAGGAAAATGAGGATCTGAAGTTCTCGCTATCCTCAGTGTCCTACACTCAACAGTATGCACATATTTATTTTGTGAGGCTGACCCTGTTGAAGCAGCCATTGCGCGAAATGTGCCAAATGCGGTGGACGTCTTCGAAGATCGATGGTCATTCAATAGATTTCACAGAACGAATTTTATTTACAAAGCCGAGCATTCCCTGCTACCTTGTTGGAACTGTTTACTGTAATTCAAAGAGGAAGCCTGATGTCCTAACAGATATAGATCATTGGCAGCATGGAAAGCCACTGATGGATGATTCAAAGTACGTCGACAACGAGTTCGATTCGATAATCCTGGAGGATGACAGTGGCCGCATCCAGCTCACTGGACCTGTATTGAAGCGATACTTATGGGTGACTGGATCTGTGGTGGGAGTCTTGGGGTCTGAAGTCTCTCAGGGCTTGTTCGAAGTTGCTGATGTCTGCTATCCTGGAATTCCGCCACAACTTCCACTAAATGTCTCCACTGCTCGTGCTTCTGATTCAATAGCTTTACTTTCTGGTCTATCTATCCAGGAGTCTGACGCGTTATACTGCGAAATGCTTAGGCAATTCCTTACTGGAGTTGTTCATCCTAACATCAGCTCCTCGGTTGTGCGAGCCATTTTGGCGGGAAATTCCGTCACCCCCCCAGTTGGCGATATTGACTACGACGGTGTACGAAATCTAACGATTGGAAACGATAATATATATCCTATGACCAGTTTTGATAATTTTTTGGCTGAGATAGGCACGTCAATACCAGTTGATATTATGCCTGGCGCCCATGATCCTTCTATCACATCATTACCTCAGCAACCACTGCACAAAGCGTTGTTTGATAAGTCTCGTTCTTTATTTGACAGCTCGATTTCGATGGTAGGCAATCCGCATTGGTGGGATATTGATTCCGTGATCTTCTTGGGATCTAGTGGACAGAATGTGGATGATCTGAGGAAATACTGCCCTGATACTTTGGAAATGAGTACCCTCGATCTAATGGAATATACCTTGAAATTACGCCATTTTGCTCCATCTGTACCAGATACTTTATGGGCTGTTCCAATGACAGATAAAGATCCATTCATCTTGTCTAAAGCTCCTCATGTATACTTTGTTGGAAACCAAGAGAAATTCGAAACTAAACTCATAAATGGCGAATCTGGTCAAACCATAAGGCTAGTATGTCTACCCTCATTTGCCAAAACAGGGCAGCTAGTGCTGTTGAATCTGCAGACCTTAGATTGCGAACTCATCGAGCTTTCACAGGATGGGCTCAACTAAGTTTTAGACTTCCACCGTCCCTGACTTGTATAGAAATCATGGCTAGAGTTCGAACCGAGCTTGATGAGGAGATGATAAAGCTGTCGCAAGGACTAAATCATGTTCCTTCCACAGATGAATACAAGAAAATGATCTCGGGAATGGCATATAACGCTTTCGACAAGCAACTTCTTGCTCTCAGACACAAGGCGCACATGAAAGCACAGCAGTTCAGCAGCTACTTTCCCCAGGATTCTTCGGCGGATAGTCTGAACACTGAAAGGCAAGAATTGCTAAAGGATCTATTTGGCCATGTTGGCGTCAATTCGTTTGTAGAGGCTCCATTGTTTGTAGATTATGGGTGTAATATCTCCGTTGGTGATGATTTCTACGCGAATTTCAACCTTACAATTCTCGACTGTGGACTTGTGTTCATAGGGGACAGAGTTCTGTTTGGTCCAAATGTCGCAATATATGCTGCTACTCATGAAACAGACGTCTCATCCAGAAGAACTGGTGTAGAGTTTGCTGCCCCTGTCTTCATTGGCAATGACTGCTGGATCGGCGGCAATTCTGTAATTGTTCCCGGTGTTAAAATCGGAAATGGGTGTACAGTGGGAGCAGGCTCTGTAGTCACAAAAGATGTGGAGCCGCATTCGGTTGTTGCTGGCAACCCCGCTAAGTTGATAAGAAGGGTCACTAATCCAGATGAAACCTAGCCTTCGAGCCACCACATCTCCTGCAGTTGACGCTGATGCAGTGGTCTTTAATAGAACAGGAGATACGGGTAGAATTGTAAGTCACTTTTATTGTTCCAGAAGTGTGTTCTTTTCGAGTTTCGTATTTACTGACGCTAAACAAGGGCCAACCTGGGTTCTAAATGCCCCTCGGGTGTGTATGTAGTAGCGCATCCTAATAACATATACCTCTTAGATGGGGTGATCTTCGTCCACAAAGGCCCTTATAAAGGTGGTATATTCCACTTCCAAGTAGAATTACCGGATGACTACGGAAACCCCTCTTCCTCAATTCCCAGAGTAGTATTCAAGTCCGAAGTGCCATCTAACCCGAGAATCAACGCTGCCGGCGAACTCGACCTTAAGCCGCTCCTGGAACTGCACAATGAAGACACTCATCCTGCAAATTCTTTCGATTGGCTTCAATCGAGAAGGCGAATATATATTCATACCCTCTGCAAGTACATCAAAGCCTCTTTCAAATCATCTCTGTTAGCACAATCCCCAGACTCTCTATACGTCAGCAATCCTACGAGATTTCACGAACTTGCTAAAGCAGATGCGGATGCATCCTTGAATGCGGTAACTACCACACCTTCTGAATTCTTCGATTTCAGCGCATTATCCACTGAACAGAGTAAAGAACTCGAAGAACTACTGGCTACGCAGCATGCACTAGCCTCGGCCCTGTAATAATAACATCAAAAATACACAGATAATATAAACTCAAATTTTCATATAAATATACATATCTTGAATAATGTAAACATAAACGCTTCACAGAGCACATTTGTTACACAAATACTCAAGCCTTACCATCAAACCCAGCATAAAATTCATTCAATTCGCTTGCGCGATTTTGCAGGAACATTTCGAAATTCAGTTGTAACCAGTGCCGGACATTCTCCATTTTCAACATGCTTTACAAGCCATGCATCGTTATTGGAAAATCCTTTATGGCAGGCTGAACATTTTCCAGGATGGCCTGATCGTTCTTTCAGCTTGGTCTTAACAGGATATACAAAATGTCTAGACTTTAAATGAGTCTTGTAAGTATCTCGACGAGAAAATCCTCCAGAAGCATGACAAGGAGAGCTAGAAGAGGCATCATAATATGGACAAGTGTATGCCTTGTTAATAGCGTGTTTCTTCAAATGTCTTGTCAAATAACCTTTGATCTTAAAAGTCGAGGAGCAGTGCGGGCAACCAAAAAGTCTTCCTTCCTGGAATGCATGGTCGCTCTGTGGGCTAATGCTATGAAGACTTAGTCCACTTTCAAAACCTATATTGCTGTAATATGTGTTGTTCGAGTTATGGCTGTGTGCACTAATCACAGATTCCCGGTCACTGTGTGGAGAAGACTGAATTGTGGAGTTGTCATTGTTTGAAACCATAGGTAGTCCCACACCCATCATTTGGTGATGTACTCCGGATGAGATGCTGCCAAAATTCGAGTTGTGCGTAGGGCTTAAATCCTGCGATCCATATGAATGAGGCGATAAATCATTCTGAGCATTGGGTGAAATATCTTCACCTGAAAATTGTGGTTGGTTTGAGAGGTTTCTGATTTGGAATTGGTTATCGAATAAACGTTGCTCGGCAACCGGAGAAAACATATCTGCTGCACCAAAAGCACAGTTTCGCAGCGGAGGCTCAGGGAATATTCCAGAGCTCATACTACGTTCCTCATTCATGACAAATGGAGCAGCATTTTCTGAGAACCGCAGATCGCCATTTGAGGAACCAGTGGTATGAGAGTTCAAGTTTTCAGCACCAAAACTGTTCTGTTCCAGGGAGCTCAAGTAGATTTCCAGATCAACATCTGAAGTAGTAGTGACGGAACTGTGTCTGCCATTAATAGCTGACATGAAAGAAGAATCGTATGACATAGCTACATTGCCGGTCTTCGAAGAAACGGAATTGGATAAGCTAACACTGCTGCTATCCGTCATCGCATTCATAATATCCAGAGGATGGAAGCGGTCAATGTCATCTAAGTTGGGGATAGTGTCACTCAGATTATCGCTGACTAAATCTGGGTTGGACAGTACTAGCCCTTGAGTCTGAGCCATTTGCATTCTTGCAATAGAGTGAGGAGCAATAACAAATGGCTGGTTATTCCAAGACTGTTTAACTGGCATCATATTACCGGCATTCATAGTATCGTTTCCAGCAATTTGACCAAAGATATGTGACTGGTTTATATTGTTCGTCTGACTTTGTAAGTTCTGTGCATCATGGGGCAACAGTGCGCTTTGCATAGATTCAAAATTGCTGATATGGGCGCCTCTATGGCCATTTGGAGCAGACGATGGATGTAAATTCCTGCCAGAATTAGAAACGTCCATAGCAACAGCGTCGCCTAAGTACCAGTTCACTTGGTCGTCATCTTGAGCGGGGCCACGATAATAGCTCATTGGGCCGGAAATAGCACAAGGGACTGGCGAGCCAGCAGAGGATTTGCTTAGCCGTTCATCAATAAAAAACTGATCAGGAAAGAGTGATTTCTTCTTAGAGACTTTTGTAGATCTTGTCAAAGCCCGCAAGGCGTTGATCAAAAACGAAAAAGACTCCCAGAGCATTATCGATCCCAGGATAGCAACCAAAAGGTCGCTCATTCCGATAGTCGAGAATGTGGGAAGATTCAGCGGATTTAGGTAAGAATGAAAAGATGTTACCGGAGACATAATTAAAGAAAAACTGAAGTCAAAAATGAGCTGAAACCGGGTTCCGGGATGGTTAGAGATATCCAAATTATCGGATATATTTGGGCTGCAGAGTTGAACTAATCACTAGACGGTTATCAGCGGGCGCTTAAATCTATCTAACCGACCAGCGCCGAAAACTTTCAGTAGTTCGTAGGCAGTCAGACAAATAGCACACAGGGCTACTTGCTGTGCTTAATAGAAGCAGGTGGCTGGACGGAAAAAGACTTGCTGCTAGACTAGTGCGATAAAAACTAACGTGGTCTGCTTGGTTCCACGATAGCTTTAGCAGACACAAACTGATAGTAAAAGGTGGGTGTGCAGTGCAACTATGAGACTCCTCGTTAATGACGATAAGTTCTCTAATAGACCAGAGTAAAAAGTGTACCAACCAAGTCTAAAGAAGTGTATATATAGTATTCTGCACTTGTTAAAGCTAAAATAAAATGGGGAGAAAAACGAAGATGAATTAGTCTTTGATACAAACGCCGATTCCCAAGGCCCTGGTAGATAGCTACATCGAGACTGATTGGCTATTAACTGAACCTTATTCGGGATGACGATTACTTTTGATTGGCCCCAGCTAGGAGGCACAAGCATATCTGAGTTGCGGGGACAGTATTACCCTAACCTTTTCGTACTTTTGATTGGCTGGATTTTAATCGCAGTATATTGGTGCGGCCGGGCATCCCAGCCTATAAGGAGACTATTGTATCCCTCGAAGACCTCGCGTGCGTTTCAGGTTCCAGCATGCTATTGTAGGTTTCCTTTCCTGTTGTTTCGGATATCACTTCCGACAGATGCCCAGCCTAAGCTCCCGGGGTCTGTTCCAATGCTGTTGTGCTGTCTATTCCGGGATATAGGTCCGGATTGTGACGCGAACTGATCGAAAACGCTTAGTTCCGTTTACACTTTTTAGAATTAGAACAAACTCAGCAGACAAGTATTCCGCTCACATCGCGATTATCTTAAACCGTTTCCGGGGAACCTTCTACTTGAACTTGCGCTAATTCCCTGTTCAGTTCATAGACACACCTGCCTATGATGACTCGGCATCAATCTCACCAGAGGGTATGCGGGGGAGACAACTCATTTCTTCGCATCCTTTTCTGTCTTTAACTCCCTACCCATCAATTTTTCATTGCTGAATTTATTTGTCCAAACTAGCATTCCAAGTTCCTTATGTGTCATAGGTATAAGCTTTGCCTGAACGGCGTATTCCTGTCATTCAAGCGATTGCGTTATCGATAGAGTATCGATCTAATTTCGATCATTAGGGTTGGGTGACGATCTGTTAGACTCACTTCTACTAAGGGATCCGCGTCCTGACACAAACTAACTCTAAAACCATACACGGACTTCACCGGATGCAATCCATTTAGTTAGACAGGTGCATGCTTCATATTAGATATATAAAAATATTTTTATTGTGATATTTACACTGGAAATTTGTGCACTTTGGTCGAATAATGAGGCTGGCCGGCGTAGTTTGCGGTTTCGGCCCGTAATTCCGTTGAAGAAGGAGCCGTAAACCCTTTTTAGGTTTGACGGGCTAAGTTCCTAACTCTAAAGACGAATATGGAGCTCCGCCGAATTCTATGTGGGGTAGATTACCGCTTTAGATTCCAGTTATGTCTGGCTATCTTCTACAGATACTAATTGCTCGGTTCAAATAACTACCATTTGTTGCCAAACTTAGAACGATATGCTCGGGTTTGCTATAGCAACTACAAATGAAGCACATCTTGCAGCCTCATGTATGCCAAGCCGCAGGTCTACGAGCATTTATTTTTAAGCAATACACATATACTATTACCAAAAATACAAACTATTCATAACAATTCTGTGGTCAAAATTTCACCCTTTTCAGTCATGTTACAATGTTCATCAAGGAGTACGTCACCACTATCGGTAACGTTATAATCAATGAAATGTATTGTACCAACAGGTAGATCGCCAGACAATCGAGTGCGATTGGATGTACACCGGTCGGTGCAAAATATACTGTGAAATATACTTGCGTTGTTGCGCTTGGAACACCTGCAGTGATAATTGACACGAAGGCTAACATCTTGTTGTCTTCGGCAATCCAATGAAGTGTATTTTGTAGGTACTCTACCCAAGCAATGCCAATAATCGGCAGCACAGCTAGCTTCAACAAGCACATTAAAGCAACACTTTGCCAAAATCCTTTTGGAAGTGTTGTAAATTGAAGACGCCCAATCATAGCGCCAAGCAAAAGCATGCCACAAGTAACAGTGGCACGACCCAAGAAGTCGCCAATATCAATAAAAACGTTAAGAACAGGTAAGTCATCAGGAGCTTGTCGTATATGATAGCTAGTGGTGACAAATAAAGCTTTAACAGGAGGTATAAAGGCAATTATTATAGAGACAATCAATGTTATGGAAGGAGGATTAAGTAGGCCCTTCAAAAACATCAGTATATGATTCTTCCATATCGAATAGAGTAGATTATGCTTTAGCTCAGGCTCTTGGGTGTCTATCGACGCAGCGACTTGTCCACGAAATGAGTGTATAGATGAATCATAGCTTCGAGCTCTTGATCTTACTGATCTAGCATCGGATGAGGTGTGAGAAAAGGTTCTGGATATTGGTTCGGTCTGAATTCCTGTGAGCGAATACATAGGCGCCAATGGTGCACTAGGCAATGGGTTGAGAGCATATGACTCGACAGCATTCTTCGTGGATTCGTAAACAGTAGGGGAACTATCAGCGTGATCCTTCAGCTGTCCTCGGTTTCTCAGCGGAAAAATGGACATCGCTGCTTTGAGAGTGTCTGAAGGGTAGTGAAGAGGTTCGTTGATTTCTTCATCAGTTGACGTATCCACACTATAATACTTGAAATCCTGAGCAATTAGTCTAGCACCTCCAAGATTTATAACGCCGATCATGGTAATGCAGGCCAATATAGTGGCGTAAGCTACGCCGAGGTCAGTATCTCCATCGGTGAAAGGCGGACCTTTACCAATAGTCAATACATACGCCATAGGAAGATCGCCCACATTATTAAAAATCCCACTAAACATAAGACCGTGCTTCCAGTGGTATGGATTTAAAGTCAAGACCCAGACAATTAAAGCAAAAGAGAAACCTATCGCTAGGTACAATACAGCGGTGAGAACGAGTACGCCGAGAACCAACGGGTCATCAGCGCTCAAAGCAGGAATAATTTTTGAGAAGATTAAACCAGGCAAGAAGACATTGATAACAACTATTGATAGCTTTCTGGATGATTCTGAGTCTAATATTTTCTTCCTTGCAAGAAAGGCTCCTATTGCAGATGTAACAATAAGCTTAATTACTGGCTTGACTGCAATGTATATAGCCCCACCTATCGTGAATGGGGACGACATTCTTGGTACTGACACTCAGTACTGTGTATACTACGAATCACCCACTAAATCAGTCGATAACGAAAGAATTTCGCTGAAACTTGCTGAGCGCAATCTGCGCAAGATAATAGAGTTCGTTGACTCTAAAAGTCCGATACGCGAGCATCGGAAACTTTAAGTGGGAAAGAGTTTCCCCGCATTCTTCTGACATTGACAGGTTTCCCCATTAGAATGTAATGGCCGGAGCAAATGTATCGTAAATTGGGTTGCGGCAGAGGAAAGTCAGAATGCAGAAAAATGCCGGTCTTGAAGATTCTTTATAGCCTGCTATCGGATCTATAGACCTGCATTAGCGTTATCCAGGCTGCCCTAAGGCGAATCCTAACAATGCCCTACCAGCAACCAATGAAGAGATCTGAAACCTTATTTGACTAAAGAATCGTTGATTCAGTTTCCACGTATCGTTGAGCGTGTGACGTTTATCGATTTTTCTCCTGTGCCGTGATTCGCAGAGATCAATATAATGCCTGTCTCAGATCTGGGGGATCAGACTATAGCGTCAGAGCTGGAACCCTCCAGCGCTATGCCTCTCAGAGATAGGAGACCTACTATTGTTACACTTGAAACAGCGTCTTCTCCTGCTATAAGCAATTTAGTTCTCAATAGCCCGAAGACAAAAGCTTCTCTGTTCTCCAGTCAAGGTAAACATTCTGCTCTTCTTTTCAGAATTCTAAAAATAGGTTTCCTGATACTGTCTTGGTACACTTTCTCCATCAGCTTATCTCTGTACAACAAATGGATGTTTGGAGAGCAACGCTTCGCCTTCCATTTTCCGCTAATTACCACATCTGGGCACTTCATTGTCCAATTTCTTCTTTCTGGTTTAATCCTAGCACTGTTCCCGTCTCTGCGATGGCCGGAGAACGAGAAACTCAGTATACGCGAATTCGGGGCCAAGCTCATGCCATGTTCAGCTGCAACGAGTTTGGATATTGGACTTGGGAATATGTCTTTGCAAGTAATTTCATTGGCGTTCTACACAATGATAAAATCTTCATCTCTGATGTTTGTTCTTTTGTTTGCTTTCCTGTTCAAGCTTGAGTCCCCCGATTGGAGTTTGGTTGTCATAATATGTACTATATGTTCTGGAGTTGCACTGATGGTAGCTTCGGAAGCAAAATTTGTCCTCTCAGGGTTTTTGCTGGTTTTGTTCGCTTCAGTACTATCAGGCTTACGGTGGTCCCTTACGCAGCTTCTATTGAAAACAAATCCTAGAACGCACAACCCTTTTTCAACGTTGTTTCACCTGGCTCCTGGTATGGCCGTTACCTTGTTTGTGATCGCTTTATTTGTTGAAGACATTCAATCCTTCTTAGGGGCATCTTTATGGAGTGATTATGGTTTGATTAAAGGGGTAGCCCTCTTAAGTCTTCCAGGATGCATTGCTTTCTGTATGACCATATCCGAATTTGCTCTAATTCAATCTGCTAGTGTGGTATCCCTATCTGTGGCTGGAATATTCAAAGAAGTGCTGGTCATAGCCTTTTCTAGCATGATCTTCGGTGATTCCTTGCACTTGATGAACACTATTGGTCTAGCTATCACAATTACAGCTATTGCTGCATATAATTACATCAGAATCAATCGACTAAAAAATGAACTTGAGCCTGACCACCAATCAGATATAGAAAGCCTTTCTTTGGAAGATATGGAGGAAAACTTGTTATCCGAAGCTAGTTCACCAACTACTAGCTTGGAAATAGAGCATCATGTTCACCACCAATGACCCGTTTTTAATGACTAATCTAGTATACTATCTATAGAAAGAATAGAACAATAATAAAGAGTATATCATTGTAATAGGAAATGAGTGGCTAATATAAATCTTCGAATGTAATTTCCAGGCACCTTAAAGAGGCATTCCCAACTTTTATCCTTCATTGTAAAGAGTGCAGTTATCAAGCATCGTAATTGGTGAAAATACCGAGGTCGAATGATATTTGAGGCGATTGTGGAATGGTATTGAGCCCAGAAGTTGGCTCCAATTCCGAGAACTGGTCCAAGCTACTCTGGTCTCGAGAATTAGCAACATGTTGTAATGAATGCCTATGATGCTGATCTGCTGTCATGAAGTCTATTTCAATTGGAGAATACTGCGAGCTCAATGCCGAGGGATTGACACTTCCACCCCAAATGCATTCCGATTGTGATCGAACCATTTGTGGGGCATTAGCATCCCCATGCTGATTGTTTCTTATCCACTGCTGCTGATGTGTTGATGGAAAAGCAGACATGTTCTGAATTCCAGCTATCTTTGAGGAAAAGTCAACAGGCTGTGAATGACTATGCACCATCTGTGGTGCCATAAGAGTTTCAGGAGATACAGATGTTGATAAGCCCCTAGCAGCTTCCATTGTAAAAGAGTGCACTGAGTTGCCTTCACTAGATGCTGAATGGAGAACTTTGCCTGAGTTGGGCTCTTCGTATAAAGGAATATTCAATTCGTCTCCCTCTTTTTCAGATACTGAGCTATGTACATCATCCGAACCCACAATAGCAGGTAGCACTGGTTCGAACGTTTTAGTGTACATCCCCACGGGAGCTGAATTTCTTCGGTGCATTAGCTTTTTGCTATTGGAAATCGCAGAATTGGCGTCTGGTATCTCTTGTGATAATAATGTGTGTTTCTCGCGCCCCGTTTTGTCAGAAGATACATTAAATGTTACATTTGACCAGTCAGCACTCTTAGCGGAGGTCGGTGTGGATGTCGGGTGGTGAAATAAAGACTGACGTTGACACTGTCTAGCATCATTATTTAAGGAGTTTCCGGTATGTGAGGTGCCAAAACTGCTAGTGTCCAACCTCAAATTAATCGGTTCCATAGTTGGCTGCTCTAGAATATTGATCGGTCCTCCAGAGGACTGTAAACGGCTCCAACAAGCACGGGCAGGCATATGATCTTCAGCCTTCAGGAACTCATACAAGAAAACAGCAATTACACTGCTATGTGACTGATTGCTATTGCGATTGGTAAATACGCAGTGAATGGTTTGATACATTGTCAGCTGAGCTAAAGCTGTTTGCGATTCTCTCTCGTTTCGACGTTTGATTCGTTCTTTCTCCGCCTGGAAAGAGTGTTCGTCGGCAAATTTGTGGTTCTCATAGAGTGTTGCAACTCTATTTCTCTGTCCAGACTCTAGACCGTCGAGGAAAGCATGCCAAAATTCCGGTGCGAGAGGAATATATAAGGAAGTGGTCCCATCCGGCTGCAAGGTAGCATCAATATTCTCAGTCAAAGATAGCACGCATCGTTTCATGGCAAAAATATTTGTCTTACAAACCCAAGAAATCATAGTATGATAGTCTTGGACATTTGGGTTGAGCACATTCAGACTGAAGCGGGTGGTAGTGTTGAGAGATGGCTGCGGGGCACCGGCCTCGTCGCCGTCGTACAGGATTTCCGGCATTCTGATATCAACATTGAAATGAAACACCTCACAAATGTTGTTATAGTATAGTGCGTCTGATACTATCTTTCGATACGCATTGGATTCGAGCACCTTGTCATTCGACACATGGTATCCTACGGAGATACCATTAGCTGAGATTTGTTTGAAATCAGGGAACAACTCAAACAGTCTTTCCAGAGAGAGATTTCTCTGTGTTGAATTACTCTCCGGATGACCGAGAAAAGAGTAACATTGGTCATTGGCGGCAGACGCGATGGCAAAGTCAGTTGGAACGATAGGTAGGGCAGGAGATGCGGAATTCTGCATGAAACTGTAGCTACTAGCCCAGAAATGGTTAGTTCGCGTCAAAGCAGTATCGTCCGCAACTGAAGCTGAGCTAGAAGTCATCAAACCTTGGGTAGCATGGTTCTTTGAAGACGCTCTTGCTTGATGTCTCTTCAGAGGAGAGCTGTACTCGTTGCCTTCTGAAGCAGATCGCGACATAGGCGTGAAAGAACTGTCTATGGCTGAAAGCTCATAAGATGACATGCTAGAGGCCACAATATCATTTTGATTATTTTGCGTGGAGTTATCGACTGAAAGTAGGGCCATGAATTTCGCGTCTTTTCGAAGGAGGTGCTTGAGCACCTGAATATGAGAGGACACCTGTTTCCTCGTGCGTTTCTCACCAGTTTTCCGATAAATATAAGCTGATATAAGCTCGTTTCTGCCCCAGGGCTTTCCCTTCACTTGAAGCTTACGTCTGCCGACGCGAGGTATGGTTTGGAGTGCTTCTATGAAAGCGGCTTCGATCTTAGGGCTCCATACAGAATGGCTCGGGTCAGATGTATCATTACGCTGACGGGACATATAAGTCAGATATTTTTCGACATCTGTAATGGGGCAGTTCTCGTCTGCAAGAAAGGAGAGCTCATCCTCGGAGAAAGAGTAACGTCTTAGGCGTTCCTCGAGTATAGCGCGTTCCTTAGACTTTGCAGGTGCCGTCGTAGGAAGGACCTGCGAGGTCTTATCACTATCGGAAGTGTTAGGGGTGACTAATTGGGCCACGTTGCGCTGTTGTGCGTGTATCGGGGTAGCGTACACCTGCGGTTCGGGCCCCGGTACGTGGACCCCAGGAGTGAAATTGATCTTCCTTGCAAGAATTTCATCACGCGATGAATCTTCTTGAGACGATGAGGGGTAGCTGGAATGATTGAGAGTCTCTGCACGACCTGGAGTGGGGAGCCCGCCTGTGGAATGAGAGGACATATCTGCGACTAGCAAAACAGGGGGAGGGTTGTAGAGATCAGAGAACGGTTCGGCTGTGGATGAAGGAGACTTATAAGGCGCCTATGAGTGAAAATAATACAGGTAAATGTATTGAAATATCGCAGACGTGCTTGAGCGAGTACAAGTGAGAGGTGCGTGCAACGTGTGGTTAAAAATGCGAGGATTTGCTACGAGTACCAACGATTGTAAACGGATAGAAAGGGGCTACGTTCGAGAAAGAATATAACCAGTTATGAGCTGAATCTATCTGATGTACACGCAAATGGTACAAATACAAGCAAACTGATTTGATAAAGAGCGTGAATGTGAAAAGTCAAGTATGCGATTGACTGTTGAAGAAGAGATGAAATCACTTTGGTGAAAGGGATACTACCAGCAGCAAGCTAACGCGGTGAGGGAGAACTCTAACTTTATCTAGTTCTATATGGACAAATGTACGATTCGAGATATAGCGGGCTAGCCGAAGAAGATCATAAGATATGGCGCAGAAAGAGGTGTGTATATTTTATGTGTACCCCAGAGAGCGTTTGGGTAAATTTTGAGCTCACGGTATGTATTAACTGTTGCCAGAATGGAGATACAATTGTAAGGGGTCCCCCCGGACACGCCGGTTGTAAACCTTAAACGCCGGGAACAGAGTGCGCGACTGCAGGCGAACCGTGAATTCACCGTGTCATGCAGGTGCCGATAAACTTTGTTTACATCAGAGCGTAATTCTAACCCAGAGGAATGGAAGCTAAATGCGCCGTACGGGTCACTACTATGGCGCAGCACTACAGGTATAGAAAGTAGTACTGGGTAATTAATGGTGTACAAAAAACAGTCTAGCCAAAGAAATATGCTGTAGCGTAGCGAGCAGGAGAGGGAAGAGATGTGTGCGAGGATCCGCCAAAAGAAAAGAATAGGAGTTGGTAAACATAACTAACTTTGATTGAAATACCCAGGTATTTCTAAGAGAGATGCGCACTAAAAGAGATTATAACACTAACCAACTCTACTCACATGATAACGCAATCCTTCGATTTCTTTTTCTTCTTAGACTTCTTTTCAGGAGAGGCGGCATTGGGCGCCTGACCAGCAGCATTTCTGGCTTTGGCTTTGGCGATCCGAACAACATCCGTAAACGCCTTCTCGGTGTTAACATTTTGTTTGGCGGAAGTCTCGATGAATGGACAGTTCATGCGCTTTGCAAGAGCCTCTACATCGGCTCGAGAGACCTCTCTATCCTCTTCACGGTCGCACTTATTCCCAACAAGAATGCACGGGAAGTCAGTGCAATCCTTAACCCGCTGTATTTGATTGAAGAATGAGGGGATTCTAGAAAACGAATTAGCCGATGTTATCGAATAAACCAGCATAAACCCTTGTCCGTCCCGGATCCACTGATCTCGAAGCGAGGTATACTCTTCCTGTCCTGCAGTGTCGAGAATCTCCAAAATACATGTCTCGTCGTCAAGCGTGACTTGCTTTCGATAAGAGTCCTCAATTGTAGGATCGTACGTAGCGACAAAATGGTTTAGACAAAGCTGGATGGTCAACGCGGTCTTACCTACTCCTCCGTCTCCTAAAACCACCAG
Source organism: Tortispora agaves (assembly GCA_030462865.1). Classification (NCBI taxonomy): domain Eukaryota; kingdom Fungi; phylum Ascomycota; class Trigonopsidomycetes; order Trigonopsidales; family Trigonopsidaceae; genus Tortispora; species Tortispora agaves. Next base: position 267,933 of record JAKVQP010000003.1, read on the forward strand.
CTTGTAAACTGGTGGTTGTCCAGCATTTTGTGCATTCATCTTTATCACTAACTAAAGAAAATGACCTTTTCGTAATAATTGTGTAAATCTCTGTACTGTTCTTTTCGCACTAGAGAACCTTTCGACTTAGCGACCCCTGCGTTTTGTAGCTCTATTCGCAGAGAAAAATTAAATACCTGAGAAATTTCTTTATTAGAAAAATTTATAAAACAAACAAGTCTCGCTGCTCAAAGAACTCGAAGATCTGTGTTTTCACTTGCTTAAACCGGAAATCTCTTCTATTTGAAATGCAAACAACTGGAGTATTCTAGCCCCGTCTTCTTGCCAATATATAAAGAAAAAAAATATACTCTCCAGTAGATAATTGCGTCAATTGTCTTGAATTGGCGATATCGCAGCCAAAATGTGAGCTTTGTGCGTTGCTTTGCCTCTTAAGCTATGAGTACAAGGGTGAAAAGGCGAATGTTGCACAGGGAAGCTACAACACAGAGAGGTATTATAATGCCCACGCCTGTGGGGTAAGTGCGGCATTGGGAAATAAGGCTTCTATCTTAATGCCCCGCTCCTAGAGAATACTAGGGATTCTCAATAGAGGATTACGTCCTGATTATAGACCTACAATACTAATCTTATTTACGGTGCCAAATTCTTTTCTTCAGCTGAGAAGACAGCAGAGTGGTAATTCGTGCCTGTTAGCCGTTCCCATGAGATATCTGTCTTTGTCGTGTAAACCTTATTTAATCTGCCGGCCAACGTCACTGCAGCACACCCCGTTATCCCTTAGCCGCAAGCATTAACTCACATCTTAACTCAAGCATCCCGATCCAGCTAATTGCATGATAACTAGGCTGTCCTTCTAGAACTGTGCATTTCAGAGCGTAAAACAAACGTTCAGGTCCTACATTAGGGTTTGCAAACCCTACTGCAAGATTAGCGTGTATCACCATCGATCACACGCCCTTAGTCTCTTTGCCTCGATAATGATCAACTTCAAACTTCAATTGAACCAAGACTTTCTATTAGAAGGATTCTGCAATCAGATCAGCCAGGTAAGCCGCTTCGACAGAACGTTAGAGTGGGTCTATTCTTGACAAACTTTATTCTACAGCATTTACCATGCCCTCAAACGTCTCCAGCTAGTTCAAATATACAGCTTATCTCTTAATAGCCTGAGCGCATAGTTATTTATTTATTATCTCGGTAGAGCAATCTCGGGAAGACGTAGATGGCACTTCTACCGGTAAAGAGTTCCTGTCCTCAACCCTTACTTGCTGCCATTGGAATCTAAGCACGCTTCCGGCAATCGAACTACTCTTCTTGAAAGTCCTACATCCGTAAAATGCTTGAATTACTTTGATAAATTACAAATATTAGTGGTTGACGGGACGGACACTACTAGATCTAAAGATACAGAGCGCCCCGAGCAGCGTTTACAGAATTAAAGTTTGTAGCCCTGAACATTTTACGTCGTTGTTATGCATAATTAGGGTTACGTGCGTTAACCGTCACGGCGAAAGAAAGGGTAAAGCGCCTGGCAGGTAGGTAGCTACACCTCCTTCTGCACAGAGCATTAAACCTCAGTCAGTTTATCGCAATGTAAGTGGACTTTTTTCTATCAGCTTGATTGATTTCACGGAGTCGGACGAGTTTTTCCTGGACTATATGTGGGTTATTACCAGATTTTTTCCGGTGATGGTACCTGTATACGTAAAGAAGCACGTTCGACTGCTGTAAACCAATCCGCGAAAAGAGGGCGGTTTCCCCTCAGCCAACGATCACAATACTAACTCTTAATAGGGCCCCAAATAATATGCGAACACAAAAACGACTGGCTGCCGCCGTCTTAGGCTGCGGCCAGCGAAAGATCTGGCTCGACCCTAATGAGACTACGGAGATCGGAAGTGCTAACTCCCGTAAAACCATCCGCAAGCTCGTTTCCAACGGCTTGATCATCCGCAAGCCGGCCACTGTTCACTCTAAATCCCGTACCCGTGCTTTACACGAGGCCAAACGTGCTGGACGTCACACTGGCTACGGTAAGCGTAAGGGTACTGCCAACGCCCGTATGCCTGAACAGGTTGTTTGGATGCGTCGCCAACGGGTCCTCCGTAGACTCTTGGCCCGATACCGCGCATCTGGAAAGATCGACAAGCATCTCTATCACGAACTGTACAAGCACGCCAAGGGAAACTCTTTCAAGAACAAGCGTGCCGTTATTGAGCATGTCATCAAGGCTAAAGCCGAGAAGAACCGTGAGCGTGCCCTCAAGGAAGAAGCCGAGGCTCGTCGTGCTCGTAACAAGGCTGCCCGTCAACGCCGCCAAGAGCGCATTGCCGCCAAATTTGATGCCCTTGCCAAAGGCGAGTAATCGTAATAAGGGGTTATGTCTATGAGCTATGTAGATGTCTTTCTGTATGTTTTCAACTATTCTATCATAGGTAGTAGTCCTTCTTAGCATATTTTTACTAAATCGGGTAACTAGACGTAGCCCTAACCCGCACGTTAAGCGACGCACGGAGTGATATAAGATAAGCGACTTCGCTCTTCGATCTTTACGTGCAAGATGGTCAAAGATATTCGAGTTAAAGGTCTGTATGTGTATCCTCTCAAGTGTTGTCTACCAATCCCAGTTTTCGAGGCAGAGGTAGGCAAGTATGGATTCAAATATGATCGTCAGTATATGTTCCAGATCATTAAGGGAGAGGGCAGTGATTGGCGGAATACCAAAATGGATAAAGACCCTGAATTTGCTCTTCTTCGGCCTATAATTGTGCATAATACTATTACAGTGACTCACCTTGGCTCAAACGAGAGCATTGATCTGCCGCTGTACCCTGACTACACTGATCTGCCGACTACAGAAGTTAATATGTATAACTCAAAGATGGTGTCTTACATTATGCCAGATGAGTACAACGATTGGTTTTCCTCAGAGATTGGATATAAAGTAAGACTGCTGTATCAGGGAAACAACTCCAGGGAAGTGTTGGGCAAGAACATGAATCCTAAAACCGGAATCACGAAGACTTGGTGGGATGTGGTATCTGGGAACAAGTTTACTGATGAAAATGCTCAGCTCTCATTTAACTGTTGTGCACATTATCTAATGCTAAGCGATGCTTCTTTAGGCATTGTGCGCGAAAGAGCCAAAGCCCAGGGCAATGTAAAGGAAGCCGAAGACTTTGGAGTGACATCCGACGAGGCTGGTGTATATGAAATATCGAAACTTCGTCCCAGTATAGTGATAGAAGGAGATTTAGAGCCCTGGGAAGAGGACATGTGGGCAAGAATAAAGATCGGAGAAACGGAAATTTACTTCACCGGCAATTGCGGTCGCTGTCGCTCCTTAGACATCGATTACTCAACTGGGAAATTTGTTGCAAACCAGAAAGCCGTACTGAAGCAGCTTTACAAAGATCGTCGGGTGGATAAAGGATATAAGTACTCGCCCATCTGTGGACGATATGGGTTTTCTAAGGACCTGGGCAATATGATCAAGATTGGCCAGTCTGTGCAGGTCCTGGTGTGCAATAATAAGCAGACCGAATTTGACTGGCCTGTAGGATATGCACTCTAATCTTGGTTTTGTATTGTTTCTAGCCGAGTACTAGCAATTATCCTTTCTTCCCTCGATGCAAGGAGCCAGGAGCAAGTCTCAGGGCCCTGTCAGTATGGGCTCGCAGCACCAGGTCTATTATGGTACTGTTGCCTCCGAGCTCAGATCAAATACATGTAAGTCTCCATTGTCAAGGTACGCAAGTAAACAATCTGAATAGGTATTATTATAACATAAATACTCACATCACCGCTCTTGCAAAGAACCGCGAAGGTTAAAGTTTCCAGCTGCAGCCGCAACTAATAAGCTCCGTTGCTATGCGCTTGTTTACCTTTAAAGCAACCAGGCCAGCCTTCCAAACCGTATTACATCTACATACCGTTTCCTCTGTGTTAGTCTGTTTCTTCTCACAACTGCATTCCTATCCATTATGGAGAAAGATCCGGTGAAGGACGACATATTATATCGTCTTCCAACACTTTTTGAGGTCCTCAATAGGACAGCGTTGTCTCCAGTAGACCTTTGGTCATTTTATATCTTCATACGAGATCAGCATGGCGCGATCGATTATTTGGACTTCTGGCTCGATGTGTCTCAGCACATGAGCCTCTGTCGGCAGTATGTGCGAGAACTTCGTCAGTCAATCATTTACATTACTGGTACAGATGTCGACACCTCGCAGGAAACGAGCACCAGCTCCAATCGATTTAGCGCAGGCGGTTCGTCGAAGAGTTCATCGTTGATTCTAGAGGCTTTGATAAACAATTCAGCCATTTCTGATACCGATTCTAGACGCATGTCAGCACTGCTCCGTGGAGATGACCCGTATACACAGCGTGTAGTCAACAGACTCTCAACTCTCGTCGACAATGCGAATCGGCCAGAAATCCCTAAAGAAAATTTAGAAGCCCTTGACACAGAACTCCGATCTATGGGATTTAACGATGAAGAAATAGAGAGAATACATCAAGCCCCTAAATTCACCGTTTCTCGAAATGACATAAAAAACTCCTGTCATCGGATCTATATCACATACATGCAACCTAATGCAGAAAAACTTATCCACTTCCCTACCTACATTGCTTCAGCTCTTCATAATGCCATAGAACTGGATGGAAGAGACGATCCTGAAGTCTTTGAGCAAGCTCGTGACTATGTCTATCAAGCCTTGGAGCTTGACCCTTTCCCACTCTTTTTGCAAGCCAAAGCCCTTGGCAATTTAATTCCAATTGGAATTTTGGTTCGTCTCTTTGTCGGACTGTTAGTCTTATTCGGAGCATTTTGGTTAGGTTTGGTTTTCATATTCCTTGATTGGCAGCCGAAATCGGAGAGATGCTGGGTAATACTGCTCTTTGCTCTTGGCTTTTATTTTTGCTTATCCTTCATATACCACGTCGATCCTGTTTTAGCCCTATGCGGCTACAGTGAATCGGTTTTTTGGAAGTTTGTACGGATTCGTGAGCCGTTTGTTAAGCGAATTCTTATCTCTAGGTCTTTGTGGATACTGTTTGTTATTGCAGTTCTTACAGCGGCCTTTAGTTTGATATTCACTTTGGTTCCCGGACACAGATTATAATGCAGGATTGTCTTTATGACCTAAAAATCACGATTTTGCATCACATATTTACGACGTTAACGTGTTTCATGTTTAAAAAGAATAGTATTATATCCATGACCATAAAAATAGAACGTAGTTATGCCCTAGTCATTTTGGATTGAGCATCCCATAACTTCTTCTTCCAGGTCCTTAAAATGTTATGCATAGACAGCAATTTGTTTGCTTGATCGGCATTAATAGATGCGTTGGACTCCTGGTGTTCTCTTAGCTGAGCATACAGTTCTCTATACTCATTGTATGATTTCTTAAAGCGTTGGGCCAGTTTAATCAGATTTTTCCCAGGTTTAAATCGTTTTGCAGATCTTGAATTTGCATCAGAAGCACTCAATTTCCGTTTGATTCCTGTTGGTATTGGAGTTCCTTCCTTTATAGCTGGAGTTTCTGATCTAGGGACTAGTTTCATAGCAGGATTTTGAGCATGTGTCTCTTCGCCATCCGAAAAATCTGAGCCAGACTGATAATCGACCTTGCATGACGTAGAAATGCTTTTACGCGGCAGTAGGCTACTTGCAGAGATTTCACGACCATTCAGTGGTGGAGAAGCTGAGTCAGATTCGGGGGATATTGAGGTGTGGTGTGATGAACGTTTCTGTTTAGAGTCTTCCAACTTATAAGCACCAGCAGAAGGAGTCGGTGCGGGAGTGTCCACATCTGAATTGATAAGAGGAGAAGAAGGTAGGCTTCGAGTAGTGCAAGAAGTAGTGGTTCCGGGTCTGAGTTTGGGTTCTATGAAGTAGCGTCTTGCAGGGTGATCGGATGAATATCCAAGAACATCGAACGCTTCAAATGCAGCATTTTTGATCTTTTCTCTTTCCTTAGCTGAATACCCTTTAAACTCCCAAATTCTGAGTTCCCTGTAGCGTTCTTTGGCGAGTGTATATGCTTCATATGAGTGATGAGTAACTTTGGATGCATATTCCTGAAGTAGAGGATAAAGCTCCTCCTTAGAAGCTTTTATTCTAGAATGTATCTGATCAATTGTGTAAGGACCCAAAGCAAGCAAGTGCATGAGTCTCATTTGAAGAGAGTTCATGTAGGTCGCCTTTGGTGCGGAGAGAGGCTCGAAGCTAGGAGGCCTTTTGGAAGTAGGAGAAGGAGATGCAGATGCTATATTTTTGGCAATTGTCTTTATGGCGTTGCAATCTATTGACTGGCCTGGGATCAATGAGAGCTTATGTGTAACAGCCCCAATCTGGCTGAGTTGAGAGCCTTTTAACCGGTAAACTCCGATAGATGAAGGTTCAAGAGTGGCATTTAAGTCGAATGACGCTGACCCAATGATAAGTTTCTGGAATGGTCTGTTAGTAGCTGTAAATGTGGTAATACGGTGGTGTTATCTACTGGAGGAGAGCTTTTCGGCTTTGAGCACTCCGAAATGGAATCTTACCTTTGATGCGCCAAGTTGAAGTTTCACAGATTTTCCGGCTTTGACAGCTTCGGAGATTAAATTTAGGATCCGCTCATTGAGTTGTATTTGAAAAATCGGCGGTCGTTCCTTCAGCGGGCTCTGCAACACTGAGACCGCATCAGGTAGAGCCATGGGAACAGCAGAAAAGAATGCCCGGATTCTGAATAAAACGTCTTATTCGGGGAAGAACAAGTGTCTGTTGATTGAGATTGGCTCAATTAATATCACTCTAAGCTCTCCCTCTGTATATACGAGTTTATATGCCAAAGAAGAGGTAATATTTATCAATGGGCGGGCCCGAGACAATGAGGACGGAAAGAAAGGAGTGATTCCTTTATTGAACTCTAAATGAGGAACCAGCTGGGGAGTATAAGGTTTCGAACTAGGTGCAGGAAACCTTATACGGCTTGTATCAGTGAGAGATGTGTACAAAGCTCTCTCTTTGAGTGATCGGCTCAGCTAGAAGTGGCCTTCGCACGTCTAGATATCTTATTAAGTTATATACCCTTGTGTATAGCAAAGCACCAGCCATTGACATATTATTCTTGCATTATAATGTAGCAGGAATCAAAGTTTAAACATAGAGCCTAGAAATCATTCTGCTGCTATCACCGTTTAATAGACTAGCTTTCCACAATAGACCAAACCGTATCATTTTAATTGATCACATACTGTCTATCTTAGTATCAATATTACTCATCGCTCAACACGTAACCTCCAAGCCGCGGGCAGGCTTGTGCCAAAATTAAGGTTATGGGTCTGAAAGCTTATCTGAGTTCCATTATATGTCAAGTCAAGTCAAACTGATCTCTCTCAGCGTGTTGTGCCTGCTTATTATTCTCTGGTATCCTTCACTTTGCATCATTCACAAATCTGCTCTATAAGTTATCCAGTAACCCATACTACGCTGCTTCTCGTCTCTTGGGCCTATTTCTATCTCTAAATCCATGTCTACTGATCAATCACCTCAATTTGGTACATTGAGACCATGCTATTCTCACTCAAGCTCATCTGCTTCGGTTCGTGCTGAGTCCACCGGAGACATGTCTATTAAGGGCATGGAATACTCCGGGAGCTCCGATACAAATGACTCAGACTCAAAGTCCTCTTTGTATTATCGATTCACAGACGCACTTAATTCTTCCATCGACTCTATTTCAAACAGCGAGTCGATCACCACTAGCTTCAATATTCCTGTCTCTTCACCATCCACTTTTACTTCTGGTCTGACTTTGTCTCGACATTATCTCTCAGATGGAGATCCAACCCTGATTCCTCACGCATTCAATATGAGGCATAGTCTTAGTTCTCCACCCTCTGCCAAAACCTTGGACAAATGCGCTCTGGGTGCTTCCGTTGCTTCTTCTACAAATCTCGCTGGTATTCAGGCTCCACAACCTAAAGGTCTTTTGTATGCAAACCAGAAAGCTACCTTTATCAAAGGAAGATCCTATAAAACAGGAACTATGATAGACGCCAAAAAGCCAGCTTACCAACGTAGTTCCTCTCGTTCAGACATTACGAGCATTTCTATGTCTAGTAGTTTGTCCAAAGACTCTACTTGGTCGCTTCCTGTGCCCGGTATCACCTATTCTTCTTCGGATATTACTCGTTCTGGCGGTTATGGGCCTATTGGTGCACCCAAATCGTCTCCAAAGCAAGTGGGCGAATATATATCTTCCTGCGAGTCGGACTCCGGTTCTTATTCCAACAACGATCGTCCCGAGAATATACCTCCTAGTAAGGCAAAAATCAACACCTCCCTCTATAAGACAGAAATGTGTGCAAGTCACGTCACTTGGGGCTATTGCTTGTACTATGAAAAGTGTCAATTCGCACATGGCGTCGAGGAACTTCGTCCTGTAACTCGTCATGTCAAATGGCGCACCAAGGTCTGCGCAAAATGGGAAGCAACGGGTTCCTGTAAATATGGTTCCCGTTGTTGCTTTAAGCACCCTGAGCCAACAGACTCTCGCATCGGTCACCATATTCGCTAGTTCACACATATGCTCCCATATACGATCAAAAACAGCTTGAGGAATACGTACCTACTATTCCATCTCTATATAATGTATCTCAGCTAGCCTATGCTGTGTAATAAACTTCAATCCGTAAAAGGGTAAACGCGGGTCGCGTGAAACGGTTTAGGAAATACCTAAACTGCCGCACTCCCAATGATTCTCCAATAATAGCGATGCAGTAATAAAGTTACATCGTTGTAGAACGTCTAATGAGCCAACGCTTTGGTCCGTCGTTCACATCTCACATTCTAAGTTAGCATATAAACGCTCCTTGATATATTGTCAAGGAGTGTAATGAATCAAAACACCAGTTCCAAAAATGCGCTACTTCTTATCGGTTAGACGGCACTGTTTTGGCCTGCTTTTCTGGTGTTCTCATAGGAGCTTCCTTTGTCGTAAAGCAGAAAAGTCTTGTAAAATATACCGAAAAAGTCCAAAGTGCACTAGGGGACGGACTTTGCCGACCTCCAGAACGGAAACTGGTAAAGTAGTACAATTTTGGTGCTTTAGGAGAAGTCTGCAATGCTGCTGCTTACGACTTGGTGGATGCTATTGTCTTCTCGACACTACCACATCCTTTCGTCTGTTGTCCCAAAAAGAAGTGTCTCACTTATAGGCAAGCTCTCTTGTGCTCTTTGTTTAATTGGACCTGTTACAGTAATCACTGCACCTGATGAAGTGATGGTCGAAGATATTCAGGATCTCAAACCTTCTTTTGTTAAACCAGGTTGGTTGGCTTGTATGTGTACTGAGCTAATGATTTGTACTCTTTTGGCAATCTGGGTAGCTCCTCATAGGGTATCTGCGAACAGGATCGTGCATAGAGTAATTTGCTTGCGTGCAGTTTGAATTACTGTAATGTGCACTCAAAAAGTGGGCAGTCGTCACTGCTCAAGCTAGATGTATTACTCAATGCAACCAGATGGTTTATCTATGTCACAATTATCATAATGGTTGTGACGCTGACTGCTAAGGTAGTCTACCTCAATAAAGCCCTTGACATATTCAATACTGCTACGGTCACCCCCATGCATTATGTTCTTTTCACATTGATGAAAACTGTCTCTTCTGCCGCGTTCTTCCAGGGGTTTCATGGTACTGTTACCAGCACCGCGAGCATGTTATTGGGATATAGCGATACAGAGACTTCCGTCTTCCTCTTGCAGATGAGTCTTTCGTCATCGGCTGAACTCGATTCTACTCTATGTTCAACTATTTGGCTGGCGGTGGAAGAGTTCTTAGAATCTACTTCCACTCGAGTATGAAGCTTCATCTGGAAGAGTATTGGGCATCATCAGTTCTCCTTCGGGAGGTGAGTACCAATTGAAGTAAACATTCTCCGGAGTAAAAAAATCCACCGCAGCCCAACCATCGGAACTCAATTCAACTATTCGCCTTGAGGCACAAGATCAGGCACAAATCTCCCGCAAATGTGGAAGCTGGTCTGTCTTATGTCTACGCAAAATTATCCGCTCTCTGCTGATGCTGACTGTCGTTCATGTATCTCCCAATCTCGGCCAGTGTCGGCGGAAATTCATCTTCTTATCGTATGGGTCTCGTGGTAATCGTACACGTCCAGAAGACAGGCTATGTCTAGTAAAGCACGCTGGTCGTGCTTAATGACCTTCATTCTCACAGGACAGTTATACGTTCTTCAGCGGATCTGCACAATTTATACATCATTCAATAGATCTACGGTTAAACTACATAGAAAGAAGATCAATTTGATCAGCCTCAGTAAGACAAAGACCCCCAAATGTGGTTGAAGCGGAGGCTTCCACATCGCCCAGGCATCATAAACAAAGTTATTGATACAGTATCTACGGCCTGAGAGCTGAAACGGATTATTGGTGCATCATCGGCCGATTAGTTGATGAAGAAAAAAAAGCTTAAACTTCCGTCTCTTTAACTTCCTCCCCACAGGGCTTCAGGTTACGCGTAGCAGTGACTCAAATTACGGTAAAAACTTTAATATTTTCGCTTTTCAGTCCTACCGACTGAGAACAGTTTCTTTGTATATACGTCGACATGGAGTCCGAAATTCCTAAAATGTCTACTTTGTCGTACTCGACATTTAAGATAACAAGTTCTTCTGTACCTGCCAGAGTCGAATACTTCTCTACTCTTGCTTCCTACGTTTCTCAAAACTGTAAGCATTAACCTCTCGATCCCATAACTTGCATTCTCTACTAACACCTATAGCTCTCTCCGAACTTCAAGTGCAGTATGTCATAGATGTAATCTTTCAGACGTTTCCTCTTTACTCAGACATAGAATCTCGGAATTCTGTGACCTCTTGTCTCTCTTCCACCATGGTTATGTTTCCTGACGTTACATTGAAGTACATGATTCCCAAGCTTGCAATTACTGCCAATGGCAAGGTCTCTGCCCAGTCGGATTCATTTGTACTTCTTGAATGGTCTTTAGAATTATTGAGGTATATGTCTTCACTCTCTGACTTTGACGAAACGCAATTATCTAAGTTACTTCGTGTGACCTCCATATTTCTCCACAGATCTATGTCTGGTTCGAAACGGAAGATATCTCGTTCGGCTTCCAAATCTACCAAATCCGCGTTATCTTATATGCTTGTCAAATGTAGTGGATCAGCGGTGTTATCATTGGCTTTGCATGACCTCACAAGTGCATCTGCTGACCTCTTTTCTTTGGTTCTCTTAGACATCATTTCTGATTCCGTTGCTTCCCTCACTCAGCATCCAAATCTATATGCTCTTATAGCTGATAAAAAGGGTGATATTATTACTTCGTTTTTTCGGATTATTTTATCAACAAAAGGCATTGTCGAATCCTCAGCTACACCTTATCTACTTGCCTTTGCTGAACATTTCTTGGAATCCGCTGATATAGATTCTACTTTTGTTTCATCGATCGAAAGGTCTCTACTTAGATCTCCTGAGCTTGTTTTACCTAAAATTTCCGAGCACGGCCTTATTGCTGCTCTAATAGCAGCAATGCCATGTAATATTGACCTCTCCCCGATTGGCCTATCTGATAAAATTATTTCCTCTATATTATCTGCGATTGGCTCTACAAAACAAGATATACGAACTGGTGCTTTAGATTTGCTCACTCAGATTATTCCAAAAGTGGATTCACCCGCATCCCTAAAGAATATCTCAACCAAAATTGTGGCATCCTTGAAAGCTTATAAACTATCAGCAATTGACGAAAAGTCTGCTTGTGCGACTGCTCTCTCTTTCTGTCTCCCTGGTTCTTATATATCTCCTGACTTGGTCCTCTCATTGAATCCGGTTTTGCAGAAAGAGACCAATGAAGCAGTTCTGGACGCTCTCACTCAAGCATTCTTTCCTCATTTTTTCTATTTAATTGACTCTTCTGCTACTGTCGCAGGCGATGTTTCTCAGCTTGTTACAAAATCATTGAAGGAGCTAAAGGATAGTATGAAATCTATTTGGATTAAGAACCTTGCCCTCTTTTCTTATAAAAACATCTCAAATATCTCAGAATTTTCGTTGGCATTCTTTGCCATGAACATGGCTACCTTCAAAGGTGTTCTCGACCAGACTCTGAGTAGTCCCAGCCAGTCATTTCATTCTGGAATTGTATATGCTGCTTATGCCATTGTCTCTCTTTTTCTAGCACTCTCTAGAGCTCGTCCTACCTTTGATATATCTGAGCTGCCCCTCTCTGACATCTACTCTCAACCAAACTCTTTCCTTTATGCTGAGAAAGTATATACCAAAATTTCTACTACTTCTGATTTTGTGCTCCTATTAACTGCTCTGAAAGAAGTTCTTTTTTCCAGCAGTGGATTTGCTACTCTGACAGAACCTTGTAAAGCTCTTTATGTTGATATCTGGCTCTTTGCTTTCTGCAACCCGGCATATTCGAGAAGATCAGTAGCCGACGCATTTGATGAAATTCACTGGGATTATCCTGCCTCTTTTGCCAATAACAAAGGTTTCCTCTTAGCTCTTATTTGTGGCTGCTACAGATGGTTAGATTTTCACTCTACTCCTTCAGAAGCAACTTTAAAATTCCAATCTATCTGTGGCCCAAGCTATTCATTCTTTCCTTTTGTCCTTCAGAGGATCCTTGCCTCCACTATTTTGCACCCAGATGTTTTAGATCAAGTTTTGATTAATTCTGCCATCTTGCTTCATCATGCACATGTGCCGAGTAGAAAGTCTTGGATTGATTTCTGCTTACTCTCTAAAGTTGATCCAAAGTCTTTTCTAGACTTACATGAACTAGAGTTTCAGCAGAAGGTACAGGAAGCTTATGAAGATAACAGCCCCTTGTTTGTTTCTGCTGCTAGCGATCTTGTCGCTACCTTGTGTTTTGTAGATGCTGAACTATTCGTTCCATTTGCCTGTCGAATTGTCCAGCAGCAAGATGTTAAAATGATTGATATAAGTGACCAGTACATCAGAATATGGAGAACTGAACCTTCTGAGGTTCCGGTGATTGATGTCCTCAACCCGGATGGCCAGCCTTTAACTAAAGCTAACGGTAAGGATTATGAGACAATACGTTGGGAAGAAGAAGTTCGACGTGATATTGCTAAAAAGTCACGAATTCCTCGAAAACTCAGTAAGGAAGAACAACAGAAAGTATTCGAGCAGCTTGACAAAGAAACAAAGATACGTGAAAAAGTTGAACGGGCCTATAAAAGTTGCTTCCGAATCTATTCCGTTGTTCATTCACTCAGTAAAGGTGTCAATAATGGTGAAGAAGTCTGGTTCCCAATTTTTATTCCTTTTTTGATTTCTATTCTTAAACCTGGGGGTGATAAATTGATGAACGGCAGATTTTCAGCCCTCTTTTCTGGGCTCTCCAAATACTGTAGCCCACGCCTTGCTGAACTACGTCCGGTTATTGGTGCTTTGACTATGAAACTTATGAATATAGAAGGCAGTTATATGAGTTTCGATAAGGTTGCATTATCGGAACTGGTTCTTAAAATTTTGCACCGTGTTCGTTTTCTTTCTGAACAGTCTATGTTTGATACCCTTACATTGGCTTATTTGCTGCCTTTTATGTTCTACATTATTGAAAATGGAGGTTGTAGTACCAAGCACGCGGATGAAAAGGATGAACAACTTATTTTATGTTTTGATATACTCTCTTTCCATTCGGAATTGTTTGTCTCTCAAGCCCTTTCCAGGCTAGAATGTCTAAGCCTATTAAGCGTCTCCTATAAAAAGCACGCTAAATTTTTAAAGAACATACGTGCCTGTATTGTTGGCTTATGTCAGTCAATGTCTGCTAATATCAATGAAAATGAGATTAAAGTCTTGCTCGATATGACAATATCGCCCGATACTGCTTCAAGAAGTCTTGCTCTTGAAGCTATTGATGCAGAATTGACACTAGAAATGGATTATTCACCGCAGATTTGGGTTGAAATGAGTGATGTTATCGAACTGAATCAGCAGCATGCCCTCTCTATATGGGAGGAAAACGATTTAAAAGTTTGTGAAGAACTTATTCCTCCAATCTTGGTTCTATTGGGAAGAGAAGACGATGCAGTGCGTAACGCAGCAGCTAAGAGCTTGGGGAAAGCTTTAAAAGACATTGGAGATCCTGATCTTGTGACAAGAACTATGAACAAGTTGTTTGAACTGTACAAAGAAGATACTTTAGCGGCTGAGAGTAACCCTCGTGCATTTTTGAAATCGTCTGATTTTCGAAAAGAGAATTGGCGCCTGCGGCATGGTGTCGCTCTGGCATTTAACTACTCTGTGAAGTGTATGTCTGATAGTGACGTGCTTTTTGTACTAAAGTTTCTTATTATGCATAAGGCTTCGGGCGATAATAATGCTGTTGTTCGCAAGGCAATGCAAGCTGCTGGTATTGAATGTGTCCAAGTTCGAGGCCTCGACATTGTGGAAGAAGCCATCGCTTTGTTTGAGGAGTACTTAAGCTCACCACACGGGGATTCTGCTATAGATGACTTCATTCACACTTCTGTAATTGTGTTTTATGGCTGTCTTGCATGGAATTTCCCTAAGGGAGATGGCCGTATTAAACCGATTGTTGGTCGCCTATTGGAAACCGTTTCTACTCCCTCAGAAGAGGTTCAATACGCAGTCGCTACATGCCTACCTCCTCTTATCCAATCTATTCAACCTATTAATGATTTACTCACAAATCCTCTATTTGATGAGCTTTTTGCTGGTAAAACTTATGCTGAGCGACGCGGAGCTGCCTATGCAATTTCAGGAATTGTGAAAGGTTTAGGTCTCTCTAGTTTCTCATCCCTTAATATAGTCGGTCGTATTGAAGCTGGCATATCTGATAAGCGTTCTCCTAATGCAAGGGAAGGTGCTATGTTACTGATTGAATGCCTTTCGAGCGTACTTGGCAAAATCATGGAGCCTTATGTAGTAATCCTACTACCTCACATTCTCACGGCTTTGGGTGATGTTGCTCCTGAAGTGCGGCAAGCCAGCAATGATGCCACTATGGTAATCATGCAGAATACTACCATCTATGGTGTCAAACTTATCATCCCGATAGCCCTAAATCAGCTACATGATGACCATTGGAGAGCTACTAAAGGTGCAGTCGAACTACTAGGTTCTATGGCTTATTTAAATCCTGCTCAGCTCTCCCGTTCTTTGTCTTCGATTATACCAGAGATAGTGTCAGTGCTGAATGATTCACATAAGGAAATTCGGAGTTCGGCCAATGCAGCTCTGAGTAAATTTGGCGATAGCATTACTAATCCAGAGATTCATTCCATCTCTTCGGTTCTGATTGATGCGATCAGCGATCCAGTTAAAAACACTGAGAATGCTCTGAAGGCTCTCATATCTATGAAGTTTGAGCACTTCATAGATGCTCCCTCACTTGCTTTGGTTATGCACATTGTACATAGAGCTTTACGTGAAAGGTCAAGCTCATTCAAGCAGAAAGCCTCTCAGATAGTCGGAAACATGACCATGCTCACGGACCCTCATGACCTTGTTCCATACCTCCATGAACTTATTACCGATCTGCGTAGTGTTATCATTGACCCAGTTCCAACTACCAGAGCTACTGCGAGTCGCGCACTTGGTTCATTGTCAGAAAAGTTTGGAGAAGAACAAATTCCTCAATTAATTCCACAACTGCTATCTATGCTGCAAAGCAGCCCCTCTCGAACCGATAGATTGGGTGCCGCTCAAGGTCTTGCAGAAGTTATCTATGGTCTTGGAGTAAGCAAACTGGATGAGATCCTTCCTCTAGTATTGCAGTCGACGTCTTCTCCAGATCCGAATATTAGGGATGGTTTCTCTTCATTGCTCATATTTTTTCCTGCTGCGTTTGGTAATATATTTAGTGCCTATCTTGGCCGAGTTATTCCTTGTATTCTAGCCCGTCTTGCCGATGCTGTGGAAACTGTCAGAGAAACTGCTCTACGCGCTGGTAGACTTGTTGTTAAGAATTATGCAGCAAGATCTATTGATCTATTACTCCCAGAGCTTGAGAAGGGATTATTTGATGATAACTTCAGGATTCGCTTGAGTTCTGTAGAACTTACAGGCGAACTACTGTTCCAATGTGCTGGTATAACTAGGAAATCTGAAGTGGATGAAGATGAAGTAGATGATTCTCTTGTCTACAACAATTTGCAGAATAAACTCATAGAAGTGTTAGGAATTGAACGTTGGCAGGGAATACTTTCAGCGTTGTATATGTGTCGGTCTGACACTTCTGGGCAAGTGCGCACTGCTTCTTTGGCTGTCTGGAAATCACTGGTCATGAACACACCCAAAACTGTTAAAGACATATTGCCGGTTCTCAGTCAAATGGTTGTTCGCCGATTGTCTGATAGTAACATGGAACAGAAATCTATAGCAGCAGGGGTTCTTGGGGATCTAGTCAGAAGAGTTGGTGATCTAGTATTGTCTCAGATGTTACCTGCATTTGAACGAAGCATTTATGAAGGCGACCAAGCAAAAGAGGGTGTTTGCATTGCTTTGCGTGAGATTATAGAATCAACCCAGGCGGAAGAGCTTCAGCCATATGAATCTCAACTCATTGCAATTGTCCAGAACGCCTTATCTGACTCCGACGATGTAGTTCGTGAAGCTGCTGCTAATACCTTTGACGTGCTGCAGGACAAACTCGGCTCTACAGCAGTTGATCGTGTTGTACCAGAACTACTGTCACAGCTACATGGATCTGATACTGAGAAAGCTCAAAGTGCATTATCTGCTCTCAGAGAAATACTAATGGCTAATGCTGGTGTTTTCTCCAGCGTGGTCTCCTCGTTAATCAATCATCCAATAACTGCATTCAATGCTTATGCACTTGGCTCATTGTGCACAGTTGTTGGGCGAGAACTGTTTAAGAAACTACCTTCAATAGTTAATGCTTTGGTTGATGCGTTAATTTCCAATGCAGATATTGAGTCAGATAAGACGATCTCTGACTCTTTTGATTCAATTATTCTAGCAGTGGATGACCCTCATGGTTCCCATAGTCTTATGCAACTCTTGCTTGGCCTAGTTCGCGATGACTTGAAAGCAAAGCGTATTGTTGTGTTTAGTCATATGAGTACCTTTTTTGAGAGAACTCAGCTTGATTACTCTGCTTATATCAGTGATTGGATTCGAGAATGTATTTTCGTGTTTAACGATGAAAATGATGACTTAGTTGCAGCTGCGTGGAGTGCGATGCAATCTCTGTCCTCTCATATGTCTAAAGAATTACTCGAGAAGCATTCAATTGAAACTGAACGTGCAATTAGCTCCTCCTTTCTGAAATCTGAAGAAGTTGCGGGCTTCTGCCGTCCCAAAGGGCCTAGTGCTGTTCTTCCGTTTTTTCTACAAGGTTTGATGTATGGATCAAACGCCGAACGAGAGTCTTCGGCCATTGGTATCTCTGGTGTTGTGGACCATACTAGCCCTGAATTTTTGAAGCCTTTTGTAACCCAGATAACAGGTCCATTAATACGTATTATCGGTGAAAGATTTCCGAGTGATGTGAAAGTTGCTATTATTCGAGCTCTTAATTTATTGTTAGTGAAAGTTCCTCAATACTTGAAGCCGTTCTTTCCTCAGCTTCAGCGCACTTTTGTTAGATCTCTGACTGATATTGGGAATGAAAATTTACGTTTGGATGCTGCAGCTGCTTTAGGCACATTAATAAGTCTCCAACCACGGGTCGACCCTCTTGTTTCCGAACTTAGCCAGACTTATAAGAGCACAGGTGATTCTAATATCCGTGCCGCTGTAATGAGATCTTTGGTCCAAATTGTTTCCAAGACTGGTTCCAGCATGTCAGTAGCATCTCAGCATATTGTTCTTGATTTAGCCCGATCAGTTGGAAAGAAGGCACAGGGTAAGCCTGCTGTAGATTGTGCCATGTTAGTAGGGAACTTACTTCACGTGTTGCCTCAGAAGGAAAGTGAAAAAATCATTTCGTCGGATATTTTGATACCGGTGGAAGAAGTCAACCAGATGTCTTGTGCCGATGTGTTTACTTTGAATGCGGTAATAAAATATGCTGGGTCTAGCCTCAACCATGCTGGTTTCTTGAATCATATTATTCATCTCGTGGTAAATGGCTTGAATAGTAACGCGGCCATGGTTTCCGACCATTGCGTTCTTGCGGCTGGTAAGCTGCTTCTATCAGCGGAATTTGAACTTCCTTTTGACTTAAGAAAGGAGTTGATTAGTACTCTTGCTATTACAACTACATCTCCTACATCTGCTTCCACTGACACTAGAAGACTTAGCCTAGTCGTGATAAGAACTGTGGCTCGGCATCGAATGGACTATATAAAACCGCATATGAATGTCTTGGCACCAGCTGTTTACTCCAGCGTGCGAGACACTATTATCCCTATTAAATTGGCAGCGGAGAAAGCCTTTCTGGAAATATTCGAAATGTCTGAATTTGGTGATGCTCAACTGGTTAAGTGGTTGGATTCAGTGAAGGACATTCAACCACCATTGATATCTAACCAGAGAGGTATAACTGATTATACGCGCCGTATAGCTATGCGCCTGGTTGACGCTGAAAAGGATAGAATCAACGCTGGAGGAGATGCAGAAACGGTTTATTCTGATCGGCTGGAAGACGAAGCGGAGATATGGGCCATAGGTGGTGTCGAAAACTAATAGTGCCCAATGACTATTCCTACTGGATGTTAAGTATATTTGGATTTCAGTTAGTCGTAAAGTAGTTCAATAAGATAAAAACCAAACAGTTTCAGTAGCTGGTCAATATATGATCTCTACAGGTTCGGGCGAAAAGACAATAACCTCGGTTCACAAGATAGCTTAAAATTGAGGTCTGTGTAATTCTGTTTTACTCGCAAGTAACATCATCTTGAAAAACTAATCCCAAACCACTAGTGCCAGAAAATAAGCCCGTTCCTTCATTACCATGTCCATGCTCAACAGATATGGTGCGAGAGTGCGTTTGTACCGAGCCTTGAGAGACATCCGGTGAGAAAGAAATATACTTAAATATAGCACTATCTGTTCCTTCACTAGAAGAGCGCTTTCGTGAGTTCTGCCTTTCTGGGGTATAGGAAAAAGAACTACCGGAAGAATGAGTGCTCGGTAGGTGGCCCGCATCGTTATCTGCAATTCCACTCATAGGCTCCGAATAGGTATATACTTGCTCAGCTATGTCGCCAAAATACTCAGAGTTTTGGAAATTCAGATTTTGCCTTTGTCTATTGTCCATTACACCTGTTGTTATCGTGTTACCCGCAGAGTATAGTTGCTCCGGTAGTGATCTCTGGGCTTCTACAGGCATAGTTTCAAAATCTTTTCTTCCAGCGTCACGCAAAGCCAATAGGTTCGAACCAGTTTGAATACTTGGAATATGAGCGACTGTTTTATCACTAACATTCCGTAGCAATGATAAGTCCCCTGATTCGAAATCTCCCTGGTCCGCTAGCCTAAGGTTATCAAAATCATCGGCAAACTTAATGCTGCCCACGGACTCGGCAGCTGTTCGCTTATGAAGCAGAGGCCTCCCAGATGTGGCTACTGAAGATTGCGTAGAAGAAAGAGAGGGCATGTTTTCTTTGTATGTGGCGGAAGACCTAGATGAAGATGAGCTCTGCGTACGTAAAACAGGAAAAGCAGATGAACTCGAAGTACTGAATGATGTAAAAAGAGAATCAGCACTATTTGGTGATTGTTTGTTAGTATGATATGCCCCATTCGATTCAGGTACATGTATATTGTGGTCAGCAGATCTCATCAAGGGATCGCCCAATCTCCTGTCATCATACAATTTTGCCGCTGCGGTAGCATATTCGCTGAAGCTTGTCTCAGAATAATTGTCCGATCCACCAGGACTTAGAGAAGAGTGAGCTACTGTAGAAGGGTCGGAGGCATAGTTTTTCTCGTTAAACACTTCGGGATGACGAAGGTCAATAATTTCCCATTTATTCTCATCAATTAACTGCTCGATATTAGGCTCGAGTATGGGATATAGTCGGGCGGAAATCTCTGCTTGATCGGCAAGAGCTCTTGCCGAACTTAGGGTGATCCAGACACCTTTGAACGGCATGGCGCCATTCTTTATAATTCGCTTATTTTCTTGTTGCTTAAGCATACCATCTCGCTTTCCACGAGTAATATCTGCAGTGTTGAGCATTTTAGTCCCGTTAATCATATCGTTGTCAAGGCGCCTTGTAACCAGAGTATTACGAACAATGATTTGGAGACATTCGACTTTTTCAGTGTCCCATAGAACTCGTTTGATGGATATCTCTGTGTTTTCATCTTCCGCAAATTCAGACTCTGAAATGGTGGACTGTATATCGAGAGGCTTCTTCGGAGAACGCCTAAGAGGAGATAAGCTATGAGGAGATTTTAGGGAACGAGACGGAGACGCTCGAGAAGGCGATTTTTGCCGTTTTGTGACCTGTCCTGCACGGGTATGAGAGGTCTCAAAGCCAAAAGTTTGTTTAAGACGCTTTGGAGATTTGGTAAGAGAGAAGCTAGTTAAATGAGGAAGAGATTTCGTACGTTGGTGGAGTACACGTGACGTTGGCTGCCTGTTAAAGTACGTCAAATCTGGAATAAAATTCTGAGAATGTTCCACAATGTTCCGATGAAGCTGTATATGAGAGGCAGAGAGGTCACTGTCCTGAGCGATAGATAGAACGGATGGGAGGTCGTTGTCTGCGTTCTCTAGTTGACTGGAGAGGTTTGCAGTATCGTGCCGGAAACGCTTACTGAGAGAGCCAGGAGAAATATTAGGAGAGAAGAGCGCAGTATCGGTCAAAGAAGGGCTGGCTTGTAGAGAAGGAGAAGGATACAATTGGTCGGTAAAAGAAGGAAATATGGAGGAGTCTCGTGGAAGTGAAAGGTCGTCGGAAGCTAGCAAGAAATTTGAGTCGAATAGAGAAGTATCTACTTCCTTGGGCAAAGTGTCCCTTCTCCAAGAACGGGACAGTTCTTCAAATCGTTCGTTTTCATATACGAAGTCGACGAAATAAAGCGACTGGGGCGCGGCATCCGAATGTGACCTTATATGCCTTGTTTTGATGTATTTCGGGGTCTCCATGTATAGAACTGAATAATAACACTTTGTCCAAAGAGAAAAGGCAACTATACTAGAAATAAAGGGCTTATCTTTGAGTGAATTTCAGTAGCGTGTATAAGTTAACGTACGAACGGGATGCGAGATAGAGGTATAACAAGGCTTTCCAGCTGGACTTTAAATGAACATAAAGAATATTTGAAGCTTTGTAAATAAAAAAAGGTTAACACAGCTGAGCAAGGGCCAAAATATAGAAATTAGCAGGGGCTTGGAGTGTCTATATTGGATTCTTTCAGATGAGTTGCTCCAATGTTGGGTTGATTTCGGTTAAACCTATCAAAGTGATAGTAAGGAACGCCTAGAAAAAAAGTCAATCTGCGAAAGATAAAAAACACTAAAATGTGCCTGGAGAGAGACGTGACTACGTAAGTCAAAGGAAGCTGCTCGATTGGCAACTAAGTGCAACAGTATTCAGGACAAGAATATATAAGATAAGCTTAAAATATATTTAACAAATAATCTGAGCAAGAAGATCAGACGGTGGGCCGCAGCTAAGTGTAATAGTAAAGGGTCAGTCAGCCTAGGTTTTGTAATCTTAGCTTTCGAACCTGAGCCAATATAATAAGCTTGTAGGAAACCTAAAACTGAGCATTAGTTAAAGCGAAGATGAAGAAATACGTATAGCCCCGAGGGAACGTTCAATAGATATCTGATATTCCTTTTGGCTAATCCAGATTAGAAATTATAAACTAATCATTGGCTGTAGACCTGCTCCGGTAGAATGGAAATATGTAGTTCCATTGACCTCTATAATTCAATCGAAGGTTACGACTCGAGATAATAATATCCTGGACCCTATTCTTTCCTTTTGCTTAGTACAACGAGAATTTTATAGACAGAATAAGCTTTGACGGAAGCTTATCCGGTTAAAGAGTTGCATAATACTACCTTAGAAGGTGTTTTAGTTATTGCTGTTTCTGATAATGATTTAGACAATTGTTGAGATACGTGCAATCGATATTTCACAATACTGATGTGGCTGATATGGCGATTTGTACCTAGGAAAAGCTTACAAGTAGCCTAGAGTTTCGAAGCTTTTTGATCTAAATGGAAGAAAAATTACTTCAGAACTTTAATAAAAATAACGTTACATTGAGCATATCGTCATTTCAAAATCCACCTCTCACTTTCTATGTAAAAACTAACTTGCTGCAGTTTTTTTTTTGACCTTTAAGAAATAGCGGCTCGACAAAACGTACAGATCACCTTAGATGTCCGCGTTGCATCTGCTTCGACTCACTGTCCTTACTGGTCTACCTTCGTTAGAGTCTAATGCTAACTGGAAGGTCGATATCAAAAGTAGGTTTTGGTTTTCCTGCCGGAAAGTCTTACCGCTGAAATCCTTTTCCGCACCTTGCGACCGAAACAAAGGAGCTATGAGCACAAGCCAAACTACCTATATCAATTTTTTAGAGTTTCATTTCTGTATCGCCATGTAAGTGGGTCTATGCTGATATTCAGCCATTAATTTACGTTTCGGCAATATACAAACTTCATTCAAGCCAAGGATCGACGCGGCCAAATGCTAAATTGATCTAGCCAGAGGTAATAGCGCATCTAATCCAGCAAGAAATGCAGTGTGAAAAAATATTGTTGGTTCATTTCGCCCTTCATTCAGGTAATTTATGCTTCCTTTAGCCTCGGTATTTGTCAGTACAGCTAATTCTTCAGCTTAGGTGCTTAGATGAAAGTGGGGAGATGCCGTGTTTAGGTTACCAAATTACGGCCGTTTTGAAATCAAAAAATGAGAAACAGAGTTCCCTCCTATCTCTGATTTTTATGTGCGAGCGCTAAAGATTAACTAGCAAGCTTAACGACAGCGCTAAGACTAAATATCAAGGTTAACTAACTTGCTAGTTTGTCTAAGGCCGCATTGATCGCTGCAATATTGTCTACCAGTTCGTGCCACACCTCTTGAGTCAGAGCTATACCTTTCCTCCCGGGTCGCTCTTCCCCAGTTGCCTTGTCCTTATAATACTCTCGAATGTTAACCAATGGCTTGTTCTTGAACATCGATATAGTCACCCTTTTGTTAGCTCGTAAAGGTAGGTAATACTCCTGTCCTTCTTTAATTAATGCGCTTAATGCCGATTCCTCAAACTCTTCCCGGTTATCGTCGTCTTCCGGGTCTTTTCTGAGGTGGACGGTTTTAACCTTCTTTTTACAATTCTCTTCTTTCAGCTGTGAATCTTTCTCTACACTCTCGCAGTCCAAATCATCCAGCTCAGTATCTTTACTAAAGACCCTTTTATTCTCTTCCCCTTCTGATTGATTCGAATCTGTCTGGGTATTCATTGCTACTTCCTTGATTTTCTCCGCTTGTTAAGTGTAAGTTTAATGGAGCTGAACCGAGTTATATGTTCACCCCATCCTGCAGCATAGCAACGGTTTCAATCTATGACGCGCAGGATACTTATTGGCCCAATTCGTGTCAGCTTAAATAAAGCTTTACTACATAGATGTACGAATAGTCCCCCACCTCTCCTCTCCTGCGATGGCTTTCTTAGGTCACTTACTCAATTGAGTTGAATTTTGCTTGTTAGTTAGTCTATATGCTATATTGTTCAAGTACGAAGCCTGGCTGCATGTTACCCTTTATTTTAGTACCACCTACCACACTCTCAGTGCAATAACTCAGATAAGTCGTTGTTTAGTTGGTTCATCGCTAGATTTGATATATCCTCTATGATGCTTGGCCATATGCATTCATTGTATATAGGATGCAGTCTCCCAAAAAATATACTGGTTTCTTTTGAACTTATCTTTTTCGAACTGCCAATGTTGTCTTCAATGTCAACGATATTTCCAAGTAATCGAGCTAATACTTGTTTGTATGCCCCCGTTTTCCGATCCCTGCCTTCGGGGCTCATTTCCACGTCCTGGAAATATCCCGCATGCCGTAGATTTGAGGCACTAGATTTCCGCTGACCTTTAATTCTCCCTCTAAGAAATGGAGGTATCTTCGACATTGCCGAACTCATGCTGAATGCAGTAGCATTACTTCGGAGACTGTCCTGACTAGCCTTGTGTTTCAGTTCTTTTCGGCGTGGCTTGGATTTATTGCTAAACGTGATATCCAATTTGGCTTCTGTCTCAGCATCTGCAAGATGCATTATACGATGCAGAGCTGCTTTCAGCTTATCCGTCTGAGCAATGGCTCCTTTTGCATCTCGCACAAGTTCTCCGGAAAAGTATACAAGTTCGCTAGACATGTCTGAGAATAATGCAATTCTGGTATTTATATTTAGCAATTTCCAGCATTGCTCCCAGGCGACATTTGATAAGTATATGTTCTCAGACACAGTATGCCCTTGCTTCATCGACAGAAGAATATCTCGAGCCAGTTTGCAGTGGTTTGATTCATTGCCTACCCAAGTGCTGATATAATCGTTGAATTTTGACTGCTTTGATTCTATGGAGGCGCGGTGTTGATCGTTCTCCGTTCCTCCTGTCAAAGTAGTGGAGTTTCCCGTAGACAGGCGATCTGGTGAGTGAAGAGGTGGAATATGAGGTGTATGAAGAGAAGGAGTGGTTCCTGCTGTCGAATCACTCCAATGCTTATTAAATTGAGAATCATAGGAGCCAATTAATGAGTCAAAATCGGGCTTGCCATCCGTTAGCCTTCTCTTCAACATTTCATTCGTGTTGGACGCAGCAGTCTCAGGTTCACTGTCCGTATCATGCATCGCTTCTTTTCCTGATCCTGCCAGTTCGCAGAATGAAAAGAAGTCTCTCTCAATATCGTCGATCCTAGGACTACCCTCATTTGACTCCACTTCTGCAGTACCAGCCTCTGCTTTCGATGGAGTTGACTGGTGTACTTCAATTCGAGGGAGTTCCCAATCAGGTACGACGGCATCCATCTGTATGACCGATAACCTGATCCTATAAGTCTGTGAATATCAAGCTCTAACAAGTACTATAAAATATGCAGATTGCTATTTCAGAAGTTAAGGATAAGATTCCAAGAGCTTATATGCTTTTAACCTAAGTATTTACGAGATACAGTCAAATACAGTCAACTTTTTTGGCATGCAGTCGATTTTTGTTCTCCAGGTCGAATTAACGTTAAGGTTTAAGACCCATTGTTACTATGGGTCTAGATGGTACGGCTTTTTTACTTTCGCGCTTCTCGTACTTGCCCACTGTCTAGAATTGTGGCGTGCGTCTCTTAATTCGCAGAACGTATATTTCTAGTTTTCAACTTGTTAACTGGTCTGCTTAGACTCATAGAGCGCCTTTTTCCCAAACTGACAGCTACCTGAGCATGAGCATGTGCCCTTTTCAAGTATTAAAGTTTCGGTAGTTCCTACTGCTAACTGGTACCTGATCTACCATGATCCATTCGCTTTCCCTTTCCCGAAATCCTAGATGCGTATTATATGTTGTTACTTTATTACTGAGGGCAGTCCGGTAGTAAGGGTGCGTGAGCAAAAATGATTCGACCCAGGATCGAACTGGGGACCTTCTGCGTGTTAGGCAGATGCCATAACCAACTAGACCATCGAACCCTAGTTTATTTGAGCATCTTGGCGTCAATCTAAATAAGTATTGTATACCGAGTTTGTAATTTTCTTAATCTTTAAATTGTAGGTACAGTCAGCAAAATATTCAATAACTAAATATCTGTAATCAAGTGCCGAATACTTTCTGATAATTTTATACGGGTTTATCTGTGCTACAAAACGTCTAGGGTAATGAAGCAGGGTCCATAGTCAATTAGTGTTCGTCATCCATATCGGCATCCTCGTCCTCATCCTCCATAGTGTCTGCCATATAATCTAATATATCATCGGCCAGCCCATCCATAATCTCTGAGGTAGTTATCTTTTCAGTGCGTACAAGAGTACCAAGCTTTCTTCTTGGCTTCTTTCCGTGCGAAGAGGTAGGGTCCCAAATGGAGTGATTGTTAGCTAGCAACACCAGAGATGATCTATGGTACCAATCAACTATATATTCGTCGAGTATCGTCGCAATAGCTTTCAGTTGGTGGCCTCCAACTACCGAAATTGCTGCTCTTGTCCGGTCTCGGGTATCACGATGACCTAGTAGATGTACAACTGCTTGGCAAGCTTCACCAACACCATAAAATATTATTTTTGAAGCTGCTGCATGATCTAAGTAATAGTCCCACACATAAATCATTAAGTCCAAAGCATTTGCAGATGCTTGGTATCCGTCCTCATCATCCAAATCAGTCAGAATGGCAGGAATATTGATATCAATAACGGCATAACCACGATCTATAGACCATTTAATATATCTATTTTCAGGGGTGAGAAGATAACTTTCTGAAGTGTTCAGAGCTCCAGTCACGGTATCGACATGTCCATGAATATCCAACGTATCATGAACAAAGACAACAAGTCCCTTGGTATTTTCGTGAAATGATGGGGTAGCTAGCACCTGTTCACTGAAAGAAGGCGACGTCCGTTCGCGCAATATGGGCAGCTGTGTCATCGAATACTTGTCATATAATGATCGAGCTTGGTACTGTCTTATAACGTCATGCAATCGTTCATAACCATCCTTATGTTTAATCGATGTTATGACATTCTTTCCTGGACGAAGGCATTTCCAGTAGGTGGACTGAATGTTCTTGACCTGAGCGACAACACGTGCACATTCAGTAGAAAAATCTGGGTCTTCGAGAGTCATTGGTGGTTCTCCCAGTAAAGTCCTTGTTACCGCCAAAGCCGAAACAGATATTGAGTCTAAATTATAACCACCTTCTAAAACACAGCAAACTCTGCCACGAGCTAGGGATTTCAGCATGTGTGTCAGATGGCTATAGCCAGGAGGAGTTAGGCAACAGCCGCCTAGTTCATCTCCAAGAGCAGCATCGAATCCAGAAGAGATTATAACTAGATCAGGACCAAACTCTTGGCATACTGGCATGACAATTTGCCGGAAAGCGTGAATATAATCTCCGTCTTTCATGCCTTTACACGGCCATGGAATATTGATATTGTAGCCTTCTCCTTTGCCTTCTCCGCACATGTCGAGGTTTCCAGCTGGCCCTGAAGGGTAGAAATGTCCATTATCATAACGGTGTAGAGATATAAAGAGCACTCGTGGATCATCGTAAAACGCCTTTTGAGTTCCATTGCCATGATGAACATCCCAATCCACAATTACGACTTTCTTAATCGATGGGTACTTGTTGAGGACGCATTTTGCCGCAATAGATACATTGGCAAACATACAGAATCCTCCAGGTTTCTCGGGCTCGGCATGATGGCCTGGAGGCCTAACCACAGCGATAGCATTCTTGACAGTTTCTTCAACAACAGCAAAACAAGCCTCGATGGTGCCACCAGCCGAGAGTTTTGCACAGTAGAATGAATCGTGGTTAAAATATACAGAATCGCCTTCCTCTGTATATCGTATCAAATCCTCTTCCGGCATCGTCTGAGTAGATTCGAGGAAGTCCAAGTGTTCTTTGGTATGTACTAGTAGAATTTCCTCGGTAGTTGCTTCACGAGCTGGAATGCGATGCATTATATCACCCACATTTAGTACACCGGCGAAATTATTGTCGTCGACTAATCCGGCCTCCGCTAGTGTTTTGTAGATTCTATAAGTGCGTCGAGGATCTTCAGGATGGGGATCTGCATAATCGAACGAAGACATAATTAACTTGGCGTGGCCACGCATTCGGGCATCATATACTATGCCAGTTCGCTTTGATGAGAATTTCAATACCTCACATGTGTGAGGATCTAGTCCTGGAAGATATACTGCCGTAGAAGACGTCTTATCAGAAGGCTTTGAATTGTTACTATTGGGAGCTGAGGAAAAGCCATTCGACTTATGTGGAGGAACATCATGGAGGGTTGTTTTCTCGGTTGAAGGCTTGGCTTCATTGAGAAAACCCACACTGACATCTTTAATAATAGTTTCTCTTTCCATATCTGCAGCGCAGTGTGTTATTGTGCGAAATAAAAGGAAAGGGTCGGTCGGACAAAATAGCGGTCGGCAAAAGCCTTAGAAAGAAAACTGAATATAGCCAAAACGTGGATTGCTACTTTCAGAATAGCAGAGATTCCAATGCCTTATCCTGAGCCAAGAATCTGCGTGTATAATACAAAGGGAACAAAACTAATACAGTCGTCCGGAGCCAGTAGGGCCTTTCAGTTGGAAGAGAGAAAGAGAGTTCAGCGTTAAGGTTAACCCATAAGTAAAAGTAGATTAGAGTTGGCGGGGATTGGTCCGACAGCGGGGGCGGTCTACAATTATTGAAGGAATGAAAAAAACTAAGATTCGCAGTGTATTATAGCAAAATCTAAAGGGCACCATCCTTTTTGGCGATAAAACTAATAAGGTCGACAACACGGTTCGAGTAGCCGAACTCGTTATCGTACCAAGAGACGAGCTTAACAAATGTGGGCGAAAGCTGGATACCTGCCTTGGCATCGAAGATGGAAGAATGAGTGTCACCGAGGAAATCAGTGGAGACAACGTCCTCATCGGTATAGCCGATGATGGAAGAAAGAGCTGGGTCCTCGGAAGCAGCCTTCATGGCAGCGCAGATCTCATCGTAGGTGGTCCCCTTGGCGAGACGGACAGTCAAATCAACGACAGACACATCGGTGGTTGGAACACGCATGGACATACCGGTGAGCTTGCCATTGAGTTCAGGGATGACTTTTCCAACAGCCTTGGCGGCACCAGTAGAGGAGGGAATGATGTTGCCAGAAGCAGTACGGCCTCCACGCCAGTCCTTATGGGAAGGACCATCGACAGTCTTCTGGGTGGCGGTAATGGAGTGTACGGTGGTCATAAGGCCTTCGACTATGCCAAACTTATCGTTGATGACTTTGGCCAGAGGGGCCAAGCAGTTAGTAGTGCAAGAAGCATTAGAGATAACAGTAAGGTCAGGAGTGTAGGCGTCGAGGTTGACTCCGCAGACGAACATAGGAGCATCGGCAGAAGGAGCGGAGATTACTACCTTCTTGGCACCACCGACAAGATGGGCAGAAGCGCCCTCCTTCTTGGTGAAAACACCAGTTGATTCGACGATGTAGTCGGCTCCAACAGATCCCCAGGGGATTTCCTTGGGGTCGCGGCATTGGAAGACTTTAACACGCTTACCATTGACAATCAAAAAGTCATCCTCGTGGGTGACGGTTCCCTTAAAGCGACCGTGAGTAGAATCATACTTCAGCATGTAGGCAGCATATTCCGGGGAAATGAAGGGGTCATTGACAGCGACCACGTCGACCTCGGGGTGCTCGAGAGCGATGCGGAAGACAATACGGCCAATACGGCCAAATCCGTTAATTCCAGCTTTAACCATTGTTTAAATTTTGTTAATTTTCTGCGATTTCGTAATCAATTGTCCTGTTTCGATGTATATTATCGACGCAATTGCACGAAAAAAATGGAGTGATTATCTAATCTAAGTTTGCAAGAGGCAAACTGTCTGTTCCCTCTTATAGTATTTATACCTTTGCGACATATGAATACCGCTCCGGCCATTTTCCTTCGCTCCGCTCTTCTTTGGGGTAGGTTGCCCTGACAACTCAATTCACCTCACGAATTGGCCAATAGCTCCGCAGTGTTTCTAAGTAGGACACATAAAGTTCTGTTGTAATGCTCGTACAGCAGAAGCGTTGTCTGGTCACTTGATAAAACAGCGGCTGGATTTCTGCTAACCCACCTGCTATACCATCACAATTGTTGATTCTGAGGTATTTTTTTTCTACTAATGTTGCCTTTTTTGCTTGTTTCAGTTCTCAAATCCATATCCTCTACTTAAACCTTAAATTCTGCGAAGTCTGCACGACCAATCAGGACCCGGCGATCCTAGTTCTCGGAAACGGAGAACGCCCTGTAGTATCTAAACGGTTACACCCGATATGGCCAACTAACGCGTGCACCTAGACTTTTTGGTAGCAGAAATCAGCTCTACTGATTGCCGTCTCGAGCTGCTGCGTACTGAGAACCAGTAAACGTAGACTAGACTACCTGGGCGCTGTCGGTGAACAGTGTTTTGTATAGTAAGGTTAGGGTATACATATACGCTCCGAGAAGCAGCGTGGTTCCGACTGTTTACACCGCCAGAGTAGCCTGTCAAATACTACCTCAGTATGGTTGCTACACGCAGTACTAGTCCAAAGTAAGTTATTTGAATGAATTAACATGATGAAATTACTGCTAACAATGCAATTAGAAAGTCGACGCCTAAGGCGGCCTCGCCCAAATCTCGAGCTAAGTCCCCGACGCGCTCAACACAATCCAAAAGCAGCCCTACTAAACAGAAATCGCCCACGCGAAGATCTCGAAGCCCGGCTAAGAGGAGTGACAGCCCTTCTAAGTCTAAATCGCGTAAGCTGACAGAACTTGAGCAGCCAGAGGGCTTTGCGTTCGGTGGTCCTGTCGGCGTATCTTCCATGATGATAGGATTTCCTATTCTTATGTATTATTTGTGGATCTCAGCGACCTTCTATGGTGGCCACTTTGCCTGGCCTGATGAGGATCAGTCGCTGGCTAGCTTCTTCTCAGATATGCTAAATCTGGTGTACACCGAGGCGTTTCCGAACGCGGCTGCTTGGTTATTCCTTTGGAGCTTCCTGCTGATTGAAGCTTTATTTTACGCGTATCTTCCCGGTTTCGATACCGAAGGTCTCCCTCTTCCCCATCTTGGCAACAAAAGACTTCCCTATCATTGCAGCGCTGTCTATGCTCTGTACTCTACTCTCGCATTGGCTTTTGGACTGCATTTCCTAGGGATTCTTCCTCTAAGATATCTTATTGACAACTTTGGTCATATCATGTCAGTAGCCATAATCTCTGGACTGATCCTTCCGTTTTTATTTTATTTTTATGCTGTATACACTAAACAGACCTTCAGAATGACTGGGAATTT
The DNA here is from genome assembly GCA_030462865.1 of Tortispora agaves. Lineage (NCBI taxonomy): Eukaryota > Fungi > Ascomycota > Trigonopsidomycetes > Trigonopsidales > Trigonopsidaceae > Tortispora > Tortispora agaves. The sequence continues at coordinate 298,953 of JAKVQP010000003.1, forward strand.
CATTTATGACGTGTTCATGGGTGCCATGCTGAACCCAAGAATTGGCATTATTGACATCAAGATGTTCTTCGAAGTTAGACTTCCTTGGTTTATTCTGCTCTTCATTGGTATCTCTGTTGCTTCTCGTCAGTATGAAGAATATGGATATATTCCCTATCAAACGATCGATCTCATTTTCGGCTATTGGTTGTACACCAATGCCTGTGCAAAAGGTGAAGAGCTTATTACCACCTCATGGGATATGTTCTATGAAAAGTTTGGTTTCATGCTTCTGTTCTGGAACATGGCTGGTGTGCCGTTTACCTATTGCCAGACTGCTCTCTACTTAGCCAACCATAACCCTTCAGAGTACAATTGGCCCTGGTGGTACAATGCATTGGTGACTACACTGATGGTTTTCTGCTATTGGGTATTTGACACGGGAAATTCACAGAAGAATCGATTCCGCCAGCAGATGCTTGGAACCCTGAAACTCCGCAAGACATTCCCCCAGGTCCCTTGGCAGACAATTGAGAATCCCACATACATTAAATGCAAGAACGGAGGATACCTATTGACCTCTGGATGGTATGGATACGCTCGGAAAGTGCACTATGCTGCAGACTGGTTCCAGGCTCTGTCATGGTCCCTAATCACTGGTATTGCCTCTCCTATTGCATACTTCTACCCTGTTTTCTTCTTCACTGTACTTGTCCATCGAGCCGGACGTGATATCGAACGCTGCAAGCATAAGTATGGTAAAGACTGGGAAGAATATGAAAAGCAAGTCCCTTACTTGTTTATTCCCTATGTTATATAAGCGCAGATTGCATGCAAAACCTTTTTCGTATATGTTCAATATCATTCTTGTATACTACTAGAGCGATCCTACACCATTTCAGTACGCGAACGCTCCCAACCGAAACTGGCCAATCACGTCCATGCATTTGATCCCAACCACAGTCATTTTCTGCACGTTTTTGCGAAGATTCTGCTACGAACAATAGTTATTAAATAATGCCGCAGAACGAACATATAGAGCAGCATATAAAAAAGCATGGCCGTAGATTGGATCATGAGGAACGGCTGAGGAAGAAAGAAGCTCGTGCTGCCCACAAGATATCGAAAGACGCAAAGGACCTTCGCGGATGGCGGGCTAAGAAGTTTGCTCTTCAAAGACGAAATGAAAAGGTTGCTCTCAAGAAGAAGATTAAAGCCCATGATGAGGCGAAAGTCAAAACTGCGGCCCCAGACCCAGAATCTGGAGATGCATTACCGCCGTACTTGTTGGATCGTCAGCAAGGAGGGTCAGCTAAAGCTATTTCTTCCAGTATCAAGCAGCGCCGAGCCGAGAAGAGTGATAAATTTTCTGTGCCGTTACCGAAAGTGCGAGGTATATCCGAAGAGGAGATGTTCAAAGTAGTACGAACGGGAAAGCGGAAAACAAAGGCGTGGAAGAGGATGATCACTAAGCATACCTTTGTGGGAGACAATTTCACTCGAAGACCCGTGAAGATGGAAAGGATTATTCGACCACAAGCTTTACGGCAAAAATATGCAAATGTTACACATTCAGAACTGGGAGTTACAGTCCGCTTACCTATATTGAGTGTGAAAAAGAACCCTCAGAGCTCGAATTATACTCAGCTAGGTGTGCTTACCCGAGGTACCGTTATTGAAGTCAACGTTTCTGAATTAGGGCTTGTAACTGCTGGAGGAAAAGTGGTATGGGGTAAGTATGCTCAAATCACGAACGAGCCAGATCGTGATGGCTGTGTTAACGCAGTTTTGTTGACGTAGGATGTGTCAGTGTGACTATTGGGGCTTAAATGTACGCATGGATGAATCTCTAGATAACTAAAACTGTAGATCTCAAAATTATAAGGTAATTTTTATATTTGTTAAAAATAGATAGGGGATCAAAGGCGAGCAGAATCGAGTTTTTTGAAAGCCTGCTCGAAGTCAGCAATGATATCGTCGATGAATTCAGTGCCGACAGCGACACGAATGAGGTCACGAGTGACACCTGCGGTCTTATTCTCCTCTTCAGAAAGTTGTTGGTGAGTGGTGAAGAAAGGAGCAATAACCAGCGTCTTTAAGTCACCAACGTTAGCGAGGTTGGAAGCCAGTTGGAGGTTATCGACTACCTGAGCGCCGACATTGGGGCCGCCTTTAGCACCGAAAGAAAGGACAGCGCCAAATCCATTCCTCAGGTACTTCTTAGCGAGGGCATGGCTGGGATGTGATTCCAATCCGGGGTAAGAGACCCAGGATACGTAAGGGCTAGCCTCAAGGTACTTAGCGAGTTTTAGAGCGTTCTCGACATGGCGATCGACGCGCAGAGAGAGGGTCTCCAGGCCTTGCAGTAGAAGGAAGGCAGCAAATGGGTTGAGAGCAGGACCGAAGTCACGGAGGAACTCAATTCGGCAGAAAGTTATGAATGAAGCCTTGCCGAGAGCTTGAGAGTAAACCATTCCGTGGTAAGACTCTGAGGGAGTGTTGAACTGAGGAAAGCGCTCGGGGTACGCAGCCCAGTCAAATTTTCCAGCGTCGACAATCACACCGCCGATGGTGGTACCATGGCCTCCGATCCACTTGGTAGCAGAGTGGACTACAACATCGGCGCCATGGTCTATAGGGCGGACGAGATAGCCACCAGCGCCGAACGTATTGTCAACGACGAGAGGTACGCCTTTTGCATGAGCTACCTCGGCAATTTTCTCAAAATCGGGTACGTTGTATCTGGGGTTACCAATGGACTCGATATAGACAGCTTTGGTTCGATCATCAATAAGCTTTGCGAACTCAGCAGGGTCGTCGCCTTCGACAAAACGGGTCTCAATTCCAAAACGTTTGAACTGAACCTTGAGCTGATTGTAAGTACCACCATAGAGGAAAGAGGTAGAGACGATGTTGTCGCCATTCTGAGCCAATGCGGTTAGGGCCAAGAACTGAGCGGCTTGTCCAGAGGCGACAGCTAGCGCTGCAGCACCATTCTCGAGAGCAGCGACTCGTTTTTCGAAGACATCATTTGTGGGGTTCATAATTCGGCTATAGATGTTGCCTGGTTCCGTGAGGCCGAAGAGATTGGCACCATGCTCGGAGCTCTTGAAGTTGTAAGAAGTAGTAGCATAGATTGGCACAGCTCTAGCCCGAGTAGTGGGGTCTACTTCCTGGCCGGCGTGGATCTGGAGGGTGTCGAAGTGAGAGGGAGGCATGGATTTAGTATTCTTAGAACAACTGAACGTTGTATATATCCGGGAGCACTTTTATAGAAAATGAGTATTGGCGGAGACGCAAGATTGGCATCGATTGCACCATCATCACCCAATCATAATTGCCCAACTTTAATTAGCCCGATGAGGAGGATTAATCGGAGGATGAGCTGTACCGTTGGGACAAGCCAAGGTCTCTGATTGGTTGCAGCGCGATTTTTTCTTTTTTTTATATTTGAAGCCGATATCTTAAAGCTCTTACGGCCACCAACACCTCGGAAATGAGCTTGGAAAACGATAAAAGACAAGTTCGGTTTGAACTTGGAATAGCAATGGCGCTACGCGAATGGGACGTCTTAACCACAGCAGTCGTGAATCAATGGGGTGGTGTTGAGAGTGCTGATAAACGAGACTGGATGGGTGGAGCAGTCGTCGATCTGTTCTCGGAAGCAGATGTGGATGCAGAAGTAGTCGAGGCTCGTATTCTCCAGGTTATGGAGGACGAGTTTGATGTAGTTATTGAAGACGACTCTGCGTATGTAGTAGCCAAACTAATCATGGATATGTATGAAGGAGCTAAAAGAAACGATTTCAGTACAATTGATGCATACTATCAGCGGTTTATTGATCGCCAGGGCGATGAAGTCAAAGTTAGTGTGTCTCAGATAGAAAATGATGACGAAATGTCAGGATCAGAGGATGGAGATGATGAGGTTGCTCCTTCTCTAGTGCAAGATCGGGAGCCACCGCAGGAGTCCCGAAGGCCTATAGTCGATGAAGATGGCTTTACCCTGGTTACCAAGGGACGCCGATGATCTATGTAATACTCGAACGGGAGTATACGGCACCGCATGAGGCGCTCCGAAGGACTACACAGCCCGCCTAGTTTCTGATACGGCTTGAAATGAGCATGGCAACGGCCATGCGTCTCTATGCTGTTCCCGGCGGAAATTGCTCATAATTATGAATTCACGCATTAGTCGACGTATATCACGATAATATCTTCCACAGTAAATTGATATGTTGGCTGTAGCCGAGCGCTGCGGGTGCTGAGAGCCACATTACCCGGGAAGGCTTCGAAAACCTTAATACGACCCTTTCTTTCTGTTCACACCTACATACCGGTATGGCCACGGAATCTGTAGCAAGTGACCCGACGGAGAAGAAAAAGAGCCGTAGACCGCCTAATACGGCGTTCAGGCAGCAACGTCTGAAAGCATGGCAGTAAGTGCACCGATTATATTTTATTGGAACCGCTGTATACTAACCTGTTCACTTCTAGGCCTATCCTATCGCCCAAGACAGTGCTACCTTTATTTTTCGTTCTAGGTGCTATTTTTGCTCCGTTAGGTGGAGGATTACTTTACGCTGGCCTGAAAGCAGAAAAGATGCAGATCGATTATACTTACTGCGGCCGGGATGCCACGGCGACGTTTACTACTATGCCGATGGGAAATATTGAAGTTTTCTTGAATAATGCAGACAATAAGGCTGTTCGGACGTCGGTTCAGTGGAAACTTATTCCCGCGGGTCTTGCGCCTGATGAAGATCCACCAGAGGATTTTGTGCCGGTGAACGCTTTGGACTCGACTGGACAGTATGCCTGTAGAATCAAGTTCGATTTGCCGGTACCCGTGGGCCCAGACACATTTTTGTATTATCATCTAACCAACTTCTATCAGAACCACCGCAGATACGTTCGCTCATACGACGAGACTCAGCTAGAAGGAAGTGCTCTGACTGTTGATGAACTAAAATCGAACGATATGTGCACCCCCTTAATTGCTTCTCCCGATGGAAGACCGTATTATCCGTGTGGGCTGATTGCCAACTCTCAGTTTAATGACACCTATTCTAGTCCTGTCTTGCTGAACCCTGATTCCTCATCGGGATCGCCGTATGGTGAGACTTACTACATGACGAACAAGGATATCAGCTGGCCTTCGTCTTCGAGCCGATTCCAGAAAACAAAGTACAATTACACTCAGGTGGTTCCCCCTCCTAATTGGGCTTTGCGCTATCCGAACGGATACACAGAGGATAATTTTCTTGACCTCTCTACAGCCTATGAGCTTCAAAACTGGATGGAGATTTCTGGGCTTCCTGCGTTTTCCAAGTTGGCACTAGTGAACAGGACCACCGCCATGCAGATTGGCACATATCAGATCGACGCAGCCCTGAACTTCCCTGCACACGTGTACGGCGGTACAAAGTCGATTGTGCTTGCCACTACGACGGTTATTGGTGGGTATAACCCGTTTTTGGGAATAGCATACCTTGCGGTGGCTGCAGTATGCCTTTTGCTTGGAACCGTATTTTTGCTGCGACATCTAATCAAGCCCCGCCGCATTGGAGATCGCTCATATCTGTCCTGGGGGGGCGATGCGCACGGTTCTGACTAGTTGGTGTAGAGAAAAGCATATAACGATCTATAGTATCACTATAAGAACGTAAGCCGCACGCCTGCCCTTGGCGCTGTTGTCATTTGTACTGACTGGCAAGGGGAACTCCCTCCTCCCATCGACAAACCCATCATGGAAGAAAAAGAAGCGCCAGTTAAACGCACTGCCTCTGAGGCTGAAGAGAAGGGCTCCGAGGAAGTGGAAGCTTCATCTGTAATTGACGCCAAGGACTTGCCGATTGCGCCAGAAGGCCCGGCGGTGCAAGCCAAAGAAGAGTCTGTAGAGTCGAAGAGCAAGGAGCCCGAAAGGCATAAAGGAAAGTTCTCGGGACTTGCTAAGAAAAGAAGGAAACTCCAGCCGGATGAAGAATCGGACTCTGATAGCGATGAGGAGGATGAGGGTGATGAAGAGGAAGAAGTAGCTGAAGACGCCGATGAGGACGATCTGTCGGAGATCGATACGAGCAATATCATCACGACCGGACGCCGCACGCGCGGCAACAAGATCGACTATGCGCGCATCGAGGAGGAAGAGCGAAAAGCCAAAGAATCTGGGAAAGGCAAGGAGGTGGAGCCAAACGACGGCGAAGACGACGAGGAAGAAGACGATGAGGAGTTTAATGGTTAGAGTACTTCAAAAACTACTGATTATAAAGAATTTTTCTCAAGACGGGCCGTAGATAATAAGTTAAAAGCGCAGAAGCATGAAGAGCATAGTCTAGCAACAATTGTTGGACTTCTTCTTCTCGTCGCCAGCAGTAGGGGTGAAGGAGATGGTGGTGCCATCACCTGGGCGGGGACCAGCGTCGCCCTGCTCCAGCTGCTTGACCTTGTAAATTTCATAAAGCTCATTAAGCACCGTGATAAAAGCCTGATCTACGTTGGATGCGTCGAGAGCAGAGGTCTCGATAAACGACAGATTGTGTTCTGCAGCAAAACTGCGGGCTTGCTCTGTCGGAACCTCGCGCAGGTGCTTCAAATCGCTCTTGTTGCCAACAAGCATGACTGCTATATTAGTGTCTGCGTGATCCCGCAGTTCCTTAAGCCATCTCGACACGTGTTCATACGAACTCTGACTGGCAATATCATATACAAGCATGGCACCGGCCGCACCACGGTAATATGCAGCTGTGATAGCTCTGTAGCGTTCCTGGCCAGCCGTATCCCAGATCTGCGCTTTGATCATCTTTCCCTCGACTTGGATCGTGCGTGTCGCAAATTCCACTCCAATCGTTGATTGTGACTCCAAATTGAACTCGTTCCGCGTGAATCTCGTCAGCAGATTAGATTTTCCGACCCCAGAGTCCCCTATCAACACCACTTGCTTGGTTAGTACCCTTGCCCTCGCCACACCTAGAAGTCACCTTCCTCCACTTACCTTTGAATAAAATATCGTATTCGTCCTGTGCCATTATTCTGCTGTAAGATGTCGTCCCTTGCTTGTTGTTTGACAAAAGACGAGCACAGAAGCGGCGCAATGCCCCTTGCCCTCGTTTTTCCCGCAGAGACCTATCTGACAAGATAGGGCTAGTTTCAAACCTTAATTTCCCGCACACCTTCTCTCGACGCGTTTCTTACTTATTTATCTTTCGCCAGCTCCCTCATGTCTGACGTCAGAATCGACCGCGAGCTCTTTGAATCTCGCATCGCCCGTATTCATGACCTCATTGCTTCCGATACTCTCGACGGCGCAACTTCTATCCTCGTCGTCATCGGCAAAAGCGACGAAGAACGTCCTTACCAGAGAGGAACAGTACTCTTCAATTGGCTTCTTACATATGAGTTCTCATCAACCTTGTTGCTCATCACCAAGGATACCACTTATTTTGTGACTTCTCCCTCGAAGGCAAAGTACCTTGATGCCATCAAATCCGACTCAGTCGTCGTGATCCCTAGGCCGAAGGACCCAGAAGAAGCAGCCGCCGCATTTCGCCAGGTCCTGCCTTCGTTAGGAGGCAAAATAGGTCATTTCCCTAAAGATCAATTCCAAGGTCCTTTCGTTGACGCATGGAACGACACCCTCGAATCGCTCGAATCTCCGCCTCAGTACGTAGACGTTTCAGCTCAGGTCGCTGCCGTTTTACGTCATAAATCTGAGGAAGAAATAAGAGCAGTGAGAGCTGCTTCGAAGGCGTCTGCTGCTGTCATGTCGTCCTACTTATCTGACCAGATTTTTACAATAATCGACGAAGGTAAGCGCGTTTCTCACTCAGACCTGGCTCTGCAAGTGCAGGACTTACTCGACAACACAAAATTCATGTCTTCTAAACCCATCACCAGCATATCTTCGGACTTTGATTCTGGACTTCTTGATTGGTGCTATACCCCTATAATCATGTCAGGCGGTTCCTATAACTTACGCCCCTCAGCCGCGTCAGATGATAGCGCTCTCCACCCGGGTGTCGTTGTGGCTGAACTAGGCCTCAGATACAAATCGTATTGCTCTAACGTCGGCCGCACCTTTATGGTCGATCCCACTAAATCTCAGGAGACATATTACTCGTTCCTAGTGAAGCTACAGAAGAAAGCTATAGACTCCATTAAAGATGGCGTCTCTGCTAACACCGTGTACGAGTCTTGCCTCACTATGATCAAGTCAACCCATCCTGAACTTGAGTCTAGATTTTTGAAGTCAATTGGCTGGACAACTGGCATTGATTTCCGTGATAGTGCTTTTCTTATTTCTCCCAAAAACCATCAAAACTTCTTTGACGGTATGACTCTTTGTCTCTTTATTGGTTTCTCTGATATCCCTAATGAGAACACTTCGGACTCGAAAGCAAAGTCTTACTCGCTTCTGATTATTGACACTATTCGCGTTACAAAGGACGAGCCAATTGTGTTCACAGAGTCTCCCAAAAATTTGCATGACATTGCATACTACTTTGAGTCTGACAAGAAAAAGGATGACAAATCCAAAGAGACACGCAGAAACGGGCCTTCTGCTATTCTGAAAAGCAAACTTCGTACTGAAACAAAAGCTACCGATGAAACTGCTGAGGCCCGCAGAAAGGAAAGGCAAAGAATTCTTCGCGAGCGACTCCAGGAAACAGGGGCGGAACGATATCCAGATGACACCGCAGGAGATGATGTTGAGCGTGGTCCTGTTTTTCGAAGATACGAATCGTTCAAGCGTGATACTCAATTACCCGCATCAGTGAGGGATTTACGTATTATGGTTGACTTCAAATCGCAGTCAGTCATAGTGCCCATTGCTGGAAGGCCAGTACCATTCCACATAAATTCTATTAGAAATGTGTCGAAGAATGATGAAGGTGACTACACCATGTTACGGATTAATTTCAATACCCCTGGACAAGTAATTGTTAAAAGGGATGACCTGCCGTACGAGGATCCTAACGCGCAGTTTTTACGATCTATTTCCCTGAGATCTAAGGACCATTCTAGGTTTGCTGATGTCACCCGGTCCATTCAGGATATGAAGAAAGAAGCTGTCAAGAGGGATACCCAGAAGAAAGAAATGGAAGATGTTGTTAAGCAGGCTAAGCTTGTCGAACTCCGTTCCCAACGTCCTTTAAGATTGGACTCCGTTTTTGTGCGACCTCACCCAGATAACAAACGTATTTCTGGTTACGTTGAAATTCACGAGAACGGTTTGAGATATCAATCTCAAGGTAGATCTGACCAAAGGGTTGACGTTCTGTTCAGCAATATCCAGCACTTGTTTTTCCAGCCATGTGACCACGAATTGATTTCTTTAATTCATGCTCGTCTGAAAACTCCCATTATTGTTGGAAAGCGAAAGACTTTTGACATACAATTCTTCCGAGAAGCTTCTGATGTTCAGTTTGATGAAACTGGTAATAGAAGACGAAAGTATAGGTATGGGGATGAAGACGAACTTGAAGCCGAACAAGAAGACCGGCGTCGACGAGCAGCTCTGAACAAAGAATTCAAGGCATTTGCAGAGAAAATCACAGATGCTGCAAATGGACTGTTTGATGTTGATATTCCTTTCAGAGACCTTGGCTTCAACGGTGTACCGTTCCGAGCCAATGTTCTTTGCCAGCCTACCACTGAATGTTTGGTTCAACTAGTAGATGCGCCATTTTTGGTTGTTACGTTGAAGGATATTGAAGTTGTGCACTTGGAAAGAGTGCAGTTCGGTCTAAAGAACTTTGACATGGTCATTGTCTACAAAGACTACAGTCGGCCTGTTACTCACATCAACTCTGTACCCATGGAACAACTGGACCAGGTGCAGGATTGGCTGAACGAGGTTGAAATTGCGTACTATAGTGGACCTCTCAACCTGAATTGGAATCAAATTATGAAAACTGTGCAGAGTGACCCTCACGATTTCTTTGAGAATGGAGGATGGTCATTTTTAAGCACTGATTCTGATGACGAAGATGGCGATTCTGAGAGTGAATCAGCTTCTGACTTTCAAGTTAGTGACGAGGAAGCTTCCGATGAGGAAGAAAGTGATTATTCTGGTGAAGCGTCTGATTTCGATGATGGTTCCGATAGCGAACCAGGCTCCGAAGAGGAGTCTGGAGAAGACTGGGACGAACTCGAGAGGAAAACTATTAAAGAAGAGAAGCACCGGTCATGATAGTTTATAATATTTTCTTGTATCAATGAAATTAGATATTTAAGGCATTCTTCCGTTGGGTTGCTGCTATATTGGTCCCATTGCGCGTAAATGAAACCTTATCTGAGTCTATGGACTGCAAGAATCAGATCATCGAGTCTTTGGTGGAAGGCTTTTGTAGAGAGTTGGCTTCTAATGACGATTCACAAGGTTTGTCAGTCATGCTTGATAATTTATCTGTTTCAGGAAGACAGCATTTGATTGCTTTGTACTTCTTAGTGCCGGAAGTGTCGAAAGCTCTAAATATACTAGACAAACATGAACTTAGAGTAGTTGGAAGAGGCTATCACGTTAATGCCCATGTTGTGCATTTGAATGCATGGCACTGTACGTGTGAATGCGAGACAGGGTCGGATCTCACAGAGATAGACCCAACCCTGGAATTACGATATGAAGGTACTGTTCCCGTGGTCAAGTACGGTGGTGTCCACAGAAAGCCCGCAAACCCGTGTAACCACCTATTGGCAGCTTATATTTACGAGTTAAGTGGACGTAAACTACTATCGATCTATGCATGAACTAGCAACGTCTCTTTATCATCGTTTTGTAATGTGACAACCACCCACCCTGTCTCTTCTTCCAGAGCAGCCCTCCTCCCCCACAATAGGCTCCCAACCCAAAACTTTCCCATACAGAACATTTCTCCTCCACCCGAAAAAAAGGTCTATTGCCCCAGTTTCTTTCCGAAACTTCCTTTTCCTGTCGACTCACGGAATAGGACTGTTTTGTGCTTACCCTTTTCGGAGCAGAAAATTTTTCCTGCAAATTGACTGAACTTAAGGGCTCAGCACCCCTTCAAAAAATTCTTTCAGCGTAACCTCCATCCTCCGATAAAAGTAGCTTGTGGTCTACTGCTTCTGCTTCGGCTCGTCTGTTTTTTTATTTATCCGCTCCTAGTCTATATAGATATTTGCCTCAACCCGAGTCAATGAATAACTCCTCTAAAGCACAATCTCAATTCCAAAATACGGATCCCCCTATTGAGGAACCTTACAACCCGAATTTTGCTTCCACTCAAAACAAGGACGTTCTTCCTCAGAACTATGGTGCCTATCCTATGCAGTATGCATATCCTGTGCAGAATGGTCTCTCTTATGATGCGCAGATGATGCCGAACTCCTATGTGGTTCCTCAAGAGTTCGCTGGCTACATGCAGCAGATGCCTGCGCAATACATGATGATGTATCCTAATCAGTATACCTACTACATGCCTAGCTATTATCCGAGTTATCCTAACTACAACCCGGCCGCTCAATATCCTCCTTCTGCGGTGCCAGATGTTCCTTTCGCTTCTCAGCAACCCGGATCCGCTACCACCGCTAATGCTTTTCCTGCTAGTCAGCCTCAGATGAACCCTCATCTCGAGATGAGCCAACAACTCTCCTCTACCTCAATTCCAATGTCTTCGCAGGTCTCAAATCAAACTCCCGCTCCTACCTCTGACTATCTGCCTGCTTTTTACCCACCACCTACTCAAGAACCCTTCCCTGTGTATTCTCCTGCTCAACCTGCTACTTCCCCCGATGTCGCTGCCTTGGAATTCCAGTTCTCGAACGTTAAAATCTCTGATAGTGTATTATTTCCAGGTTCCGGAACCTCCCCCGACTTCATTACCCCTAGACTTCGTCCAGGGAAATATCGTTCTGTAAAACAGTCAAAATATATCCGCACCTATCCTCAGACGAATGGTGCCGCACTTAATAACGGGAATAGTTTGCCTCTTTCCTCTGCTTCATATGCCTCTGCTGCCTCTTCCAAAAGTGCTCCATCATCTCAGGCTATTGCTGATGGCCGCAAGTCTGTACAGCCTCAGTCTCCTGTGCATTCTCGAAGCAACTCCTCATCGAATGATGTTTTGACTTCCGCTCCACCCATTGATCCCAAAAACGTTTATGATCCTAAATTTCTCAACGCTATTCGTGCCTTTGATACATCATATAATCCTATGAACCTGGTCTCTCTGTGTGGTCTTTCAAACACCAGTAACACATGCTTCATGAACTCAGTTCTACAAGTCTTGATCCACTGCTCTCGATTCTATAATATGGTTCGAGAAATGAGTGCTCTAGCTACATCCTCAAGAAAAGCACCATCTAAATCGCTCACACCAATTCTTGATATTCTAGGTAAGTTCTTTGACACTTACTTTCAGCATTCTCGACGTAGAGGAATATCTGAAGAGTTTGATCCTAGCTATATGTTTGAAGAGCTTCTCCAAGCTGGATCATTTGATATGGAGTTTGGTGAGCAGCATGATTCTGCAGAGTTTCTTCTTCTCTTACTTGATCGTATACATGAAGAATTCTTAGCAGTATTGAAGACTCAGCAAAATGATAGTGATGTCAATAATACCCTAAGGTCTCACGGCTCAGCAGGACATGGAGGAGAATGGGCTGGCGCTGGTTCTAAGAAAAACAAAATGGAGCACCAATCTGTTAAACTGACCAAGACACCTATTTCAGATATGTTTTTTGGCTCTTTTATGTTTGATATATCCATTAAAAATCGCAGAATCCACTCAGAGGAACCCTTTTCTGACCTTCCGGTCGACATTTCAGACGATTCTATTGAGACAGTAGAAGACGCTATTCGGGGATTATCGAAGCCTGAAGAGGTAGAAATGGGATCCGATTCGGGAAATAAGGTGACGCTTCTCTCTAAGTTACCACTCATTCTAGTCGTTCAGCTGAAACGGTTTTTGTTCACAAGATCTAATGGAAGCTTCCAGTTAACGAAAATAAATAAGCAGGTGAAGTACGGCGGAGAGCTCACAATGCCAAAAGAGGTTCTATTAGATTATCATGAAGGTGATACTCTTCCACAATACAAACTTTTCGGGGTGGTCTATCACCACGGAAGCAATACGAATAGTGGCCATTACACGGCGGATATCTTGGAACCTTCGCCTGGTTTACGATCTAATGATTGGATCCGAACGGATGATGAACGGACTATACCTATGAAAAATTTTGTACCTTATTATACAGGAGAAGAGTCTAGTGCATATGGTATGAATGGAACTGATACTGCTTCCAAACAGAGTCCGAAGTCTGTAGATGCTGAAGCAGATGATGCGGCCGGCGAATCATGGGCTGATCTAGATGACGACGACGATTTCAAGCCGCCTGTTCAAAAAGGAGGCGGTAATGAAAGCAAAGCTGCATATTTGCTTTTCTACCAGCGCATTGCGTAAACCTTTTCATTTCGCTATTTAGGGATAGGTAATGTGTCAATACTAGATTAAACTTGCGTAGTCATAATTATGTATTTAGAGCTCGACCCGGTTTGTTAGCTGGACAATCGTGATTGGACAGTTAGGTAATAAGTGTACACAGTGGGAGAATCACGGCTAGAGGGGTGTTAACTTGTTCGGTGACTTGACCTGCTGATTCACTATAAATGAAGAACCCGGATGAAGACGATAAGTTTAGAGGTGTACCGGACTTCCTAAGTGAAGACGCCGATTTGACTACGGTTCAATCAAGGAGCAGCGACATATCTCCAGACCCAAGCGTTGGTGCAACCCTCAAACACAGGCATGTGCACACGGAGCACGCTGGTGGTTGCGCGCCTTCATTAGCGACGAAAAGCGTGGACTTATGTGAGGTTGTTCCTTTACCTAATACTTCGTTCTTTGCTGATTGGAGCAGGATCAGAGATGTGAACCGGCAATCCATGATTATGGCAGGCACTGCTGCTTTAATGATACTATACTGTTTATACACTATTGGCGTTAGGTTCCTTGTCGGATTTGTTTTAGGTAGCTTTACTGTATTCCACTTTCTCAAAGCTCCATTCAGTACGGAGTATATGTCTCATAGGCTACACCAACGTTATTCGGCTGATAGCGGAAATGATTCATCCTCTAACATTTCTTTTACTCTGGAGAAGGTGCCGGAGTTTTCAAAACTAGAATTGCAAAAACTCAAAGAATCCTTCGTAAAAGATTACATATTATATTGGTATGCCAACCTGAGCTCTGACTCGACCTTTCCTACTTCTTGTGAGGTTATGATTGATGACTTCTTAGGGCGCCTTTCAGCTAAATTCATTAATGGCAGAATTATAGATACTATACTTCTTGGAGTTTTTTCAACTTCGTCTACGATTTTGTCTTGTTTGCGTGAGCTATTTAATTTCAGCCAATTTGGGGGTTCTCTTGATTCATATTGCTTCGAAAACCCACAGTCAGTGTTTTCGCATTTACTCAATGAGCAGGACCAACAGAACAGTATTCGGCGCGTTGCGCGAGACTTTCTCAATGCTTTTGTGGGCTCAGCATATATGAAGTGTACGCCTGTTTCTGCTTTTGCTAGAGAAATGTTCACAGTCTATGTTCTCCAGTCGACAATTGATATGGTAGGTGAGCCAGATTACATGAACGAAATGATTATCTCTATGCTTTCGTGTAGTGATACATCAGATCAGCCTATAACAAAAGCTGTTGAGGCAGCTGTGGAATCTGTTGAGTTTCAGGCTGCGGAATCCGAATCGCCAGCGGAAATAGAGGTACCGGCGACTACCCCCATGTCTGCAGAAGCTGGATATACGCTTCCGGATGTTTTACATGCTACAATTACAGTCTCACCGATAGATACACCGTCGAATACTCTGCCTTTTAACAAATTTGCAAGTCAATTTAATAAAAAATTCAATCCTGAGTTTGTCATTTCGATCCAGCTTGCCACAGAATCGTCATCTAGACAGTGTGGCTGGATGATTGTTAAGGACTATAACTCATTCAAACAACTGGACTACATAGTTACCAAAATAGCGCATGTCTCTGGTACAGTGAACGTACCCATTTTGCCGGAAGTTAAAGCTAGTGCGGTTCCTGCGGACAACGCCATAAAATTGGAGATCTACTTGAACAAAGTCGTTAACATCCCGGAAATTGCAGCTAGCGACGCTGTTCGAAGATTTACTGCCAAAGCGGGTACTTTGAAGGGAGAAGACTCGACAATAAATGGCTCAATGTCCAAGTTGGTCGACTTCTCGGTAATGAGTGAAAATATAAAGGACGCCTTCAGTAAGTCTGCGCTAGGCAAGCTCGATACCTCTATATTTGATACCAAGCGAAAATCTGTGAATGGAGATGTATACGCATCAGCTCTACCGACTACGAGTACGAATAGCGGCGACAAAAGAGAAGCATCAGCTACTTCTGGAATGTTGGAAGAAGAAGTAAGTATAGATCTACTCGATCCTGAGACCCTCAATAGCTCTGAAGCACAGAGCGCTTCTTCAAATCTGGATAATTTTTCCGAAGAAGAGATTCAGTACGTTGTTGACATCTATTTCGGCGTTTTGTATGAATTGCTCTCGATAGGAAATGCATGGGCCTTCAGAAAAACTATGCTTTCAGTGATTCGAGAAGCAGTTCTTCGAAATGCAGCTGCATCGCTTGGAGGCATACGCCAATACGTTAATAAGGAATTTCAGGAATCATTTAATGACAAAAATATTGCCAGAGTTTTAAGAGATCTGCGACTTCAGTTGTTCGAAGCTAGCGTTAAACCAGCGGTTACACCGAGAGAAAAAGAAGAAAGGCTGATCAAGGCCAGAGATTTATTCGTAACTCGTGGAGTACCTGAAGCAGTGCGCACAGTACTTGGAGCGAAATCTTGCGAACAAGCACTCGAGGTAGTTTTTGAAGCTATTCAGGACAAAAGGCTATGCAAGGGTTTTGCTACATCCATTGTGCTGGATATCACTCGATCTATCCTGCAATGACCACCTATTCTCCCAGCCTCGACTTACTACTTCCCAAGTGACAAACTTATCCTGGCTGCAAGAGAGTTAAGTGCTCTGCATTTAGTTGATGCTTGGCTCTCTTAATCGCAGAGAAAAACGATATATTACACTAAAGAGTGTTTGTGTTGTATTGACATTAATATATGCCTACACTGCTTATGTATTCCTCGGCCGACTATCATGTAAGTATGCATGTAACAGATCAGCCTCATCTTATCCATGACAACTCGACTAACTGAACGTAGATTCGTATGTATTCAAAAAGATCAGCCGTGTCAAAGGAGGCGCTTTAATAGGAGTGGCTGTATTGGAACTCTTGATAATAGTGATTTGCATTATACGCATACACGTGGAAGGATCTGGGCTAGTTGATAGATCGTGGGCTGATATCGGCAGCTCATATGCCGGAAACGGTTATGATGTGAACGCTCCTGACGCTTTCGTATGCGAACAAGATGGGAGACCTCGTTGGTGTCCAGTATGTCAGAAATTCAAGCCGGATAGGACTCATCATTCTTCGGAGATCGGTAAATGCGTCTTAAAGATGGATCACTACTGTCAGTACTTGGGTAAAGTCATCGGGTATTTTAATTATAGGTTTTTCTGGGTGATGCTTCTTCACAGTGTTCTACTCTTGATATTTCTCATAGTGACCACGAGTGTCTATCTGGCGTCGATGATTCGTAATGATGCATTAGATGGTTTAGTAGTATCTTCGCTTGCTATCGAAACACTCACATTTATCGGAGCAACATCATTGTTTCTTCAGCACGGATACATGATCTCAGTGAACAAGACTACAATAGAATATCTTTCTCCAAGGTACCAATATTTCATAAATATCAAACTGGATGATGAATTCAACTCCAGAGCTGTTGTATGGACAGAGCCTGGTGGACACCCTTGGAATATTGGCTTTTTTGCTAATTGGCGAGCTGTTCTTGGCACAAATCCGATCAACTATATACTACCTTATTCTCGCCCTAAAGACGATGGAACACATTTCGCTTACAATGAAGAGCTAATCAAATCCCTAAAAGCAAACTATCTCACCTCACCACAGCCACCTTGGACTGTCTCTTCTGATGAAACTCACGAAAAATTACCAAACGATGCACAAATTTCTTTTAATGCTGCGCAGCAGACTGAAGAAGAGGTACCTCTAGAGTCTGTCTCTGCGTCTGCTGTTGCCAACACGGAGAAGTAGATCATTATATATGCTGCCATTTACAGTTGAACCAGCAGTATGCAATACTCTTTTTCAACTATATATCATTATGATAATTTATGCCGCAGCTAACTAATCTCAGAGTCAACTGAAGACTTCGTCATACAAATTCAAAGCCACCGTCGATTCACTGCTTACGTATTTTACCCTAACCCTATTTAACTACCTGTGGAGTTTAAATATTGCCGAACTTGGTCCCAAGCTACACCAACGATCTCAGTTCCCACATTATCCGTATTCCGGGATTGAAATTACTGCCATGAACGCCGTAAAGTTACAGGTATGTATGTACTTATATAAAATTTGAATGTCTTTCTAACCTATCCAGAGAAAATTTCCCTCTCTTTCCCAGGAAGACGTATTCCAGCTCATATCTCGCTTCCAGCAGATAGATTCAGATGACAAGGGCTGGGTGGATAAGCTAGCTGCAGTAGAAGCTGCAGTAAAAAGTGAGCATAGCTCATACGATGTTGTACGTGAAACACTGAAAGAATGCGGTGTGGATGCTAGTGGTCGTGTCGAACTTGACGACTACGTGGAGCTGGTGTCCAAATTGCGGAAGGGGGCTGGGTCCAATGCAACCCCTAAAAAAGATCGCATTGTGGTAGCTGGTTCTTCTGCTGGAACTACTCATACAATCAATGAAGAAGAGCGGTCCGAGTTTACTCGTCATATCAACTCAGTGCTTAACGGGGACCCCGATGTGGGTGCTAGACTGCCGATTCCCACCGACACTTTCCAGATCTTCGATGAATGCAGAGACGGGCTTATTCTTGCGAAATTGATCAATGACTCGGTTCCTGAAACAATTGATGATCGTGTCCTGAATAAACCACGTCCTAACAAGGGACTTAATCCTTTTACTATGACTGAGAATGCCAATATGGTCATCAACTCAGCTAAAGCTATTGGATGTGTAGTGGTTAACGTTCATGCCGATGATATCATTGATGGACGTGAACACTTGATTCTTGGTCTCATCTGGCAAATCATCCGTCGCGGCCTGTTGGGTAAGATTGATATTAAATTACATCCAGAATTATACCGGTTACTTGAAGAAGATGAAACTCTTGAGCAGTTCTTACGTCTCCCTCCAGAGCAGATATTGCTGCGGTGGTTCAATTATCACCTAAAGGCTGCTAAATGGCATCGCCGAGTGGGAAATTTTTCCAGTGATCTCATGGACAGCGAGAACTATACTGTGTTACTGCATCAACTGAAACCTGAGCATTGTTCTCTAGACCCCCTAAATACCTCAGATTTGCTCCAACGTGCAAACCAGGTTCTTGAAAATGCCGAAAAGATTGGATGTCGAAAATATCTTACTCCAACTGCTCTCGTTGCTGGTAATCCTAAGCTTAACTTGGCGTTTGTTGCACATTTGTTTAACACTTGGCCTGGATTGGACCCCATAACAGAGGAAGAGAAAGTTGACGTCGAAGATTTTGACGCCGAAGGAGAGCGCGAAGCTCGCGTATTTACACTGTGGCTAAACTCATTAGAAGTCGAACCTGCTGTGGTTAGCTTGTATGACGATCTGCAGGATGGTACTATTCTGCTGCAGGCTTTTGAGAAAGTCATACCTGGGTCTGTGAATCCACGTCATGTGAATAAACGTCCAGCAAATGGAAATGTAATGTCCCGATTCAAGCAGGTTGAGAATACGAACTATGCTGTTGAACTTGGAAAGCAGAACAGATTCTCTCTTGTTGGAATCCAAGGCGCTGATATTACCGACGGACAGAAAACATTGACATTGGGATTAGTTTGGCAGTTGATGCGCCGAAACATAGTCGAAACCTTGAAAAGTCTTTCAAAAGGTGGACGGGAGATTTCTGATGCCGATATATTGAAATGGGCTCAAGAGACCGCTAAGGCAGGTGGAAAGTTATCGACCATTCGGTCGTTCAAAGACCCTTCGCTTTCCTCGGGTATTTTCTTGCTCGACGTTTTGCACGCCCTTAAACCTGGGTACGTTGATTATGATCTTGTTACTCCAGGATTAACAGATGAAGACAAGTATCTTAATGCTAAACTAGCTATCTCGATTGCTAGAAAGCTCGGAGCTTTGATCTGGTTGGTCCCGGAAGATATAGTGGAAGTCCGAAGCCGTTTGATCTTGACTTTCATTGGCTCATTAATGTCGCTGCATTACTCCGGTATATAAGAGCTGTTCTGCCTTTGTTGAGTCTCTTAAGTGTTCTTTTGCTTTATTGCGTTGTAAATTAACAAAATGCATGTCTTTATATATCTTTCCGTGTAGTGATTTCCATTACTTGGAAGTGTTTCCCACTTTTGCGTAAATTGGGACTTAGACACATACGTTAGCGTAATAAGGCTCATGATCAGAATCGCAATTGACAGAGGTGGTACATTTACCGACTGTATTGCTACAAAATCTGGTGAACCTGATTACATATTTAAATTACTATCTGTGGATCCTTCTAATTATGACGATGCACCCAAAGAGGCAGTTCGCAGAGTGCTCGAGCACTTCACTCATCGCAGTATAGACCGCAATGAGAAACTCGACACTTCGGAGATCGAGTCTATTCGTATGGGAACAACTGTTGCAACTAATGCTTTACTTGAGAGAAAAGGTGAACGCTGCGCCTTATTGGTTACTAAAGGATTCAAAGATTTATTGGAGATCGGCGATCAGGCGAGGCCTGATATCTTTGATCTAGAAATTCGAAAACCCGAAGTGCTCTACGAGAAAGTGATTGAAATTGACGAACGGGTTACTCTAGTGGATTATGCTGAAGATCCACGCAGGGAAAAGACACTCGTGACCGGTGATCTTATCCAAGGCATAACTGGTGAGACCATTAAGGTTCTCAAGCCTCCAGACCTTGGGCAGACTCGTTTGATTCTTTCTCAATTAAAGGAAAATGGAATCAATTCAGTTGCCATTTGTTTTATGCATAGCTACACGTATCCAGAACACGAGAGAATGGTCGCCAATATAGCTACAGAGCTGGGTATGCCTTACATTACTATGTCTAGTGAGCTTATGCCAATGATAAAGATTGTCCCGCGAGCCAATTCGGCGACAGCGGATGCGTATCTTACTCCTGAAATCGAGAAATATACAAAAGGATTTATATCTGGATTCAGCGGTACACTGGGTGTCAACTCAAAGACTCGTTGTGAGTTCATGCAGTCTGATGGTGGCCTTGTCGATATGAACTCAGTATCAGGGCTGAGAGCCATATTGTCTGGACCTGCTGGAGGAGTGGTGGGATGTGCCTTAACGTCGTGGGATGAAGATGTGAGGAAACCTGTAATTGGTTTTGATATGGGAGGTACATCTACTGACGTGTCGAGATTCGGCGATGGTAAGTTTGAGCATGTGTTTGAGACTACTACTGCAGGTATAACTATACAGAGCCCTCAACTTGATATTAATACAGTGGCAGCTGGTGGAGGTAGCAGATTATTCTGGCAGAATGGACTATTTGTTGTTGGTCCTGAGTCAGCTGGTGCTCATCCTGGACCTAGCTGTTATCGTAAAGGTGGCCCTTTGACTATCACGGATGCCAACTTGGTACTAGGAAGACTCGTGCCAGAACTTTTTCCCAAGATATTTGGACCAGAAGAAAATAAAAGCCTGGATATTAATGCGTCATTAGCTGCGTTTGAAAGTCTCACCAAGAGTATAAATATGGATATGCGCTTGCAAGGACTTGCAGAGAAATCTCTACAGGAGGTTGCTCTTGGATTCATCAAAGTTGCAAATGAAGCCATGGCTCGACCAGTTAGAACACTCACTGAATCGAAAGGATATGACATTCCTTCGCACCGCTTAGCTTCATTCGGTGGTGCTGGAGGTCAACATGCGGTTGCCATTGCTCGCTCTCTTGGAATTTCCGAAGTGATTATTCACAAGTATAGTTCAATCTTAAGCGCATATGGGATGGCATTAGCTGATATTGTGGAAGAAAACCAAGAACCAAGTTCTGGAGTTTATAATCGAGAGTCGGCTTCATATTATCAGAAGCGCCTGAAAGTTTTATGCCATAAAGGAACAGAAAGTCTTATGGCTCAAGGTTTCCGTGAACAACACATTGTACACGAGCTTTATTTGAATATGCGATACAAAGGCGCTGAGTCTGCATTGATGGTTATCCAACCTTTAATAGGCACATCATATAGCGATGCATTTATCCAGAAGCACCAAACTGAATTTGGATTTATCTTCCCTGGAAGAGAAATAATAGTGGATGATATTCGTGTTAGATCAATTGGAAAAGTCGAGCAGCGAAGTGAAATCAGCGTGGATAAGCAACTGAAATCGATTTCGTTCCAAAATGTAGACCCTGCATTGTCGAGAAAAGTTTCTGATGTATACTTCGAAGAGGGAATGATGAGAACTCCAATATTTTATTTGAAAGACATTCCCATAGGAGTGGTTGTTACCGGGCCAGCCATAATCGCTGACACTACTCAAACCATTCTCGTTGAACCTAGCTCTATTGCCCGTATTCTGGAAACCTGTGTTTATATTGAACTTAAAAGCCGCGAGAAGAAAGAGAAACAACTATCTACTGAAGGAGATATTGAAGTCGATCCCATTCTTTTGAGTATTTTTGGTCACAGATTCATGGCTATTGCTGAACAAATGGGAAGGTCATTGCGCAAGACAGCTGTGAGCACCAATGTAAAGGAGAGGTTGGACTATTCGTGTGCTTTGTTTGACTCTGATGGCGGATTAGTAGCCAATGCACCTCATGTACCTGTCCATTTAGGTTCTATGTCCACAGCAGTACGAACTCAAGCTGAATTATGGAAAGGAAAACTTGAACCTGGCGATGTGATTGTATCCAATCACCCCAATACCGGTGGAACTCATTTGCCGGATATCACCGTAATAACCCCGTCGTTTTATAATGGTGAAATATTATTTTATGTCGCCTCCAGAGCCCATCATGCGGACATAGGAGGGATTCTGCCAGGGTCAATGCCACCGTCAAGCAAAGAGTTGTTTGAGGAAGGAGCTGCACTTCTCAGTGAAAAGATTGTACACAAGGGCGTATTTGATGAGGATAGGATCCGTGAACTATTCTTGATAGAACCTGCGAAATACCCTGGGTGTAGTGGATCAAGAAGATTTGCAGACAATTTATCTGACCTCAAAGCTCAAATTGCAGCAAATCTCAAAGGAATATATCTGCTTGAAAACTTGATGGGTGAATATGGCCTTAATACTGTTACTAGATATATGAAAGCCATACAAGAGAATGCAGAACTGGCAGTCCGTAAGCTTCTTCAAAAAGTAGCGAAGGAGCGGGGAAATGAGTTGGTAGCTGAGGATTACATGGACGACGGAACAGCTATTAGACTGAAAATTCTTATTTCTGATAACACACACGAACTGGGAAATAAAAAGGCCGCAGTATTTGATTTTACGGGCACCGGTTTACAGGTGTACGGAAATATCAATGCTCCTGTGGCAGTTACATATTCGGCCATAATTTACTGCCTGAGATGTCTGATCTCATTGGATATTCCTTTAAACCAAGGGTGTCTCTCTGCTGTTGATGTAGTAATTCCTAAAGGCAGTCTGTTATCTCCTGGCGTCGGAGCAGCTGTTGTTGGAGGAAATGTTATGACCTCCCAGAGGATCACTGATGTTATTCTAAAAGCTTTTGATGCTTGCGCCGCTTCCCAGGGCGATTGCAACAATCTTACATTCGGTATGCCGGCAGACAAAGATAATTGTCTAGACGGCTGGGGTTACTACGAGACTATTGGAGGAGGGGCAGGTGCTGGCCCTTTCTGGAATGGAGCTCATGGTGTCCATACACACATGACAAACACGAGAATGACGGATTCAGAAATTATGGAGAGAAGATACCCAGTGCTTGTTGAGGAGTTCGGACTTAGACCAGGATCTGGTGGAACAGGACGGTTCGCTGGTGGATGTGGAATAACGCGAAGGTTGAAGTTTATGCATCGCCCTGAAGAACATGTCATCTGCAGTATTTTGTCTGAACGCAGAGTGAATCAACCCTATGGTTTACACGGTGGAGAATCAGGGTCTAGAGGACTAAATCTATGGATACGTGGATCTGACAATCGTGCTGTTAGTCTAGGCGGTCGAAACACGGTATATCTGAAACCAGGAGATGTTATAGAGATAAATACTCCAGGAGGTGGTGGTTATGGCAGCATTAACTAACAAGATGGAGTGATTTTGAGCAGTGTAGGTGATAGAGTATCTGAACCCGCAATCACCTTAACTCAATGGTTAGCTACTCATTGAGAAACCTTATCGGTTTTATTCTAATACGAGGGGGGGGAAGAGGCTGGCTGGTTTTCGGAATATATCGAGACCTTATTCAATTCACTATATGGAGTAGTATAGGTTATATACATGTTTCTGCAGACAGTCTTAAAACTACACAGACTATCGTGTGATAGGAGTAAGATAATATAATATATATTATTGATTCAGTGGGAGAAACGCTAGAGAAACATTTACTGAGATCAATGCAACACAGAATAGAAGAGAGTAAATAGCAAAGCGAGAAAAACGAGTGTCTAGTAGTTGGATGTTCGCTTAAAACTAGATTGACCAATTAGCGAAAATTAGGGGAATTGGCATGCGCTATTGATCCCTTTATGTGTAATGTTTTAACGCTATCTAACATCAGGTTCTCTCTGATTACACAGGTTGAGATGAGAGCCAACTTATAAGAGAAGAATAGCCAATGCTAGAGGCCCTAGTAAAGCGCTAGAAATAATATCAGCCCGATGGGCACCGGACACATGAGTGTAAGTAGGCGCAACGCTCGTACACTCGGTGCAAGTAACATTCGTAGGAACCGCCGAGCTTTTTACTGTGCAGGCGCAGTCAGTGTATGTGAGAGTAGTAGGAACGGTGATATTATGAGTCTGAGCACTGACACAAACGGTGGTAGGCGATGCACAGTAAGTTTCGTAATAAGTATAGATCTCGGAGGTCATACTAACTTTAGCGCTCGCAACAGTACCGAGCACAAGTGTCGAGAACTTCATTATCCTGGAGAGTAGAAGAAAATAAATGATCAGCTATAGATTAACAGGAAAGTAGCACTGTACCCATTATAGTAGCTTATATAGCATAAATAGGCCGAATGTTCTTCAGTAGGCTGGTTGCTTATGAACTCTATCCATAATAAGGTTTGCCAGCCCCTTTTGTCGAAGATATCTTCAAGTTTACTGCCAGCCGAATTCTTACTAAGGATGGTATGAAATCAAGTAAATTCCAGCAATAATGTGTGCTCTCATAAGTGTAACTGGATGCTGCTGTCCACTCATACGCACTGTATCCTGTTGATAGACATGTATAGCGACTATTGTAGTTCTCCTACTTTAACGTACACATGATTGATTGGGCTCCAAAATTTAATTTATTCCAACGTAACCTAGAAGAAGAACAAGAAGCAATATGAGCAAGTGTCTACGAGTATATTACAGTTTGTCGCTGAGCATCGATGTACGGCCATGTACTCAATGATCCCAAAACAGTAAGTGTCCAACTTAATTAACATTAATTTATCGCTTTGTATGAACCAAAGAACTAACCAGAGGTTAAATAATCTAAAGAACATCTAATATTCTTAAAAAGCAGATACCCATTGCCGGACACGCTCACCCATATTGAGAATTTCAGTATCCTTCGCAATTGCAGCTTTGAACTCACGGAGACGGGAGGAAGCGGTAGTCTTGACAGAAGTGTCAGCCTTGGCTGCCAATTCAGAAGCGACTCTTCGAGAATGTTCAATACCTTCAACAAGTAAATCAGCAACTTGGTCAAACTCTTTAGGGGTAAATCCACGAGTAGTCATGGCAGGTGTACCGATGCGGAGTCCACCAGGGGTAATAGCAGACCTATCGCCAGCAACAGTGTTTTTGTTAGTAGCGATATTCGCAAACTCAAGGGCAGCTTCAACTCTAGCCCCATCAATAGGATTAGGGCCTTCTTTCAGCTTCAAAAGAAGAAGATGGTTATCAGTGCCACCAGACACTAAGGAGACCCCATGGCGGTTCAACCCCATGGCAAGAGCCTGGGCATTTTCAACAACCATCTTCTGATACTCCACATATTCTGGAGTCTTGCATTGACCTAAAGCAATTGATAGAGCAGCTATTGTATGATTATGTGGGCCGCCTTGATGAGCAGGAAAAACAGAGAAGTCAATTTGAGGCATGAGTTCCTTGCGAGCAAATATCATGGCGCCACGGGGTCCTCGTAGAGATTTATGAGTAGTAGTGGTGACGATATCTGCGAATTCAAAAGGAGATGGGATAACACCAGCAGAGACAAGTCCGGCAATATGTGCCATATCTGCCAAGACATAGGCACCAACGGAGTCGGCAATTTCACGGAACCGTTTGTAATCAAGAAGACGGGAATAGGCTGAAGTTCCGGCAATAATCACTTTAGGACGGAAAAGCTGAGCAGAGCTAGCCAAAGCATCGTAGTCGATTAATTCAGTGGTAGGATCAAGTCGATAAGGCATTGTAGTGAAATATTTTGAGACATATGAAATTTTCTTTTTAGGGGTTTGATATCCATGAGACAAATGTCCACCATGAGGAAGGTCTAAACCCATTATGCGATCTCCGACTTCGCACACAGCCGAAAGAGCTTCTAAGTTAGCTGGAGAGCCAGAAAGCGGCTGCACATTTACTCCCCAAGTTTCGCTGTCAAGGTTAAAGGCCTGTAAAGCACGGGTTTGACAAAGGCGCTCAGATTTATCTATGATCTCGTTACCACCGTAGTATCTAGCACCCGGGTAACCTTCGGAGTACTTGTTCTGCATTTCGGAGCCGAGAGCATCCATGACAGCCCGAGAGGTGAAATTTTCGGAAGGAATAAGGGTCAATGACTCCTTCTGGCGTTTCTTCTCAGCCTCAATAATGGCATACATTTCAGGATCAGCATCTTTCAAGGAGGGGCCGAAGGCGGTGCCCGCTTGAGAGGAATAGGCAGATAGAGCCGCCTTACGACCTGATCTAATGATTGAAGAGCGAATTGAGCTAAGCATTGATCAGACAAAGAAGGTCTTAAGTTGGTAAAAAACTTTGATCAATTTTTTTAGTAGGTTACAATAAGTTAGTTGGTCGATAGTTTAGTCGCGAAAACCTTAAGTAATGAAATGGTCGAATGACAGAAGGCTGACAGTGAGGGAATAGCAAACCGGGCACCATGGTTACAGATCAGTAACAATAGATGCCACTTTCACCAAAGCGGCATTAGAAAAATGCTCAAGTAGTTCATCGTTATTATTATACGAAACCTGTTGAGTGTCTGAAGTAAGTAGCCACGGGGATGATGAGGATGATGGTGTGCGGTTGGTCGAACGCATGGTTGAGTCATAAAATGAGATGTTGTACGGAAAGATGGCCCTCACGGGGTCAGAAGAGCTTGTATCTCGATCACCATCGTAAACCATAACTAAGCGGTAAGAGTACAACGAACCATAGAAAGTTTCTGGGCCAATTATACGATTGGCACCAGAGAGACCTAGACTTTTAAGAACAACCATTGGAGACAGGACCAAAATAGAGGAATCACATAGAGCAGATATTCCAGACAAGAGTTGCTGCAAGTACCTGCCTTGCCTGACTCTTCTGAATATACGGAGATCATCAATGATCATAAGATCATGGGCTGATCTAGATTCAAAAATATTCTGCAGTGTGACAATTAATTGAGCGGCCGTAATGCATTTTATATGACTTGTGTGTGGCCCTATCTGGGTTAAACATGTAGTTATCAGAAGAACTGATTTGTCCTTTTGTATGAACGATTTGGCGATTTGTCTTGCAAGAGTCGATTTGCCAACACCTGGTGGGCCTGAGATTTCATAAACTGCCGACGACTTGATACCTCCGTTTAGTAAAGCGTCTAGATTGTTGCATAGCGTAGAGATTTTCGGCTGTTTGAGAGCATCAGATAGAGATATCATGCGAACAGCCTTGCGATGTCAAGAAGAGAAAAACTCTATTCCGACTCAGAACTCAGATTGCGAGAACCATGGAGGTAAGTGAGTAGTTGTTGGTACGTGACATCAAAGCTAACCATAGAAAATACATGAAGCAATTACCAATAGTACAGTAGCATTGAAGCAACTGGATGACCAGCTTAGTGCCTTAGATCGAGAAGTTAGAATGGCCGACGCTACTCAATCTCAAATTGCAGATATTGAGGAAGGGAAGCTGTACATGGCGCGAGGGAAAGCGTTTGTTCCTACTAGCCAAGAAGAGGTCAGGAAACAGTTAAATGAGCAAAAGAAAGGAATCAGAGAAAGAATAGAGATTCTGAAGAAAAGCAAGAATTATCATCTAACGACGCTGACAAATGCTAAAGCGACGCTAGATATGCCCACCAAGTCTTGAAAACCGCTGCTTCACTTCTCCCAACACCACCTAAAAACCCAATGAAAACTACTTCGCAAGATCTGAAAATACAACCTAATGAATCTCTTGCGGAATTTAGTAGAAGAGTAGACCAAGCACTACCATTAGTTAAGCCAAGAAAAGAAAAAAGTGTCAGAAAGTCTCTAAAGCAGCAGAACTTACCTACAGATCGGCCCTCTAAGAGGTCGAAACTTTCAGACGATGGATCAGAACTCAGGTCAGGCCATAAGAGAAACCGCAAAAAGAAGACAAAACGGGAAAAATCTCCAGATCCTTGGTCCCACATCAAAGCAGCTCCGCCTAAATTTAATGAGGTTGCACCTGAACCTCCTACTCTGCATGCACCAGTTAAGAAATTACTAAACGTACCTAAAAAGGCCGGCGCACCTTCGCGCAGGCTAATACTAAGCGAGGAACGAGAAAAAGTCATTGCTCATTTCAGATCTAAAAAAGGAAGAGAGCTCTAGGCCGGCTGCGGATCAGTTCTGTTATTTTCGTTTGTTTGATTTGAAATCGCACTAGGCTTTTCATTATATTCCAGTATCAGCTTCGTGTATCGTGCTCCAAGAACTTTGCTATTCAATAGCAACCGATCCCGAACTTTTTCGCTCACAATACCCATCTTATAAGCTCCTTGAAGAACTATGGCGAAATTGTACAACACTGACAGCGACGACGTAACAGTTGACTGCAGAAACTCTACTGGAGCGTCTTCTTTAAACTTTTTCTTGTTTCGATTCAGAGTCATGCTAATAGCCAGAGCTGGACGCTCAACTTCCTCAAACAGCGCAAGCAGAAGTTCCTCCATTTCTAGACTTTCTTCTCCAAGTTCATATCCTGTATAGATCACCAACAATGATACAACGCATTGCCCAATGTTACCACACCACTCTGCAATTTCGCTGGCTGTGATACTTTCATTTTCTTTCATAGCTAACAATAGAATGCTAGCAGCTTTCTCTAGTTCCATGAGAAATAGGTCAAGCGTGTCTTTCGTGGTCTCCGCAAGCACTTCATTGGTAACCGCATCTGCATGGATTCTCCATAGAAACGTATATTTTAGCAAATTTACTAGATCAATTACCAAAGTCGGCGGTACCAGCTCGTTTTTCGTGCGAATGTAGTATAAGCAATCCATCAAATTATCCAGGTCTTCCGTTGTTAGTGCTAGATCTTCTATCTCAGAGATCCATCGGGCTCGACTAAATGCATAATGCATCTCGTCATCATCGTCGGAGGCACTAAAAGCCTCCATAGCTTTTCTAAGAGAGAGCACCGTAGTTTCCACCAATGAGTCGAGAGAGCTTCTCCCCGTACCAGTAATCAGAGCCCTGTCTTTCAACTTAAGGATAGCTTGACCAGACGCTGCAAAAACAGAATGGCTTTTGAAGGTTATAGGCAGCTGGCAAAGTCTTGGAAATACTACACCAATATCTTCAGCAGAAATAGATAGAGGTGGCAAAACTAAGAGCATATAAGCAAACTCCACAGCCGCAGTGCTGTTATGAACAATCAGTTCACTGAGCTGGTTCTGCTCTCTTATAATAACATTTGTAGCTGCAGTATACAAGTCAGTATCAGAATCACCTTCTTTCGATTCCGCAATAATTTCAGCACTGACGACCACAAAACCATTAAGAAGCTGAAGGAAACATAGCGCGTCCCGGCTACTTTGGCGCCCTTCTAGGAACTCAGCTGTGTTGAGCAGGGCGCTCATGATTATTCTAGGCCAAGAAATTAACTCAATTGTAGATCTCACAAACGAAGTCGCAGCAGTTGTATTGCGTGATGGCCACAGCTCGCTCAAAGGAACTCCTATGGGTCTGCAATTTGCTTCTTGGTCTTCTCTCAGCTCAAGCCGTTTATTTATGCTAGAGAAAAGAGAAAATATTGCTGACCATATAAGTTCAGTGTCTGCATCATCATCGTGTAGAGCCGAACTAAACATATCGGTAGACGCGATGATAGCACGAGCTGTAGCTTGACGAACACGTTCTGAATCATCGAACAATAAATGGCCGTAGAATGTATCCGAATTAGGGTCCTGACCTGAAGTGGTATAGAGCTTAGATAAAAGGGATATAGCGGGGATTCGGATCTCGTCAAAACCGGCGTCAAAGGCACATTTACTGATTGCGCGACCATACTGATGCAATTGCTCTATCAAAGTCGAGGAAGTGTTAAACACGGTGTCCAAAGCCTCTATGGCAGAGTGTCTTACTGTATGAGAAGGATCTGAAAGGCCCCAACCAAGATATTTTATGTATTCAGGCGTAAGAAGATGAGATGGATCTGCTTGTATACACCTACCAAGACAAGACAGGCAGCTGGCTCTTATTCTGGCATCAACATCTCGACACCGTACTGTAAATGAGTGATGTAAAGTATTGTCAATGACCTTAGCTAAAAGCTCTAGTGATATTGCATTGCTGGCTAACTGCTGGTTAACTGAATCAAAAGCAGCGTCTTTGGTATGCGTTTGATTCTTTAAAGACTTCAGCTTCTTCTGCAACTTAACATTAGAAGCTACGGTGGTTGCTCTATAATGGACAAGTCTTTCCAACATCCCTAGTAGCAAATGTGTAGAGAAGCTTCGCAGCTGTCTAATTATAGACTTAGATAGGATATGGGTCCATAAAAGACATGTCTCAACAAACTTTGGAAAACACTCGAAAAAGTTATTCACGTACATTTGGGCAACGATATCGCTACCAAAGGAGGATATTTTTGAGGGAGCAAGCTGAAGTGCAGCTCTCAAGCCATTTGTTTGCACATCGCTGGTGATTTCATCCAACAGGTCTTCGATTGCATGCGGATCATCTTCTAAAGAGCTCTTTACCCGTGATTCAGGGCATCCAACAGAGATTAGCAAGAATCTCGCAAAGGCTGTAATGCCTTCGTTGTTATCAACGTTAAGCCAATCCTTCAGAGCCTGAGATCTACTCTTTTTAGATTTCTCAAACGCTTTCATCAGCATATTAGTAGACTGCGGATCATCTTCTGCAGTTGAGTCCACGTCAACTGCGTTCGAGTCGCTCTTGCGTTTCTTGATGACGTGGCCCTCAATATACTCATTCGTGACATCATGCAGTGGCGTAGAAGCCCTAGGCCTTAAAACCCGTCTTGATGGAATAGGAGGCTCCAGCATGCTAGACATGATTCCAAATGCCACAAGTCGCGAGGCGCGTACCACGCTTATTCTGGGAATCGAACCTTAAATTATCACGTGACAGGGAAACCCTAAGAGGGTTATGCTCAGCGCTTGAAAATGCTACCGGGAGACTAAAAACGGTTACCACCAGAAAACAGCGCCCAGTCACACGCAAGCTTACCGTTTGCAAGCCTTACTGATATCCTGCTCCTTGGTAGAGGCGCTTATTTTGACAGTTTGCAGAATTTGCTAACGCCTCTT
The DNA here is from genome assembly GCA_030462865.1 of Tortispora agaves. NCBI lineage: Eukaryota > Fungi > Ascomycota > Trigonopsidomycetes > Trigonopsidales > Trigonopsidaceae > Tortispora > Tortispora agaves. Next base: position 329,967 of record JAKVQP010000003.1, read on the forward strand.
ATAACATTTTCGTATCTACGATTTTTTGCCCTTTCTTGAGTGCAAGGAAGCTAGAACAACCTGTTTATACTATCTTTTTTTCCTCCTTGAAGCATTGCCTAGAAGACGCTCGAATTGAATCCTGCGCCAGTTACTCTTAAGGAACCAGAATATCCCTACTCATATTACCGTTATTTGATAGGTTCTTGGCTCTTTTTTTCATCAGAGATTGTTCTTATCAGTTCTATATTGAAGGAGCAATAGCGCATATCGTAAAAGGTCTTATTGTGTGATTTTGTACGAATACGAACAGCTGCACTGCTTTTTTGTGACTCTTGTAATTTAACCGATGGATTCCAGAAGAACATCGCGATTTATTCCGGAACATCGCCGTTCTACGTTCAAGAACAAAGACCATTTCCAACAAGATGAGCTCCGACGCCGTCGAGAAGAGGCACAAGTCGAGATCCGCAAAGCTAAGAGAGAAGAAAACTTAGCTAAGCGTCGAAACTTTGCACTAGCCACGCCCGCATTCCCCGATTCAGACTCAGAATCGGAAATGGGCCCAGTCGATTCTTCTACCGATTTCAATGATCTTTCCCAGATGGTCGCCGCCGTGATGTCTGATGATACCCAATTACAGATCGAGGCTACCACAAAGTTTAGAAAACTGCTTTCCAAAGAGCGTAACCCACCAATCGCTGAGGTCATAAATTGTGGAGTCGTTCCGCGCTTCGTCGAGTTCCTCAGTGCCTCCAATCCTGTTGTTCAGTTCGAAGCTGCGTGGGCCCTAACTAACATTGCCTCAGGTACTGCTGAACAAACTCTCACTGTCATTCAAGCTGGAGGCGTTCCTGAGTTTGTCAAACTCATGGAATCTCCGGATTCCGATGTTCGTGAACAAGCTGTGTGGGCTTTAGGCAATATTGCAGGAGACTCCTGTATGTGCCGCGACATAGTCCTCAGCGCCGGTGCACTCCCAAGAATTTTGGCTATTCTTGAAGGTAAGAAATTACCTGGGTTGCTGAGAAATGCTACGTGGACTTTAAGCAATCTGTGCCGTGGTAAAGATCCCCAGCCAGAATGGTCCATTATAAGCACTGCTCTACCCACTCTAGCTCAATTACTCTATTCTCAAGACCCAGAAGTGCTTACGGACGCCGCATGGGCTGTATCATACTTGTCGGATGGATCTGATGATCATATACAAGCCATTATCGAACTGAACATGCCAAGAAGATTAGTGGAGCTTTTGAGCCATCAAAATCATGCTGTCCAAACTCCTGCTTTGCGCTCGGTCGGTAATATCGTGACAGGTGATGATCTTCAGACCCAAGTAGTTATTAACTGCGGTGCACTTCCTGCTCTCCGTGATCTTTTGCATTCATCAAAGGATTCCATTCGAAAGGAGGCGTGTTGGACCATCTCTAACATTACTGCTGGAAACCCCACGCAGATCCAGGCTGTTATCGAGGCTAATCTTATCCAGCCTTTGGTTTACTATCTACAAAATGGTGATAACAGAACTAAAAAGGAGGCTTGTTGGGCTATATCGAATGCTACTTCTGGGGGATTAAAACAACCTGAAATCATCCGCTTCCTTGTCGAGCAGGGTGCTATCAAGCCCCTTTGCGATATTCTCGAAAGTATGGACAATAAACTTATTCATATTGCTCTAGATGGCCTGGAGAATATCTTGAAAGTCGGTGAACTTGACAAAGTCGAACGAGGCCTGGAGAACAATCAATATGCTCTGGACATTGAGGACTGCGGCGGACTGGAGAAGATCAGCGACTGCCAAAATAACGTTAACGAAAAAATATACCAGAAGGCCTATAAAATTATCGAGAAGTATTTTTCATATGAAGAAGACGTTTTGGATGATGCCGATGTCGCACCTTCTCAATCCGCAGGGGGATTCGACTTTGGCACTCAAGGTCAGCCCGGAACCTTTGATTTTAGCAACGATTCCTTTGCCAAGATGTCATAGAACGTTTGATGTGCCTTCGCTTCCTTCTCTTCCCCCCAGTTCCACGGTGTTTATGATAATGCTAATAATGGCCAACTAGTTCTGTCTTTATTCTTATTTGTAGCTTCTTTATTTCATTGTACACGGGCACAATTTAGGGTCATGAGGGAGACTATTATTCAATTCCGGAACCCATAAGAGCATCTCCTCATGCAAGTGCCGTTTGAGTGCAGCAAATTTGTTCTGATAACTGGTTTTACATCTCCAGCAAATGTAATCGCGAGCTATTAGATCATGAGCAGCATCAACTGGAACACGAGAGTCTACATCTGTTATGTTGTCGAAATTCACAAAAAAAGCAGAATTGAACGAGTTATAATGGGCACGCTTCTTTAGACAACGAGAATGCATATCAGGAGATAATACATGAATGTGTAGATTGGCCATTGAAGGCACCAAATGGCACCCGACCAGAAGAACTCGTCTAAGATCGGCTACAGAAAACGTACCCGGACGATCTAAAGCCTTGTATAACGCTTTAGCGGCAATATCTTTAGCACGCTCAACCACTTTAGTTGTATTCTCATAGAATTCAGTTTCAGATGAATTGAAGGCCTCGTAGGGGTGAGAAATGGAGCGAGCTATATCTCGAGGTAGTACAAGGTAATGGACTGTTGATTTGGGGAACTTGTCTTTAATGATTACGTAGTCATCGTCGTACCAGACGACGAGATCAGGGTGTTTATTGGGGTTGATTATATAGGCCTCCAAGGCCTGGTCGAAGAAGCCAGGTGAGGGCATTAGACAAATTAGAACAGTCGGAGGGCAGCACAATCCACATAAACTACGAAGAAATCAAAAAAAGAATTTATCATTGAGCATTCTAGCATGACATAACTACAACCTAGGAGAGTTAAGGTGTTTAGGCGAAAGAAGGTGTTCCGGTAGGAATATCCTTCTCACGACGACGATAGTTGTCTTGGCCATCGCGACGGAAGGCAGGACGGTCGCCGCGGGAACGTCCAAAAACAGGAGTAGGAGCAGCGACTTCACGGTGAGTGATAGGAGCGACAGTTTCGGGTAGATGCAACCACTCTCTGAGGTATTCAACACCTTCCTCAGTAAGAGTGTAGTAGTAGTATTGCCAGGAGAACTGGGTCTTGACGTAGCCTCGCGAGTTCAAAGACTGGAGAGCCTTGATGACGTAAAGATTTCTGGTGTCGATGGTATCGTGTTGGATTTCAAAATCCTTCTTGGCAACAAGTACGCCGTCTATTAGAGAATGTTAGCACATCTATGATTCGATAATACAAGTGATTGGAGGATCCAGAGCTCTCTAGCGGAACATAGAACTCGAAATAACCAAGTAGGAGTTATACTTACTTGCAAAGAGAGCGGTGTAGATTTTCTTGCGGTCCTCTTTTGGCATAAGCATGGTTGCTGTATTATATAAGTTAAATAATTGAGACTCTCGGGTGTCTATCTGTGTGTATAGAGAGGTGCTGTATAATTCCCAGGCGTGACTGGTTTACAGCCCTATTAATAACCCTAAAGTACACCTAGCAACTAATGAGATATATTAAGGTTTCTTCGGTGAAGATTGCGTGATGCCTAGCGAATCGTCTGCATATCTTTAGAAAGTTATAAAGTATGTGTCACATACAATTATACAGATCTCGTGGATCATAAAAACATATGACAGGTTACTTATGAGGGGATAAGAGATGTGATTAGGGTGGAGTGTATGACTAACTTCTCCTTGGCAATCACAAGCGAGACCAGGGTTGGGCACCAATCTAATCCGGTGTGGTTAATATTGCCCAGAGGTTTACGAATACATTAAATGACGGTGTGATATAAGATGTGTAATTAGCAATCGAATTGCAAGTAAGGGAAGAGCAATACACTTAAACTGTCGTGCTTCACCCCCCTCACGCGATCCGAGCCCGAAAATTTTGGAAAATGTACAATGTGACACATATCTCATTTGGTAGGAAAAGGGATGCGCTGCATAACTCACAGATCCGCCAACAATCAAACTATGATAGATGTCAGAATTCGAGGTGCTCAGTTTCTAGACCAATTGCAACTTGCAAGGGTTTCATCATTAAACGAAATAGAGTTTCGTCTTTGTACAGCGTTGGGTGTGTTTCCCCACATTTTAGATGTGGCTGAACTATCTGAGTGAGCTGCATTTCACAAAGAACTGCAGATTTTTCTGGCTCATAATAGATACATAGAGATAGACTCATTAGTTAGAATAAATTATCATACTATAGGTTCATCACTCGTGATATGCTGCACTCAGACGACAATAATTGACGTCATGTGTGACTGCCTACCCAGTTTTTAAACTTTAACAGATCATTTCCCCAGACTTTGTACCAAATCAGACGTCCTCCTCATCTCCTAAGATTGTCCCGCACACGCGCACCCCTCCTTTTCCCGCCAAGATAAGATATAAGTTCTTCATATTCTGTTAGATCGATCGATTTTGATCTTCTCTTTAGACTCAACATCTGGATTCAAAAGCTGACCATCTCCTATCTGTCACATAAATTATCGTTGGCAAAGCCTCGCCCGCCTGCGCATTGTCATCCAGCATTTGCTTTCTTAATCTTCATCTGTCAACTGTTATAACAGAGGCAATATTTTCGCCATTGTTTATCGCTAAATATAACTTATTCTTCTAGGAGACTCAATTATATTCACTGTGCCACTGTTGAACTGCACTATAACCCTCGATATTTCCGGCTTTGTTCGCGCCCACTGAGCTGTTTCAGAATCACACCACCGATTAGCTCACTTCGCATTTGATACATTCCTGCAAAAATCTATAGATATATTTAAGAGACAGTCTTAATTCTACGCACTGTCATAATGCCAGAACTCAATAGACCTCACTCTCACCGCAATGACGACGATTTGGCTTATTCTGACGTCTGGTCGCGCGCATCTATACACAGCTTAGTTGCTGATGATACCATCAACATACCATCAGGTATCTCTGCAATGAGTTCTAGGCGCCCGAGCTATGCTGCTGAATTCTCAGGACGAACACATAATCACAGCAGCGCTGTTCCTGTCAATTATGTTCTCACGCCATCCAATTCTCTACCCGCTTCATCTAACTTGCACTTGCTTGATATAGAGAAATGGGCTAATAATGGTCAGAACGCGGCTATGAGTGCAAGCATATGGGATGTTAAAGGACCCACCGAGAAGAATTCTATACCATCTAACCTGTTTGGTAGATCGCCCAAAGAGACTCATCCTTCTCGTTTTGACGCCAATGTGGCGAGAGAAGAAAGGCCTATTGTTACATCGTTGGGCTCTTTATCTATTGGAAGACAGAGAGGAGCGTCATTCTCTGCAGCAATTTCGCCAAATGCTGCTGGGGGCCGTCGTGTCTCTTCTGCAGATAATTCATCTGTATCTCCTCCAAGGAATAACAATATTAGAAGTCCTAAAGCGAATGTTACAGCTCATGAATCTCCAAATAGGCGAGAACGCGATAACTTCCGAGCACTTTGCCAGGATGTGGCCTTTTATTTCGAACCACCTCCCGGGCTTGTATCGGAATCTAGAAAGATCCTTTTTGGACAATCATCTATCTCTGAGCTGGACCAGAGCCTTCCGCCGGTTGCAAACAACTTCATCGATCAAATTTTGTACGCTGTACAGTTCAAGGGAGGCCGTTTAGATATATTTCAAGCCCCCATTACTGGAAGCCTGCACCCTGAAATCGGTGAACTAGTAATCGTGGATGCTGACAGAGGGCAGGACCTTGGCAAAGTTGTTTGCAAAAACATTTCACCGGAAGTAGCGCGCACTTTCAGAATTCAGCAGCATAATGAACAACAGGCAACGTTGCGCAAACAGCCGGATGCAGATGGAAACGTATCTAAAGCCGAAGGTATTAATTTGGCAACCATATTACAGCCCAAGAGCATACTTAGGTTTGCACAATCCGCTGAAATCCAACAGATTTTTAACAAGAACTCTGATGAAGAGAAAGCAAGGAGAATATGCAGCTCAAAGATCGAAGATAGACACTTGTCGATGCGCATTACTGATGCGGAATACCAATGGGATCGCAGAAAGTTGACCTTCTTCTACAACGCAGATAATAGAGTCGATTTCCGCGAAGTTGTACGTGAGCTATTTAGAATCTATAAGACACGCATCTGGATGTGTGCTGCATCTAACGAGCAAGCCGATGCCATCATAGCTTCTCGAAAATTGGCGGATTCGAAACAATCACTGACCTCGAAAGTTAGCGCTGTTTCTCAGCCACTACACCCTCTTGGTGCTTTGGAACAGCAGAATTCCACACTATACATGGAGCCACGTACTGCTGCAACTTACTGGTCTCCGTTGATATCCCCGCAATACATCCCCTATCCAATGTTTCCCGAGAATACTTTGCCTAGCGATATAATTGATTTGGGAACCAGGACCAATTCGGGAATGCCTAACTTGGCAAGCTATTACGGATTACGAGCAGACTCACCACTGACTCCTCAGTCGTATATGTCATGAAGACACTTATAGATCATAACAGGACACCTGAAGGTATAGTTTAGGTGCACTCAATCTCACTCAGGAGTAGAGATGTCTTTCTGCACCCTCTGATTTTTGAGATACAAATGAATTTACACATATATATATAGGTACACGGAATGATTTAAGAAATATTATATTGCTTTTATACTTCACTATCATTGATCTGTAGAGTTGCATCGGGGATGAGAGGGATTGCTCGAATGAGCTTAAAAGCTTCGGGAGAGTATGCGACAGAATACGGTCTTTCTAAGGCAATGCGAGCAACATTTAAGTACCCGCCTAGCAAGGTAAACTTAGACCAGTTGATATCATCATAATCTCCCACAAATGTTTTGTTACCGTCTTTGGCGGAGATCAGCATGCTGGCGAAAGGGCCCCATTGTGGTATGTATTGTCTTCCATCCCAAATCCGGCACCTGATCTCTTCCTGATAATTTTCAAATCGATTATTAGTACGAATCACCTTGGTTAAACACTTATTGAATATTTCGATTTCTTCATCTATGAGATCAATATGCTGAGCCGATGCAGAGCCAGAAGAACCGGCATCCTCATAACCTAACCAGTCTTCCGGGTGATGATCAATATATTTTTGTAGACTAATAGTCAAAGGAAATACTGCATTGAAATCTCCCCAATTATAAACACACACAGTCACCCTTACTAGATGATAGAAGATAGCAGATCGTAAAATTTTGGGAGCGTCATTGAAAACGGAGCGAACCCAATCCGAAATGAAGTTACAGAACTTCGCAACATTCGTGTAGGACTCAAAAGCTTCAGGAGTGGATTTCAACTTAGAGAAACTTGTCAGCGTGAATCTTACGTAGTCTCGAAGACGAACGTTTTTGAACAAATCCCAGTCTAGGCGCACAAACTCACTGGCGAGCAAATGAGAAGGGACTTCAAGGAAAGTATCAGAGTAGAACCTGTATTTATCTTCGCTGTTGTATGCTGAATTTACCGATTCATGTGATTTGTCACTGGACCACGAATTTTGGGAGTATGATGGAGGAAAGTATATGCTTGAGTCCGAGGAGCCACTTGGACTGTTTTCGCTCAAACTATGGTCCATGAAATTGAAGATCGCATCCAGAGAGGACATTGTTCTGTCTACAGACATGGGACGAGAATACGCAGTCAATAATCCATCAACAGATTTCACAGATCTTGATGAAAGTGGAGAATACCTTGATGTGTATGTATACAAAATGTCGTAGTCGTCACGGGGGATTCTGAGTACTCTTTCAGCCAGAGTGATTGAGGGCTTAAGGATGGGATTGCTGCCCAGAAGCCGGTAGAGACCAGAAAGCAGAATATAAGACTCAGAGGTGGCAAAGTCTTGAGGAGCGTGTTCCGTCCACATGAGCAAAAATCTGGCTACAGCAGAGTCAGCAGAAGGTCTATTGTGGACGAGATCAGTTAGCATCTGAAGTAGATTGCAGGGAGAAGTTAGGCATCTAAAAATAAGGATGAAGAGTAAAGTGTCATCCATACGAGGTGGCCATGCATCATAATCAACATCCTGTGTGCGATTGACTACTGATTCTACTAAAGTAGGAAGATCGAAGGTAATTAGGCTGTCTTTTCCACTGCGGTTATGTGTTGAATCCATGAAACTTTATTTATGCAGCTCATTTACGACCGGAATAGGAAGGAGAACAGCTTGAGTAGAAAAGACCAGCGCTGCTTATAGAATTCAGAAAGAGCAGGAAACTTGATAATAAGAGGTATAAAAGCAATTGAGCGGCAATTAACTTTGCAAAAATGTATGCATGAATGGTGGGGGCAGATTTCGAAAACAGGGTCTAACGTTCTCCATAGCACCCTTAAATCGGATGATAGCTCATGAGACCTACAATCATACAAGGATAACACTAAAGAGTATATCATAGAAGTCGTTCTCGTGCAGATCTCGACGTATTTGGCTTTTTTAAATTGAGAAGAAACACCTAATAGGGACATTACATGGCAGCCATAACTTGCCATACACGGATGACATTGTCGGTATATCCAGCGAAAAGAGTCTGACCATCAGGAGACCAGACAAGAGAAATACATTCGGGGATCTTTCCACTTCCAGAGATAGGAGCGTCGGGGCAGACCTCGTCCACAGGAGTGCGATCGGCCAAGTTGAAGATTCTGATAGCAGAAGAAGTAGCAGCGCAGAGCCAGAAGCGGTTAGGGGAGAAAGCCAAAGCATGAATCTCATCACCAGCATCAAGGGAGTACAAAGACAAAGATTGCTGGAGGTCCCAGAGATAGGTGATACCGTCCTTACCGCCAGTAGCACAAAGAGTGCCATCGGGAGAGATAGTGACAGCGTTAATTTGACCGTTGTGGCCAGTGGCATCAGCAAGCAATGTGAAGTTGGTAGCATTCCAGACCTATAAATAAGTTAGTACTATTGTTCTGTCGAAGCAATAGATTTCTTGAGTATCTATGTCGAAAAGGTTCTCAGATAATGTAGGTATATGAATTGTCTCATCGGAACGGGATAACATTCCTCTGAAGTAGCAAATATATTTGAGACATCATTGTATCTAATAGAACACAATCAAGAGGTGGTAGAAAAAGGAGACTTACCTTCATTTTCTTGTCCCAGCCAGTAGAAACTACGATAGGGGTACTAGGATTGGGGGAGTAGCGAACAGCAGTGACCCAGTCGGTGTGGCCCTTGTCTGTAACGGTGTATTTGCAGTCTCCCTGGATGTTCCAAAGCTTAATGGTCTTATCACGCGATCCAGAAACAATCAAGCGATTTTCGGGGGAAAGAGACACAGAGAGAACGTCTCCCTTGTGTCCGACAAATCGTCGGAGAGTCTTTCCGGTGCGAAGATCCCAGAGACGGAGGGTACCATCCCAAGAGCTGGAGATAGCGTGCTTAGCATCGGCAGCCAAAGCCACATCAGAAACAATGTGGGAGTGTCCGTGTAAAGCACGAACGGGCACACCGTACTGCTGTTCATCTCTGGTGAGTTTCCACACAAGAAGGGTCTTGTCACGAGAGGCGGATATCAAAAGATCGGGGTTTTCGGAAGCAGTAGCAAGGGCGGTAACCCATCCATTGTGACCTTCGAGAGTTCCTCGCAGAAGGAGAGTTTCTTTAGAGACCATTATATAAATCTGTGCTGCGGTTTGTGCTGGGTCTGTTCGAGTCTTGGGACTAAGACTGCTTGGGTGTTGCTAGGGCTTTGCGTGACGTTGGTTGATAACCCTATCACGTGACAGTTCCTGTGACAACGTCGGGAAGGAACTGGGCCGAACTGCTTTTAATAGTAAGGATGACGTCAAAGTGACGTTGGGCTTTTGTTCGGTCAGAAGAGAGAAACTGCTTAAGCAGACGAGAGGGTGTGTTTAAGCAGACTTTCAGCTTGTGAACTTTTCTGCCTATGGCCAAATAGGCTTCAGAAGAAGTTTCGGTCGATCGATAGCTCCAAATGGTGAATATTATTATATTCTTAGAATATCATATGACGAAACAAAGGAAGGCTGAGAGATATGCGGTGTTGCGGACCAGTTGGCGCAACAAACGGGCTGAGCGCTCTTATTGGTCGAAAAAAATCTGCGGTGGAGAAAGACCCTCAAAGAATTTCGGTCGACCCATGTGACTCAAGCAAAACACTATATTTGGCGAGGTTCGATCGGCTAGAAACCTTAACTCAGTTACTCCGCTTTTCGAGATTTGATGACTTTAGACCGATACTTGCATAGTCTCTGTAGCCAAAAATGCCACTAGAGCAGGAATGGAATAGAGCGTAGAGGCTCTTTTCTTACAATTATGTAAGTATGGAGACCCTGATGAGTCAAGCGCAATCACAGCATAACGAAATGTAACCTTAATTAGATGATGTGACTCAGTTGTCATTAAACTTTAATTATGTCAAAATTTTAGCAAGGAGGGGCTAGCTCCGCCCTGTCTTCATTAGCTAGTAAATATAAATACCTCTTGATTCCGTGTCCTAGACAATTTTCTACTTTAACTTGGTAACTAACCTGTATACCGAGGAAGAATTCATATTTTGTTTAATAGATAACCAATAACCGTCTACATATTTTGTAATGATGGCTGAACCGGGAATCCACTTCGGACGCGGAGGAGCCGGCAATGTCACCGTTGAGAAAGGCGAATGCATTGCTCCAATTACACCAGCACCTGTGGTTGTATTTAACGACCCAAAGTCCACGTATCGTTCTGGCCGTGGGGGCGCGGGCAATTTGCACTCTGTTGCAGACATGCCAACTATGACACCTGATCAGTACCTCCGGGAAGTGCATGAAGCTCTCGAAGTTGCTCCTCCTACCTACAAGATTGGGCGTGGCGGACGTGGAAATGTTGTTCGATCCAGATCTCCCCCTAGGAAGAGAGAGTCCGAGGAAACTAAGGAGGGGTGGTGGAATCAGCTGCGTCGATCGATTTCTACATGAATTAACGTTCGTCGAAGATACGTGTTTATGCATTAACGAAGATCTATTTGTGAACGACTGAACGAGTTACGCTTACTGTATTCTAGTAATACTTAATGAATGTTTATTTTTCTCTAGTTGCTTGTGTAGTCATTTAATTAGTCTTGTGTTACCTGTTTATGCCATGCCTCGCACATGGATAATCTCCGGGTTTTCATTCCACTCAGCTGAAGATATCCACATATTCCTAAATGTTGAGAGACCTGCAAGAATACTCCCCCCGATCCATGTACTATACTTTCGTTCAGGAGGTGCATAGATCTTTATTTTGGCATCTGGAGCGGCCAACCGCCTACACTCTGTCAGTAATCGATCTCCAAAACCCCGAGTCATAGTAGTTCCTCCAGCAAGAACAATGTTCTCCCATAATGTGCTTCTAAGATCAACATCTGCTCTTTGAATTGCTTCTGAAACTAATGATTGGACTCCGCTGTATTCAGACCCAATCAGTTCAGGATTAAACAATATTTCGGGAGCAAGGTGTCGTTCAGCTCCTAATTTTAGCACTCGCCCATCAGGCAACACGTAAGTAGCGCCGTCTGCCTGTGCTTCCCTTGACGGATCTGCGACTACGAAAGACCGGGTCTCTTTAATGTGTTGAACCAAGTCCAGCTCCGCGGACGTCGTAAAGGCAATTAAAGATCCTTCTAGGGGCTGGCTCCGCCTAAGTTGCACAGCCAACTCTTCAGATACATCTCGGCCTGCTAGATCCATTCGGCGGGCTCCTTTTATTGCTAGACCCTGCACTACTGGCACGACGTGCGATACACCATCTCCTACATCGAGCACCAGGCCTGTGGTTCGCCCGGAAGCATACAGCGACAATACTGCCTGTATGCCGATATACAGAGCAGGAACACCGTATCGCTCAAAAAAGAGTTCACACATACGCGCCCTGTTAGCTTTAGGATTCAGGGCCGCTTCTGTCAGCAAGACGGGGTGTTCGTTAGCTGTGGATTCTCCCGTACCTAATTCATCATATGCATAGGTCCAGAGCTTCTCCATATCTGACCAGCTTTCTACAATTCCATGTGCCATAGGATGCGTTAGTTTGAGAAGTCCTCGAGACTCTCGTGCGGCCTGACCGATTAAGACATGCTCATCCAATCCTCCGGCCATCACGCGCGGATGCTTTACACGTCCTATCAGTGATGGAGCATAGAGTTTTGGATATTCTGAACCAGCAAATCCTGCTTTTAACACACCAGAGCCATTGTCAAAAACAATGGGTTGGTTGTATAACTCCATCCAGATATCTCTTTCTAAGGTTCACGCTCAACATCCCAAAGCAGGCAGGTGATACGCTTACGAACGAATTAGCGCGCCGTGACGCACGAAGATTAGAGGTTATTTGCATACAACAATAATATTCATACATAAAAAGAGGGATTGCGCGAGTTATCATATATGGCAACTCAAAATTGGATAATGTTGCTAGGCTCAACTTCTGTTTATGAAATTCCGGTTTCGAGTTTCTTTTTGCTTTGAGGTATTAAGCGGCTATCGTCACTTATTTTCTGTAATTTCTGTAGTTGTCTGCTTTGCTGCTACATAGACCGGAGAATCCAATGTTTTGCAATCTTCTATCATGGTATCAGATGCAAAGGTAAAGGCGCTGAACATGTTGCAGGAATAGACAGTCTCGAAAGGGGTAGGTAATTCTGCTTCATCAACAATTGAAAACTCCTTAGTGAAATCGGAAAAACCTAGGGTGTTAACTATAGTCAGACCGCTAGCACGAGAAGAGCATAATTCTTCGCGGGTGAACTCCAAAGTAGAAAGATCAGCAAGGAGAGCACGCCTTTCGTTGACAGCCTCCCACGCAGGAAAGAACGGAAGTTCTTTGAGCAGCTGAAGCCTGATATAACTGTCATCGACAGTAAGAGCAACACGACGGGCCAAAGCTTTCTGCGCTATGATTTCTTTTTTCTCCGCCTCAGCGTCAATAATCCAGCAATCAGGTTTAATAGGAATGGTGCGCGTTCTAGAGAGAAACCACACCGTCAGTAGCAGTAACAAGAATATTTGGTAATCGTTCATACTACTGATATCAATCTCAGATACATAAACAGCAGGGGCGTCAAAGTCGCAGTCAAAGTAAGGAAGCTGCTGGAACATGAGCATATTATCTACAGTCTCCTGTTGCATCATTTCTCCAGCAGAGTATTCTGAGAAGAAGGGAAGCCTATCTTCAGTATGCAACGCATGATCAGAGTCTGAAGCGAGGTCATACTCCATACAAGGAAAAGTTGCTAAGAGGGGATCAGGATATTGCTTTTCATAGCTCCAAAGGACGAGTTCGAGGAAGAAAACATCTCTAATATCCTGAGAAACACGACGTAAAAGATTAGATGCAAGGCAGCCAAAGCCAGAAAGCAGGATAGCCATGTAGTAGCAAGATGTGGTGATATTCGGCATAGGCAAGGGTGTAGGTATATCAGCGTGATACTGGGGTAGTTAATAGTGCAATATCAGAGGCTTGTGAGGATGTGAAGAGATAGAAAGAGATATTCTATGAAAGGCCTGAGTTTATATTATATTTCCTAGGACCCCAAAGGCCCTGCAGGAGGTGTATGGCCCCTGAGTGTGCCGACCCCCCAGACCCTTCAGGTACCCATTCACAAGTTGATGGGATTGGAGACCTCACGAAACTTATGAAAATCAGTCAAATGAAAAAGGGCTGACAATCTGTATGAAAACCAGTAGCAGAAAATACAACCAACATCTCTGCTTAGTACCTGGTGAGGAAGTGGATAGCCATGGCCTGTTGGATGCGATTAATATGCACGTGTCGTGCATTGCTCAGACATGCGCGAGTGACGCACTTATACCAAGATTACACCCACATAGGAACAGCTACGATACAGTTTGACAATATACCGAGAGCCGTGCAGTTCCAACCTGAATAGCGTTAGCAAAGTGGCAGGTCCCGTGAAGACTCCCTAACGTCAGGCAAGGAGGCTGCCGGCCCTTTACAAAGACCGATAGTAATGCGACGCCATATTGCACAAAAGCTACTCAAGCGGGCTGATCTGAGAGAGTTTTAGCCACAGTTAGCGATGTGTGCTCTACATTGCACCTCGCAGCATTCATGTGAAAATAAACGTAGAGTTTAATCGTTTGGGAGACTGCCTTTCGACATAAACAGATCGCTAGCCCCGAGGACTGGATTTCCAAGGATCGCTATAAGGTCTGAAGATAAGAACGAGTATTTGGAGCAGAAAAGGATTATAAGGATCTGAAACACTGCAGAGATGTCAGACTCGATCGGTAAGTATGATGAGCAGCAGGTAAAGCTTGGCTGCCTCGGCTAGCTGGAGCAGAGTATTAACGAATGCCAACAGATCGGGTGTTTGTGAAAGCGATATCCACCATCCGGACAATAGCCGAGCTCGATTCGCTAAGAGGAGAACAGCACCGCCCCCCGGCTGAAGCTAGGCTGAAGCTGTACGGTTTGTACAAGCAGGCAACGGAAGGAGATGTGGAAGGGGTCATGGTGAGACCCGTTGGACATGCAGCCGAGGACGAGACGGCTCGCAGGAAGTGGGATGCGTGGAAAGAGCAGCAGGGACTATCTAAATCGGAGGCCAAGAGGAGGTACATCTCTCTGCTGATTGACATGATGAATGAGCACGCCAGCTCGTCGCCGGACGCCAGAGAACTCAGGTCGGAGCTGGAGTATATGTGGGACCAGGTGAAAGACATGTCCGAGACAGATTCCGAAGAGGACGAGATAGTTGGGTTGCAGCATGACATGCCAGCTGTTCCTGTTGGCCATTCGGCTCCGCTTTCCCACGCTTCCAACCTTATTGCAAGTGGATTAGCCACTCCAGTGGAAACAGAGGAGGCTAAACGCTGGAGAAGAGATGTTACCTGGGCCCTGAGCACCATTAACACAGAACTAGCTCAGATCGCCCAGTCTATGGGCCGCCAGAGCTTTGATGACAGAGGGTCTATGAAGTCAGGTACCGGGAGACCGAAGTTCGGCATGTATGACTATCCAACAAGATCCGAAAAACAGGCGCTGGATGACGACACGCCATTTGAGTTCAGAAGACATATCAAGGAGCTCTGGACCTCCTTGAAACAATACATTGCTAGCACGGGATATGCAGTAGTCAAGCACATTACCACAGATGCCGCAGTCTTTCTATTCATCCTCTACATTGTTCGACAGCGACGCATCGTCAAGAAAACCTCGCCCGAGTCGCTCGAGTCTTCTAAGCTTGCAGCCTACACCGGTATGCTCCTCGACTTCCTCGGTGCTTCGCTCAACAGGTCTTTAACTCTTTTGGGCGTTCAAGTCACGCTCGATTAGGTTTTCTGGCCCTTTGATCTAGTTACTACTCTGCAATTCATGGACACACGGGTTTACTGTATGTGTAGTACCGTACCTATCTCACACCCCACCACTCCCAATTTGGGATAATACATGACATCGGTGCGGACTGGCAGCACCACCACAGACCAGGGCCTGGTAATCCCGTGGTCTGTAATCACGCAGAGCGACCCTAAAAGCACTGTTCACATATACGTTGGAAACCGAGTAAGCTCCTCTGTCTACGCCATCAAGGGCAAGGACGTCTGCATAAGCCCCCTAATCTTCCATCAGCCAACCATCGAGCTCACTGAGAGAATAGCCAGACTGGCCTGTAAGAGATTTGGACGACCTACATTTGTTACAGGATCTTCTACAGATGACGTCGTAATAGATGATATATTCAAGGCACTCAGCGAAGTCCTCTAGAAGTCTCGAAATACCATCACTAGCTTTTCCAGTCTTTCTATCTGGACCAAAACAGCCTGCTCTATCTGTTTGTATTCCTCGAGCTCTCGCAGTTCGCCTGGCTGAAGTCTATCAGGATGATGTTTGAGGTCTTCTCGTGCCATCTTGGCCAACAATACTGACCGTCGTTTTCTTTCAGCGATCAGCTTGCCGTATTCCACTTCTATCGCTTTGTACGTATCATCCAAAATGAAATTATATGCATGAATTCGGTCGTGATACCACAGAAAGAACGTAGAACCTGCGTTCCGTTCATTTCCCCGAGGAACTTCCTGTAACTCAATACAGCAGGTCAGCTTCATGTTGGTCAACAGCGCCCGAATATCTCTAGACGGAACCAGCGCTATCTTCCCTAGCATTTTCTCGTCCACCATTTTTTTCTTTCGGATCACTCTCAATAATCGAAGTGCCAAAATTCCATATTTTTCTAGTATCCTTTCGTCGTAAACGTGTTCTCTGACATTATCACATAACTCATTGAACCGAACTGTCCATCGTTCGTTTAGAGGCTCCACAAATTTCAAGTCATCGCGACTCAGCATTTTTAGATGCTGTGTGATTCTATATATATAAATATCTTTCCCTTTGTATGCTATTTTGTCGTCGTATATCGACCCCACAAGTCCAGATATACTGTTTTTATCTAACCGTGCCAAAATATCTTCCGCGCTCACTACTAGCATTTCTCCATCGCTCATGGTGGGAAGAGCAACTTTCCTGAAAGTCGGTGTATCCTCTCTGCACCGAAATAAATGCGGTTCTATGCATGCGAGCATGGCCCTATAGACAGTTGCCGATACAGTGCCTAACCGCAGATCAGCCAGCTCTACCAACACCTTGTTACGCCTTCGTATGAGATACTGGTCGTAGTTAAAGACCAGCGGTGTTCTTACAGAGTTACAACTCATGACTGTGCGTGACATGGCATCTCTGAAAGCAGACATTGCATTGACAGCGGCTTCCTGCTGCCGTTTAGCTTCCGATATAGAGTTTCTCAGAGGTAGGCTCTGCAGAGCTACAGAATGGCACTGCTCGTATATATATGAGTGTGGTATAAAGTGAGATTTGTGCATAGGAACAAGGAGCCGATCGAGCGACATCCGAGATACAATTTCTGAGAAGTTTTCGGGGATAAGCGACTTTTCTAGGCTGCCATAGACTAGAAGAAGTTGCATGAGTTCTTCCGCAGCTGCACCGTAGAGGCTTCGAGCGTACTCAACGATAGAGCCATACTGTAGGAGCCGCAGTGAACGATCAAAAGGAGCAACGTAAAAGCTGGAGTACCACTGGACCAGGCCTGATTGGATCAGCGTCACCAGAGTCTTCAGGACTTTCTGAATCGGAAGCTTTACTCCCTTGGCGAGCTGGAGAGCTGTAAGACGGCCGTGCCAGAACAGGTACTGTATGACATCACCACATACGTCCCCGTACATGTCACGGACGACCAGTACACCCAGTCGCTTCGCATGTGCAGACATTTATGTTTCCAGAGCCCGCAGACCTTTCCCAGCAAAAAGCCCAAGAAAGTCCCAAGAGTAGGGTTCATGAGGAAGCCCCATGATTTACCCGGCCGGTATCTCAGCAGCCAATCCCAAGCTGTGTATTCCCGGCCTCCCGATACCTGCACAGCGAAAAAGATCATCCTCGAAATAGGACCACCTTTCTGTTTGGAATTCGTTCGCAATTCGTCTGACCAAAACTATCTTTTTCTAGAAAAATGAAGACTCCGTCATTGAGCCGCGCTGCCTCTACTCTTGTGGAGAAAACCGCCTTAGGTGTCAAGACCACGGCCATTCCTGGCTCCGGACCCACTTCCACCTTGTCTGTAGTTATCCGCGCCGGTTCCAGGTTCGAGGCTACTCCTGGCGTCGCCCATACGCTGGAACGCTTTGCCTACCAGAATACTGCAAAACGCTCCGGCCTTCGTTTGACAAGAGAGACCGAGCTCATGGGCGGACAACTGTCGCACTACCACGACCGGGAAACCATAGTCCTTACTGCTAAATTCCTTCGTCAAGATTTACCTTACTTCGTCGAGCTCCTTGGCGAGGTCGTCGGCTCACCCTCCTTAGATGACTTCGAACTTGTCGAAACTGTCTGGCCACTTGTCACTCTCGAATCCCGCGCTGCCGAAGCTGTTCCTTCGAAGCAGGCCCTTGAGATCGCTCACTCTGTAGCCTTCCGTAAAGGCCTAGGCAATCCATTACTCGCTGACCCGGATTCTGATCGTGTCACTATCGACCATGTCCGTGAATATTTTGCTGCCTCCTATAACAAAGCCAATATCCATGTCATCGGAAACGACGTCGACCCCGAAGTCTTTCAGCAATTGGTCGAGTCCGCTTTCGGTTCAATCCCCGAAGGCTCGGCACTCTCTGCTTCTAAAGTCTCTGCTTTCCACGGTGAGGCACGTGTCAAGTCCAGCGCGGGTAACGCGCTGACAATATCCTACCCTCTTGTAGGAGCCGACGCGTCCCCCGCCGCTGCTGTGCTTGGATACGCTCTTGGAGGCATTCCTGCTATTAAGTGGGCCACTAGCTCTGCTGCTATCCCAACAGGTGCTGCGGAAATTAGCCCATTTGTCTCTACTGCTACTGGCTACAACTCATACTCCGATGCTGGCCTTTTACATTTCACTGTGTCCGGTCCTTATTCCGCTTCTTCTGCTGTCGCAGCAGCTGCCAAAAAGGCTGCATCAGTTATCAAATCTGCCTCATCGAGCTTATCAGATGAAGCCATAAAACGTGCAATTGCACAGGCCAAATTTGCTGCTCTTGCCGCTACTGACCTAAGTGAAGACCTTAATTGGGCTGTTGGAACTAAGGCTCTTGGACTTGGCACTGTTGACTCAGCTGCTTTTGACAAGGTAACGCCGGAAGCCGTAAAGGCTATCGCAAAGAAAGTTGCTGCTGCTGACCCTGCTGTCGGTGCTGTAGGAAAGATATTCGACCTTCCTCATACCGACGAACTCTAAGCGTTTTCTTAGCGCGATAGAATACCTCTTTCTATTTTACAACAACTCCCCTCCCTCCTCATTATATGACTGGTACCTGTATGTTTTCGCCTTTTCAGCTACTCTATTTATGCTCTATCGAGAGAACACACAGTGCATAAATCCCTACACGCCCTATTGACCATACTATAAACTATCTCAAGATATTATTTTGCCGTGTGCTTCCCGATGTAGGATTTTTACTTGGCCGTAATTAATGAGAATGTAGGAAAAAAGGGATGCCCTTTAGCACTTCTTTTCATTTCTAAACTTGTATTTGCGGCAATCGCTTTTTCAAGAGTAGTGATGCAGAGATTGGCAGCCACTACAGAGTATTTCATCTGCTTCATCCTTTCTTTGTAAAGTCGAGTGATCTCACCAGGAGCATTAAAATTAGCAGCAGACGCCGCTTTGGAGTAATAATGATCAACCAACGGCAGCTGCTTAGAAGTCAAACTCATAGCGTGCTTTGTGCGGGCTATCCAGAAAGAAACTTCCTGAGACATAAAGAACTCATGAACTTTTTGTTTAGTCAAAGGTCCAGGCCATGATACAGAATTAAACGGCTTCATGCGGATGTTTAATGTAAGATCGTAGTTATACCAGGCAGAATCCTTGGATGACTGCAAGATCAATCCTTGAAGTATCAGGGTCTTCGTAAGAGCAGCCATTCCGTGGCATATAAGAGACAATAAAGCATAATATTCCGTCTCGAATTTTATATAGAAAGCGTTTGGAGAGTGAGAATCAGGTTGCAAACGAGAAATAGCAGTGTAAATTTCCTCAGCTAAAATCATCCCATGAAGATACATTTCGGGGTATTCGTATTCTTCGTATAAACCTAAGCTAAATCCCAGCAAATTAACAGCTAGCATAGTTTCTGATTTTCTTATTAAAACATACTGAGACAAAGAACGTAGCCTGCCAGTCACAGGGTCAGGACTGCCGGCACCTTCAGCCTGAAGGATGTCGGCATGAATACTGTCCCACTCGACTATTAGATGAGCAAAATTTTGTCTCTGCCGGCATTGGTTCAGACAAAGAACAGTCATGTCTTTATCAACTGTGCCATAAACCTGCTGTTGAAGACTTAGTAGTTGGTCTGAGCTAGCTGTATTAGAAGATGAAAACATTTCCAAAATGGGCTTGTCGATATACACCTTGAGCTCATCAGCTAATAAATCTGGTCTTTCACCAGGAGGGAAATAGTCTGATCCTACGGTTAGACGTAAGAGCACTCTTGTTATAGCTGTTCTGGCCAAGGAACCTGGCTCATAAGGCTGCGTCGATTCCTGAAGTGAAAAGTCAAGTAGAGCTTCCCTTAAAAGCAAAGACGAAGAAGATTTGAATTTTGTAGACATGTATTCGTTGGAAATGAGGATAACAGCCGAAAGGTCAGCAATGAAGTGCTTATACCCTTCCACTGTCTTGGTCCATTCAGGAATGGTCGGTAGAGGTCTTGGGGGGTTACAAGCAGCCAGCCGGCTTTGTACAGCAAACGATACTGCCTCAGGAAATGGCTCAACCTGATCAGCTGCTTTAGAAACAGATTCAACAAGATTTGAGAAGGTAGTACCCACAACCTTTATGTTGTTTGTAGAGAGTAAAAGGTCCATTAGAGATGAAGAGAAATCCAGCCAGGACAGGCGAGAGCTGAGGTGAGCTAGAATAGCTGATTTAAGCGGATCGGCCACCTTCTCGCAAAGAAAGTCAGGAGAACTGAACCAGGCTATAGTTTCCGTCAAATACGATCTCACATGTAACGCACCCTGGGAGTCTAGAGTATGAGAACACAAGGGCATACCGAATGTGTTGGTCTGGATGTCTTCCTCCTCATAGAACAGAGGAAACCCTGCACGTTCAAGCAACTGTAGGAAATTGTGTAATGTGTGAACAGTTGCGAGGCAGTAAGCTCGTAACAGGCGACCAGAGGGTTCATTGGGCCAATCTGCGGCTGATTCAGAGACATTGCTAGAATAGGTAGAAATGAGGTGAAAAATGTATCTTGATGGAAAAACTACTTGGCAGAGCGAATAGCCCTGGTACCAAAGAAGCTCTGCAGCGCATAGGTAATTGAAATGGGCAAGCACTTGGCCAAACGAGCGGGGAGCACTACAATCGAAGTTTTCGAGTCGGACAAGTCCCGAGTCCATCTTGGCTTCTCCAATCTCAATAGCTGTCACCGACTGGTACAGGGAGAATGGATCGGCTGTAACCAGTCTCGCGGGATCTAGTTCGCTGCAGCGAGCCAAGAACTCCGACGTAATGTCCTCATACTCTGAAGTCATGGTTATGGCAGAAGGAGAGTGCGTGCCGGGATGACAGGACACGAGCTCGTCGCTACGGGTTTGTCGGCTAGAATTTACATAAAAGAGTTGTCGTAAACATATGGAATTTCTAAAACTTCGAAATATGAATATGCCGGGCATCGAGGGGTTTCTCCTAAAAGAGGAACATCATTTAAGCCAGGCGATTCTCAGAGCAGGAAGGTGGTTTTTAGCAGCACGCCAAATACTTGCGTGCAGACTCCACTGCACCGTCAGGATTACTCCTTGGGCGCAGGTGCGCCGACCGGAATGCTCTCGGCCTGCTTTCCGTCGGCCCATCGGGACACACGTAGGTCGATGACATCGCGGCGCTCAACTGAAGCACGCACCGAGGGCTTCAAGCATTGACGAAGAGCTTTGGCTCCAATTGCAGCATATTTATTGTAGCTGAAACCAGCGGACCTCCAGTACGTCATTTTCAGTTGTTTTTTATTGGTGCGGTGCAGTTAACGGGAGAATGCGGGAAGGTGTGAGGGAAGGTAGCAACGAGAGAGATTAGGGTACAAACGTTAATAGCCGCGCCAATGAATCCTATTATGATGTGTGCAAAGATATGTAGTGGTATCATTTGGTGCCGGAGGAGTTGGGGTTGCGTAGATGTCTTTTCAGGTCTAGCTGCTCGGGCCTGCGGAATCGGCGGTCGGTCTTGAAGCCGAGTCGGCGGTCGTTTCTGAAGTCAGCGAGCTGTTGCGAAGCCAACCAACTCCAGGCTTTGTTTCTGCGATGCCTAGTTTCCGGCGAGATGTTTTTATGGAGTCCCAAAAAAGTCATTAGATCTTTCCGTTTCGGCTTGTCGTCTTGGGGGTACAGGTGGTCCAGATAGTCCTCTCCGTACAGATTTGTCATAGATGGCTGGGACGCAGCAGCGGGCCCATACTCACTTGCCATTTGATCATGCAGCAGCTTATATCGTTCTTCTATTTTCCGCTGTATACCTGGGTGTAGGCCAAGCTTCGATGCAATGTTGGCTTCACGGACTAGTGATCTGTCATCGAAGACCATGTGTGTCTGTTGAACACTTCTTAGTTTCCCTAGAGAGTGAGAAATCACGAACACCGAAAAGGCAGTGGCCAGCACACACGCCAGACCAAACCCAAATTCGGATTCTTCAATGAAGTTCTTCAAGTTCATGCCGTACAATCCAGCAAAGAATGTTCCAGTAGCTAAACCCAAAGCGCCTATGGTGAATTTCAGATCCAGTAACATAAGAGAGTTTCTGTTTGCATCAAGAATGATATTAGCAATCTCTTCGGTTGACTTGACATCTGATATCTGGCTGCCCACAAGCTGTACAATCTCGTCTAAGTACTTATAGTAGGTTTCGAACATGAACTCGATCTCTTGATGGTCGGTCTCTTCATGTAGTTTGCCATTCGCCTTGTCAGTCAGATACATTCCAGACAGGTCTTCGTCATTCTCCAGTACTTCGTAAAATGCGTCTCGGATTAGTTTAGCTTTTTGATGGAACGCCGAAAGCGCTTTTGATCTGATCAGGAGGTCTCTGAGGGCGGTTCGTTCAATGTTGCTTTCCAGTCGCTGCAGCACTTCTTCGACCTGCGATAAGTTCATTCTCATTTCAGAATCTAAGGTTGTGACGACAGAAATGAATACAGCTTCCAGAGCTCGGAATTCGTATGGCAAGCTGCCCATAGTAGGTGGGCCGTTCTGCAGCTTTCCTTCCAGATCGTACATAAACATGCTTTGAGCCTTTGTGTCCACCTCAGACAAGTCTGTGCCATTGAATATCAACACCTGGTCATTTTTTATTAAGGCTCGGATTTGTAAAAGGTTCAGCAGTATGGAGTTCTCCCGCACAAGGATGGAAGGAACCAGAGATCTGATAGCAGGATCGATTTTCCGGAGGTCGCGCTGATGTAGTTTATACTGATCGATTATTACACTCTTCTGGATCGCTTCAGAGACCAGGCTAACGTGGCCTTGCGAATCAAATGCCGTGCACCTGAGGGTTTTGTCCGACAGGGATTTGCTTAAAAGGCTTTTTTGCAGAGTATCTTCCTGCCTGTTTGGCGGGGGCGGAATTGTGTGTTTCCTAATTCGTAAAGGAGTTTTCATAAATGAGCTCGACGAGGTTGAAATGAACCGCCGAGATAAAGCGGCGCATGATCTGTACATGTTTCTGTGCATGCAACAGCAGGATGTTGAGTTTCCCGACTAGGAAAGAGACACGACCACCGACCAAGTGAATGAGCTCCGAGAGCGAAGACTCGGATTTGGAGCAGTTGATCAGCAAATACAGCACCCCTAGACCACAAAAAACAAGCCCGGATGATTCGAGGACCGTTAATTTCGAAGAAGTGATATCGATATACCGCAAATCGTCGGCTGCGTTGTCGAAGTTTGAGCAGATCGGCAAGGCATCACCAGGCGAAAGTCCGCTGAAGGTGCATACACCCAGCACAGAGTCCGATCTCGCCGCTGTGGGCATGGATGAGCGCCATATAACTTCTGTTCTAAGTAATATGGGCTCAGATGGTCTGACGCAAATGCAGGAAAACATCTATTTCTTCTCGACCGTTGATTGGGACGCCCAACGGGACTGCCAATTCAACGTGATTGTGCAGTTTCTGTTCCGCAACAGAGATATACCTTCTATGTCTCACTTGCAAAACCTAAAATCGTGCTTCTGTACTCTGATAAACTCGCTCGACTGGCAGGTGGTGTCCGAGAAAGATATCGACCAGTTTGCAGACGTCATCAGCTCGATGATTGTGCCATATTCGCCTGATACTGACTCACCTGTCGATACCAGACTGACTTTTGCTGTTCTACAAGTATGTACAATGACTGTTGTACGCAAACCGTCTTATACTGCCTTGTGTACTCTTCTAGTACTTCTTACCAAGCTATATGTTGACCCTCATTTTACCCTGTTCAAGCGGGAATCATACCTTTTGATTTCCTCTGTTGGAAAATGCATGGACCGTCTTGAGAGAGCGCAACTTGCATCAGAGCTTTTTTTGGTTCTTTCTACTGCCACTAATGACTTCAAAATGCTCATTGTTCAGTTTCTACCCCCAGCTTCTCTGGCACTGATCTACGTGAGACGGGTCTTGGCGTTGTCGCTACTTTCGATCGACGACGACCAAGACGCGCAGAACTGGTCCCAATTGCTAACAAATAATGATGCTTGTGAAAGCACGAGGAACGCTAATTTACTCTTACACGCATTGACTACGGCGTCAAAGAATTCATCGAGCTTGGCTAGCGATGCATCCTTTCTCTCCCGACAGGACAACACCTGGGCCGCACTGACGGCTAACTCCGCCGTCTCACTGCTCCGAGCACGGGCAAGAATACTATCAGAAGCCCTTACCTGACCCTTACACACTTTTAAAGCGCTTCACAGCTCCTAAACTGGATAAAACGGGCAAGTATTCTTCGGACTCAAGCACCACCTAACTCTAATTGGGACAATCGTCCGGCCGATCGGCCTAACATTACCCCGATTCCTCCACGGTCCTATTAATCCCGGTACGGCGTGACTATAATCCTCGCCGCTTAAAATTAATATATATATGCGCACTTTGGCGTAGCAATGATGCAGTTTAACTGAGAATATGAGCACCGAACTGAAAGCGACTTTGAACGAAGCAGTGAATGACTCGGGCTCATCACCTGCCTCTAATGCAGGTTCAATTGATATCATGCCTGCTAAATCGGATGCTGATCTGGCTGTAACTTCGGATAACTCATGTAGCGGAGAGGGACAACCTGATGAAGTCAAAGAACATGACCGCGGACTCAGTACTATTAAGAAATTTTGCATTATGCTTGCTCTTTGTTTCAACCTCTTACTATCAGCATTGGACCAAACGGTGGTCACCACAGCCCTTCCTTCGGTCATGGCTACATTAGGTGGTACTTCTGGACAATTTGTTTGGGTGACTTCTGCCTACCTGCTTGCTGGATCAGCTTGCATCCCTCTTATTGGAAAGCTGGCTGATATTTTTGGTAGGCCTAGGCTTGCTGCTGCTGTTATCATCATATTTTTAATCGGATCAGCACTGTGCGGCGCCTCCCAGAGTATCAAAATGCTCATTGGAAGTCGTACAATCCAAGGAATTGGTGCTGGTGGCATCATCTGCATGGTGAATATCATTATGGCCGATCTGCTGACCCCTAAAGAAAGAGGAATATATGGGTCAATGCTGGGCTCTACTTGGGGTATAGCTTGTGCTATTGGACCTTTGATTGGAGGTGGAATTGTTGAACATACTACATGGAGATGGACGTTCTTTATCAACTTACCGATTGGAGGAGCTTCGTTGACCGTGCTGTTATTACTCCTCAGAATGACAGACCCTATGCAGACACAGACTTTAGCAAAAGCTATGCGACGAATTGACATAGTAGGTGCTGCATTAGTGGCCGGTGCTACTGTATTACTCTTCTTAGGACTTGAGTGGGGCGGTCTCACTTACCCTTGGGGTTCTGCGACGGTGATTTGTTGTTTGGTATTTTCCGGATTCACGTATTTGGTGTTCGGACTGTGGGAATACTTCATTGCCAAAGAGCCTCTGATTCCTTTCCGTGTTTTGTCCAATAGGACTACATTTGGTGCCTACACCAATACCTTGGTCTACTATATGGTGTTTCTTGGAATGCTGTTCTACTTGCCCGTCACATACCAGGCAGTGTTCTCCAAAGGCCCTTTAGGAGCTGGAGTTGTGCTGTTTCCTCTGATTCTAATGATACCTTTAGGAGGAGTTATTTCTGGAGTAGTTATTTCCACTACGTCACAGTACCGAATTATCATATGCTCGGCATTTATTTTGATGATTATCTCGCTTGCAGTTTTGACAGTTTTTGACGACTACGAAAACGCTCTCCCTAAGATCCTGGGAATTTCATCTATATTTGGCCTTGGACTTGGATTTAATGTTCAAGCTTCATTGTTGCCCGTGTTCAGTGTTGTAGATGGAGCTGACTCCGGAGCTGCGACGGCATTTTACTCGTTTGTACGTGACATCGGCCAAGCTATAGGCTTGGCTATATTTGGTGTGTTATATACAAACCAGTTTGTCAAAGAACGAGATGTTCTCATGGAGACAGCTTCCGAGGAGTTAAGCGAGGTCCTTGAGCATTTTACGGGAAATTCTGCAGTAGAGAGTCTTGTACTAATCAAGCAGATAGTCCCAGAGCAATATGTGGTCCCTATTCGAAATATGTACTACCAATCATATCTAAAACTGTGCATACTGGGAGCAGCGCTTTCTGGAGCCGGCCTACTGCTTGCTTTGGTAATGAAACAAGTTACTCTAAAAGACTATCTTACATCAGAACATAGAGTACAGAGCAGCAAAGGAAATACAACACAGGAAACCAAAGTTTCTGAGGTTTAGATAGATATATTGAGCAGAATATAACTAATCGAAGAACTTTCGGGTAGCCGAAGGGCCGAAAATTGTAGTCCTAATGATAGGTAGTGATTCTTCTGAGAGTAGTTTAAGACGTTCGTCGATGGTGTTCGTGACTTCAATTCTACCTTTGCAGCCCACGATAACAACACCGCCATGGGATGTGGAGGGCAGGTATTCCGAGTCGATCGACAAATTGGCAGACTGACCAGTCTGTTTCTTGTAGTTTTCCGCAGCAGCAGGCAGAGCGGCTTTCGCGACGTCGACATCGGATTGGCGGACTCTCACTGCCACATCTGTCTCCATTAAAGAGAAGAGTCCTTCGGTAATTAGACCCTCCAGGACCTTCTGGTACTTTGGGCGATCCTTTGTGACCTCAGCAGACTTGGCGAGTGCCTTATCAAAGATGTCGGCTATGACAGACTGGCGGGCATCGAGGATTTGTAGTCGGATCTTGTTGGTGATATTAGACTTCTTAATCTGCTGGTCGAGCTCGGCTTGTTTAGTTCTTGCTTCAAATGCCTCATCAATAGCAGCCGTCTCCTGGCGCACAATTTGCGCTTTTTCTATGGCAAAGTCCTCGTCGGCCTTGATTTGGATCTCGCGAGCCTTCTCAAGAGCCTCCTGCTTGATGAATCTCTCCATCTTCTGCAGCTCGTTCACCACCTCACGACGTTAGCACTGCTCCATTAGGAGAATACTTGGCCATTAGTTCGGCATACTTCCACTCTACTTACCTGGTCATCGCTAAGAGCTTTGCTGGGCGCCATTGTTCTATTCTGGAGTCGCCCGTGCCGGAAGTGTACAGATTAAAGCCCTTGTTGCCCAGGATAAGCTCCCTAATCCCAACGGGCTGTGACATAGGCGCAATATAATCGACAACCAGCAGATCATATGACTGCCCAAACTCTATTTCCTAGCTCTCCTTTACTTCAGCTCACCAGACCTCATCTTATTCTGCTTTTAACTCTACTAGCTGCTCA
This sequence comes from Tortispora agaves, assembly GCA_030462865.1. Classification (NCBI taxonomy): domain Eukaryota; kingdom Fungi; phylum Ascomycota; class Trigonopsidomycetes; order Trigonopsidales; family Trigonopsidaceae; genus Tortispora; species Tortispora agaves. The sequence goes on from JAKVQP010000003.1 coordinate 357,414, forward strand.
ATCTTTGTAACGCTGCCTTTGTTTATTCCTCCGAAGCTGACACTACTGCCGATCTACAAATTCGCAGTGACGTTCCTCTCGAGGCAGCACCCAGCTTCGATTGCAGTATACTTAGCTCCTGCCCTATTTATTTCCCGTTTCAAAATCTCCGAAACCTCGTAGAGAGACTACAGTATCCGGGGTATCGAAACAAAAATTCCTTGTCGAGGATTTAGATTGACCTCTGAGTAAACGCTCGTATAGCCCGTGTTCAGCTCTGCCCACATACATGCCGGCGACCTCACTATTCTTTGATTTCTCTTCCATATCGCCATGTCTGACATACACAATTTAACGTCCTGGTCAACCATTTCCATCGGATGTATATGTGGTATAGCTTCCTCGGCTTGTCAGTCAATAGGCCTCACACTGCAAAGGAAGGCTCATATCCTTGCGCAGGCGGAAGACCAGGTGTTTATCGAGGATTTAGAAGCACAACACTCCTCAAAACCCTCTAACCACAGAAAACTATGGATATATGGCCTCTTGCTTTTTTTGGCTGCCAATGTCTTTGGTTCTTCTGTCCAAATATCTACTCTCCCTCTGATTATTCTCTCTCCATTACAAGCTACAGGACTGGTTTTCAACTCCATATGTGCCTCAATCATAACTAATGAACCATTTACCAAGCTCTCGGCCTACGGAACTGCTCTGGTAGCTATTGGAGCCACACTAATAGCATCATCTGCTGTTCCTGAGCCCAATCATACTCTCGCGGTTCTCTTACATCTGCTAGCTAGACCACAATTCGTAGGCTGGTTCCTTATAAGCCTGATAATGGTCATAGCATTACTAACAGCCGCCATTACTCTAGAACGCAAGTTCAAAGCCACTCATTCCTCTTTTACACCTATCATAATAGGTATACTATACGGGGCTGCTTCAAGCATACTTTCTGCACATGCGCTGCTCTTTGCAAAATCGGCTGTCGAGATATTAATACGCACACTTCTCGACAAAGAAAATCAGTTTGATTCCTGGCAAGCTTGGACGTTACCTGTAACTTTTCTGGTGCTAGCAGTATCTCAGATATTCTTGCTGAACCGAGGGCTGAGGCACTGCTCCACATCTGTTCTTTATCCATTGGTCTTTGGATGCTATAACCTAATAGTGATGATCGACGGAGTCATATATTACGATCAAATGCACAGACTAAATTGGCTACAGCTAATATTGATAACATTGGGAACTGCCGTTCTTCTCACCGGCGTGATTGCACTTTCATTACGTCTCACAGCACAGCATGTCATTGAAGAAGTTGCAACTCCGGTGATCGAAGCTCCCTCAACATTCAGCCCCTTGTTAGCGAATGGCTCTCCTTACACGTATAATAGTACACGGCATAGGGCTATGAGGAGTTTCAGTGGAGGCCGCCATCTGACAATTGACGCTGGCGAACAGGCAGACAGCCCAACACCTGGCAGGAGAAGGAACCATTCGATCACTATCACGTCCTGGGTTCCCAGACCAGAAAACCCATTGGCACGAAACGCATCAACAAGACGGTCATAATTTTGAAAAAAGTTATTCGCTTGGAACAATGAAGGCTGATCCAAGAACAATGGCCGGCTCATCGACATTATTATGCTCATATGAAAGTGTACCAATACCGCCTGCCTCTAGGATCAATGACGGGTTCGCTTCTACTGTTCGACCGACCCACCGAGCTGTGAAGGCTCGAAGTAGATGACCATGAGCTACCACAATAACATCACGATCTTGAAATTCTCTATTGGTAGCCATCACATCGGCCTGAAAGTTCTTGATTTGCGCAATTATCTCATCCACTCTTGCCATCACATCCTCAGGACCTTCACCACCTTCACAGCCGTCCCGCCAAATATCCCATTTGCCATCGATGTCCTTGATTCCTCGGGCGGTTCGCAATTCGTTAATCTGGGCAGTAGTGAGGCCTTCATAGTCTCCGTAGTTCCATTCCTGTAGTTCATCGGCCACCACCCGAGGCACCGATCGCAGTTCTGGATGCTCTTCCATAATAATTTCCAGAGTCAGCTGAGCTCTTTTACGCGGAGAAACATAGATGCGCTTGACTCTGTCGCAGCAGATCAAGCGGTCCGGCCCAATCATGTGCTGGGCCGTGGCATGCACTCGTCTAACGCCGTTCGCGGTCAAATCAAGGTCAGTTATCGAGGTGTGCTTGCCCGATAAAGACCATTCGGTTTCGCCATGCCTAACAACAAATACTTTTGGAGTCGGCATATTTGTGGTTCTGGACTGTCGGAGCTACGGCATGCCTCGAAGCAGGCTTACTCTAGACCTAGCAACCCTAACTCTATTGCTCCACCTGCGAAGCCCGGGACGACGAAGTACTATTCTTAACCAACCAATGGGAGCTCAACAATCTCGGTCTGCAGTGAAAGACGACGGAAACTCGCGGGTCCTGCTTCCGCAGGTGCCCATGGAGCTCTCTTCAGGCCTTCTTGCAGAGTTGGACTCATCCATCGAAAGCAATTACGCGAGGTCGCAGTACACGGAACAATATCTGCAGAAGCTGGTAACACAGGCTCTTGCGAAACAACACGAGGAGATCGCCAAGGTGTTTGAGTCACGACAATCGGAGATAGAGGCTGCCCTGGCTAAGGATACCAAGGACTCTATTTCGTCTCCGGAGGTAGCGGAGAAGCTATCCCTGTTGAAGAAGAGACTCGAGTCACGACCTTCTGCACAAGTGATGGATGGCCAGAGCTCAAAAGCCAAAGAAGAGTTGACAAAATGCCTGGATAAACATACGGGACAACCTCTGAGATGCCTCGAGCAAGCAGAAGCATTCAAAACCCAGGTCGATCGCTTAGTAGGTGGATTATAGATGACATACTGACACTACATTAATGTAAGAATCGTAGAGAGTCTGCTAATGCTAATATAAGTGGGATGACTGGTAGAGCAGAATCAACGCAGAGTCAGACTCTCCTCCACCAGACAAAGACTCGATACGTGCAGAGTCTACTTCGGTGACCTTGTCATCGTTAAATCTGTACCACTTCTCCGAGCCCGGTGCTTGGCGAGTGAAACACTGGTAGTGGCCCGAATCGGCAGAAGAACCTTGATGCGTCAGAACTCCTGCAAGCTCGTAGAGTCCGGTTGGATTGCAGTCTGGGTCATTCTTAAGGTCCTCAGGAATAGCTTCCTCGACTCGTTTACGAAGGTCACGTGCAGCATCGGACTCGACAGGCACAGGGCCACTGGAGGCGGTTTTGGTTCTTTTGGCTAGACGATCGTCCTGCTCAATTTGACGTCGCAGGTCATGCACTAGATTTCTGACTGGTGAAAGCTTGGCCTGTAGTTCGTCAGTACATAACTCGGTGACATCTAGTTCCATGGGGAAGGTCACTTTTCGCAAAATCTTGGATTTTCTTTGAGTATCACGGCGCCAGTAAAAGCGAACAAAGTAAACGAAGAGGTACTTTGGCAGTCTGGATACCTTCTTGGTTAGCGTGTAGGAAGCATCGCGATCCAAGGAAGGCGAGTGCTTCGCGATAGATTCGATAAGGGAGGATTTCAGTCCATCAAGCAAAAAATTAGTAGATATAGATATATGACAAGGCATTTTAAGAAACGACTCTTCGGCCAGAGTCGGAGGTTCCTCCGGGTTATCATCACAGACTAATGTAGTTGAAAGGGTACCACTAAGGGTCGAATGAAGGACACGACCGAGCGGGCCTTCTTGCGAGGACAGCTCGTTCATGATTTGCGAAAAAGCTTCTTCAGCATCCTGCTGCCGCGGGCGGCCCTGTTGGTCAAGCTCAAGGAACTGTGGGAAGGCGTTCTGGAGGGCTCGAAGGAATAGGATAGGCATCAGAGGCTTAGAGGTCTTAGAAAGTTGCTTGAATGTATCACGGAGAGTGGCAACAAATCTAGAGTTTCCTGAATACTCTTCTAGAGCCTTCTGAAGTTCGGGAACCTGTCGCATCATCTGAAGCGAAGCGTTAAAGTAGCAGGTGTTGCCGAGGTTGATTAGGCCAGATGGCGCAGAAGAGACGGCATCGGCAGCCTGATCGGGTGGCAGGTCCTCTACAAACTTAGGCTTAGGCGGTTCTTTTATCTGGGCGGCGCTTCCCAGCAGAAGGAACTGGTGGCCGGGCGCCAGATTCAAGGAGGCGAGATCTGTATCGTCGCGAATAACAGAGCCCTTAGAGAGCAGCTTCTGGCGCTCCGGTGCCACATTCGTCAGCGATAACAGCTGGGCCTTAAAGTCCAACACCGAACTTGCCGGGTTCAGCTCGACATTGTATGTTTTGCCGCTGTGCTTGACCACAACTGGAACTGACATATTTACAGTGCTGTGTGGAAGGAGAGGTTTAAAGTTACGATCGCCGTTGGCACTACCCGAACAGGAAACAGGCCAGCAATCGGCTGGCTTCATAGCTATTAATAATTAGAGCAAAAACTCTTTGAGTAAATCGACTCCACCAATTGCTGACAGGACGTCAACGCTTTTAATATTGGACGAGACCTTCGTTTGGGTGATCGGCCGCCCTTCTTTGATTCCCACGATACCCATCGACTCAAGGGCCATGATGATGTCGAGGATTTCCTGGTACTTCAAGGGAGCCAGTACTTTGGTACGGTCACACACCTCTTTGTAATGGTCGACTATCTTTTCTAACGATACCGTCGTCCTGAATCGCTCCATATAGACCAATGAGCACAGAACAGCTTTCTGCTGGAGGTTCATTCCCTTAACTCTGGTGGTGATCGACACTCCAAGGGCCTGAGCACATACTTTAGACACGTGCATAATCCCAGCGCGTGGGGCAGAGTTCAGAGAGATTGACGAGACCATAGCTGGATGGGTGCCTATTCCTTGATCTCTGAGTTTGGCCATTGTCTCTTCCTCCACCAGATCGAGTGCCTGCGCACAGATATCAAATGCCTTCCTAAGATCCCCAGTGGTTGCTGCTGTTTTTCGTGCAACTAATCTGATTGCAGATTGTTGCATCAGTGGCGGTGTCTGAGCAATGCTGTCATCTGAAGGCCTCCCCCCCGCCAAACTCCAGAGACGGTTCGTGATAATATTTGTGATCTGCTCTTCATTGTAGGGAAGAAATGTCATCGTGTCTGGCTTGAGGCCCAAGGCAACTGAGCCGCCACTTAGCCTTTCTGTGAGGTTCAAAGCGTTGGATATTGCTAACACCACTAATTGCGACAAAGGGTGGAAAGCCAGCTGAAATAACCGTGCACATAGACTGTCATCTTTCCTGAGAATAGCATCCATTTCGTCTAACACAAGAACAGTAGGCGGGATCCTTCCGTGACTGATAGCCTGTTCAAGAATCTTTATGTCATCTTCCTTGGTCAAATGAGGCTCTCTTGTGCAGATGGTCTGAAGTATAGTAGTATAAATCTTACAGTCAACCCCTATAGAGATAGCATTGACGGCTTCAAAGTTGTAGCCAACTCGACAGATGTCAGGTTTCAGTTGGTTCAGGAGTGCCGTCTTGCCTGTACCTGGGGGGCCTGCAATATACAGTACTCCACCTTGTCTGGCACCGCGCGAACGGATGAAGTTTAAGATCTGCTCCGCCTCACGTTCACGGCCCACGACAGGTGTGAAACTAGCGAATGCGTTCCCGGAACGGTGGCTTGGCGTGCTGCTTCGAGAACCTCCTCTTGAGAAAAGTGACCGACCGGTACTGTACACCGTAGGAGTTCTGGGTGGTGTTAGCAGCTGTTCGGCATGTCCTACCTCGATGTAATGGAGCTGCTCAATAGTGAGAAGCCTTGAAGGCTTAGGCTCTGGTGGTTTAGAGGATTTGAGAGCAGGCTTGCTGATCCCGCTTTTGGCTTTCTGCGGATTGGCGATCCCGCTTCTGGTCTTTTGCGGTCTGGCGATGAGCTCTTCCTTAGGCTTCGACCGCGTTTTTCTTGGTTGCTGCTGTGCTGTGGCCTGGCATATAGAATCAGGTCTTTTAACAGTCGCGTTTCTTTTTCCGAGAACCGAGCGACATGCAATGGTCATTATACATGCAGAATGTACGAAGATGAAAGAGTTAAATTAGCTGGGAGTCGCGTATACTGAGGTCGTTACACGCGTAAAAACCTAAATTCTGGGCCAGCTAATCTATCCTCGAACAACTCTGCCGAACAGACTTATGGCCGGACGATAAACCGTTTCCAGTTATTCTGACACGTGAACACCTGGCGAGGCAGTTTTTATAAGAGCCGCGAGTAGACCTGGGCAGACGGGCGGCAGCAGGCCAAGCTCACTGGTAAATGAGAAATAAAGTTCGCAGAGTGAAAACTTCGATTCACCAGTATGGGCGAGCCAGCTGCAAAGAGGATCCGATTAGACGAACAGAAAGGGATATCTGAGTGCGATGTGGGCATTACGGAATTTGTAAATAAAGATACCGTAGGATTTGACGGGGTTTTGAAGCAGAGATACACTGATTTCTTGGTGAATGAAGTCGATACGACTGGAAGTGTGGTGCATCTAACAGACCTAGGCCCAGATGTGCCGAAACCTGAACCAAAACTGGTCGAAGCCTCTGAACAACCCCCCAAAGCAGTATTTGTAGTCAGTGAAGAGAATAAGACCAAACTAGTGGAGCTGGTAGACGACTTTTACGGCCACATCGAGTCTGTCTGGAAAAATGGAGGGGAAGTCGTGTCTACCAAGTCTTTCGAGGAAAAAGACAAGCGCACAAAGATACATATATTGATTAGAGAAGCGTTTGAAGGTCGACTCGATTCGAAAACAATAGATGGAAACATCATCAAAGTTTATCGGTCGAGTGGAGAATCAAGAAGAGGCGCCGGGCAGAAGAAACCAAAATCGGAATCTGCTCAGCATCTCGCAAAAGCGGTCAAACAAACCTACGGTCCAGTTAAAGAGTTTGTCCATATGGTAGTTTACAAAGAGAACAAGGAAACAATGGAAGTCGCCACGCTTTTAGGCCGGTTTCTGCGACTCAAACCTCGTTCTGTTGCGTATGCTGGTACTAAAGATAGAAGAGGAGTGACTGTGCAGCGGTTCTCTCTGCACAGAGCCAGAATCGACCGCTTGGTGCATCTTAACACAGCTTTAAGAGGGATCTCGATTGGCAATTTTTCTTATGAAGACGACGAGATAACTTTAGGCGACCTTAAAGGTAACGAGTTCGTCATTACAATTCGTCGACTAGACCCCGACTCCATCAGCGAGATAGAAGAAAGTCTAACTCTGCTGGGCAAGAACGGATTCGTGAACTACTTTGGCATGCAACGGTTCGGTACCTTCAGCATTTCCACGCATGAAATCGGCAAGCTCTTATTGGATGCTAAGTACAAGGAAGCAGTCGACCTCATCATGGGCACGGAAGAGTTTGTCAGCAATCCCAGCGAAAGTTCCGAAGCGGCAGAAAAGGCAAGAGCGATCTGGAAAGAGTCTCGCAATGCGGAAGAAGCTCTCAAACTTATGCCGAGACAGCGAATTGCCGAAAAAGCTATTCTTTCAGTTCTCTCGAAGGCGCCCAATGACTATTTTGGTGCCATAACATCCATCCCCAAAAACCTTCGGGTCATGTATGTTCATGCGTACCAGTCATACGTATGGAATAGCGTGGCCAGCAACAGAGTCCGCAAAGGCACTAAACTACTTCCGGGGGACATGGTTTTAAACCCATCCGACGACGATGAAGCCCTCCGGAAGAACGTAAAGAAACTGACAGAAGAGGACATCGCCACCGGAAAGTATACTGTGTTTGATATAGTGCTACCGACTCCCGGGCATGACGTGGAGTACCCCGACGACCTCTCTCCGTACAGGGACATAATGAGCAAAGACGGACTTGACCCCACTAATATGCTGAGAAACGTCCGAGAATTTTCACTAGCGGGTATGCAAAGATACGTATTCAGCCAAGCGAAGGATTTGGAGTTCAAAATAATCCGCCACGAGAATCCCATGGACCAACTGGTTTATACAGACTACGAGAAGCTCAAATCAGGGACGGACCAGCAGTACACAGAGATCAAGACCGGAGAGTTCGTTTCCGCAGTTGTGAAGTTCCAACTAGGATCCGCACAGTATGCTACAATGGCATTGAGAGAGGCGATGAAACGAGATACAGGACGACAAAGCGCTATGATGGCGGTAGAGGTCAGCTAGTCCACGCGTGTTGTCAGGTCCTCGGCCTTGCTTAGAACTTAAATTTTCTCGGCGCTCTTACCTCCCACCAATCCCACTCCCCGGTGCACCACCATCCTCCCCCTTCACTACCGGCCTTTACGAGCCTACTTACTAGCACGCGCTATTTTATACGCGACCGACAGTATCTATCTCTTTTCATATTTCCCTCAAATTTCCGTTTTTGTATATTACTATGTCGAGCCCACAAACTCCTGGTGGCAACTCTAAAAGAGCTTCTTCGCCCAATGGAGCCAACCCCGGAATGCTTAAGCGAGCCAGAACGTCGTCGAATGTTAACGCCGATGCCCGTGCAGGCTTAATGCGACCACCTGCAGCGACACCTGGAGACACTACACCAGCCAGTGGCGCAATGACGCCTAACGCTGCAGCCGAAGCTGCCTCTCACAGACAGCAACAGCTCGACCCTGAAAATTTGTCCGACGCCCTACTGTCGGCCGGTGTCGACCTCAGGGAGGAAGAAGTCCTGCTGTCGCAGTCAGTTTTAGAAGATGTTCCTCTACAACCCATGTACGATTATTCTTCCGGTCCTGTTCAGCCGCAGGTATCAGGCTACTCAACACCGTTCCTGAACTATCCGCGACTCTTTCTAAATATATCAAAAATCGCTCTTGAATCTGGCATTCAGCGAATTGCAAACTCTCCTCAAATAACACCCAGCATGATGAATTCACATGCCGCAGCCTCATACATGCATTCCCTTGCTGTGCGTAGCTCGGAAAACGAGATAGTCGATATTATCAGTTTGGCCTGTGAGGAATGGATTACACACCTGGTGACTTCTGCAGCTGTAGTGGCTAGACACAGAAAGAATTCAGATCGACGGTATAATACGTCAGGAAGTATGTATGCCAAAGGTCCCTCTGAACTGGCTCGAACCGTTCGACAATTGGCTATTAAAGACAAGGAAGCCGAAGAAAGATGGTTGGTGATCCGAAATGCGTTAAGACAGAAGGCTTCGGCCGGGAAAGATGGTTCGGAGGCTCAGCTTGATGATAATGGAGCCAATGCCGAAGAAGCTATTCAGAGAGCCACTAATGAAACCGTGGCTCTTATGACAGGCTCGTCGAAGGGAAAGAAGTACTCTTGGATGACAGGATCTAGTGGAAGCTCTACGCCGCTAGGTAAAAAAGGTGTTGTAGGACAGTCAGACTCAGGTATACGTATTCGAGAAGCCAGGGAGGAGAATAGTGTGATGATGCGTGATCTTCTAGTTGTGCTGGAGAGAGAGCCCACCGCAGAGCAAGCACTGGCGAGAGCATATGCGATGATACGGGATTAAACCACTCACTAGGGAAAACTAAACACGAGTAACGAACCAGACCATGTTTATTTCAGATAAACACAAAATAAACGTAATGATCTATCCAGATGCTTGCGAGAGCCTAAGCTGACTTAGTCTGCTGCTTGAGTCGATTCTCGTAGTCGGAGTTGGCAAGGGTCATGGCAGCACGGATTAGCTGGATCACGTTAATCGCCTGCTTGAGTAGCCAAAGAGGGAACGTCAATACGATTATTCCAGTTCTGTATGACAAAGGAATGCCGTGCCAGTATCCCAAATTGGGCGGAGAGGGGAGAGGGAATGCAGCCATGTAGAGGCCAACAAAAAACAGTTCATTGGCCGCGCAGACCGTAAACAGCACAGTGGTGTTGGTGTAGTAGAGATTGAGGATCCACGACTGCTCACGGTCAACTTTTTTATGTGAGGTTGCGCCCGTGTGGGTCATTGCAACCATATGCATATAATGGCTTGCAAGATCGAGGCTCACAAGTAGCTGGAAGAAGATGGTGTACTGGCTGTAAACTGTACATAGAAAGCAGATCAAGCTCGACGTCGTACACCTATCAGTGACCATGTCAAGGACGGCACCGAATTGCGTGGCTTGGTTGAATCGGCGAGCAGCCGCTCCGTCGAGGGCATCGAGGAGGCAGGAAAGGCCATAAAGAACCATACATACTTTAGGGTGTTTAGCCATATTCCACAAGGCCCCACCGGCAAGTATCACCCGGGAATAACCTATAAGGTTCGGGATAAATAAAAAAATAGACGATACGCCATTGATTTTCGATTGTTTTTCAGATTTAGCCTTAGCAACACTCCGTGTAACGCGTGCCGACATCTTTAGTAATGCAGGCACCGATGAGGCAGTTCGGGGCCAGTGTAGACCGCAGGCTAATTAACAGACGCGCGGAGGTATCGGGAGTTATAATGGCTGCGGTTGGTATGCAGTCAGAAGGCTATAAATACAAGTAGACGTAAGCAGTCAGGTAGGAAGTCAGCACTGGTAGGAGTCCAAGTCCAGGAAAAACAGGGCACGGGCAGGTTAAGTTCTACCACATTGGGACCGGGGAGACCGCGTGATAATCTCGAGGTGAAAAGCGTACTACAAAGCGCGGACCACCTACGCCCAATTAAAGTAAAAGCATTATATCCATGTACAGTCTTGTAAGTAAATATGTAATAACTCATACCCCCAGGAATAATCATCTATGTTCCCCCACCAATGGAAGACGAACCTTCGTCTATAATCTCTACCCGCAACCACGGATGGAGGAGAGCTTCGGCAACGGTGATTCGCTTCCAAGGGTCGAACTGAAATATCTTATGCAGCAAATCCAGCAGCAAATCACGTCGTGGAATGTCATTTGGAAGGATATCGTCCAATTTCTTAATGGACTTCACGTATCGTCTCGAGTGTTTAGAAGTCTCCGCAGAAGGATAGACCAGCTTGTCCTGAGCGTCAAAATACTTCCCGCCCACTTGCTTCGGGGCCATTCGAACCATGGTACGATCCACCTCCTGATCCAATATAGCCTCCATAATAGCAAGGTGTTCGAGGTTGTCATGTGTCTGAAATAAAGCCTCCCCAGTAAACAGCTCAACTATAATGCAGCCAAGAGACCAAGTGTCACAGGGAAAAGACCATCCGGTCCCTAAAATCACTTCAGGTGCGCGATAATGTCTCGTAGACACCACACTTGAATGGTATTCATCGTAGAATGCCGCCGATCCAAAATCAATCAGATTAATTGTTGTGTCTTTTAGAATGAAACGCGACGAGGGCGTCTTTCTGCTCGATCCATGACTCGATGCAGACGGCAAAGAGGTGACATTATACGGCTGGACATCATATGAACTATCAGCCAGAAGTATATTTTCAGGCTTAAGATCTGTGTGGATAAGACCGATGTCATGCAGAAAAGCAACAGATCGGAACAACTGCCTGGTAAAGCGCTGAATGTGGCTTACCGGAAAAGGTGCAAACGTGTTCCGCTTCATAAAGTCATAGATTGATATAGATAACAAATCGGTCACGATGCATATGTGATTGTGGAAATCAAAACAGTCGCGCAAGTGAATACACCGATTTTCATTATATTGATCATAGGAACGAAGTGTCACTAAAGCCCGTAGTTCCGTCCGGCTAGCATCCCGATACTTAGGGACAGATCGAATCACCTTTATAGCAAATCGCTTTCCTGTGACCATATCTCGGGCACAAATAACTTTACCGAATGTTCCTTGTCCCAACTGTCGTACAATCTTATAGCGATTGCCCAATGACGCCCCAGGGACTACAATGTAATGACCATCTTTGTCATCACATGGTTTCGATCTGGACGTGATGGGGGGAACATAGACCTCTCGGGCTTTGGTTACTCTTAACCCGCTGGGGATGGGCTTATATAGCCATGATTTAGAGCAGTAGTTCAGATCAACTACGGTTCCGGGGTCTCGGCGACTATATCTCGCCTTTGGAGTCGGTTTAAGTCTCTTCGGCTGACTAAATGGCTTGTGCAAGGGAGAGATAGAGGAAGACATACCATTCAACGATGATTCTAGGTTTTCCTCCTCCGAGTCATCGATCACAATGACCTCTGAGTCGACATCAGCAATTCCACGTTTTCTTTGGTCGGCATTTGCAGTGCTTAAATCGGAAGATTCGTCGGTGGATGAGTTCGAAGACACAGACTGCGAACTGGGTTGGTGTGGACCAGCAGGGCGATGTTGGTAATGGCTGCCTGCCGTAGCCGGTTGAACAGTATCGTATAGCGTAGATTCAGATAAATACGTTAGCTCAGCAGTAGTAGCGCCTCTTGTAGCAGCGATGCGGTTAGATCGACGAATAGGCTTACTGCGATCAGGTAAAGGGGCAGCAGCGACGGAAGGCATCTTCTCGGGGGTTACAAGATGCGAGGGGATCTCATCCCAGGCCCAATAGCCGTATGGAGACTGCGATACATCTTCTCGATACCATTCGGATTCGGGCAGGCCGTACGCAGCAAGGGCTGCAGTGAGGGCCGAGACAGCAGTCGACATGAGGGGAATTGGGTTAGGGTAATGCGCGGGAGAAACGGCGATTTGATCTGGTTGAGTGGTGAATAGAAGAGCGCGAAACCGAGGTGCGCCGGTAAATTCAAGGACAAATCTACTTGGGAAGGAAAGTGAAGTCCTTTAGATCGATTCAAGAGCCGGAGAAAGTCTAGCTGACAACAAGGAGCGAGGCGGGGGTACAACAGCTGCAAAGGTGGGGTGGACCAGGTGAGGCAGATAGTTGGCCAGGCCAGGCTTACAGGCTAATCGAACGCGGCAATAAAAGGTCGCCAACGAGGGTTTAGTGGAAATATTACTATTCCAAAAAACGCAGGGGGCCAGGAGAATGGACAAAAGAGATTTTTTGCTAAGGAAAAGCACAGGTAGTGGTGTGTTGTGGAAAAATAGAGTAGGCGTTGCCGCAGAGGAGCAACGAGCAAGGCACTTAAAAGTCCCAAACCCTGTTCGGCCTCACTGTGATGTGCTGCAGGGAGCGGGACGATTAGGCGCGGGCCGGGTAAACAAGCTATTGCCGAGCACATGTCGCAGCGACTGATTTAATTACAGTTGGTCGGGTCGGGTTCTAAAGAACCTCGCAGGCGGGCTGCTGTGTTACAGTACTGTTTTGGGTTCTGTGCTATTTTCCACAGCTCTGCGGGCACATGGAAATAAAGTTTTCGCTATATTCCGTAGCTCGAATTCTAATATGAAACAGAACTACAGGTGCTTGCTTGAAACCTACGCTCGGAATTTAGTGATACGTGATATTCAGGCTTGGCACCATTTCCGCGGCTGTCTGGCACGAAAGCCATGGAAGGTGTAGTTTCTTTTCGAAGCGCTCCGATCGGGTCCAAACGCTCTGCATCATCCCAACTAAGCTAAATATGCGCCCATGGAAACCTCTACGAGGAGACCTCAAAATCATTTGATCCGCCGGACTTCTTAATTACTTGCACATCGGTGATCACCATATGTCGATCCTGCGCCTTGCACATATCATAAACTGTAGCAGCAGCTCCTAGCACGCCGCAGATAGCTTCCATCTCTACGCCCGTGCGAGATTCTGTCTGGACCTGGCAGCTGATCGCGATCTTTTTCTGCAGCATTTCCAGTTTTAGATCCACACTCGATAGCTCAATTTGATGGCACAGGGGAATCGTGGTGGAGGTTCTTTTGGCTGCCATGATCCCGGCCAGCTTCGCTGTGTGGAAAACACTTCCTTTTTTTTTCTCAGCTTTCTCGATAAGGTCAGTCATATCGGCCTTTGAAAACTTTACATAGCCAACAGCATTGGCAATTCTACGCGTAATTGCCTTATCTCCAACATCTACCATCCGGGGAGCTCCATCGGACCCCAAATGTGTGAGCGCTCCTTGTAGCAACTTGCTACACTGTCGCATGTTGGGAGATTACAATCAAAAACAGTTGCTACATTGTTCATATAGATAAAATACGTAATCCATTATCCACCTATTAATATCATTGGTCGATTCTTCGTCGACTGCAATTCTTCCAATCCTGCATGTGCTGCTTTCTTTCCTTTAACAGCTCTTCCAATAATCGTCTTTAGTTCGGCAGTAGTCGCTCCTGATCGCAGCTGATCCCGGAGCGAGACCTCATTCGGGCCAAACAAGCACACCTTCAGGTTCCCATCTGCCGTTATTCGTAGTCTTGTACAAGATCCACAGAAAGATTTCGTCATAGACGTAATAAATCCGAGTCTCCCTAAATGCCCAGGGATCTCCCATGTCCTAGCTGTCTCTCCAATAGGTATATGTTCCGCTTCGTTCGGCCGGAATTTATGATTAAGCGGTCTCATGGTAGGGTACTTCTCTTTAATCACCTCAAGCATCTGGCTATAGGTAAACATCTTGCCCACAGACCATTTATTTCCGTCGAAAGGCATGTATTCGATAAACCTAACCTCGATCGGTGCATTTCGAGTGAACTCAACAAACTCTTGCATCTCGTCCTCATTCTGACCAGCCATAACCACTGTATTAATCTTCAGCGACTTGATGTTATGGGCAAGTGCAGTATCTATACTTCTAAGAACAGCATTTAGACCATTTCGCCGCGTCAAAATCATAAACTTGCCTTCCTGAAGGGTATCCAAACTGATATTCAAGCCCGTCAAACCACTCTTGATCATAGCTGGCAGCTTTCGATGCAAGGCTATGCCATTTGACGTCATACAAAGCTCTTCCAACCCAGGGATCGCTCCCAGCTCTTCCACCATAGCCACAACATCCTTGCGAACTGTAGGCTCTCCACCTGTCAGCCTGATCTTCCTGACACCTTCAGAAACAAAGAGTTTTGCCAGCCGGACAATCTCGTCTTTAGTTAGCAGTTTCTCATCGGGGCTCAAGTCGACGCCTTCTTCTGGCATACAATATAAACACCTCAGATTACATCGTTCTGAAATCGATATCCGCAAATAGTCATGCTCTCGTCCAAACGAGTCTGTAAGAAACTCGCTGAACGGTTTCGCATTCTTGATTCTCTGTCTTCGGGATTCTAGTCTAGTTGATATCTTGCCTACTTCGCCCAACGGCTCTAAAGCAGAGCTTGCAATGTGCCTACACCCATGATGCAACTTAAGCGGAACAGTCAGGCTCCTCAGAGTCCTGATCGGCTGCCCTTGCGTCACCATAAACACCATGAGACGCTTTGTCGTTTGCTCGCTACACCGTCCTAGATAAGCTTTCTACTTAAGCGCTCCCAAGATGCTCCTACCAAAACAGGTAAGCTTTCCATCTAAACGCTCATAGCAACGATTTCTACAGCCGATAGCAGTTACCAAAAGCCATACTGTAACTCCGGAATAATATTTCATGCGTAAGTCTTGAGTGTGCTATCAAGTTTGCTAGGATCCACATAGACAATACCCATATTTGGCAATTTGCGCAAGAGCAGAAGGCCACAGTAAGCCGTACAACTGCCCATTACACCGCACGGCTGCTGTTAGCAGCTCTCTCTCAAAAAATTATAAAAAGTTCATGACCGATATACTTCGATTACAGAACCAAAGTCATAATGAGCGTACACTACCTATTAATCAAGGCAATAAGTACAAAACCCCTAATGGAGCTCGAGCTGTCACAATAACTTTATTTGCTCTACCCCACATCCATAGAAAGCAGGCCTCGGCGTAACTTGTCACTTTCATAGACTGATACGCACACTAGAACAGATTTATCAATTGAGAATGTCGAAGCATATGGAAATAAACCTCGAGTGTGCATTTCAGGAAGTCCTGAAGTCTGGCATACCTGGATTTTGTGTGACAGTTTCAGATGCATACGGAGAAATACTCTCTAAAGGAATCGGAAAACTAGCGTGGGATGATCCTAGGCCCTTTCGCGTAGACACACCCTGTAATGTGTTCTCATTAGGCAAATCTCTAGCAGCAATAGCTGTGTTGAAACTGTACGAAGAAGGGATCATAGATCTGCATGCGCCCGCCGCTAACTATCTACCTCGCATCGGAAGCTTGCGCGTCCTGGAGGGTTACGACGATCGTGGATTACCTATAGTGCGGCCTCCTATAAAAGACATAACAGTGCACCACTTGATTACGCACACATCAGGAATGGCTTACCCTGCTTTTAATCAAACATTGGCGGACTACATGGAGAGATACAACATGTCCAACCTGATCAATACGTACGATAGAGAAGAATGTTTCTGGTGTCCACTAGTAAACGATCCAGGAGAGAAATGGCAGTATGGTCCAGGCTTGGATCTTACTGGAATGCTTATAGCCGAAGTCACAGGAATGACGTTCGAAGAGTACCTCAAACTGCATTTCTTGAAGCCACTTGGTATGAAGGATACGACGTTTCATCTAAGCATAGAACAGCAAATGAGAATGCCAGGATTCTACTACATGGATCCTAAGACAGAGAAATACCTACCAATTCCTCACCCTATACCTCGTGAACCTCAAGTCGAAGCAGCAGGAGCAGCAATCTCTAGTAGTGCAGCTGACTATATCAAATATTTGAGAATGTTGCTCAACAAGGGCAAGACAGACTCAGGTCTCCAAATTTTAAAGGCTGATACCGTGGAAATGGCTCTCCAGGAGCAGGTCGTATGCCGAGGAGTTAAGGTTGCTGTGCGACACAACCATCTAGCCCCAGGACAAGAAACTGGTTGGGCGTATTCTTTTCAGTACATCATGCATGATATACCATATTCTGCATCAAAGGGAACGATCTGCTGGGCTGGCTTATCCAACATCTTCTATTGGGTAGATCCGCGGAATGAGGTAGCAGGTTGCTTAGTATGCCAGGCTGTGCCATACAACGCCAAAGCAATTGTGAATTGCTATAATGCTATCAGAAAAGAGACATACAAATATTTAGAAAATCAGGGAATATACAGCCCACCCAGAACAGTCTAGCAATAAGGCGCTCAGTGAATATATCTCAGGGTAGAAAACCCTAATACGTTGCTATGGAAAAAAGACAAGTCACGCCCAGGGCAGCCACTCATACATCTGGGTATACACAGAGCCTATGTAGTTTCCTTCAGATACGTAGCTTTACGAAATGGCCAAAGCCCCACAACAAACAAAGGCCGCTAAGCTGGCCGCTGCTCAGAGCTCATCTAAGAAGAGCAAGAAGAAATGGTCCAAAGGAAAAGTTAAGGATAAAGCCCAACACACTCCTCTCCTTGACCAGACTCTTTACGACCGCCTAATCAAGGACGCTAGCACCTCCAAGCTGGTTACTGTTTCCGTTCTTGTTGATCGTCTTAAAATCAATGGTTCTCTTGCCCGTCGTGCTCTCCGTGACCTTGAAGAGCAAGGTATCATTCGTCCTGTCATCAACCACAGCAAGCAACAGACTTACACTCGCGCCACTGCTGAGTAAATTTATTTATGAATCTGTCGATGGATTTGTAACTTTTGCCAAATGAATGATTTCTCATGTTTTTAGTAGTTTTTACCCGCCGTTTGGTGCTTTGAAATGTAGCGTGGAACTGAGTACTAGTAGAGCTTCTCGATAAATGGCATAACCTAATATTGACATGATTCCTTTTCAGGGAATACATCGCTAAGCACACTAATTCTGCATGTTGGAATAGTAGACACTAAGCGCGACAAACATCATGGTGAACAATTCTAGTTCAAGCCACTTCTAGCGAGGTAGCAGGTCTATCAGTTGATTGATTCACTGCCTGGACTTTAAGCTAAAGAAATGAACTACGACTTGCTACTTGCAGTTTGACATAGCACTAGATAATTTAATAAAATGTAGTCTAGATACCAGCTAGCGTCAGCATCTCAAGGTAGTATAAGGAGTCCAGCTTGCCAGCCATCCAGTGAGTGAGCCGCATGTACCTGCAAGGACGTAGCGCTAGGCCTAAGTTTGAGCACATTCCAATCACCGAACCTGCTAAAAACTAAGTCTGAAAACTTAGTAAGACGAATTACTCGGGGGCTGCATTCCAAAGGAAGGAAAGGTAGGTCCCCCCCCTTGATATAAGGTTTTCTAACCCAGGCAGTTTTGTTCCCCCTGAAACTGATTTCCGGATTATCACGCCCACAATGCGTAAGCCGAGCTTGAGAAAAAAACCAGAACCTAGGTAGAAATTAGTCAAATAGTGGGTCTTTGTTTGAACGCATTTCAATCAGGGCATTCCTCACGGTGGATTGTTGAACGTAGCACGAGGTAGATTTAAACTTCTGTCTTTCTTGGTGTAGGTACCTCTTTGAGGGCAGGACGCGGGCTCTGATTGGCGGACGCGAGACGCGCATATGAACGCTATTTTCGATTAACCCGAAAAGGGATAGCTAATTGCCATTTGAAGGTATACCAAGACTCAAAGGGGTATTTCCTCACAGAAGGTACACGATATGTGCAGTTTTTAAAGGGGCTACTCGTCCTAGCCTGAATAAATACTACCCAGCACTTAGCAAACTCCTCCTTCGCCCTCTTTTCGAAGTTTTTACCTGTTGTTCGACCTCCGAATAGCTCTCATTGCACTGCTATCGAATATACGTAGGTAATCTATTTTGTCTATTAAGATTCTATAAGTGCAGTCATTACACTCGCTCCTACTGTCCTACCAAGTACGCTCTTTTCGTTGAGTTCAAGTGACATACCTGAACTCTTACACATTCTTGCGGGTTTGCCGAACCTCTGTATAGCGATAGTTATTTATTTGATCATTGTTGTACTGATTCATATAATCACGGCCAGTACCATCAAATCAGGCTAAATAGTTATCTTTTATTATTGGAACAATGATCACTATTCTTACACTTCTCTCCCTCTTTTTGCAGCTCCTTGCACCGGCACTTGCTGCTCCACTCGAACTTCCCGAGCGACCTGTAAAGATGCTCCAACGGCGACAGTTCGTCAACAGTTCGGGAGTGCTGCCTCTATTGATTTCAGATACTTCAGGAAACACAGTGGCTATTCCTTCTCTGACTCCCGGAGTAGAAGTAGATACTGCTGCTCCTGCTGTTCAAACTGCTATTGCCGTTAATGTCGAAATTTCGGTGGGTGTATATGTTACTGAATATATCAACATATTTGTTCCAAAGCTTGTCAATACTCAGGCCACCACTGCCTCTCAAACTCCCGTTGTTACGGTTGTAACTGCTGCATGCAGCGGTGTGACTACCACCACAACTGTGACTGTTTACGCAACAGTCGAATGTACCAAAGCAGCAACAACGGCCGCAGCACCTTACACAGCGGCTTATACAACTACTCCTTGTACACAATGTGAAGCTGGAGGTGTGGGGACTGCTGTTCAGACAGCAGCAGTTGCTCAACAAGCTGTTGAGGCCACTACAACTGTCTTCGTCACGTCAACTGTCTACGCAAATGCAGGCAATGCTGCTGCTACCAACATAGCTGCAGCTGGAGCAGCTCCTACTGGTGGTAGCGGTGCCGGATCAGGAGCCCCTGGCTCTGCAAGCGGTACAATCACTAAGTATGTCTACATCGTCCCGACAGCCGTCACTACTTGCGATGTTACAACGGATGGCACGGTTACTCAGTCAACTCAAACTCTCTACATGGAGATCAATGAGGCCATGGCTGCTACAATGTTAGACTATACTTGGTACGTCACTGTGGCAGAGGCCTATGCTACCGTGTATGAAGGAACCTCGGTGACGACTCAGATTGTGGAACCTTCTGTGTACGCCTCAATAGCTGCTGCTGAAGCAGCTAATGCTGCTCAAGCAATAGTTTCGGCAAACGCCACTATCGCCGGGCTTGCTGGCAACACTACTCTTCTAAATTCCACCATTTCTGCTACTACAAACACAACGAACACAACGGACAGCACAACTGCTACTACAAGCAGCATACTTTCTTCTTCCGCTGTGCTTTCCTCGATATCTTCATTGCTATAACAAAAGGAACAGAGATGCTACGAGACAATTACATGTTAATTTGCTAGTGCAGTTCATTTAGTTTTATGTAGTTTTTATTATTCCGCTGGATTCCTTTATTAAAGGCAGTTCAGCCGTACTAGCCAGCGCGAAGGGATTTTAGGTTGGGAGTGCAGCCAATCAGGATACCCGGCCAAGGCCTTCGGAGGAGAATCGAACACGTAGAGGAAGTTTGAAAGAGACTGTGACACGCTGCTAATATGGCCATCGAGATTTCTAAACGCGAACAACCGAAAACGCTTGTGCTTTTCGACGTTGATGGTACGCTGACACCCGCACGACGCAAAATTGAGCCAGAAGTGAAGAAAACCCTAGAGAAGCTGCGTGAGAAAGTGGTCATTGGATACGTTGGAGGCTCTGATTTCTCGAAACAACAGGAACAGCTCGGCGACACTTTGTTGGAAGATTTCGACTATTGTTTCAGTGAGAATGGACTGACAGCATACAAAAATGGTAAGAAGATGGCGTCGCAGAGTTTTATAGAGTGGCTTGGACAGGAGAAGTACCAAGCCCTGGCAAAGTTCATTTTGAGGTATATCGCCGATATTGACCAGCCTGTAATGACCGGCACCTTTATTGAATTCCGCAATGGCATGATTAATGTCAGCCCAGTAGGCCGCAATGCTTCGGTTCAGCAGAGGAACGAATTCGAGGCATTCGATAAGATCCACAAAATCCGTGCGAAACTTGTCGAAGCTCTAAAGAAGAACTTTCCAGATTACGGACTCACATACTCCATTGGAGGCCAAATCTCCTTTGACGTGTTTCCTACGGGCTGGGACAAGACATACTGTCTGCGCCATGTCGAAAATGAAGGATTTACTCAGATACACTTCTTTGGAGACAAGTGCTTCGAAGGAGGAAATGACTGGGAGATCTACAACGACCCCAGAACCATTGGACATTCCATCAAATCACCCGAGGAAACTGTCAAAGTCCTCAAGGAGCTCTTCTTCTGAGCTAAGACTAAGATATCAGCCTAATGTAAGCTAATACTAACGCCGACGTACCTGTAAACACACCCACCAGCCATTGGATCACCTGAAACTTAATAGCATCCATTTGCGAGCGCACATTAGCAAGTTCTGTGTCGATTCGAGCATCAGCTTCCTTCAAACGAAGTTCGTGCACTCCGCTTTCTTCTCTAATCCTGCCTTTCTCAAGATTCAAATCCAGTTTGACTGCAGCTTCCGTCCTGCTCACTTCTTCCTTGTACTTCTGCTTAAGCTTATCGAGATCTGCTAACATTGCGTCAATGTCCGTTTGAATCCTGGAAAACTCGGCCTTGTCAATAGTTTGGATCTCGCCTTTCAGCTTGATTAAATCAACCTTCTGCTGGTACGTCTGTCTGCTTTGAGCTTCGCGACGCACTAATACGGCCTCCGCGCTGGTAAGCGCTTCGTTCACTGTATCCGACAAAATCTCGGTGATTCCTTTTGACTGCGCCGGTGTTAGTCCTTCATCTCGAAGTTTCCTCGACAAATCTGCCGTGTCAAAACGGCTCAGATGCCGCCTCTGCAGCGTTCGGGCCAGCAAGGTCTGGCTCACAGATCTCGATCTCAACATGGTGTCGAAGTTAAAGTTCGATAGACCGATTATGACTCGGAGAACAGGGCTCCAACGAGATGGTACGTTCTACCTAGAAGAATACATATAGCACGCAATATTCCTAACACATTAGTTATAGAGCTTTATCGGAAATGCTTCCGGGCAGTCAGATCGAAATCGCCCGAGACAAGGGACAACTGGAAGCTCTTCATAAGGGAGCAGTTTAATGCTTACTCACACATCCCGAAGAAAGATTTCGCTACTATTGAGTATCTTCTGCGGAAGGGACATAGAATGTATGAAACTTACGCAGAAGAAGGTGTTAGAGATGTACATAGATGATATTTAATGATTATACTCCAGATACTTTGTAGCGCTGATCCCGTTCCTCGAATGGAACAGAGACATCTCTACGGCCGCTCTGCCCCATTCGATGCCGTGGTTATGGCCATCAGATGTCAAGCCAGCCCTAGCTAGCGCCTGCTCCTCGGTTAAACACGTTAGAAGACCGAATATAAGCGGACATTTAGGCCCACTTTCAAGCATGTTCAGCTTCATCAGGCCATTAGACACTGCATCACATATGTACTCAAAATGCATTGTCGACCCTTTGATTACAACGCCAATAACTACAATAGAAGCGTATAAGCCACTTTGAATTAGGTTATTTGCGGCCACTGGCAGTTCAAACGAGCCAGGAACATCAAAAATGTCCACTTTCTCCTCCGCTACACCGAGTTCCTTCAAACCCTGGATCGTCCCCTTTACTAAGGCATCAATGACTTTGAAATTCCATCTAGCATGTACAATCGCATACCGGTTGCCCCCAGGCGCCTCAATCTTCTTTGTCCCGGGACCTTTGCCTTCCTCATACATTGTATCGGTATCGACGTAGTAGCTGCTGTTCTTTAGAGTTTGGCGGGGGTCTTGCCTTAGTGCCGCTATAGTACTTGCACTTGCAGCGTAGATATGCCGATACGCTGCAACGTCTGTTGAGAGACCCTAAGACTCGGACAAATATACCGGCATCTGCAAACCACTACAATAATCTGCTTCATGTAAAGTAACTACTAGGGCGGTGGAATGGCTTACAATACCTAAGCCAGATCAGCGTCTGTCCATCTTGTCAATGACATTAAAAAATATAGAATAACCACAGAGGCATACCTCACAGAGCAAATGTATAACTATACGCGCCGCTGCATATCAATGTGGTCAGGAGTTGTAAACTTCGCGACGTATGCTCCACGACCGCGTCTTAATAGCCGTACCCTTTAATGGTATCAGCAAAGGCCCAGTTCATTTTCTCGCACTCGACGTCTTTTGTAAACTCAACTCCTCGAGAAGTAACAAGAACTCGCGTATACTTATCTAAAGCTCTAGCATCACGATAAACCAGGACTCTCATGCACTGATCAATAGTATCAACTGCAGTTTTTTCGTCAACAGACTCATATTTATCCTCATTTGGTATCATCTTCCTCAGTAGAGGAATAGCCATGTGAGCACCAAACCCGGTAGCAATGCTTGGTGATTGGTACTTAACTCCTAGCAAATCCACCTGGCCTAGGAAGCACTCGCCTTTGCTATTAACCCCACCAACAATACAAGCAACCCACAGAGGATTCATCTTATTTCGACGACCATATAAAACATACGCTAAGTGTTCGTAAATGTACTCAGGCTCCAATTCTGCAATCTCAGTTCCCTCGCAATCATAAGAGAAGTCTATAGTCAACTGGTCCAGCAATCTCTCAACGTATTGCAGATCTGAAATATCACCAGAAATTCCCACAACAGTACGATTTCCAACCTTCAGAATTCGCTCCTGGTCTCTGAATCGTGCTAAAGAACCATACGATGCCAGGTTATCCGCCGCCATCGCGATTCCACCTTTGAATTTCGTGGCAATCACGGACGTTCCTGTCATAATTGGGCGCTGCGTGTTCATCTTTGGGGCCCCTGCCGAGACATCGTACGATCCATAGACATCATCCCGTGGTCTTCCCCAATTTCGTGGTCCTAGTTCCATGGCTTTCTCGAACTCTTGGTCCACCACGTCTGAGCCGTCTGAGTGATATATATGTGGTAGCCATGGCAACAACGCAGCTAACAGATCTCGAATCATTGGATATGCCGCTGATATGCAGCTGTCGTCGTACAAAGCATTACGTACTACGCGAGAAAGCAAAATCTGAAAACACAGCTAATAAATCATAACGCCTCTTCGTTAAAAAACCCAGGCATCCAGGATCTGAGCGGATGCCTATACATGCAGACCTTTCACATGAGACCCAGACTTAACACCAGAAGTAGTAGGTTCGCACCCAGAAATTCTTTCTAGCCAACTCCTCGCGCTCAATGCGAAGCTCCTCCTGCAGTGCGTCCAGATCAAGTTCACGACGACCAGATACAACATCCGCCTGACTGGGCAAAATGACCTTAGTTCGGAACCAGATCTTATACACGAGATAGTAGAAAATCACAACGGGGGCAGCAAGGTAGGACTTGAAGAATGCAGAAGCATCAGGAGACTCTCCTTGAGGCCAAACGGATACCCAGAAGGTAGCGACAAGAACAAGGATGTTGAAAACGAACCCAATGTAGGATCCAATAACACCTGCCTGAGAAGTAAAAGGAATTTCGTCAAGGGTGTGTCCTTGTTTCTTCCAGGCTGCACGGAATAAAACATGGCAAAGACAAATAGATCCCCAGGTGAAAATAGAAGACAACCCGGACAATGCCAGCAGCCAATCGAAAACTTCGCCTTCTTTAGGGGAAGCAGCGACAAAGCCAAGAAGACCAAAAATCAGGGTGGTTACAACAGAAACCAAAGGACGTCCGTTACGGTCAATGTAGGAGAAAATTTGAGGAGCCATGTTTTGCTGTGCCAGGGCACAGAGAGTACGAGAACATCCAAAGATCGAGGAGTTTCCGACTGACAAAACAGCAATCAGAATAACCGCATTAATAATTGAGGGGAGAACCTTAATTTTGGCATCGACAACTGCTATGACGAAAGGAGAAGCCTTTGCATCTACAGAGGAGTCGCCAAGCAGCCTTGGGTCGGTATAAGGAACCAATAGACCAACAATTGTCAATGCGACAATGTAGAAAAGTGTAATACGCCAGAATACCTGTTTAGCAGCTCTTGGCAGTGTCTTACGCGGATTAGCGGTCTCAGCAGCAGCTAAACCGACCAACTCGGTACCAGCGAAGGAGAAAGCAGCAGTAACGAAGACACTACAAAGGCCTTTAAATCCGTGGTGGAATGCACCAGGGTCGCTCCAGTACTTTCCTCCCATGTAGCTTCCACCGGGGACACCTCCGCAGTTGATGATAATGCCCAAGATGATGAAACCTACAACGGCAATGACTTTAATCAAGGAAAATATGAACTCAGCCTCACCATATCCTTTAACTCCGAAAAAATTTATAAACACAATGGCAACCCAGAAAATAGCAATAAACGCGGCTGGACTGATGGACGTAGTCCAGTACTGGATAGTGATGGAAGCAGCCACGAGTTCCAGAGGGAATACTACTAGCCACTGCATAGCGTAGTTCCAACCCATAGCAAAGCCCCAGGCAGGGTCTATGAAGCGGGTGGAATACACAGAGAAAGCACCTGATACAGGGAAAAGAACTGCAAGCTCACCAAGAGCATGAACAGTGCAGTACAACATAATACCAATAAGACCAAAAGCGATTAAGAGAGAGGCCGGACCACCGTTATTCAAGGCCTTGCCTGAACCAACGAAAAGACCAGTTCCGATCGAACCACCGATGGCAATCATCTGAAGATGGCGACCCTTGAGACCACGGTTAAGAGGACTCTTGGATAACCTGATCTTGACAGCTTCCTCATCAAAAGTTCGACCACTAGATCGAGAAACAGCTTCGATTTCGGCCTTTTCTTCGGGGCTGAATTCATAAGGTTTGAATGAATCGACGAAGCTCCTCATAAAAGAGGGCTTAGTCTGGTTGGAGTACGTGACATCTCCAATATCGGACTCAGATGTGTAGTCTGGAGAGTCAGCCGGTTTCATACCCTTGTCGTCCGACATTATGAGCTATGATTTTTCGGGTATTGTGAAGAATGAGTAGACCTTAAGGGAGTGGCACTTATACTGTTGTCCTTTGAAAAATGGATCTGACTTTTTAGAACACTTAGACCCTTACGAATGGTTCAAGCAGGGATGTCTTCCGGAAAGAAAGTGGTATGAACTTTCTTGCAAGCAGATAACTTGAGAATAGATTGAAGGGGCAGCGTTACTCTTTGGTGGTATATAAATAGGTCGAATTTAGCCTGATTCATCTACTAAAACTCTCTGGTCTAATGAGCTACCTAGCATAACTTACGCAAGAGCGGTGTTAACGTTTATCTGGAATGATTAAGTTTAGAATTAGCTTGTCAGCCAATACTGAAGCGGTATCCTTTACATAAGATTTCACGGCGTTGCAAATTTCATAATTAGCTTCAGAAGGCGTTAGATTGACCAATATTAAGTCTCTAAAAGGTTATCAAACTTTGAAAGTAAAGCCGCAAAAGGCTTAAAGGGCTTGGCAAATTGCTTGAGGAAAGGTTTATTTGAGATTCGATAGTTTCAGGCACTAAGTCGGTTCACGACTATAGCAAAGTCATTGTTCCAGTTAGGCCGCCACGTAAACGATTTTCGGTGGAAATATATCTCACTTCAGTATGCTAATGTCTTTACAATTCTGTGGTGATAAATGACTCTAGGGGTTGTAATTTTATTTACTTGGTCATGTTAAAATTATACTTCGTGCCGAGGAACTGCGATCTGCAATTACGGGCCCACGCACCTCTGCGGTATTTTTGCAGGCGACTCAATGCAAACTGATATTACCCAGTTTCTGTTTCAGATTCCTTCCGGAAAGTCTTCTGCAGCCAGATATCTATATGGATTAATTGACGTATATCATATTCCGAACTCAAATCACTTTACTGCGTTTATAGAATGGATTTTGTTGCATATGATGAATTCTGCTGTCGCAATAGAGTTTCCGTTTTAACGTGGGCGTAGCAATGTGTCCAGTGGTGAAACTATCCAGAGTAGCTTTGGTGCCCTGCTACCTTAAGCTTTGAGTATGCAGCCAGTATCGATATGTTCAATATTTCAGATTTCCATAGTTTTTTATCGTTGTAGAGGACTATAATCTGCCTAGATAGGCCTAACATTCGATATTAATGACGTAAAAACAGGCCCGTTCATAGAGTTCGCACGGGAACTCAGAGCTTTGCAAATTAGAATATCGTAATGATCGTAGATACTTCCAAATCCACAATGAACTAACCCTTAGAATACAGGCTGAAGCTTTTCATAAATGCCGAAAATCATAGAGCAGATGCAGTACCAATGATTCGACCCATCTGGAATGCTTAATAGGGTTCCCTAAATGACGTAGTTCGAGCAGCAACGGAAGGTTATGTCAGTAAACTTATTAGGTTCGCTCACGTTAAGCTTGTGAACTCTTACGTGCCATAAGTGACTACCCACTGGCATCCGATATACCCCGCTTTTCAAAGAGGAAAACTCTGCAAAATACTTGAATCCTCAGAACTATGGTCTGTAGCTGAATGATCTAACTGATAAGTTAAATACTTAAGATAGCAACGTCGGGATATGGTACTAATTAACTCGAACGCTACTAGTCCCTTATCGTGCGCCCAAAAATCGGAATTTTAAAGTTTTCATTTTGCTCTGATAAGTGCGCCAGAATGAAGAAAAGCTTGCAGCTCGTGGAGAGATCTGCAGTTTTTGAGGCGTTGATCGTAGAGCCGTACAGGAAATGAAGAGCCGCTTCTTCAGTTAATTTTTTTTGCAGTTTACTCTTGTTAGTTATCATGATAAGGCTCTTATCATGATGATAGACTCTGTGGCCCGTTAAAACCGCCGCGATATAGAGTTTCAGCAATAATATTGGCCTAACCGTCCTTACTGGGTTCTCCTATGCGGCCAGTTTCTGAGCGTCAGCTGATCAAACCAGGGCTAAAATTAAACTTTGAACATGGTGCTCTCTACGCGGTATGTTAAGTATATGCTTAATTATGTAGACTCGTAACTATAGATGTTTTCTGCGAAGCACTTGGCATCGAGCTCAGCGAAAGGTCTTGGTCTTGTGGGTAGGGACTTAGCTGCTCCTCGCAAGTGTGGCATCGTCAAATAGTTGAAGAGCGTTTTTTGAAGGCCCTGTCCACGGTTCGGGGTCGATGTATCCGGATAAGACCTGAGCAGCCTTCTGAGCAGGATACAAAGGCGACTCCTCAGAGTTTCCAGTCAGTTCCTCATATATATAGACAGCTTGGACGTACTTGTCACCGCCCATAGCCATATAAAGCCATGCTTCGGCTAAATTCAGCGCAATGTTATCCTGTGCCCACATCTTAGCCTTCTGCACAACAGATTCGGCCTCGGAGATTCGCCCGAGGGAAATTAAGATCTGTACGAGAACTGCGATGGCATCAACACTTTTTTCGGCTGTTTTGGCAGCTGCAATAGCATCTTGGGCTCTCCCTCCTTTGAATAGCACCATCGCTGCAAGGGCTGCCGTGGAATTATCATACGGGGACAGTTCTGACACCATCTCGACTGCCAATTCGGGATCCTCATAGGATTGAGCGAGGGCAACTACCGCTTGGAGAGATGGGTTGTCGACACCTTGTAGACCATCCATAACCCCGACATAGTCGCCAATAGCGATTCTAGCTCGGGCAACAAGGGCAAGGGCCTGTTCACGTGATTCTGGAGAAATATTGTCTGGGCTAGTTTCTAAGACTTTCGAATAATCACCTAAATAGAAATCGCGGTGAATCTGGAAAAGCTCGTCTGACTCATTGAGACGCTCCATAGTGAGTGCGACGAGTTGTGTGCTTGGTGTGATTCCTAAGATGTTCATTCCCTTGTTACCTAAACCCCTGAAATAAGGTTTCCCAGCAGCTTCCTCAAAACTCACTCTAGCAGGCTGAGAAGGGTCACAAGGCCTTTGAGAGTGCACTCAAGTTATCGATGAGTATTAGTCTGACGCTGCTAGATATTTCCTTAAATAGCAATGCTAATGACCTGGTGGTGCTGCTGAAAGCGCTGCGATCTCTTACAACTTGGCCCTACTTCAGCCCTAACCGTTCTATACCAGTGAAACTCTAAAAAAATTTCCACCTGAAGACCCTTTTTGAGTTCATCGTTTCCTTTAACATCTCCCCCTTTTTCTTTCCTGCAGTAAAGCGTAGAAAAGGGCGTTCTAATACGAAAAACTGACATAAAAAGCACACTTTAGTGGCTTAGTATAGCAAACAACTAGAAAACTTTTATTCCAACAGCACCTGAAGAAAACCATGGGCGAAGTACTTAAAGACATTGATTCTTCTCTGATCGAGTCCACCTACGATCAGACCATATCCTCCTTCGAGGACCTCCCTGTCAAGCCAGAGATCCTTAGAGGTATTTACGGATATGGTTATGAAGCCCCATCCTCTATTCAGCAGCGTGCTATCCTTCCCATTCTCGAGAAGCACGACGTCATTGCCCAGGCCCAGTCTGGTACCGGAAAGACCGCCACTTTCTCCATTGCTACTCTTGAACGTATTGATGTCAACTCCAAGGACACACAGGCAATGATTGTTGCTCCTACTCGTGAGCTGGCTATCCAGATCCGAAGTGTTGTAAACTCTCTCGGCACCTTTTTGGGAGCCAAAGTGTACGCCGCCATCGGCGGTGTCAGCAACGCTGAGGATTTGCAGGCTTTTGAAGCTGGCGTTCATATTGTCGTTGGTACCCCTGGACGTCTCTACGATAACATTCAACGTGGTATTATCAAGACCAAGAAGCTCAAGCTAGTCGTTCTCGACGAAGCTGATGAGATGCTTTCTCGTGGCTTTGCCGATCAGATCCTCGAAATCTTCCAAACCCTTCCTCCTGCCGTCCAAATTGTCCTACTTTCTGCCACTATGCCTAAGGAAGTCTTGGACGTCACCAAAGAGTTCATGCGCAACCCTATCCGCATTCTGGTCAAGCAGGACGAACTTACCCTTGAAGGTATTAAGCAGTTCTACATTGACTGTGAGAAGGAAGAATTCAAGTTCGACACTTTGGTCGATCTCTATGATACCATTAACGTAACCCAGGCTGTTATCTTCTGCAACACTCGTGAAAAGGTAGAGTGGCTCACTTATAAGCTGAAAGAGAACATGTTCACTGTTTCTGCTATTCACGGTGACCTTAACCAGCAACAGCGTGCTAGCATCATGCAGGAGTTCCGCACTGGATCTTCTCGCATTTTGATTGCTACTGATTTGTTGGCCCGTGGTATCGATGTTCAGCAGGTCTCTTTGGTAATCAACTACGACCTCCCCTCTTCTAAGGAAAACTATATTCATCGTATCGGTCGTGGTGGCCGATTTGGTCGTAAGGGTGTCGCTCTCAACTTGGTTGCCGAAGAAGATGTTGCCATGCTTAAAGATATCGAGCAGTTCTATAATACTCAAATCCAGGAAATGCCTGCTAACATTTCTGAGTTACTCTAAAAATAACCTCGTCCGCTTTTTCCAAGGTTGGGTTTTGCGTGCGCTGTTCTCTGTGCACTGCCGTCTACAAAGTTAGCTTATTAGCTGCTTTTCCTACTTATACATGTTAAAAGATTTTCAGATATGTAGTATTATGCGGAATCTATCTCGTTTAAAAAGTCATCTATATCTGTAGGCTCCTTTCGTTCTGCTCCGCTACTAATGCCTCTACCACATTTCCCTAATCTTTTCTGAAGTTTCAAGACCTCTTCTCTTTGCTTCGCCTTATCTTCATATCTTTGCATTACATTACTACTCATAGTCTGGAATCCTTTAGATTCGGTATTTACTGATGATTTGATCTTCAAATTGCTATAATCCGGTTCCTCTTCTTCCTCCTCTTCTTGATTTTGTCCTGCTTCATCATCATCGGGCTCGGGATCAGCATACCTCCAGTCATTAGACATCAGCTCAGGCTCCGCTATTTCTGATATAGCTGATTCAGCCGCATTACCCAGACCATGCTTACGTATATAATCTCGTTTGGCTTGTTTCTTCCATTTATCGTTATGTAGAACCATCCGGTATACCACAAGGTAGGATCGAAGGTTGAAAACTCTAAAGTCCTATAAGCTCATAAACCTCGTTCAAGACTTTACCGGCAGACGCTCTAGCCTTCGCAGAAGATTCTTGTGAAATATGTTCGAGTTCAGGGGAATCAACTAATTCCTGAAAACGTTCTCGCACAGGTGCAAATTCCTCATTGATTGCCTTTGCCAGTTCTTCCTTTAACACTTTATGTCCTGAGGAGTCTTTAAACATCTCTACAATGTCCTCTATTGCGGTTCCCTTTACGGAAGCCAAGATTTCAATCAAGCTTGATACACCCGGTCTTGATGCTGGGTCGTAGGTGATAGAAGGGGCGCTATCTGTTACGGCTTTCATAACCTTTCTGATAACAAGATCAGGATTATCTGTAAGATGGAGAGTCGAAAGCGGATTGGCATCTGATTTCGACATTTTCTTCGTTGGGTCTCTTAATGACATAATCCGTTTTGTAGGAGTTAATAGTGGTTCAGGTATCGGAAAAAGAGCCTGCTTGTAGTGTGAATTGAACGAAGAAGCAACCCATCTAGCTAATTCGAGGTGTTGTATTTGATCTTCTCCCACCGGCACATGTGTAGATTTATATAAAAGTATATCGGCTGCCATTAGAACAGGATAAGAAAACAACCCTAGGTTGAGCTTTTTAAGAGCATCAGGATCAGATATAGTCGAGGTGTTTCTGAGGTTCGCTTTGTCCTTCCACTGTGTCATGCGATTTAGGCGACCCATGTTGATATGGTTGCCCAATATCCACATAAGCTCAGTATGCTGTGGAACCTGACTTTGGTAAAATACGTTCGCCACTTTCGGGTCGATGCCGATAGCCAATAGACTTGCTAGCGTGGATTTCCGGTATGTGCGAAGGTCGACAGAAGGTTTAGGCACCGTAAGAGAGTGAAGGTCTACCACAGAGAAGAACAGCTCATTTCCAGGCTCCTTGCATAGTTCTACCCATTTTCTTAGTGTCCCTAGGTAATTTCCTATATGAGGAATGCTCGAAGGCTGAATGCCGCTGAATATCACCTTCATAGCGCACTCCGAGGGGACTATTAAAGCAATGTTTGGGAATTACCCGATCGATCCATTTCTTGAGGGGCCTCTGGGACTTGAGCAAAATTTGAATTTCGAGAGCAATTCGATGAGCAGGCACGCAATCCGAAGAACGGGGTGGTTTATTCCCATTAGGAAGTTCTCGGACTTTGCCTCGGACATAGTTCCGCAGGATAGTATACCAGTACTGCGGAAGCAGCTCGAGTCTCGGCTTAACGACTACATTATTGGCCCTTATATAGAGTCCGATTTGAGCAAGCTCCTCAGGGACAACGGCCGACCAATACCTATTAGTGCCGATCTGAACTACAAAGCTCCTTTGAAAAGAAAGCCTACTAAAAATGTCCCTGTCTGTGACTTGCAAATACGGTCATACGTGCTGGATTACGTTTCATTCTTCACCGAGTTCGCCATCAGATCCGCATACTATTTGGGTATTCCTATTTCCGGCCCAGTGCCTTTGCCCCACAAGACTGAACGTTGGACTGTAATCAGAGGCCCTTTTGCACATGCCAAATCGAAAGAGA
This sequence comes from Tortispora agaves, assembly GCA_030462865.1. Taxonomy (NCBI): domain Eukaryota; kingdom Fungi; phylum Ascomycota; class Trigonopsidomycetes; order Trigonopsidales; family Trigonopsidaceae; genus Tortispora; species Tortispora agaves. Next base: position 389,589 of record JAKVQP010000003.1, read on the forward strand.
ATTTTGAAAGAATCACATATAGGAGGTTGCTCCAAGCAAAGGATGCGACTCCCCAGCAGATCCAAACGTGGCTCGCTTTCTTGCGACAGCATGAATACGACGCTATTGGAATGAAGGCAAACCTATACACCTACGCATCTGTGCAGGATATCCTTTCCACTCCTCGCGCTGATATTCATGCCTCTTCCGCTTTCAATCCTGAGCCGTCCAACATGTTCAATTCTCTCAACCCCGAAGTCGCCCGAAAAGTCAAAGAGCTTCTGGCGTCTCCGGAGTTTACTGAGGCTCTCAAAGAGCAGGGAACTCCAGAATCGCAAGAATAATTAATGTTAATAATGATAGATTGTTTATCCTCTCTTCCTAGAGTAGCACCTCGCTTCTCAAGCACGCGTTGCCATAACAACAATATGAGCAGAATATCAGCTCCTTCTATTTGTCAGCTTCTTCTCCTGCCACGCAACCTTCGATTCCCTCTACAATGGCAGGACATGGTTATCCTAGACTCGGACCGCTGCCGGCTCCTCATCCTCCAAGACCATTCTATCGATTTGCAACCGTATTTTTAGGTGCCTCCATGTGGTTTTGGATCTTCTATCGAGTTAAGAATGACGGAAAAGTCATGCTCGGCCTTGAGCACCCATGGGACAGTCATGGTGATTCAAAGCATGAGGAACATTAAACCGTTAAATGTGGCCAGGCGGTATGAATTTTATTTCACGCATCTAAATGACTGAATATATATATGATATCATTGCAATATGTAGAAATGCTTTCAGGCATGCTTTGCCTGCTCTTCCTGCAGCACCTTATACTTCTTTCTATCAGTTTTCGGTCCAAACAGAGATCGAGAAGTTCTTTTGTAGAGTTCAGCAGTAAAAGGAAAAATCCACCTCTCCCCAAGATACAGGATTATCGAGCCGGCCGCAGTGACACATAGTATGAACCAGCAGTACTCCGAAGGTATGCGTGTTAGATTAAAGAGGCTCGCAAGCGATTTCGCTGGCTTGAACAACAAATATGTGATAATCGAAAGTGCAGCCATAGTCACTAACATATATGGTATGTTGTAGAATATGCTCATCTGGTAAGGTGGACCTCCACATAAGAACAGAGAAATGATCACATACTGATAACAGGAAACAATGAATAGCACGGTATTATCTGTGCTCCAAACGTCATCGTCCCCAGAACCTGGTTTAGGTGCAATCCGCCATGGCCTATCAATGCATGAAAACCACAAATACACCTGGATCAATCCACAGATGATTATTTCACTAATTAGCGGTATCAGAACCTTTCGCGACACCAGATTCGCATTCGGGCGTTTCTTAGACAGTTTCGGGTAGGGCCTCGACCATGCCATAAATATAGCAATAGGAATAATTAAGAAAAGATCAATGAATAAAAACTGGAAATCACCTAAATTCGTGCCTTTCGTATACAAAATAGTGACAGAAACAAACTGAATGGCAGAGTATAAACTCATATAACGGAAACAACCAAAAGAAGTCACCAGTGCTGACCTTCCTTCCTTAATAACTTTTGGAATTGAGGACACATCAAATATCTGACTTGTGAAAGGCGCAGCAACACTAGCTTCAGCTTCGGATAAAGATACCCCAACATCGGCAGAACGTAGTGCTCCGCAATCGTTGGCTCCATCTCCACAAAATGCAACACAATAATCCAGCTCTTGGAACTTAATTACGAGCTCGTTCTTTTCATCAGGCGACATTCTTGCGAATATATTTGAGCGCAGCAACATAGAATTAATTTGTGTTTTGGTTCCAAATTCCACAACCCATCGAAACACATTGCCGGACACTGCAATAGTGTATCTGGAAAGAATGTCATCTAGACTAAACTCCGAGTTTGACGGTATTTCCTTACGCGGAATCATAGTGTCTGGATCAAGATGTAACTGAGGATCCTCCATGCATTCCCATTCAATTTTACTGGAAGCCAGATCGTTCTCATTCAGTTCCAAGCGTGGAAGAAATACAAGGTTATCCTCCAATATGATGCCAGACTCTTTAGCAACACATATAGCTGTCAAAATATTATCTCCAGTACACATTACTTGGCGAATATCTGCTTCACGCAACTCAGCGACGGCACCTTTCGTTGCTGGTTTCAACTTGTTCTCAAAAATTATAAATCCGATGAAATTCAACTCACTTTCAACAGTTTCGCGAGTCAATTTTTGAGCTTTTAGCCAACTCAATCTGTCATACTCCTTAACTGCAACACCGATCACGCGAAAACCATTCCGAGTATAGTTGTGAAGTAGCTCGTCATAATCCACAGGCAGTGATTCCTTTCTACAAATATCAGCCATAATTTCAGGAGCACCTTTCACAAACACGAATGCCTTAGATGACTGATATGGTTTCACTATCACACTCATTCGACGTAATCTTGAGATAAAATCAAAGCGGCGAATAATGGCAACATCTCGTTTATTAGTCTCATCATGAGAAAGGCCAGAACAAATATAAGGTGACAGATGAACTATGGCTGGAATTATTTTTCCGGAATCCGTAAGGTAGTCTATGTCTGTTTGTTCGTCTGCAAACTCTGTTCTTTCTGGACGCATGAACCGCTGGCCTTCCTCTTCAAATGTACAGTTAGTAAAACTAAACATCTTAAAATCCAGAGGATCGCCAATCAAATCATCATTTAGCAGTCTGAGAGAGTGGCAAGTAGACATAGCAAGAAACATAAGGGCTGAGTATTTAGAATAGCTCTTATCGTCCGAGGGAAGAGATAAATAATCTGGTGGAAGAGAAAGCTCCCCATACCGGCACACGAGGTCTTGAAACTTTGATTTCTCACCATTAACAATGCGCAGTCCCAGTACATCAAGTCCATCTTCTGTCAAAGTACCAGTCTTGTCAAAACATACTATATTCAACTTCCCGCATACGTTGATTTTGCTGGGGCTAATGCAAAATATTTTGGACTGTCTCAATTGAGAAAGCGCAATATTAGCACCAATTGATAGAGTCGCTGGAAGAGCAGGGGGGACCACAATAGTGATAAGATCAAAAGCTCTCAAAAGCATCAGTTTTACCGGCAGGTTCATCTTAATGAACTCCAACAGAGAGTAAATAAACCCTAAAACAGCCATAAATGCCATAACACCAATATATTTGAAAGAATCATAATAGAACTTGAATTTTAGAGGTCGAGGAAATAACATGGAACGTACGAGAGAGCCTTTGGTCGTGTTGAAGCCAGTGCGAGCAACAAGAGCTATGGAAATAGCATCTGGATTATCCGAAGTGGACACAGGTCGCTGAACTCGGACGATTTTTGTGCCACAAAAAAGAAAATGGCGCGAAAGTTCAGGAGAGATTTGGTTTCTTGAGAAATACAAATTCATACCTTCTAAATCGACTGGGTACTTAGAGACGGGAACTGACTCACCAGTAAGCATACTTTCATTCACAATAACTTCGCCAGATAAGAGAATCACATCACAAGGAATAATTGAGAGATTTATGTCTGAAATTTCGAGTACATCTCCTGGGACAATATCCTCCGAAGACGCATTCATCCAAAAGCCGTTATGCAGGACTCTGACATCGCACACAAATCGCGAGACTTCTCTCAACCTCTTGACAGTCCGCCTTGTTTCAATTAATGTGTCACCCACACTTAACGCAGATATAAAAAAAATGCAGCCAGCGTAATAGTAATACTCATCTAGGCACCACAAAATAATAGAAAACACCTGGAAGACATAAAATGGATGTAGCACTTCGTTAGTCAAGAGGTTTATGATAGACTTTTCCTCTATATCTATCACGTTGGAACCAAATATTAAGCGCCTGGATGTTTGAATTGTGCTATCAATACCAGATCGGGCTTCCCAGAGATCTTTCCAAACGTGGTCCTTCCAATGAGTGTTAATCACAAACATATCTTCGAGAGAATGGTAAAAAAAACGAGTATATCTGTAAGAGAATGATCTTAATTCATGAACCACAGGGTCCAAGCGATCTGTATTATCATCTAAATTCTCATCAGGTAAATTGAAAATCGAAGAAAGACGAAACCCATAAGGAACAGATAGCACATTAGTTACAGTAAGTTCACCCCATTGATTCTCAATGACAACCCATTCACAACATGATAGCGGCACAGACCTTCCAATCAAACCTATTCTTTGTCTAGGAAACCACCTGAAAAAAAGGTATGCCAATCCTAATGTAACGACGCAGATACTGTAGTAGATAATTAAAGATGACCATTTTGTGTCATATCCTGCTATAACAATCATGACATCCTCATCTTCAAGATAGAACTTCTGGAAGCATAAATGGTCTTTACCGGTATGAGTCTTTGAGGCAGAGTCTTGCGATAGAAGAGGGCTTCCTTCGTCGTTGTCATAGACGATATTGTGGTTGTTCGGATCATGATCGTCAGGTATTTCTTCAGTTCCAAACCCCAAATCAATTGCTTCATGCTGAGTTTCTTGAGTATGTCTGCGCCGGTTAACCTTTCTTATATAGCTTTCTGGAGGAGAGTCAAATTCTACTTCAGAAAAATAATCAGAGTTCTGATCGTTGTCGTATTCTGAGCCTATCTGAGCTTCGTCAAGCTCATCCTGCGAGAAAAACCTGAATCGATCTTCATTAGTTGACTCAGCAATACTATATCTATGATGAAAGGCTGAGGCCGACGAGGGTATCGACTCAGATATTGGACCAGAATATATTTCATAGTTTGCTTCCGAGCCAGACTCACTTCCAGATATAGCATAATCAGAGGAGTCGTTCCGCGCACTGCTAATCCTTTGATATTCCATGATAGCTTATCTATCATAAAAAGGTCTGAAAGAAAATATTCGCAAGTCAGGCTGAAGCATGCACACGCTTAACAGAGGACAAGAGGTGCCAACCTAAGGTCTGCAGTACCTGATTATCTATATTAGATGGGAGTATAAACCTTATAGACAGATTAACGGTAGGAATTGGGTGGACGTTGACATAGCAACATAATTGGCTGGGAGTGAGGATTTGCAAAGGCGCCCCCGACCCCCCGGAATCCGTTTTCTCCCATACACACAACACGCACTTCTTGCTATTCCTGCAATTAGCTCTGAAGGTTCTCGCGGTTTAGCTGAAAAGTCTCACCAAACCTGCGCGCTGAGAACAAAGGAACCCTATATAATCGAAAATCTCCGATACTTAGATTGATTGCACATTCTCACTCTCTCTGCGTGACTCAATTGTTTTTACTGCTTTATTATAATTATAGACTCTTGCTTCACTGTTTTTAGCAGAAGTACAGTAGTTTTGCAATGAATATGAACAATACAAGTGATATGGCCAACCCAAAGGTCTCTCGGCCTATCTCGAATGCTGGCGTCCCTTTTCCTATCACCGAAGATGAGTTTCGTAAGATATACAGCCGTTATCAGCAGCTTAAGAGCCAGGGAGCCGATCGCTCGAATCCAGAGTTTGTTCGGTTAACCAAGATTTTACAGGAAGCTGCCAAGCAGTCAGAAAGCGCGAGAATGAGACATGCTCAGCCGAAGCAGGGAATGGATCCCACTAATGCTGCTGCAGTACGTAACAACGATCGCTCAAATTCTCTCCTGCAAAAATTTACTCCAGTCCAGCTTAACTTATTTCGACAGCAGGTTGCAGCGTTTCGAATATTTTCACGCAATATGAAGCTCCCTGACCATGTCCGAAATGCCCTAATTTCTAGCACAACACCGCCTACTTCACCTCCTTCAATGTCCGGGGCTCCTCCAGGTCATGTAAACGGCTCAACGTATGCTCCGGAGAAGCATAAGGATATCAGTGCTACTAAAGCTAACATTGGCGCAGCTATGACTGGAGGACCAACATATCTCGATTCATCCTCTATTAAGGCTCATACACCTGCATCCAGACCTGCTGCTGAAGTTTCCTTCAAATCTGCAAAGGACCCATATGAAACTCTACTCTCGAAGATTCCTTATGAAGATTATGCTGAACGTGTTAACAAAACTTTGATACCGTCTGTGATGCCCACTGGTGTTGATGTAAATGCTTTATCAGAGGCTCGCAATCGCGCTATAGCCTCACGCATCGAATATCGAACTCAAGAGCTTAGTAACACTCCTACCAATATCGGTACGCTCGACGTGTCTGATACTTCTCCGAGTGCGGTCTCTTCAGATGATAACAAGCTGAAGATGCGAGCCCTGATTGAATACAAAGCCTTAAAATTACTTAATAAGCAGAAAGCTCTAAGACAAGATCTGGCATTGGCTTTCTCGCATCTGCACTCTTTTGCCTTGACTGGAAATCGTGTTAATTTCAGAAGGATGAAGAAGCTTTCTCTTGTCGAGTCTCGTCTGGCCGAAGATCTCGAACGCCAGCTTAGATTAGAACGCGAAAGAAAAGAAACTCAGAAGCAGATAGAATACTTGCAGTCGATCTGCAATCACAGTATTGACATATATGCCCAGGGACGTGATAGAAGATCCCGCTTTCAGCGACTTGGCAAAGGTGTGGCTAGTTATCATTATCACACAGAACGAGAGGAACAACGCCGCCTTGAGCGCACTGCTAAACAACGTCTTCAAGCTTTGAGAGCGAATGACGAGGAAACCTACCTCAAGTTGCTTAGTCAGGCCAAAGACACTCGCATTACTCATATTCTTAAACAAACGAATGTATTTTTGGAGTCTCTATCTCAGGCCGTCAAAGAGCAGCAAGCTGATGCATCGAGTCCGACTCAAGAATCTACGGAACCAGATGATGACCAAGGTGCAAAACTTGATTACTATGCTATTGCTCATAGAATTAAGGAGACTGTTACTGAACAGCCTTCAATTCTAGTTGGTGGAAAACTCAAAGAATACCAGATCCGAGGTTTGCAGTGGATGGTTTCTCTGTATAATAATAATCTTAACGGTATCTTGGCCGATGAGATGGGTCTTGGTAAAACGATTCAGACAATTTCTTTAATCTCTTACTTGATTGAGGAAAAGAGGCAACAAGGACCTTACTTAGTTATTGTACCGTTATCAACTATCACCAACTGGACTCTTGAATTTGAGAAATGGACGCCTAGTATTAAAGTCGTTATCTATAAGGGCCCTCCAATGGCGCGAAAAGCTCAGCAGTCTCTAATACGATCTGGTGATTTCCAGGTTTGTTTAACAACATATGAGTACATTATCAAGGATAGACCTATTCTTTGCAAGCCTAAGTGGATATACCTAATCATTGATGAAGGTCATCGTCTTAAGAATACTGAATCCAAGCTGAGCAGTACCCTCAGTCAGTATTATCATGCTAAACACAGATTAATTCTTACTGGCACCCCACTTCAAAATAATTTACCAGAACTCTGGGCGCTCCTCAATTTTGTTTTGCCGAAAATATTCAATTCTGCTAAATCATTTGATGAATGGTTCAATACGCCTTTTGCCAATACCGGTGGTCAAGATCAGATGACCTTAGCTGAAGAAGAAGCTTTGTTGATTATACGTCGTTTACATCAGGTTCTTAGACCTTTCTTACTTCGAAGATTAAAGAAAGATGTGGAAAAAGATTTGCCGGACAAGGTTGAACGAGTTCTTAAGTGCAAGATGTCTGCTCTACAAGGCAAGATGTACCAGCTTATCCTGAAGTACAACATACTGTTTGTTGGAGATTCAGGTACTGGTGGTGCAAAGGCTTCTGGACTAAAAGGCCTTAAGAACCAAATTATGCAATTGCGAAAGATTTGCAATCACCCATTTGTTTTTGAAGAAGTTGAGAACATGGTCAACCCTTCTAGAATGACTAATGATTCTCTTTGGAGAGTTGCTGGCAAGTTTGAACTACTGGACCGTATTTTGCCAAAGTTTAAAGCGACAGGCCACAGAGTATTGATGTTTTTTCAAATGACTCAAGTTATGGATATTATGGAAGATTTCATGCGGCTCCGAGGATGGCAATTCCTACGACTCGATGGAGGTACTAAAGCCGAGGATCGATCGTCATTATTAAAACTGTTTAATGAACCGAATTCCCCGTACTTCTGTTTCCTGCTTAGCACGAGAGCGGGTGGATTGGGTTTGAATTTACAGACTGCTGATACAGTCATTATCTATGATACAGATTGGAACCCTCATCAAGATCTGCAGGCTCAGGATCGTGCTCATCGTATTGGTCAGACCAAAGAGGTACGTGTTTTCCGTTTAATTACCGAGGATTCGGTTGAAGAAATGATATTGGATAGAGCGCATCAGAAGCTGAATATTGATGGCAAGGTTATTCAGGCGGGTAAGTTTGATAATAAATCCACATCTGAAGAACAGGAGGCCTTTTTGCGTTCTATTATTGCTGCAGAGGAGCGCAGGGGACAAGATGACGATGACGATGAGGACTTGGATGATGAGGAGTTGAATGAGCTACTTGCGCGCGGAGAAGATGAACGCCAGATATTTGAGCAAGTCGATGATGAGCGGCATGCTCACTCCAAGTACGGACGAGGAATGAAGTATGACCGGTTGTTTGGTGAAGACGAACTTCCGGCAGTCTACAAGCAAGATTTTGCTCAGGTATTTACTCAAGTCGAAGAAGTCACGGGTAGAGGGGCTAGAGAGCGAAAAGTTATGCACTACGACGATGGTCTTACTGAGGAACAATGGCTCGAAGCTATTGATAATGATGAAGACACTATTGAAGACGCTATTGCTCGAAAGCAGATGCGCCTGCAGCGCCGCGTACAGAATAAACAGCGCCGTGAGCGAGACTCAGAAACCCCTGGACTTGGCGACAATGATTCACAGAATTCCGATACCTCCGATGCTGCTGCCAAGAGAAAGCGCAATATCCCTAGTGCATCTGAGCCTCTCACGAAGAAGAGGCGTGGACGCCCTTCAAAGTTTTCTCTCAATGTAGTAGAGACTTTGTCACCGGAAGCTCGCGCTGTATTGACAGAAACCACATCGGGTATTATTTCATCTCTAAAGGAATTAGTGGAACCTGAAACCCAGCGGCAATACGCTTACCTGTTTTTGACTCTTCCCAGTAAGAAGCTCTATCCTGATTACTACGCCTTAATTAAGAACCCAATCGCTCTTGACACCATTGAGAAGAAAATTTCTGCAGGATTTTATCAAGATTTTGATTCGTTTAGGAATGATTTGGCTTTGATGTTTAATAATGCTCGCACATACAATGAAGAAGGTAGTGTTGTTTATGAAGATGCGAACGTTATGGAAAGCCTAGCCAGGGAACTATATAATGATGCCGAGGATAAGTTCAATACCGCCTTGCAAGACGACTACGAGGAAAATAACTGACCAGGAAAATTTTTGAGATTGCAATTACCTATATTTGACTGTTATGTCACAGAATGCTCTGTTGTACTTTCAAAGTTATCTAAAAATTCGATATCTCTAAAAAGCTACCTGTAAATTTCTGCGTATTAAATCCTTAGGTCCAAAAAACTGCTCTCTCCTATTCTAGCAGTATCAATCACCACCTCATCCACATTCTCCTCTACAGCCTGGAGCCATTCCTTATCGGAATGTAATGGCCAACCTTCATTCACTATTTGGTTAGTGACTTTTCCAGGAGACATTAGTCTGAGGTCTTCATCACTCATAACACCAGTTAAACCGTTATCCGAATGACTTCTTGAGCGGTAATCAAAAGTAGAAGTAAAAATAGTGGTGGCTGTAGGTTGCGAAGAGCTGCGCGCTGCTAATCCATCCTTCATGACTGAATTATTCATATCAAGGCTAGAACTTGATCTCATACGTTCAGAGCCCGGGTTCGACGATGTAGACAGATTAGAGGATGTGGTACCAGCGTTTATGGTCCCGAATTCCTGATGTACAGGGTCATTAGTGAAAGACTCTGAGTATCTATCATTCTGCTTATCATTCTCAAGATACACAGTGGAAGATTCTGTGGTAGAGTGTGGTAGTCTTTCGATGACCGGGGAGGTGCCATTAGTTCGTTCACGAGAGGCACGCAACGGAATATAATGAATAATCTGCTCATCGTTGTGCCTATTTGGACCGCTGTTATTCTGGAACGAGCCATAAATTATCTGAGTATCAGGCGACAACGGAGAATCGGTCTGGTCACTCTGTGAGCCTAGCGTTCTTTTGCGTTTTGCGAGCTTCTCAGAGTAGCGCTCTTTAAGCATTGTACACCAGATCACAGCAATATCCCAATGTTCACGGAGTAAAACCAGAAATCTCAGGTTTGCCGCAAGATGTTGCTTCGCAATCTGTGAGACTTCTTCATCTGCAGAAAAACTATTGGCAATATGCACATGAGCAGAGGTAAAAGCACAGAATCCTAGAAACGGAGCAGGAAGGACATCTGAGACTTGCAAAACATCCTGAAGAATAGTTGAAATAGAACAAGCAGCAGCAGTCAGCTTATTTGCTGATTTTTCAATAAAGGAAATTGGGGGAATATCGAATTTCGACGAAGAGTGATCATATGGATAGATACAGCGATGTAGCGCAAAAAATGAGGTTTGAATAATGATATGTAAGTGAGCAAACATACCTGATAGTCCTTTTGCAGCGGCAGCATTTAGGTTATTCTTGTTGTAAGTGAGTTCTGGAGGAAGCTCAGCATAAAAAGTGCTGACTTCCTTCTCCAACTTATGGAAAGTAGAGAACTCCGACCATGGAGAGAAATCCTCTCTTTTCCGCCCACTGTTGATATATAAGACGACCCTGCCCCAGATTAAGGTCGATTTAAGATGGAAGGCAGTAACATCTGGCTTTACTTTTGGCAATTTTGGGTCAACGTCAGGATCATAAGTGCCATCTAATCGGGGAAGCACAACCGGGATGCCATAGTCGAAATCATGACTGCTACATGGAAGCTGAATCATACAGTCATCCTCATCAAGAAGAAAAGTTCGTGTTGGTCCAGAATGTGCTAATCTGTCCATTGTCATTGAACTCCACCAGAGTCGACGGCGGATTTCTCGATCAATAAAAGACATGTTGGGGTCTTTGGATTCTTTATTGAGGCCCAAAACAATGCACATTCTCATGATGATTGCAGTAATTATAGCAGCTTTCTCTCCGTTTAACGAGAGAAAATCATGTACCATAACAATCATCAAAGCCTGGCAGGTTTCAATAGAAGGTTGGTCATACTCATTAGCGAGCAGTTTCCTGCATTCCATTATGAACTTGTCACCAGCGAAATGACGAGGAGTAACCTCGATATCGGGGTGATTTGAAAACCGAGCTGATATGGCACAAACTGCGAACACTAAGCTCGGGCGGAGCTTACCTTCCCTCAGTTTTGTCACAAATGTTTTTTTGTGAAGAAAGAAATACTCCTGATTGTGAATATGAACAAAAAACAATTCCACGAGGTGTTCAAGAATATGCGGTTCTGGAGCATCAATTTCAACGCCGAACTTCATAGAGTGTCCTGAACACCTTCTCCTACGCACTAGGTCAGCGTTGGAGGGACCATTCCACGATTTCTGAGCAGCCGCAGCAGCCGCATTCAGTTGGCGCTTCTTGTACATAGTGTCGTTCGCATTTGCTCCTGGGCTAGAATTCGTATCGTCTGTGTCGTTCTTGTCGTTTGTTATATGTAGAAGAGCTTTGGCGGTGGATTTGTCATCGAGGTGTTTCTGCATAAGATGTAGTCGTTTCAGAAGCATTTCGCGATAACTGAAGCGCGCGCCTCTATTCTTCACGATAGGGTATTTGCACGGTATACTCAAGCGAAGGCAATTAGTGCAAGCTGGGCGATCACCAGAGCATTTGACTTTCTTTTTGCGGCAGGCGTTACAAGCGATGACGGGTCGCTTGGTGGGTCGGTCGTTCGATAGTCCATTTCCAGGTTTCCGTTTAAGTGAATGATTATCATTCATGGCTGCCAGAACAAATTATACTTCAGAGAGTAGACCAAATGTATTTTTGAATATGTGCAAGTGATCGTAGAACAAATATCTGGTGGCTGATATCTTGAGCGATAGCACAGCGATGAGATGAATGTGGAGAAACAATAATAGGATGTTTTAGGGAACTAGAAAGCAAAGCTGCCAAGAGTGTGGAGTTAAAATTGATCCCTTTAATAAGCACCTCAATCCAGCATACAAAGATGACTATACTAAGAATCGGACTGGACTATTGTAGCAAAAATCAGGTTAAACTGTGAAGAGCGTCTCGTCTCCGAAAGCTTACGAATACGGGTTATACCCAAGTGCAGTTGAAGAGGAAATTTCAGCCAATTTCGGGACTGTACCCCGCAGTGGAATTCTCCCGATAGGGGGCTTCTGATTGGACAATTCAAAGCAGTTGGAGCTTATGAGACCGGACCAATTACATAAAGTTCCGGAGTAATAATGCTCTACGGTCTCCCGTTTGAGCACTAACTTCCGGTCAGTGGCGTGTTCTAGTATACGTTAATTTAGCACAGCGGGAAAGCGAATTCTCGCTATAGCAGAACTTCAAAATGAGTGTCAACTGGGTCATGCTCACTGGCAGCTCCCCGAAAGATCCTTTTTTATTTCTGCCCGATGAGCATATTGTTAGCGCCTCAGCAAACACTAACAGAACGACTTTAGAGCTTGTACCTGAGTCTCCGGCCAACGGCAGCAATAACGTCCTTAAGTGTGACAGTGGTATACTTTATCTAACTAATCGGCGCATTGTCTATTTACCTCACAAGGCTGTCCCGTGTAAGTCATTTAAACCTACACTCAGCAAGAAGGACCAAGGCTCAATTCCACCTGAATTTATTTTCGAAAGCTTTGCCGCTCCTTTGAACAACGTATTTGATGCCCATATTAACCAACCGCTCTGGGGACCGATCGAGTACAAGGCGGTAGTCAGCCCGATACGTGACGGTGGTCTAGCTCCTGTCCAGTACGATCTCACTTTTAGATTCAAAGACGGTGGGGCCTACGACTTCTTCAGTGACTACTCACAGCTAAGAGAAAACCTCCAAGAAGGTATTTCCCATGCTGATGCTCTACCAACTTATTCCGAGGATGCTGGCGATGGTGCACCTCCCCCTTATGACGGGTAGTAAGCTGCTTAACCGAGCCTTGCCATGTAAGTCAGTGCGACATATATAAGTCTGCTAAGCCAATGGCTTGGTAACTCATTGTCATGGATCTGCATAATAAAAAGACTTCATCGAAAGAAGTTGTTGCCATGGCTTTCTCAGAAACACTCGTTTTACGACGTTGCATTAATTATGGGTTTTATTTTATATTTCTCTTGCCTAAGCTTCGTTGATCCTCTTAGGACGCTTTTCAAGACAGGAGGAAGGCATATAGCCAGGACCTGACTGGCTTTAACAATTACCTAAAGTTATGGATTTTTTTTTAGTAATGCATCGCGGTAAATGTCCTGCATGACTTAAATTTGCCTTGATCGTACTCTGGTAAACTTCAAATACCGTGGAGAACAATAGCCTTGCACTTAGCGATATGTAGGATGTGGTGTATGACATCTATTTAGATGGATAAGCTTTTATACCCCACATTCGAAACATTAATTTTAAGCTAGTCTTGCTAACTCCATTGGAACATCGCATATCTGCAATTGTTATCTAATGACAAAGTTATTTAGAACCCCCGTTGTTCAGAAACGATATTTTTTTCCTGGTCTTTCACAAATCCTTGGAGTTGTCACCAATCCGTTAGGCGTCATCAAACAGTTAGATGAATCACGCCGGCTCTTAGAAACGACCAGAGAAGAACTCCAAGCCAGTTATGAACGTCTCACAATTCCACAGATAGAAACTTTTTCTCCATTACCTGGTTTTTTTTCTCGAAAAGTAGAAATGGCCGCTCTAAAGGCAGACTTGGAAGGACAGCCTTGTTTTACTGTTCTTTTTGGTGGATCAAGTACTGGGAAAACCGCCTTGTTGCGTCAGGTTCTTAGTAATCGTCAGAACTTCATTGTCGCATCTTTTGATTTGCGTCTTCCAGGCTTTGCTAATTTGGAGGGTATGTATATGACATTTTCTGTCAAGTTTGAAGAACTTTTTAGGCGGATAGTAGATAGCTATGCGGATCATGCAAATCCGGCTGTCAAGGAAGCATTTGACTCTACCCTCAAGGGCCATATAAACGGATTTAAACTTGCCAGGCGTGATATGGAAAAACGTATTGCTCAAGCCATATCCGTCACAGGAAACTCAGAGAATATTGTTACGGATAGCAATATCTCACAGCTAATGGAACAGTTTCAGGCAGCCTTACTGGCATACTGGAATGTCGATCCTTATGATTCAGATTCAGAGAAGTCTATAGTTGCTGACGACAAGACAAAACATGATAAGCATACGTCTAGCTTAAGAACACCTACAGGATCAGAAAGCTTTCGTAGAATACCTGTTCTATTCGTGGATGAAGCACACCGGCTGTCTGATCTGGTATCCTCTGCGAAGTGTATAAATATGTTTCTTAATTCTAGTCTGGCTATTACAAAACAAGATCGACTTTGCCATGTCATCCACGCTACTTCAGATCCATTCTATATGTATTGGCTTCGCAATCTGAATGTCTCTCATCATATTAAACTATTAACTATAGACGATTGCACGAAAGAGGAAACTCGCGCTTACTTTTATGGAAATCTGCTTCCATCAACTCTAGAGAAATTACAATCACCTGGCCGTATCAAGCATAAGTTAGTGCCATTTGATGAACTGTGGGAATTTTTTGGTGGCCGGCTAGCATTTTATGCCGACTTTATATCTGAATTTATTGAGAGACAAGGTGATTTCCATCCTATTCAATCTTCCCACTTTTTGCAAGCTTATGTGCTTTTACGGATCTATCTCAGTGACAGTCAGTTTAAATCATATACAGAAAGGCAGCTAGCTAGGTATACTGACATTGACGAACATGAAACAGTATCTACTTCTGTACTAGCAGAAGTCATATCTGAGATGGTTAACCAACCACACAATAGTATCAGTGATGGATCTATCCCCGAACTAGATTTTTTCGCCAGCTGTAAGAGATGGTCTTCTGTCGAGATGCACAAGATCGTGGCTGCAAAGATTCTTAACTTAACTTGGGTGAGCCCGCTTTCAGAATCTAGAGAAACAAATAGTACCCGTCTCAACTCTCTGCGCAAACCTAAGCTTCGTCCATTATCAAGGGTGATATTTAAAGCTATGGAGAAAGTTCTTGAAGATGAGAAAATAATGGAGAAAGCTAAAGAAGGATAAACATAACTATCATTTTCTTTCATGCCCTTAACGGAATAACCACTATTGTAATTTATGAGTATGCAACTATACAACGAAAATAAGTGTTGAACTTCGTCATATTCTTAGGCAAAACCGAACCCCTCACTTCCTTCAGTAATAGCGAGCAGAACATTATTTTTCAAAACTTCATAAGATTTGTATTCAGGCAAATCGAGCTGGTTAAAACAAGTATGTGCTGAAGGCAAACGATCATCACCGCCATAAGCTCGATGAATATTAAACTTGGAGACCCCATTCATACCTTCAAGTTCCTTGAAACCGTTCAGTGGGACCTTACTAGTACCAGTTACAAACTGCAGAAGTTTAGCGCGCTCTTCCGGGTCAAAACTGCGAACCATCTTCCAAAACCATTGAATTTGCGGTGAGGATATGGAATAATTGTGGTAATCAGTATTGTTTCGCCAATCATCAACATCTATATCAGGTAATCCAGAGATCAGAAGCTCCAGCTCTTGTTCGTTGAAAATTGAAACTAGATTCTTAGGGATCATATCATAAAAGCCTTCCAAAAAGCTATCCATCTGCTCTCTCACACTTTTGATAAGCCTATACTCAACGACAAGTTTAACAAATTCGGCTTTATTTGATTCCGTTACTGATATGTTTCGTCCATCAGGTATGAGGTCAACCACTTGTTGATCACCATAGTCATCAGTAACTAACGAAAATGTTTCAGATATAACATCTGTAATATCGTTATTCAAGATCCATTCAAGGGATTTAAAGTACTCCAGGTCTAAATTCTCCATGTCTTTCAGGGCAACTGGTCTACCAAGAATTAATTTATATACAGCCCGACTGAAATGACAATCCAGTACTCTCTCTTCAAATGTTGCTTTCCCAATCATCCTGCCAATAAACTTGAAGAAGGATAAATGCTCAGGGTTCACACCAGATAATCTATTAGGATGAAAGGTCGTTCGATCAGAAGCAACAGGAATAAACAATGCATAGTCAGGGTTGAACATCTGTCTAGATAGCACTTGGAACCATTCTCGCGTTACGCCACCCGCATCTATGCCTTCCTCACCATTAAATTTAACAGCAAACCTAGAAAGTTTTATTTCTTCTGCAGTCTTGAAATACAGCGCTTTATATGAATCCAAAAAAACCTGATCTCTTCGAACATTGACATTGATCGTGCGATTGCGCGAGGCAGAATTTTTTGATCGTAAAACTTTATTAAAGTATGTCCTCTTATTATCAAAGTCCAAAACCTTAGGATTGTTAATTAGCACTGCAAACGATCCCGACATTAGCTTAGGATTATTCCTAATCAAGAGGTTAAGGATTCGTCTGTTTTTTTCAGAAAAACTGAAAAGTTTCAAAGCTGCTGGCGAATGTACCTTCTCAACTTCTGTTCTTTGACTATCAGAC
The DNA here is from genome assembly GCA_030462865.1 of Tortispora agaves. NCBI lineage: Eukaryota > Fungi > Ascomycota > Trigonopsidomycetes > Trigonopsidales > Trigonopsidaceae > Tortispora > Tortispora agaves. The sequence continues at coordinate 406,193 of JAKVQP010000003.1, forward strand.
TCTTCGGCTGACTTAGAGGTAAATGATGGCTTGCATATGATAAGGAATGATTCAATCATAGGCAATAAAACAGTAGCAACGTGAACCATTCCGGGTCTTTCTTGGAAGTGATTCAAGCACGCATTCAGAGCCTTCCACATGTCATCAAAACCTAAAACTCTTGTCATCATCTCCTGCGGGAAACTCTTAGAAGAATCTATCGAAGAAGTGGAGCATATATAATCAAACGCGGTAAGAACACGAAGGAATTTGGCTTGATTACTGTTCACAGAAGAGAATTCGGCCAGATTATTACCCAAAAGATCAGATACGGCGTTAGCCGAGGAAATCATTGATGACAAAGATGTTAATTCACTAGCCAGTGCGCTGCGCAAAGCTGTAGCATATTCAAGAAGCTTCTGCTCAAAAATTGTAGAAAGCATTGTGTTGTTGAGGCTGGAAAAGTTTTTCAAAGTGCCTAATATGTGCTGAAACGTGATGGTGGAGCAGTCATTTGATGTCAGCAGAGATAATAGCAAAGTGATATTTCTCACAGGAATCTCACGAAAAGTAAAAGAATCATTTTCAGGTAAACTAATGGACAAGTGGGCCTCATCAGAAATCACTGGTGTCAAGTACTCAGGCTTATTCTCTTCATTTCCTTCAAATAAACTAGTGTCCTTCAGCTTGACATTCTTTTGTCTTTTGCGTTCAAAAGCTGGCAGAGGTGCAGTAATTGCACGTAAAAAGCCAACAAGGTTCTCAATAACTATAGGATCCTTTCGAAGCTCTTCCGATCCCAGCAACGCGAAGACCAGGTTGAGGGGGCTATACATCCCTTTAAATGAAGATGTGAACATACTGCCAGAAGATTTCATGCGCTTTCCTATGTATGGCAATTCGATGTCCGACAAGAAATACATAGCCGTTCGACGCTGCACTCTTGTCAAATATAACAGAACCTCCAAGCAACGACGAGCGACAATGAGTGGTGAAGCATCAATTAACAAAGCTATATCATTATCCGATGAAGACGAACCAGTTTTTATTTGGGCTAAATTCATACCTTTGCCATTAGATCCTGCTTTAGAAAGCAGAAACTGGAAATACTTTCTCAAGCTTGAAGCGCTATGAGATGCTTCACAAAGAATGGATAGTATTCCATTCAGGACTTCACGTCTTGAAGTGCGATCAATAACAGCATAGAAAAGCACCTTGCAAAGAACCCATTGTTGCTGTTCTGATTGAGGAAAGAACAGCAACGATAGAAGCGAGTATATACCAGAAATTTGCAATAACCTGATAGGCATCTTTCGCTTGCGAGTCTCAGGAATATCAGCGAGAGATTGGGCAGCATCTGTACCCCCAGAAACTAGTTCGTTTTGTCTGACTCCGGGTTGAGTGGTGGTATCTATACCTTGATCATTTGCTGCTCTTAAACGCTGCAAATTTCTTGCATCAGTTATCAGATCAGGGGGCAGGGAAGATAACAGATCAGAATTATCATCAAGCAGCACGTTAATAAGTAAATCTGGTGGAAGATTGTGCAGAAAGTTCGTTACATCTTCTGAACGGCCATTAAAAAAAGAATTGGCAGTTGCATTGCCGCTTGTGATAGGTTCACCGGCAAGCGGTTCCACTTCTCTGCGAACAGCATCAGGTAGAGCATCTAAAAATGTTCTATCAAGAGACAATTCTCTCAATGATGATGAATCCACACGAGTTTCTTGTATATGGTTAGCAAGGACTTCTTCCCGCATATCCTCGGGCAATTCTTCCATGAATGTTGGATCAATGCCAAATTGTGAAACATCCACAGTTCTTGACCCAATTCTAACAAGTCTATGACTTTGTTCAGCACTAACTGAATTATGCTGATCAGTAGCAATGGGTATGTCATGAAGTTCTGCTGAATTAGGCTCAATGTCTGTTGTAAGTGACGATTCAAAAGTCGGATGATTAGGATCCGAAGAATTACTTGATTCAAAGGCTGGTACAGACGTAGGCTCAGATGTAGCCTCAGATTCATTGCCCACGGGAGTGGTGGCAGAAATATGAATGTTATTATTGTTCAAGGGATCATTGAAATCAAGTTGTATTGGGCGATCAGAAGAGTTTTCAAGCTCCGAACTGGATTCGCCCGTTGATTCGTTAACTTCAGCAGCGTTAGATGAAGTATGCCTCTGATTCTGGGTATCATTCGCAGTTTCAACACTATCTGCCTCCAATATGAGACACTGGTGTGCTTTAAAAGCAATATCTGAGCACATAGAATCCGAGTGAGGTAACGGAGCAAACATATTACACATTGACCGATAACGAGATATAGAGGCAGCCATTTCAAATTCAAGTATGCAAGACGTAGGGTCAGTAAGTCGATCATCATTATATACAACATCTTCGTCCAAAAAATATAGATCAGACTCATGAGGCTTCCTCGTGGATGACCCCACAAGGAGTGGACGCTTAATATTGCTGGAATACAAATAGCGCCAAACAAATGTGAGTGCCTCATTACAAGCTGCAGAGGTTGGTGCATCGTTAAAGTCCAAGGCTCGCATCCATCTAGTGAAGATTCCAAGGCAATTCTCATCGCCATTCTGGTGACCTAAGAAAGTCAGGAAATCTGCAGGAATTGCTGGTGGGAAAGAAAGTGCATTGCGCAGGGAGTCCGAGCTCCTGGAACGAAATATTCCTGTTTGTCCCAGGGCTGAAGAGCGCATATGCACTCCTGACCCAAATATATTAGCAACTCTGTTGCCGAAAATATCACCACGATGGATGAGCGAACCACCAGGGTTTATAATAGTCATTCCGCCAAGTCTATGATGTCGCCTAGTGGTGGCTTCAGTTGCAAAGTCAAAGTCATCTAAAAGATTCTGTGAGGGCCTAGAACGGAAAAAAAATCCTAGAGGATTTGCAGAATGACCTGGGCCTTCGATGTCACTATCCATGTCCAATTCGTCCTCACTAATTATATCTAAAGCTTCGCGCATATTCTCTAGTCTGCTCCCTAGCTCCCCTGCATCAGTGCTCTCAAATCTATCAATGAAATCAGGCAAACCGGGTGCAGAGGTCGTTCGAGCTAACTCATCGTTAAACTCAGCCTCATCGTCAAAGACGAGTTCATATCCATGTATTCCATCCTCTACTTCTGGGTCATCATCATCAAAATACCTATCAGAAAACTGAGAACTACTGAGGTCTGGATCAATATTCAAATCATCAGCTTCAGCACCTACTCTGATAGATCTATCAAATTCATCAGAAAATTCTGAATCGGACAGATCATGCTCGCTCTGTGTAGGATCCTCACGGCTTTCCTCATCAGCGTCATCATTTTCGTCGTCCTCTAATACAATTTCAACATCCATTTCCGAGTCATTGTGGTCTTGCAAAGTTCTGGGCATATTGTTCAAATCTGATCCATCATCAGATTCATATGAGTCAGTGTACTCCTCAGCCATTGAATGATTGTTATCTGAGACAGACATATCATCTCCTGTGCTTTCATGCATATCATCTTCGTCATCAACCAAATCTTCATCGTCATACATATCCATCTCATCGAAGATTTCAAAGTCTTCGGCATTATCTTCAGTTTCAGAACCTACTGGCTCATACATGCCTAAGGTTGAATTACGCAAAAGATCAGAGGCATCATCGGATAGATCGTCGCCGTTATCCTCGTTGCCATCAGAATCATACGTATCCGTTGAGGCAATAGAAACAGTTTCGTCATCAGGATTGCCACAAGATAGCTCAGAAAATAGTTCTGCATTATCAGATGCAATAGTTGATAAAGTGTACACCAGCTTAAGAACTGAACGAGTAACTCGACGATAGAAAGGAAACCTCGGATCTAAGTCGGACAAAACACAAGAAAATTCATTGGCAATATTGCGCTCATACATCAACTTTGCAATTTCAACTGAATTGGATTTCATCGAGCCGTTTATAAAGGTAAGGTCTCCTAACTTCCCAGCAAACGGCCGCGTAGCTAACAATTTCAAACAAATATCCGTTAAGGACTGGACTCGATAGTGTTTTGCAGATGTAGATAAGACTGTTGAGGCCTCTTTTAAATTTCTTAACAATGTGTCCAAAACTATACGCCGGATATAGAGCATCACATTCTGATCAGAGGATTCTGCAGACTTCAAGTCAGACATAAGGCAATAAATCACCTGGAATGACAAAACAGATATATTTGTCTTGAGTGAGGGACGTATATCTGCTGAATCAAGCTCAGAAACATCGTTCGAAGGATATTCAACAAGGCTAGCTAAAAACTGATTGAGCACAGTAACACGTGGCTTCGAAGGTGTGGTTAATAGTGGCTGCGAGCCTTTCTTCGAGAAAAATAAAAATTCAAATTTGCAACTAGCATAAGATGCAAGTAGTTCGCTCAACAGCTGTAGTATATAGCACTTATTAACATAAGACGGAAAGTCTGATCTATTAAACTTAGAGAAAGACGATGGCTCGTCATCGCTGAGAGCAAATAACTCTAGCAAGAGGCCTCGAACTAACCCTGTAGGTTGATCAATTAAAGGTGCCTTGGCTGGAGCAGATGAGTCAGAAGGTTGACTTAACTGGAACAATTTGCTTTTATCTTCAGCTTCAGCTATATCAGGAGTCTGCTGGTCATTCAACAAGTTTTTAGGCTTGACAATGTTCTTCATAACTTCATACCTAAGCACTGGTTTCAATCCACCTACGCTTCTCGAGGTGTCCGAGTAATGACATACTTGAATGAGAGTTGTGTAAAAAAGCTGGTAATCGCGGAAAACCATGCCAGAATTACCGCGAACGAGGTACTCAAGATCAATGTGGCGTATTCTCTGTGTTTGTAGCGAATTGATAAGTTCAGCGCGAAATATAGTGCTAAGTACTGGTTTTGTTTCAATTATTTCGCGACACAAACAGGCATATGTAATCTTTAAGCTAGAATGAGAGGATTCTGGATACTTCTTCAGAGCTTTCATTATGCTCATGGCTAAACCGGATTCAAACACCTTCAATGCTGTATCGTGGTAAAGGGACATGAAAGACAGAATGCGGCAGATAGAAGTCAACACAACGGGGTTCTCAAACTTAGGAAATTTCAAGAAAATATCAATTAACGCATTCGCCACTTCATCAGAAAAGAATATGTTGTTTGGCTCAGCATCCGAGGATGATCTGCTTCTAAATAGATAAATTTTTCTCTCCAGAGCAAATGCAGATAGTCGCTCAATAAGAAGTAAAATGTACGGGATAAAGTGCTGCTTCACTGAAGATAGCCTAGTTAGTAGCGACCTTGCAAATTTAGGATTATCTCCAACATATGACAAAAGTGAGAAGCAAAGTGAAGACTGTTCGATTAGCAAGCCAAGTAGGTAGCCAACAGATATTACAAGATCATCGGGAACCTTTTCAAAGTCAATTTCATCCAGAAAGGGTGATATTGATGTAGAAAATTCTAATGGAGTAAAATCTAATGATTTTCCAAGGTCACTCGACGCAAGAGCTTGAGAATACTCTGAATTTGTTAACATGAATGTTAACAAACGTGATATTGAATATATGAGATGTCTGTCAAACGCATTACGCTGCAATAGCTCACGCATATCGGTAATGAATGACTTGCACAATGCAACCCGCAATGATATAACCTCCTCCACAGGACTTTTAAGTGCTGTTATACTAGATTCAATGTCATGCTGCAGAGCCGGAATCGGATCCAATCGATTTGCGGGCTCAACATTCTTAAATGGTAATTCGGAATCTTCAGTTATCTCATCATTAAGACAAAGGTATGAGAGAAGTACAAGACAAGGTGATACATTGTTCTCTTCTGCAATTCGTAATATGACATCTGCAGGTGTGCTGGTGGTGAAAAATTCTTGACAAACTGTATGGTACTTTCCATCAAAGTATGTTAATCCAGCAGGAGTGTTAATCAAAGGTTCAGCTGTGGTGTCAAAAACAGCACACCAAATATCTATAATTAGTTGGGCCTCTAAAGCGTTCATAGTGATTAACGGAAATTCTCGAAGTAACTGATCGACAAGTTTCATCACCTCAACTCTAAGTAATGCTGAAAACTTCTTAGCATGAAAATAACGTCGACCATTGGAATAGTTTTGTCGAGCTACTAATACAGCACTTTGTGGAGAATCAACGACTGACCTCGGAGAGGCCATAACTTGTAAGAAATGAGTGAGCATTTTCAACGAAGTGACAGTGGCAATTTCTACTTCATCCACTTCATACTGTTCCACACTATTGCGGGAGATCTCGGGTATACTCTTAAGGAGTTCGAAGCACGAGCTTACTAGTTGTGACAACAGATTGAACCCATTCTGATTCACCATACCAATCATGACAAACACTTGTAAACAACTTAAATCTTGACGAGCACTTGATATCACTAGGCTATGAGTCAACATCATAATAGAAGATAAAAGCTGAAATTTCAAAAGACTGGAACCATCTGTATATTCTAGAACAAACCGATAATGTGTAAGGACAACGTTCGCTATCTCATCACCTAATAAAAGTGCCAGCTTCTGTACAGCATGATTAACTAAGCGAGACGACGTATATGATTTCAAAAGACTATGAAAGAAAAACGAAACACCAGCAGGAATTGATTGAGAGTAAAACCGGGCAATCACTATTTTCCTGAAAGCTAAACTGGAACGGAAAGTTGGAATATCAATGGTGGGATCCGGCTTACATGTAGACGGACCAGATTGTAAAAGATCATTAAGAGTATCTGGGGATTCGGGGGAGCTCAATTGATCAATTAGCTCCAATGTATAAGAGCGCTGCCAAGGTTTTAGTTTGGCATTAATCCGAACATCAGCACAAACAAGGATTCGTTGCAGTGAACCTGACAAGCTGATAATATCAACAAACTGAACAGAAGCAAAAAAAACAACTTTGGTAAGCGTGATATTTCTAGTCAGTGCAGGGTACATATACATTTTGCCAAACACGGAGAGCATCACATTAACAGCAGAAATCAAGGAAGAGTTTTCATTATCAAATGCCAAATCAAAGCCTTCCACAGGCACATCAATACCATGCTCAAATAAATGCAGCGGGAACTGTTTCAATAAAGAATCAAACAACTCCAATCCACTGATTATAATGCCCGGGCCCATAGAAGAAAGTAGCTGAACAATGATATGCGCGATCATGCTAGAAACTTCAGATATTGCAAAGTTAATTGGAATGCATTTCAGTGTGCACAGCTGGAAAAGAAGTATCGGTAATTTCCTCGAAGTGAAATTTTCGAAAACCTCATTGTTTGTTGTCATAGAGTGCAGAAACCGGATCACACAAGTTATTCTCAGAGCAACGCTAGATTTCAATGTGACTGCCTCCATGAAGTTTAGGTCGGTAGGATCCCAATTAGAGGAAAGTAGAATATCAGAATCACCTTGGACTAACGATAGATCCGTTACTAGAGATTCGAATTGGTCAACAAATGAGTCAACCATTATTTCGGATAATTCAGACTGATGGCGCATTAATTCTCCGGATATAGCCGCTAGTTGTGAGCAATAATCATAGGCAATCACTTCAGCAGCACAGTCGCGCGAGCGAAAAAAGCTAAATACATTCGAGAATATATCAGACTCTTTTATAAGTTGCAATCCCGCTGAGTTAAGGCATATTGCCTCAGTAACGTGAAATAATGCGGCCAATAGTTCAGGGAAAGGTTGAATAAGAGATCTCACAGACTTGACAAATGCTGTAGGAAAGGAAAGTTCTTGCAAAAGAAAAAATGACGTAGGCTCATTGTTAATGAATGCTGTGATAATGTTGATTGACAATGTCACCATACGCGCACCAAAAAGAGAGATATTCTTAACAACGTCAATGAGTGATTCTAGAAGTCGCGATTCAAATATCCCTCTTAGTCGGTCAGAAAGCGTAGTATTCTTCTGCATGTGGAGGAGAAATTTGAGACAAGTTCTAAGTAAATTTGCCCTATCATAGCTCACCACAGCATCTATTGAAGGATGAGTAAATGAACTGTCTGGAATTTCTTCTTGCATTGAACAGCTAACCTCGCGATGAATAACATCAACAAGAATCTGCAATCCACCGTTCTCATAAAACGCGTCAAAAGCGGAAGAAACGTAAGAGATTAGGTTATCCATCACTGATATAACATTCTGAATAGATCCATGCATGGTCGATTTGGCGTTGATGATGCCGATAAGGACTGGCACAAGTCCAGAACTGACTAAAAGGTGACCTGGGCTGTGGGCTGAAAGAACACTGGTAAGTGTACAATATGCAGCATGCAAAGCTTCGTTTTCTTCAACATTAGAAGAAACATCGCTCAGCATAGTCCTGAAAATATAAACCAGGGTTCCATGGTTCACATTCGCTCGTAGTGCACCAAAAATCTCAGATACCATCTGAGGATATAGGGTGATGGCTTGTAGTGTAGATATAGCAGCAAGTCGCAGAGAAATTGGTAGGTTTTGATCAGGATTCGAAACGTAGGCCAGATCTTGCACTAGCATTGGCTGTGCATTTAGTATTTTGGCTTCAAAAGTTTGAATATAAGATGCATAAGCCAAAAAGCTAATTGCAAGATACTTGCAAGTGAGAAGCTTACATCTAAGCAAGGCATGCTCTTCGGACTTCAAGCAAGATTTTGCTGCAAAAATATTAATAAAGGCATCCTTTGTGTTGTAGTTCTCCATACCAGACTTTCTTAAGCGCTTCAAGATATCATGTAGAGAATATTCTGTGACTTCTTCAGAAGACAAAACACGAGAAACAATATCCTTGGATGAGCCAGACTGTAGTAATTCCGGGTGTGATTTAATCGAAGCCGAGTTGTTAGTGGAGGAAGCAAATGAGGAAAGGGAGACAACTCTGCTCTTTATTGGGGGGGTATACTCAGGTGAAACGACATCTGCTATTTTGTGAGAGCTGCTATGGGAACGGTTGGAAGGGAATAGAGAGGCATACGTAAACATATAATCCTTCAAGAGGATATTGACAGATGCCTTCCCAGAATGGTGCGAGCTGAAGCGATAAGCAATTCTCTGTGCAACGAACATAGAATTAATGATCACATCAATTTCACTGGCAAACATAAGGTCTGTAAGCCTTTCAGCACTGGAATATAGTCCCCGGCTTGCACAATTATCAAGCAGCATCAAGGAAAATTTCAGGATGGCATTTATGAGGTGAGATTCTTCCTTCTCGAGTAGTAGCAAGGGAGAACAGTCTGGATCGGTCCGAGTTCTAGCCGCAGAAATTAATTCTTCAAGCAATTTGTCAAATCTATCAAGTACAGAAATCCATTGGTACAAGTCCCCTCGAGGAAATCTCCATCGAAATCCAATTGACTCGATTAAATTAGCTATTTGGGAATAGTCATTGGTAGAGTCGTCAGATAGGCGGCGTATAATGTCCTGCACTTGATGATTTGGAAGAAAAACAACCCGCTCAGAATTCGGCGATAGCTTTTGAATCTTCATCGGGTATTAAACAGGTTAAAGCGGCTTTCAGCTATGGTAAATATTATGCAGCGCAACCAAAGGCGAGAAAAACTCGCAATGGAATGGAGTATATGTTCAGGAGTAGTTGCTAGGATGAAACTTATGGCACTTGCACAAATCAAAGCAGATACAACAATAAGGTATGCAAACGACAATCACTACAATATTAGGCTAAAAATACTACTTCTCCAATGATTGTAGACTATAACCGAGAAGGATAGAGGCAGTTGCAACAGAATGAAAAGTGTGTGCTGCTTGGGAGTAGCGAGAGTTTGGTAGTCCGGGTAAGTTTCTATATTATAAGCAGTTAAATATGTATTGGAGAGACATTCAGGTGGGCCAAGTGAGCTACTGACTCGCCAGAATTTCTTACTATACAAGTTGATCTCTGGATGCCAATCTTCTGGGCATCGTACTTGTCAGCCAGTACAGCTCCGACACCGGAACAAACGCCGATCTTAAGGTTATAGCTTCCATAAATCACATATCCAATTAGGTTCTGTGCTTTGGGGTTAAGATGAGGATCGAGGGTGCTCTTCGATCTGTTGAAAACGGCCAATAGTTCAGGCGTTAAGCTGTATATGCGCGAATTATTTCTTATCGAACCTCTTCCAAAGCATTTTATCGTAACAAGATATAGTTTCCGTGAAGACAATAATTCACACGTTTCTGAAACCATCTCTGGTGAATAAGACAGAGCCAAAGGCAGGCTTTGCCCAGTGTTCAGGTATTTCCAGTCGCAGCAAAACGGATTTCCAATTTCTCCTCGAGAAGTCATATCTATTTGAACTTTCTCGTAAGAAGGACGCTTCCCAGGTGGCTTTTTTGAAAAATCTGCGAAGTTCCTAGCAGCCTCTTCCATACTAGAAACAACTCCTGCCGGAGACAACGGGAAAAAATAAGGAAACAAATGAGATCCTTCTTCAAAAGCTATTTGCTTTAGCTGGTTCTGTCCGCCGAACATCACTCCGGGCCTCTTGTTTACAGCAGTCCAGAACTCAGGCAGCCATTTCCATGGTAGGAGAGCAGTAAGTTGGCGGCTAGAATCTTTCATAATAAGGAGAGGTATCTTAAAGTCTTTTCTCTCTTGTGCCGGTAAAGTATGAGCAATTTCATAAGTCTTGGGGACTTTTTCAGTACCTAAGTTTGCAATAGAAAGCGCAGAAGGTTCTCGTGCAAAATTATCCCACCTTTCCAGTAAGGCTAGCAATGATTCATTCGGTTTCATTGTCAAAGGTTGAGCGGATAAGTCGGGCAGAGTGACATTTGTTTCGATAACAGCATTCTCTGGAAGGTATTTGAGGTCATTGTATCTGCTGAGTAAGTGCCAAAGCTTGTTGGAATTCGCCGCACTTTCATGTGGTTTGTAAATCGATAAGATTATGCTCAGTGCATCGGGTCCGTTGACCTGTATCGAGCCAACAACAAAGCGGTAGTCATATATATTACACCCAGAGGCATTATTGGATATATATGACCATACAGAATCCCACATAGCAGGGTGCATACGAATTAAAAGAGTATAGGACTCGGAAATTTTGTAGTTTGCAAAAACCAATACGGCTGGCCCTATATTAACTCCGGAAATATTGATATGTCCAGACCAAAATCTAGACAGTCCTTTGGAGTCAATATAAAGTTGCACCTGCATTATAGGACAAAGTAACTCCTTCAGCTGCTGTATCGAGCCGACTATCTTTATAGTTGAATAGTAAGAGCTGTCAAAAACCACTGACCCAGACTTAGTTGACCGGCGGTATGTATTTCTGTAGCACTTCAGAGTAGGAGCAATAGGAATTGAAAAGCCAAACATGTGACTCATATGAGCTCGTTTGGCATGCCAAATATGAGTAGGCAACCATAGATTATATTTTTGTCGTTTTTTGTACCTGGGATGAGGAATCTGTGCGGGGGATATTTGTTGATTCAAAGGAATAATGCGTGTGGAACGATAATGAGAGAGTTCTTTGCGAGCTAGCTTATTGAGATAAGATATGACGGCAGCCCTGCGCTTGGAAGCTTTAACATAACGGGTTCGACGAACGATGGGAATCGCTGTATTCGCCATTTCACGCAACGCTCTTTCTCTTAAGCGTCGAGGAACTCTTTTGGGGTTATGGCTAGCTGTTCTTCTGCGTAGTGCTCGCGGAAGTTTCTGAAAAGCTCTCTGTGAGGCAGAAGATTTGACAGATGAGTTCAGCAGATTGATCTCATTCTGCCGAGCACTAATAAAGTCGTGAACATTAATTATACCATTCGAGAAAGACTTATCTCTAGCTGCACGTTTCAGGGCCTGTGAACTATTGCTTGGCATTGGGGAGGAATGGCTTTGTGCAGCTGGGAGGATACCTAACGGTAAGCTTCTGGTGGAGTTTTAGGGGTTCAGAAAATACGGGAGAATTACGCAATTTGCTAGTTGTCGTTATTTCAGGCCCTTGAAAGAGAATTCGATGCCTGTAGTCTCGGATATTTCCTTATTGAGAAGCGGGATTAGGCTGGCGCCATTTCGCAAACTAATCCATTCACCGCCCACGGAAGGATCGAACCGATTCGGTCCTGAGATCGGACTGGAGAGCCAAATCTGCTTGTTTGGCGGTTGTTTGTTAATTACATAGGTTCCTGCAGGCTTCATATCTAACGTAAGAACGCCTTGGGCATACTCAACATCCAATTGAGGGTATTGTTCGACAAACTCATCGAGTTGGTCTGCAATTGATTCTAAGAGCTCTTCCGATTCTCGATGAAACCGATCATCCGTCATTTCCGTGTCGAGATCTTTAGGTCCAGTCGCCATAGTCCTAGAAAGAGGTATATATATATTTGGTAAGCGATGACAAACAGGTGCGGCTGCTGTCTGTCTTCGAAGTGACACAGCGCCTAGTTTCCAGGCATTTCTATACATGGTGTCTAACGCTGGATGCTCCCAGTTGGAGAGCGTTGAGTCTACTATCGGGCAGCTTCGACCAGGTAGAGCACGCTTGTTGTTATTGCATATAAAATAAAGGTAGAAGTGTTAGCAAATATATAAATTCATAGGATTTATTATTATGAGGCCGGGAGAGACTTTCTAGAAGACTCCTTCAGCATTTTTGGGAACTCGCGGACAATAATCTCACACGTGAACTCTTCGCAGAGCTTTCGGGGAGCGTATTCAAGATCAGGCAAAAACTGTATACCAGTGCTGTTTTCAATGGCACTCAGATTAACTTCGAATTGTCTTAGAGGGGTTTCATTAGAAATTGCGGCGTTGGGAAGAATAAATGCTGCAATTGCGGGACGTTCATCGAACGGTTTTGATTTGTTTTGTTCAGCAAGGATGATTTTGAAAAAATGCGTAGGAACTGCAACGTTTGGCGGGTTACCAATCACTTCATACTGGACTACATATTTACCATCTGGCATACGTCGAGGGAGATATAGTGGGCCAGTGACAATGCGAACGCTCTTATACTTCGAGATAAGTCTTCGGCAGAAGTCCTCGAAATGCGCCCAGTAATCTCTATTGAATCCGTCGCCAACTTGAGGGCACATATTAGACATTACAAAGGTTTCATCCATAGCCTCCTGAGAGAATTTAGCATCGGCAGCTGGAGCCTGGTGGCCTCTATCGTATCCCGACCGGAAATAGTCTCTCAGAAGGGCTCTAAACTGTGCGGGGATTGACTCGTCTTCCCTGAACACAGACTTACGTCGGTCACCGTTGCTCTCTTTCAGTGATTCCTCTGTAATATGCTCAATTACCCAGGATGGATTACGCAAGCGTCGATCATAGCATCGTATGAATTCACTGTACTTTTTTATGTCATGAATAGGCATCGGAAATCCGTATTTAAAGTAACCCTCAGGGTTCACAACTGACAATGGTAGTGATCCCCCTGATGGTTTAAGTACATCATCATGTTTACTCTCACTTTTATCTTTCGATAAACCAAACAGGAAAGCTCTAATTGGAATGACAGATAGTGCAGCTTTGCTAATAGGCTTCATCTAGCTTCAATGTCTAAAGAGAAGTGAACCTTATTCGTCCCAAGGTTTTTCCTCCTTCGAGGCCCCCAATTGTACCTTCTAGACTCAGAAAAACACCACATGTCGAAGGTGTATACGTTACCGGAAGAATTTACCGAGACACAGAATCTTGGTTCGATCCCCTGGAAAAAGAATGATGCCGTAGTAATTGATTTTGGCACCGGAAATGTCCGTGCTGGCTATGCTGGTACTGACAGTTTTCTTACCTTTCCCTCTATTGTGACCAAGTACCGAGATCGAAAGACCAATACTCCCTATCTTCTGGTAGGAAATGCTGCAATGCGTGATGCACAAGCTCGTCAGAGTATAAAGGTGCCTTTTGAAGGCCCTGTAATCTCGAACTGGGACGCGGTAGAGTATATCCTGGATTACTCGTTCTCCAAGCTATCTATTGGATCATCTGGTTCTGTAACGAATCCGGTCTTAATGACTGAGCCACTTGCTTGCCCTTTTTATCAAAGAGCCTATATGCAAGAACTGTTATTTGAACAGTATGGTATTCCTTCTGTTGCTTACGGCTTAGATACTTTATTCAGCTACAGACAGAATGGCGGCAGTGACGGAGTGGCCATTAATTGCGGCCACGAGTCCACCACCGTAATTCCGGTCTCAAATGGTAAGGGAGTACTCTCTATGGCTAAAAGACTTAATGTAGGGTCTCACCAAGCTTCTAGTTATCTGTTGGCTTTACTGCAACTCAAATACCCTGCCTTCCCTGCCCGTTTATCTCTCCAGCGAGCTGAACAATTGATGAAAGAGTTCTGCTATGTTTCTGAGAGTGACTATAAGACGGATATTGAACACTACTTGAACCTTGACACGATTAACGAGAGAAATGTCGTGATTCAGTATCCCTTTGTCGAAAGCCAGGCCGCTCAGAAATCCGAAGAAGAACTCGCAAGAATTGCTGAGCGTCGTAAGGAAAGTGGTAGAAGGTTAAAGGAACAAAACGCTAAGGCACGACTTGAAAAGCTTGTCCAAAGAGAAAATGACCTTCAGTATTACAACATTGTGCTCGAGCAGTGCAAGGCTGCTCCAACAAAGCGAGAGCTGAGTCATATACTCAGTAGAGAAGACCTTGGAAGCGTCAATGAACTTGAGCAAACAATCAAGAATCTTGAGAAGGCCATTAAGAGGTCGCGAAAACAGGATATTGGCGATGAGGACATTGAGGAGGAAGACGATACGCCTAATTTCGATCTCTTGGAGGTTCCTGATGAACAGTTATCTGAGGAGCAGGTAAAGGAAAAGAAAAGTCAGAGATTACAGAAAGCCAACTGGGATGCACGAATGAGGGCAAAGCAAGAGAAGATGGAAGCGAAAGCTATAGAGGAGGCAAACGAACGTGAAGATGAAGAATTAAGGAAGAATAATCTTGGCAAATGGCTGGAGCTGCGACGAAACGAGCTTTCAACTTTGGTTAGCAGATTAAAAGAAAAGGAGCGCTTGAAGTCGGATCTATCTAACCGCAGATCTTTGGCTTCTCAACAAAGAATGAAGAATATAGCAAGTCTAGCCTCGGACTCGTCTAAAGGCAAGCGCAGTAGAGGAAATAAAGAGGATGACGATAACTTTGGAGCGGATGACAATGATTGGGGAGTTTATAGGGATATAGCTGCTAATGAGTCAGATACAGAGGAGCAAGAACAGGAAACTTATAAGGAAATTCAGAGACTAGAATCGCTATTGCTGGAGTACGATGATGATTTCACGCATGAGTCTACATTAGCATATTCGAATGATCTGAGCAAAGGGCTAATTAATGCTTTTTTGCGTGGTGGTCAAGTATTTGATCCTGAGTCGAAAGCAGAGGCTCATCAGCTGCACTTGAACGTGGAAAGAATAAAAGTTCCAGAAATACTATTCCAACCTTGTATGGCCGGCATCGACCAAGCTGGACTGCCTGAAATTGTTGCCAATATCTTAAACTCGAACAATTTTCTCCCGAACAACACATATGATGTCTTTTTAACTGGAGGATTCTCTCTATTAAGAAACTTGGACAAACGGCTGAAGAATGAGCTTACCAGTATGTTGCCCTGGCGCTCTAACCTGATGGTTCGCAAAGCTAGAGACCCTCTTGGCGATGCTTGGAGGGGAATGTCATCATGGGCGCACGAAAATTCATCTTCAAAATACTTTGTAACCAGGGCACAATACGATGAAATGGGAGCAGATTACGGCATAGAGCACGGATATGGAAATGTCTTCGAATAATATGCCGAATCTGCTCTTCCTTATGTGCTTGGAAACTTTATATAGGGTGCTTCTACCTGACCCTTTAACAGGACTTTATGATTGGCTAGAACCCCTCTGGGTACGCCGCATTTGCCCTACCTGACAGAGTTCTATAAGGTTGGACCCAAGAGATATATATACGATCTTACGTAATCCACATAGTATCTCGAATATCTGCACTTAACTCTGCTATAGTCCACAACGGATACGCATTCCCTTAAAGTACTTTTGCGTGTACAGTAACTAGTATCTGTCTGCATTTTATTCAAGTGACCAACGAAGCCCGTGCCAGGCAGAACAACGAGCAAATCTTACGTAAGATTGCGTATGAAGTAATAATCATCATGTCAACGATGAGTTCCGATCAGTCTTCTACAAATCTCCCCAACCCTGATCGCAGATCATCTGATTGTCAAATGAGCAATGTTGTCTCCGAGATAATACGACAGAAACAAATCATTCAAGAAGATAAAGAGGAGTATATGCAGGACAGTAAGGTGAAGCGACGAGAGCAAAATCGCAAAGCACAACGAGCATTCAGGTTACGAAAAGAATCTTATATAAGGGACTTGGAGGAAGAAGTTAAGAAGTCACAAAGGTTACAGAAGCAAATAGATGAATTGCGTATCACTAATAGAGAGCTACGCAGATATATTCTGCAGTTGCAGTCTCGTTTGATAGAAACTGGTAAAGGAGATGTCGCTGTCCCATCATGCTTGCTAGATGGGACAGAGAGCAATTGAAGCTATGGTCTTGTTTATTTATGTTAAGCGGCCGAGGAACATGAGCATTCCTCGAAATCTCCCTTTTCGACTGATGCGCCTAGTGCCTTTGCGAACTTCTGGGTCTGAGCAGCTAGTTTTACGTCTTTCATGCTAAGTCCATTTATCTCGTGTGTTGTCCAGGTTATTTGGACATGTCTGAAGGTGTTCTTAATAGTAGGATGGTGATTTGTAGCGGCGGCACGAAGTGCCAGTTGGGTTAGAAATGCCCAAGCACTATGGAATGTGGGGAACCTGTACAATGCAATCAACTTTTCATTATCTAGACGGAAATCTCCGTGTAGTAATGGACTTAACGAATTCTCGCGTTCTTGCTTCGTTAATGGTTGCACCATTCTAAAGAACCGGGTCACCCTCATTGATACTACGAATCTAAGTTTATATGATGGATGGGAAATGTAAATAGTTGAATGTAAACCTTACCCAGTTCCTGAATTCAACAGAAACAATGGACGACTATCGAAGATCTAGCATCTCGCCTATGCAAGTCGATAGCGATTACAGTCCTGACCGCATGGAGATAAGCGAGGATTCTCAGGTAAACATTACTCCTGTGCGATCTACCGTGTTCAGTAAGCTATACCCTAAGGAGTCCTCACCGAGAATCTCGCCCAAACGGCTGAATGGCACACCTATTAATCTCACACAACTGGCTATTCAAACGGATATTGAACCTCAAGAGCTGAGAAAGCCAGAGCCTAAAACTCCTTTGCCGAACAGAAAGTCTCCGGTCCGGAAAAGACCTGTTTTGCTTCGGTACGAGAGTAATGAAGAAGAGGAGCCAGAGTCTGTCCATAACCAACTCTCAGCGCCACACTGGTTGGTCCAAAATCACGCATTGCCTTTTGTGTTTAGTGCTTACCTGCAGTTGATATTCAACCTGATCTTGTCTTCGATCTTTGTGTATTTGCTTGCGACATTCGTTCTCACCATTAAGAGCGACGTGGACGCCAAAGTAGACGAATACTCGGCTAAGATCCTGGAAGAAATTTCTCAATGTACTAGCAAGTACCTTGTAAATAGATGTGCTCCTGGCACTAGGGTGGAAGCGCTCGAGTCGCAGTGTGAATATTGGGAAAGATGTATGAAGCGTGATCCGGCAGTAGTTGGTCGCGCACGAGTAGGAGCCGAGACATTTGCTGAAATCATAAACAGTTTTATTGAGCCTATTAGCTACAAAACTATGTTCTTTTTTTTGGTAATGGTGTTTGGATCATTGTTTATTTCTAACGCTGCGTTTGGCTTCTGGAGGTCGAAGGTAGCTTCACCAGAACCACCACTAGCTCAACCAACCGTGGCGGCATCTTCAATGGCGTCCCCCATTAAGTCGTCTGTCATCTCGCCTAGAAAGGCCCTGACGGCGCCTAAAGCAACCGGACAGGAGGAATGATGAGCTATAGTGGGAACAGAACTACTAACGATGTTATGAGATCTATAAATAGATTACAGCATAATTAACAACATTTACCAGAAGATGAGGAGCTAGAAGACGCAATGTTTAGGCCGCTTTGTCCAATAGTGCTGGTGGGCATACCTGTATCCACCAGACGCTGCTTTATCTGGCGAGATAGTGAGAAAAAGGCCTCGTCGACGTTGGTATTAGACTTAGCACTAGTTTCAATAAATGGGATATTTAGGCGGTCAGCCAACTCTTTGCCCTCTTCAAAACTCACGACCCGGCCTTCGTCGGCATCGCACTTGTTACCGACCAAAATCTTGTTAACATCGTCAGCAGCATGCTCCTGTACATTCTGATACCACGTCTGAATGTCTTCAAAGGATTTCCTGTCAGTAACATCATATACTAATAAGATCCCCATGGCATTTCGATAATAAGCCGTAGTGATCGTACGGAATCTTTCCTGTCCAGCTGTATCCCAGATTTGCATCTTAACTCGCTGGCCATCTAATGGCACAGTCCGGATCTTGAAGTCAATTCCAATTGTAGTAATGAAGCTCGGAGTGAATGAGTCATCCGTGAAACGAAGAAGTAAACATGATTTACCCACACCTAATTCGTTAGTTAGTAAAAATGTACTGCATTAATATTGTCGCCGCAGCAGTGCCTCCCCCTCCCTCCACAACAACCTCAGCGGTATCACCCAACTTACCTGAATTACCAACAAGCAATAGCTTGATCAAGATATCATAATTTCGAGAATTACTCATATTTGCGTCTGATGATTTCCCTTTTTGTCGTGGATGCGCAAACCAGCAGCTTCCGCTTTTAATCAATTAGAGCGGTGTTTTTCCAACTCTTGGGTGTAAAGCCCTTTTAAGCCGTGAAACCCCTTCGAAAGTTTATTTCTCTCACGTGACTGGGTAATTAAATACTAATCATATATACATGCGCCAGATTCTTTGTATCGTCGCTCGCTCGCGAGATGCTCCGACGTTGATATCCTCCAAATCGCGGAGATCCTCAATCCAAGCTCTTCTTAGTGATGGCTTGATAGCGCTAGTCATCGACCGCAGCACGTGCACATTGCAGAGGATCAAGCCCTGAATGTGGTATGGCAGCTTGTTCGACCGCTCGCTTTCAGCCATAAGCGCGGATCTCTCAATAGCACGCAGAGTAGTGATTATTTTTTCTCTATCGCGACTATGCGACCTCATTCCTCGTCCCGTGATCGTTCCATATATCCATTTTCCAGAGATATAGGTTAAAATTAAACTCGGGCTAGCTCCTAGCGCCCCAAATAATAGACTCTGGCTTTGAAGCAGATCATCGATTCCGGACATAGCCAGTTCCACGTCTACCTTAGTCTTCTGCATTTGAATCAGTAATGTGCGCAATAAGTCACCGCTAACAGCTCCTCTTATTGGATTCTTCATGTCCTGCTCGTAGCTCGTTAACACTACTGATAGATCTCCACGGAGTGCTTTCTCTCTGAGTACTTGAAGTTCGGGAGAATCGCGCGGGACAGAAGTTCTGTCAATAGCAAAGTCTACTACCATTCTCTCTAGGCTCTCCATATCAGAAGACAAACTTTGCTTGCTAATCAGGGCGATTCTGCTGGATTCAATGTGTCTTATAGTGCGAATCATTCCTCGGACAGGATCAATTACCCAGTTTTCCCAGAAATCTCTGAGAGTACCGAAAAGGTCGAACATCCACTCAGTAATCTCTGCCTTTCTGTTAGTAATGAATCTTAATACAGTTGATCCGGAAAATGATACAGCTAATAACAAAGGCCAGTTGCGGACTATAAATGGCGGCTTCCCATTATTAGCAATCACCGAATCCTGGGCTTTAACAGTTCGGGGAAATATCTCCGACGAAATCTGAATAATGCGTTCAGCAACTTTTGATGGGCTTGATAACCGAGAGCTTCCATCACTTTCAGGCATCACGTTGGATATAAACTCTTGTACATCTTGAACTTCATCAACCTTCGTCGTCACTCCGACCATCTGTCCTATGCTTTCAACTCCATCGCTGATCAAACGTCTCCAGTCATGTGAATCATCAAATCTTAGTCCATTTCCCACAAGGTATCCTAAAGAAGCAGCTTGTAATTCAAGTAGCAGCTGTAGTCTTCGTCTCTTTAAATGAATTTCTTTACGTACAATGGGTAAAGGCCAGAATAAAAGGCTACCCCATGAAGCAGCAGTTTGCGGCAGCGCAGAGATCATGTCTAGCCTTCGACACAGTATGGACTCCTTTAAAACCAGTATCCAATGCATAAGTTTCGACCATAGAGACCCCGAGAAAAGATTCGTGAAATCTGTACGCGTTATAGCGTTCGGGCGGCGTACGCGATTACGAGCTTCTGCGAACACCTCTCTCACTAGCTGAGTTGCCCTAAGTGGCGATGTTTGTACCGAATAAAAGATCATTCTTCTCGACGACGACAATGTTTGATCCCAGTAATATATGTCATCTGACACTGGCAACGTGCGGTCCAGTAGTAGGTTCAAAGCATTACCATACAAGCTTATAGCAGCAGTACCGACAAGAACCCATTCTATTTCGTCTATTGCTAATTCTGCTTCTATCAACGACTTCCTGCCATTTTTTCGAGGCGAGCTCCCAGTAGAAGACACCTTTATGAATTCGTTCAGGCCTGAAATCAGTGTGGTGAGCGAGACAAGATTAAATGGCTTAGAAGCAATCCGGCCCTGAATACATTTAAGCCGGTCTAGTCTAGTCTGCATCTCCGAGCTATGTATTCTAGGTAATACAGGTGTGCAGAACTCCAATTGAGCGCTCAATGCTCGCACACGCTCATCTACAAGAGTTTCCATCTTGGTGTCTCATTCTAACTTAAACTTGAACATCATGTTCAATAGAATTACACAATTGGGTAAATCTTTGGCGGACGATTTGGAGCAAGCTGTCAGTGATCACCAGAAAGGAAATAAATCTGAATCTACTCCTGATCCAAAAACCCTCGAAGTACTGTTTGATAATGAAGACTCAGATACTGGTGCTGAGCCATCTAAGTCTCCACCGGAGCAACCTAAACAGCAAACCCCAATGAAGATTTCCCCTGAACTGTTGAACAAAAAGCTCAAACGACTGGATAAGTTTGAAGACAAGTACCCGCAGCTTCTGAAAGCCTATACTGCAGAAAAGGCAAAAGGTGCGCAAGTTGCGAAGTTTGAAAAGGTGCTTAAAGAGCGTACACCATGCAGTTCTATCAGCGAATTGGACACTTTTCAGGAATATTTAGAAAGCTCATCTCTACGCTATGAGATGATTCAAGAAGAGTTACGTCGCGTCACGGAAGAGCTGAGTCAGCTGAAGAAAGAAGCCGCAGATGCTTCAGCGCCCGCAGAGCGTTCCGAGCCACAGGAGCCTACAGTTCCGAAGAATAAGGATGTAGAGTCTCAGCCAACGGTTAGCGTAGGTGAACCAAATTATCAAACTGAGAAGGTAATATCTGACCTTAAAGCCCAGTTGGCTGAAGCTTCAGGAAATTTGAAGTCATCTACCCAAAACGAAGACAACCTCCATAAAGAGATCGCCGAGAAGTCTGAAAGACTAGCACAAATTGAAAAGGACAATGATGCAGTTAGACTTTTCATTAATGATATAGTGTCTTCTTTATCAGTGCCATCCACTTATTCGAATACGTCTGTGGTAGATCTTCAGAGTCAATGCTCGGCTATTGCCAATGCCATTGCTGATCTGCAGCAGCAAGTTAGAAGTTCAAAGGAGGCACTTATAACTGCGCAGAAAGAATCTGAAGCTCATAAGGAATCCTTATCTGCTGCTCAGGCAAAAGCCGACGATCTTATAAAGGCTATACAAGTCAATGAATTGAAGGACCAAAAGACTCTGAAAAGAAATGAAGTCTTGGAATCTTTAGTTGAAACTTATAAGACAAAGAATTCTTCCCTATCTGATGAACTGAGCACTCTGCGCAAAGATCTTCAGTCCTCAGAGAATAATGTTAAGGCTCTAACAAACGAACTGGCTGACCTACGAAATGGACTTCAATCTTCTAAGGACACCGTTACGACTCTAAAAAATGAACTAACCTCACTACGCAATAGTTTTCATTCTTCTGAAGAGAATGTTAAGACTTTAGCCGCTCAACTAAAAGCAATTCCCCCTGCTGAAACTCCAGAGTCTTCTGATGCACCTAAAAATAAATCCAAGAATATTTCTAGGAATCAAAGACGGAAACAGGGGAAATATTTAGACCACCAGCCGTCCAATGACCTAACTGCTGCCGCACCTGTCTCCAGCTATCACAATAAAAGTGCTGAACTTGAACAGGAACTGGTTGCAAGTAAAGAAAAGCAGAAATCATTGGCTTCCGAATGCGATGCTGTAAAAGATATGCTTAAAGATGTCGGTCAGTCTTTAGTTGAAGCGAAAGAGCAAGTCAAAGCGCTTCAGGAGAACATTAAAATTTTGGAGTCAGAAAAGACTTCCTTAACAACTGAATTGAGTAACAATGCAGCATTGTTGAATGAATTGCGTAATACCGGCTCAAAAGTGCCTGATCTTGAATCGCAAATATCATCCCTGAAATCCGAACTGGAGTCTAGTAACACTCAGCTCAAAACTTTGAGAGATATCGAATCCCAAAAAACTGAACTTGAATCTAGAACCAAGGACTTAAAAGCAGATATCATAGAATATAAAGAGAAAATACAGAGCCTTGAGCTGCGTTTATCTGAATTCGACTGTGTGAAGGAGAAAACCGAAGCTTCCATTGCAAATTCAGAAAGCTTGCAGGAAGAACTTGAGATCAAATGCAAAAAAATAGAAGACTTGAACAAGCAACTTGATCTGGCAGTTGTCGCAAAAATGAGCGCAACTGCTGAACTAGATAAGGTCTCCTCAGAAAAGATATCACTGGCCAGGAAATTAGAAAGCATCGAAAATGCGACAACGGAGTATAAAACAACGATTACACATCTTACTGAAGAAAATGCGAAAATATCCCAAGAGCTTAAAGAGAAGCTGCGTGAGGCGGATTCTGTGAAAGAAAATGAGTATAAGTACTCCAAGCTTCAAACTGACTACTCAATATTGCAGGATACTTATAAGCAGCTGGAAAATTCAAATCGTGAAGGCCAGAATATCATCACAACGCTACAGGATCAGCTTTTAAAGAATGATGAAATTAATTCAAGATATGAGAAGTCTAAAGCGTCAATGGATAAGATAACCTCCGAGAAAGCAGAATTACAGCAGTTGGTAGATGACATGAAAAAGAAGATCACTGATATGAATGACATCATTTCGACTCTTAAAGAAGATAATCAAAATTCAAATAATATTTGTACTGACCTTACTAATAACATTGGTCAATTGAAGCAAAAGCTGAGCTCCTCTGAAATGGAATTGAAGGTGACGACCGAAGAGAAAAACAAACTCAGCAAGGCAGTATCAAAACTGACTGCTGAGATCGACGTACTCAATAGTCGATTGCAAGAAGGTGAAACACAGCGAAGTACTTTAGCCCGCGAAAAGTCCCGTTTGCTGGATGAATATTCCGCTTTCCGTGCAAAATCTAAGGATCTTCAGAATGCTATTACCACTTTTGAGCATCGCAATAAAGAAGCAGAGTCTAGAAATAACGAGTTGAAACGAAGTATGGAGAACCTTCAAGATCAATTATCAGACTCAGAACAGCTTCTAGAGGAGCGGAACAGAGAAGTTCAGACTGTGAAGCGAGTTCTCGCTGAAGAACGCTCAAGATTGCAGAATGAATTAGATGACCTTCGCGCACAATTAACTCATATGACAGAATCCCGGCAAGAAGAGGACAATATGGCTTTGACAGCCTCAAATAAACTTCAGCAGGAGATTGATTCTCTCAGAAAGGCACAAAGTTCTGCGAAACAAGATATAAGCCAGAAGGCCGAAGAAGTAAGACAACTTCGGGCCCAATTAGCAGCTGCAAGTGATGTGGAGTCAGCCAAGGAGCTGAATATTCGTGAGCTTCTACAGCAACTCCAGGAATCTAAAATAGCCTTTCAGCAACTTCGCTCTAGTTTTCAGGAAACTGAGAAAAGCCTACGTGAATCCGAGAAAAATCGCTTGTCCTTGCGAGACTTAGTTGAAGATTATCGCAAAAAGGAGGAAACTTTGAGAGCTACAATAAAGCATAAGCAACAAGAGATTTCATCACTGTCCATGAGAAAAAGAGGTAGCTCTGTTGGCTCTAACAATAGCACTAAGTCGGAATCCAATAGAAAGCTTGGAAGAACATCTGTTAGTATGAAGCAGACTCCTAATCCTCTGGGAGCAATTAGCGAGGATGATATGGCTACGGAGTACTCGAGGAATATCCTGTTAAGCTTTTTAGAACAGTCGGATAAACGGACACAGTTGCTGCCTGTAATGAGGTCGGTGTTCCACTTCAGCCCATCTGATGAAAAACGCCTCATCGCTGCCCTGAGATAAATTATGTACTACTACGGATTAATGTATTATCACCTTTAAATTATACCATATAATAATCAGATAACTCTTGATCATGTTAGGAAGTTACTACGTCCTAATGGCATCTTAGAGATGCTCCCAGACCATCATTTTTCATCCACAGTGGCTCCATTTGCGTCCCAGTTTGGTGCCCCAATTTTTTCTCTAAGTGTCGGGCCATAATAGTGGATTAATCCAAACCCTATGAGGCAACAGAAAAACAGCAATATTGCTTGTATTCCAAAGGACCACCCATAACCATTCCTATCCACCCAAGATGCAGCAAAGAACGGATCGATGAATGCCGAAAGATTGATCAACACACAATAAAAGGTAATGACATCCATAAAGTGGTCAGGAAAACAATCCACAATATATGCAGAAACTGATGCGTTACCCATTTGAATCCCCCAGCCTACGAGGAAACTGAAGAACTGAAACCACATCCAATGCCAGTTCTTCTCGGCCATAGCTCCAAAAAGTGCCAATCCAATAGTTGTGATAATAATGCCAGGATACATTAGCCATAAACGAGGCTCTGGAGTTCTAGGAAGGCCACGTTTTACGCGCTTATTAACTATGTAATCAGAGAGTGTGCCTGAACATAGCAGTTCTGCTGCTAGAGTTCCAATTGCCAGACCCAAGAACATCAGTCCCTGAATTACCGGGGTATCATTCTCAAACACTGCTGGAATCATAGTGATCATAGAAAATAACCACCAATAGAAGAGATAGCAATATAGAAATACTGGAATCGACACTTGAATGTAAGGGATAAGTCTGATGAAACGCCAGCAAGCCGACCAGGGCTTGACAGGTTTGATTCCAGGAATGACACCGTATGTCAGAAATGGAAGTTGTAATGTCCGCTTAACACTGAGGTTTTCAGGCGATATTCCTGTGTTTAGCTCGCTGACGACTAAGTGTCTAGGGTATAATGTCTCTCGCAGAAAGAAGAGCTCTAGGACAAACGCTAAACCAAAAAATATTGCAAGAAGCCAAGATACCCAGTCCGCGCCATGTGGAGAAATAAATCCTCCGAATAAAGGTCCAATGAAGCAACCCATGTCAATTGACAACACCCAAAGGCCAACTTTCTGTCCTCTCTCATGCTCAAAGAAAATATCCTGAAGGATAGCTAACCCAATGTTACTAGCTGGAGCTACGCCAAACCCTATAAAAAACCTAGAAGCCATATATCCACCGTAACTATTAGTTGCGGCAGAGCCAATGCTTGCGCCTATTGCTATCAAAGTTCCTATTAGGAATATCATTCTGCGGCCAAAAGTGTCTCCTAAAGGACCCCAAAACAATGGGCCGACAGCGAGGCCTAAAGCAGGAATGGCCAGAGTCCAGTTTGCTTGAGAATATGTGATATCGAACTGCTCCTGTAGCATAGCAAACGTAGGGACAGTTGTAGTAGTGTTGTAGGTGAAGAGAAAATACATCCACATCACCATACCCAAAAGCATGTACTTTCTCCATCTCGGTAAATTCAAGGGATCATAGGGGTCTATAGTAGGAGGAGGAATGAGTTCAAGCCCTTTAAGCGTATGCCCAGTAGTTACATGTCCTATGTCGCAGTCCTGGACTTGATTCTCTATTGGCTCCTTAGATTCCATAGTCTTCTCTAAATCGCCTGACATGTTGGTACCGCGATGCCAGTATCAGTAGTTTGAGGAGCTCTCTATATTTATATATTCAGTTAGAACGTTGCACTATCATTTCTTAAAAAAAGATCGATTAACCTTTCGATAGATAAGCAGCTCGTGAAGAAAATACGCTGCAAGGAGCATGGCTTGATCCGCCGGGATGTGTACGGTAAATAGACTTTCTAGATAAGAGCCCAGGATGAGTTTGATATAACGGAAATATCGACAAATTAGTCGAAAAAGCCGTGGTCGGGACTACCGCAATGGGAGATAGAGTTTGGCGACTCAAAGTCTGATAGATACTCGAAACGATAACAATGAATCGACATCCTAACTCTTTCGACAAAAATAGTAACTTTTCCGTCGCTTCAAATCTATATACTGTCTTATCAAATATTTTTTGGCCAAACCAAATGAATGTAAACAAGGCTGAGAAGTTGGACGGTGAGCAGCTTGGCAACACCAATCAGAGCTCGCCATAACCATGTGTTGGGATCAAATGGTGGGCTAGTCACGCGTAATGTTAAGACTCATCTTGCTCACATGCGTGTTGCTGTAATTGGCGGAGGAGTAGCAGGCATAGCTGCAGCAAAAGAACTATCACTGCGGAATTTTAAAGTCACGATTTATGAAGCTAGAAGCAGATTAGGAGGAAAGGTTGGTTGCCCGGCGGCACTCAGAAGAGCCATATGCCAGTCATTAAGCAGTTGACTAACACTTGCCATAGACCCACAGTATCGCTTCGCATGGGTGTTATTTCGATTTAGGGCCAAATTGGGTTCACGGTGATGATCCGAAATTCAATCCAATAGCTGAACTTATCAGATCAAAAGTGGATCTGGTCGAAGTAGAAGGTGACGGAGTTTTATTTGATCGATTCGGCGGAATGGTTCAGGATGAAAGGCTTAAGGGATTGATGTGGGAAGTAGTAGATGATGCAATAGCTTATTCTCGCCGGAACCATGCAGCTATTGAACCTAATCTGTCCTTAGTCGATTTCGCTAAATCTAAATACACATCGCGGGAAGCTCTTGACTGTTTGACCACTTTCGGAAATTATCCCGGCATCGATGTCAACAAACAAAGTCTGAAGTATGCATACCTCGAAGACATGTGTCCTGGAAAGAACTTACTTGTTAAAGGAGGCTATGAAGCTCTAGTTAGAGTTCTGTTGGACTCTATTAGTGATTCGGTCATTATTAAAACAAGCACCCCTGTGAACTCTATAAAGTACACAGGTTCCGACGTTATTATATGTCATCAAAATGGAACTGACGTATATGATGCAGCTGTTTATGCTTCACCATTAGGTAGCATAAAGAATGGTTTAATAGACATTCGACCGCCATTAAACCCTCTTACAGAGAAGTTCTTCAAGGAAGTTGGATATAGTAATCTGGAGAAGATATATCTAGTATTCTCAAAAAGGTTTTGGACTTCAGATTTCTATCAGTTTCCTTCAGCTTTTGGCCATGGCAATGGGCCTGTAGATATCTTCACTTCAGTGGACAAAAATACGGCAACATTGCTAGTATACTATTCTGGAGATCTAGCTACTGAACTGCAGAGCAAACTAGGTCCAATCGGTACTCCAGAATGGGACCCTGTTGTCCCTCCAGCTAACTGGAATGTCATTATTGATTATTTCCAGTCTTATCTTGAGCTAATTGGATATGACAGTGAAGTCCATATTCCCAAAGCGCTGTTCGCTACAAGATGGTCTAGTGATTCATTTGCTGGATTCGGAGCCTACCCTAACTTTCCTACGTCTCTGACTGATATTTCTGCTATTGATAAGCTAAAGAAAGGTTTCCCAGAGCAAAAATTGTGGTTTGCAGGTGATTACACCGGGTCTATCGAGACCATAAGTACCGTTTCAGGCGCTTTTCTTGGCGGTACAAATGCAGCCAGCCAGCTCATCGAATACTACTCTCCCAACCCTGTTAGCGACAACAAAAATTTATGATACCGACGATGAGCCATCTAAAAGATGTAAGTCCAATAAAATCAAAATTTAGACCTCAATCTGACAAAAATTAGCTATGTGAACTCATACATTCGCCAAATCAAGGTGTGCGTGATATTGCAATCCAACAATTGGCGGGTCTTTCTCGCTCGGACGACTTCCAGAATCTGCTTTCAGATGCCATTCTTCAAGACCTCAAAACACTCACTTTAGGCAATAACGATTCTGCTAAACTAGCACTCACTTGTCTTATAAATGGGATGCGTACCTCTGAAATGATTCATAAGTTAGCAATTGATTCAGTCTTCGTTAAAACGCAAGCACAGAAAGCTGCAACTACGGATGATTCCCCCGCTGATTTGAGAACAATGCTGCTCGCAAATATTGCCAAAGACGATGCCATAGAAGAGTTGGTGTCGATTCCCTGCTCTATCCATAGAAATTATACCTCTTGTGATACTCTTTTGGCTCAGTTAATAGAGTGTTTTATACAAGGTGAAGACCGGAAACTCAATCCACATGCTACATACGATCATCTAATTCTCTTGTTCTGCGATATATCCAGATTTAAGTCAGCTCAGGACTTCTTTCTCACCCCCCTCAATGGCTTGCCACCATTAATAAAATTTTTACCCTATGTAGGGTCGTCAAATTCTCTTCGAAAGGTAGGAACAATCGCTTTAATAAAGAATTGTCTTTTTGCTTCTGAGTATCACGACAGACTGATCAAGGACTATCATCTTCTCGATACTTTAACTTATCCTCTTGTTGGGCCAGAAGTTATTGAAGATCACTATACTGCATACATGTCTCCTCATATCAGACAACTGGTCACCAAGAAGGATAGAGAGACTGACAAAACCGTGATAATGACAGCACTGGAAGCCATAATGCTGCTAACAGCAACGAGAAAGATACGAGACTACATGAGATTTAGGAAAGTGTACCCCTTTATTCGCGAAGTACATAAGTCTGTGCCACAAGATCAAGAGGATATTTTATTAAAATGCGAAGAGCTTGTGAATGTACTTGAAGCAGATGAAGAGCCTGGATTTATCGTTGACGCAGACTATGGTAACTGGCTGCGAGAGAATGTAAAAAAAGATGAGAATCAGCTTAAACTATTAGAAGAATTCCTATCACAGAGATATCCTATGCAAGAAATGAAACAAGATGAAACTCAAGATCGAGAAAACGAACTTTCGGAAGTCTTCTGAGTTTATTTCAAGACAAGATAGTTGTCCTTTAGCTTTGCAACTTCCTTCACTAAACCTTTTAACCGTTCGTTGTTTTTTGGATTCTCTTTAAGTCTGTTCTTTAAATGTCTTAAAAGCTCTTTGGCGGTCAGCTTACCATGTTTCTCTAGAACGCTCCGGATATCGTCTGCTGTCAATAAAGTAGGATCGGTATCGTCGCTAGACAATGGAGACGACAGTCGAAGCTTGATTTTTTTGGATGTCCCACCATTCTGTGAATCATCATCCAATTGCCGCTTAAGTGACAAGTCAGTAGCTGCTGTGCTCAGTTTCTTTGGATTCATCTTAATGACAATGGAGCCTGGTTTGGATATTTCCACTGTACATGGTAGTTCGGGCGAAGCACTTCTGGAAATGGGAGAGGTCGAAATTGACGCAAAGCCTCCTCTAGCATAAACACCCGAAATACGGGGTACCTTTGTGCCTTGTTTTTCAGAAAAGTCTCCATTTTGGTTTGGCATAGAATCGGATTGTTTTTCTTCCCGCTCATTAAATAGACTATCATCTGATTCATCTGACATATAAGGATTCATATCCTCATCGTCACTCTCGTACAAAGCATTCTTCTCCAGTGATCGTAAATATCTTTTGAGTCTACGACCTTCCTGGTTAAGCTTTTCTTCTTCAGAGGAGTGTATTTCATCTTTGATATCGAGGCTATTGGCATTCTGCATTTCTCTTTTAATACGTTCCTCCACTTCCTTGTTCTCTTCTTCTGGTCCCTCAATAATAGGAGCCCCCTCATCATCATCAAAGGCCTCTTCAAAATCCAAATCTTCCCGATCAGCTTCGTCGCGTCGGGATTCTGATTCTGCACCAGTGACAATTCTCATTGGTCTGCGAGCTGAAGAGGATGGAAGTTGGGATCTATTTTCATCCAATTTGCGCATAAACCACCTGGGAAGTCTATCCTTTGCCGACATCTTGGCTTCGGCCTCCTCTAAAGATAATGTAGCATATTGGTTTCGAGGAGTAAACTTATACCAACGATCGACAGGTATCATTTTAAATCCGTCGTCATCAAAGACAAATATCACGTAACAGTTTGACTGTGCAGCCTCGTAATTGCCTACCCAAACATTCTTATCTTCAAAGTCCTCAAGCACCCATGGAAAATGTTCTTCATATCTCAGCTTCTGAGCAGCTTCTCTACCTGTGAATACTTGTCTGGTTTTCCTGTTATTCGGTCCATTCTGGCGCCGTCCAGCACCATCAGGGGCAATAGAAGACAAATCCTTCAGTTCTGATCGTTCGTCGTTATTGGAATCTGTATTCTCGCCCTCATTTGAGTTGTTAGACTTGACCAACTTAGGGTCTTTTCTGCTTAACCGAACAGGCTGATCAAAGGCCTTTAAATCGACTTTATGTCTAGAATGGAGTTTCATCACATTGTGACGGATCCCGTCTACTTCCTCAGCACTTGCGCACTTCAAACGAAAATCGGTGTAATTGCCGCCACCGGGCGATGAGGCAGTTTTTGGTTTGGTATCACTGTTCGTGGACATTGTATAGCTTGGTCACTGCTATATGGGAATATCTATCACTAATAGAGCTCTATGACTAAATTTTCTAATAAAATGTAAACTTGTCGCGCCAAAAAATTACTAATATTAGTCAATTTTGTCAGTGTAGGATGCAATACTAGCAGCCCGAGGTAGAATTAACTGACAGTCAGAGTCGAGGTGGTGGGGTCCATTGGGAGTGGTAATAATATGGGTTTGAAGATGTCTCAAGGGAAGTTGCAGGATTATGCAGTTAGATATGCATATCAGTTAAACATCTACCTGCGATTGATACTTCAACCTTTTCAGAGACTCTTGCTCTTGATGCCGAGCAATATACTTGTCCTCGAAACCCGTGCTTCGATCAATGCCATCCCAGTGAAGTCCTGGCCTGATATCGAAACGATTGGGTCCGTAGGGGCCTTGATACGTAGCCAATTTGGTTTTCATTTCATTATCGGACTCCTTTTTCATCGGGTCGTCCATACGAGGAGCAGCCTTTAGCATGTCATTCAGTTCCTCGTCATCGCGACCAACTGTAAGCTTCATGCTCTCAGCTAGCTTTAATCGCAACATTTCCTCTGACCTTTCTCGCTTCTGAACTTCTCCTTCTAATTCTTCAATCTTTCTCCGTTTCTCGTTCTCGGCTTGCTGCTCTTGATTCTTCTTGAGCGTATTCACGTCGATCATTCGACCACTTTGATCTCGATACACCGTTGAATCTGGCTTCTCCAGTCCAGCTGGTTGACCATCCTCAATCTTACTTAACTCTGATGCTGATATTAATCCGTATTTGGAAACTGGTTTCCATCTCCTTTCAGTCGTGGTCGACGCCATATTCGGTTCCTCTAGCTGCTGATCAGAAACAGCAGGTCGGTCCGGAACTACAACTCCAGATTCAGGTCTAGTAATCTGGACGTCATCATCTATAACCAAGTTAGAGGGTTTCTTTTTGCTTTTGTGTTTAGTTTTGCTTTTGCTAGAATAACTTTTGGCAAGGTATTCTGCTAAACTCATGCTACTCCAATTCTAGGTGCAACTCTTCCCAATCGATCGGAGAATGATGTTGGGGGTTCTATTACTTACGTTTTTCCTATTAGTCCATTCGCACACCCTGAACCTATACGTGGATAATGCTATCAGAGGCTATATTGATTACTCGGTAATAAACAACCACCTTGAATACTCGATAAACTCTCTTCCGATAACATCCCCTGTTACTATATCCTTCACAGACGCCAATGGCCAGCCAATCAATTCAGTCTACATGAATTCATCACTCAACGGGTCATACACATTGTCTCTTCATCCTGATCTACAAATAGTGTGTAATGTCCAGCATACTCCCGGAATAAATACTTCAGTTGCATTCAAAGATCCTATTATAATAGCAGATCCTATTCTCAAGCACTCGATCGACGAAGTGTCCGCCTTGCCTGCTGCCGAGCCTACATTTATTCAAAAGTACTGGTTACCTGCGTTAGTTGGACTTATAATTGTAATACTGACTGGAGGCGGTCAAAACGGCTCCTGAGAAACCATACTAAATCTAGATGACGTTGCCCATACAGCTATTGCTTCATAGCAGAGCATATATTGAGCCAAGTTCTGCACCATGGAAAATCGCTTATTCCGGAGCTGCGAGACAACGTCATATATTAGATCGCCACGATACTTATCGTGTTTCGCTTTCACGTCAGCATCCGTAAAAACTATTTTCTCTTCCTCCCTCTCTTCCCTGGGCACAAATCCCTTTGTCAAAATATCAATAACGTAAGAAATTGCACAAAACGTACCTGTTCTTCCGCATCCTGCACTGCAGTGCACAACTGCAGGACTGTCAATATCCTGCCAGATATCAAAGCAAGCCTTAATCAACCCAATGATATCGCTTGGTTCTATCACAGAACCCTTGTCTGTCCAGTAGTGATATTGAAGTTGTGTGACTTTTCTAGATATTCCAGATACCTTATCTAAAACATCAATATCTCTCCGGGTGTAAGTTCTCGTTCCTTCCGACTCCTGTCCTAAGTAAACGCTAGTTTCAAAATCAACTGATACCTTGTACTCCTTCGAATCCAGTCCGTCCCAATATATATGGCCACATGATTTTTCGAACTCCCCACAGAGCATTATAATTACCTTAACATCATTCTCCCATATCATAGTCCAGAACTCATCCAATGTCCCGGGCATGGGCGCCTGCGTCGCAATGTATCGTCTAGGAGACCTCATCATCTCTATCAAACTTGCATTTATATACAATCCAGGCGATCGAAGAATCCTAATCCTGGTATAATCGTATGGTAACACATTGGGGTATCTATTCTTGTCTCCACGTTGAAATGCAGAAGATAATGAGAACTTTATCGCATCTGGCTCGCTATTCTTATATCCCGACCGTTGGGAATCTTGAACAGCACGCTTTAAACGCTGCTGTTCAATCTCTTCTAGCAACTTAAACTTATCAATAAGCATTCCGGCACAGGATGCAGCGTTGAGGCAAAACTGCATATACTTCTGCATAAATTCCACAGCACTAGGACAGTCCGAAACTATCTGTTTCAGTTTAGTTTCAATCATATCATAATCCTCGGCCCCAGCAACAAAAACTTCGGGTTTCATATAATTCACAAGAAACTCATCAGAATTATTACCTGCTTCACCAGTAGGGGTATCCAAGGAAAGGCCGCTTAACAGTGAACCGGCTATGGAAGGCGAATTGGACCGTTTGATATCGATATACAGATTGAAACCGTTAGTTGAAGGTTCCACCGTAGGGATGTTGACTTCAGAAAAACTTCTTTTATATCCACTAACATCTCCAGATTTCATTGAACAATCTTTTCCAGGCCCGTTGACAAATTTTGGATGCTGTATAGCAAAAAGCGAGTATCCTCCAAGTATATAGCCAATATTTCCTCTGTATCCGGCCCTACGAAACTTTGCCGCTACCACACTGATTTGAGCAGATTGTACGAGATTTCTGGTATCTGAGTCATACAGAATAATAGTCTTAGATTCAGCCCAAGAGTCAACAGCTGGAAATTGATTTCGATCAATGGAAGATAGCATAGTGTTGACCGTGATATTGCTTCGCCGAAGTAAAGTAGACGGCATGCATATATTCACTGCAGATTCTATATGCCCCATAGAGTATTTCGAAAATGGTCGTAAATCTATAACTAAAGAAGGTTCATCCCTAGTAATGATCTCGACAACAGCATCGGTTGTAAGGGCGCTAACATTCTGAGTATCTTGAGCTATCAAACGCTTCTGTTTGAGCCATCTCCAATTTGGCGAGAGCTTCGAGATATCTTCAGTGGTCTGGAGAATAGACGACTCTATTTCAGAGCTTTTCTGATCATCCGTAGCGGTGGGAGAGCCAAGGACTAAGCCGTTACGATCACAAAGCGCTCTAGAAATCATGGTGACGTCTGGGTGCATTCCTGGAGTAGACAAAGAAACTCCGTATTCATGAGGATCCGGCAAAGTACCAGTACCCTCAGGATTAGATATATTTCGATCGGTCAGCTGACCAAGCAACCTATCATGTAGTGGCTTTATTTGATGGGTTATATTTGGCTCAGTAGGTAGGATACCGGCCGAAACATAATGTGATTGATCTGACGTCATGGCCATTCCCCGGGCATCGGTACTAAATGGTATCTGACACGTATCTGGTAACTGGCTCAACGTAGTTGAACACCGTTTGTCATCAAACTTTGGCTTCTTTTCGCTGTGAACACTCGAACCTGATGATAATGTGAACTTGTCTGATAGAATGAAAGGGTTATTCTGCCCAGCTCCTTGAAAATATCCTATGGAATCAAAAGAAGCAGAACGATCAAGCGGATTGATATTAGGCGAAGATAATATAGTAGGTGATCGAAGTGCAGATGTGGAGTCTCGAGACCTGGCACGAGGACTACGGATGCGCTGTTTCCGGTTCTCGTCTTCAGTGTATGGACTGTGAGCCAGCATTGTGTAATAAGATTGAAATGCTGTAAAATAAATCTGTTCTATTGAGGAATCAAGGGACGTGTTTGACGTAATACGAGGTCACACGATGCTATTATCGAAATATGACCGCGACAAGGTGTAGATATCAACGTATAGTTTCAGAAGATTGCGTTAAGTAATAGAAGAGCTGAATAAGCTGCGTTACTTTTGTAACGAGAAACTCAGACGCACGGTATAATTATACAAAAAGAAACAATAAGAATAAGAGATCTATTTACGCCGACTATAACTGAATCGCCTTGCCTGACGCCTCAGTTTCTGTAGAAAAGTCTTCTTCTATTTCCGGAGTATTGTGTAATGTTCTGTGTTAGGAAACTCCAATAAGCGCGTGCAGTTATATCAAGCCTCCTTGCAGTTCAGCCAGGTCCAAAATTTTAAATCTACTATATATAACACGCAGGATTGTGATGATCTATGGTCTAAGGAGTATTGCAGTGGTAATATGCTTCAGGTTAACGATTATCAGTAATATGGCTGATTGGTGAAAAGTGGAGATATCCAAGATCTGTTCTTTAGGCTTCTGATGCAAAGCACCGGTACATTATCTGGCAGAGGTATATCGAGGAGTCCGGGGGTTAGGAAACAGCCAATCACAAACTGAGTGGCTAAGCTGATTAAGAAATTATGACGTCGGTAGCTACTATAACATGAGCTAATCAGCCGCAGTAACGCTAGACCTCTGCCGAGCCGAAGTTTATCACAGTTCACCTTCTGAGCTCAAGTTTTCCAGAGCTAAGATTAATTAATAATAGATAAGACTGCTAAATATATCATATATCTTAGATATCTGCAATTTTTACGAGCCAAATTCTCCAAGTTCTCGTTCTCAGCGGCGTAAGAGACTCTAACGATATATAGATCTAGGATTGGGGTTTGCTACGTGAATGACATCATACGCCGAGCAGTAATATGGAACTCTAATTGCGGTTAAGAAAAATTCGAGAACTCTAGTGCTATGGAATCTAGTTAGTTGTTCATAGACTAAAACGTAGTCGGGATGACATAAAAGATACAATAGGCAACTATAATCCATTACCTGCCTGCTCTTCATGACGCTAAGATGGATTAAAATAGTAAGAAACACGGAAGAAATGATAATCCTATATCCCAACGATAATGACATGACATGAGTTCTTTAAAGTATAGCATTTTCAAGCTTAGTTAGTATAGTGTAAGATTCCTGGGGCATCCGGTACTGAATCATGCCTGCGTAAATCATGCAATTCTTCGCTCTCTCTTGTACTTCAGAAATAACCTTATGTTTAGTCGGGTCCTTGCCAAATTCAGTATTTGAGACTGAGTTTTTGATCTCAATTAATGCTTCCATACACATTCGCAATACCATGGGTATGTTCCGCGTGACAGACTCATTTAGGGTGCCAAACTGCTGTGCTCGCCGTCGCACAAAGTTAATAGCACTCTTACCTGCTCCAGATCTTGTGGTTATACCAGAATTTGGCAGCATAGGAATAAGATTAGCCGCGTCCAGATCAGCAACACAAGCAGTGTAACGTCCCGCTTCGAAATTCTCTCTTGCAGATACAATTCGAAGAAGTGTCGTGCATGATTCTCTAGTGCGTGGTTGTACTGAAGAAATTATCTCTTTGTTGCTCTCGTAAAGGCGCATAACATCACGAGCAAGAGTTCCGGGGTTCACGGACGCCGCGATAGACATAGGTAGTTTCATGGCCTCATTTTCGTTAATACCATTTATTCCATCCATCAAGCTCCCACTTCGCAGTTCGCTGCTCGCAAGTAAATCGCCGAGAAGGCGGTTCAACAGAGATACTACAGAATCGTAATCCTCGCTGAGATGATATAAAAGAATTGCGTCTCCATATCTGCCTTCCTCGTCCGTTCTGGTAGCAGCCTGCTCTGTAATGGTGAGCAAGAACTGTTCTTCGTCATCTATGTTGAAGAGCTTCATTTTTTTCTCCAGCACACCGGGGTCTCGAGTACCAGAAGGTTGGACATCGCCCAATAACGCAGCGAACGCTCTGGTATCTAGTACTAGTTCTTTGATGGACTCATGGGCAATCGTAAGTTGTTCTGGGAAAACATCACCTGAAAGGCAAATCAAACTCAAGTAGTCTACAGCCATTTCGGGATCTTCGTTCCTAAAATCTTGTGTGAATGATCCCATGAGACGGGCGAAAGAGATTTCAGGCTCCTCCTTAGCAGTAAGAGTTAAAATATCGTCGGCACTTAACTGTTCCACACCAGACACACGCAGTAGACCGTAGTAAGCTGCACATATGCTCAAGTGAACACCGTCATCAGGGAACTGTTGGTATGCGTAATAAACAGCTCGTTCAAACTGGCCGGTTAGCAGTAGAAGATGTAGATATAAACCGTTGTTCTGACCATTTCCTGAGAAATGACGAGCACCAAACTGTAGTAGAGTCTTTTGTAAATCCAGCAGTGTGTAGTGCTCATGTAAAGGTTCATCTATAGACAGCCCGGAGGTACCAAACGTCTCCCTTGTGAGCATCAGGTGTGACCAGATCCAATCTTCTGCGGTAGGCAGCACATCAGGTATATTTTTATCACTGAGATCTGCGCGGCCCACTAGCTTATACACGGCATACTTATAGGGATCTGAAGAGCCTTCCTGATAAAATCGGAGGTTTTGTTTGAACTCAGATCTTAGCCGTTCACTTAAAACTCGGGGAAGTCTTCTGTCTGACGAGGTAGCAAAAGCCTTGAAATAAGCCGGGAACGACCTATCGGTTTTCTGGAAGGCAAATTCGTTCTCTAAAGTAAGGTCTAATGCTTCAGAAGCCATTCCCGACCTTAGCAAATAGAAAATAACAGCCCACATAGGCATATCGTTAATAATCTCAAGATGTGGCACAATCCATGTATCATCGCGTTTAAAGAGAATGTTAACGTATGCTTTAATTTTATTTATCGGCTTCGGTACACCACCTAGCTGAGCTTGTGCTCTTCTATTAGAAATCTGAGCCTCTACAAGAGCAAAAAATTGTTTCTCCAAATAATGAAGAGCGCCGGAGACAAGGCTTGAGCGAAGATTAGCAGCTTCGATTGAGTCAAAGCCAGAGCCACCGTAAACACTAGCAAATCGACGACATTCAGGAGCAACACTCGCACCGTTTTCATTAGAAGCTGTCAAAGCGTGTGAGATCATAGTGTTCAGAATCTGCCAACCTTCAGATATTTGAAGAGATTTTTGATCAGTTCCAAAAGATTGCATGCACTCCGCAAACTTCGCCGCTAGTGGATAATCAACATTATTTAATCTAGCAACATTCAATTCCAAAACTACATGCGCGTAAGCTTCTCGTCTGCGAGAAATAGAATTCGCAGTATGTTCGGTGGAAGTCACGGGGAGACGAAGGTGTTTGTTCAGCGATGGCTTGTGTCCGGAAGTGCTAGAACTGCGGGAATAAGATGTCAGAATATCGGCAGAGTACCCGAGAGCCATTCTGCCTATGGAAGGTTTACTCCAGGATTGTTTGTAGGGAACAACTGTTGTTTGCACAGCTAGTTCATTCTTGTCCTTTCGACGATCACCAAAAGACCCAGTCCACGCTTGTTTCTGTGTCTGAGGAGACATATTCAACGACATACTGGGGTCAGTATTATTCTCATCACCAGTACTGAGACCAAACTGACGAAAAATAGCGTGCAGCTGGGCGTCCCAATCAACCAGTAGTGACTGCGCTATGGTCTGATCAAACCTTACAGTAGACTGCCGTATATTGTCCTGAATTGCAGCTAATATGTTTTCATCGCGATGGCTTTGCAAAAAGAGCTGTAAATTGTCTTGATTGACGTCCATTGTGACATGTAAATCGAATCCCGGTCGAATATCGACTTCATGAAGCGCCTGTTTTATCTGCTCCGCATTAATTCCATTGGAGGCAAATAAATAATGCGCCCTCGTTTCTGCAGTAGAGTCTAAAAGCAATGTGGCTTTTAATGTATCCGCATATTTTGTTGCCCTATTAGCTAAATCTGATAATCCGATAGTAAGAGTACTTTGTATCGGTTGAACCTGAGGAAAACTGTTAGAGGCCAGGGAGAGGTCGGCCAAAACCTGGCTCGAAGGAACATATAAGTAGTCTGGCTTGTTAGTCATAACCAACGATTTCAATAGTTTTGAGTTCCTGATTAGGCGGATGCCCTGCCTAAGTCGTAGAGCTTGAGCGTGCAAACTAAAGATGTTTCGATCACGACCAAACAAACTGTCTCCATAACAACGGAGAGATTTAGATTCAGTGGTCACTCACTGGGTAGAGCGCTATTAGAGTTTGGGAGAAGACTCATTCTGGCGTTTGGGCCGTCGGTGATCAAAAAGATCCGTCTACCGCCATTCCATGCAGTGTTTAATTTTCTACATGGTACAGTGTCGACGGGATTCGGAAAGCTATAAATAGCCATACACTCAAGACTGCGCATGAAGTCGAGTCTTATATATCAAAAAGCGGCGCAAGCCCTTGGAACTCCGGAATTAAATGACAATTGCCGATTTAGGGATATCAGATTGTGGAGTTCCGAGTTTTTCCGTATAGCCGGTCCCAACCATGGGTTTGGTAGTCACTTCAGAACTTTAAGTTTGCTACTTCGCTCCTGAGCCCCGAACCACGCCGAAATCGAACGAGAAGTTTATTCGAACCCCAGATAATATTTATTTAGCCTCTCTGCCTTGATCCGCAGTTCCGATTACCCCAAGTTCAGTTATTTGCTATTATTTTTTTCATTTACAAATTACTTCGTCTCGTCAAAATATCATCTAGTGCTCTATTCATTTGCCGATAACTGATTCATCATGCCTCCAGGGTCGGCTAGCAGTGTTACTTCGGTAGCTTATATTATCCGCCAACGGCATTCATCGTTCACACAACAATATAGGCACCTTTCTCCTTCTAACTTGCTTAACACCCAGAAACCGCGAGATACTCATATGCATACTATGTTTCAACCGGAATCTAGTCTATTTCGGTCATTACCAATGCCAGCTGTAGGAACTCTAAACAGTCTCTATGCAAACTCCAGCCTTTATGCTCGTTCTGCAGCTCCCGGTTTCCTTCTCGATTCTGTCGAACCATCTTCTAACGTTCGAGTTCTTGAGCAGGATGCAAGCCCACCCGGTGAAGCCTTGGTAGATGGTGTGCAGGCCGCTCTATACGGTGAGTCGGACGATGTTATTGACGGCGCGCCTTATTTGGATGCATGGGGCGTCTCTGAACCCGGTTCCATCGCATCTACAGATCCGTCTTTGAAAGTTATAATTGATGCAATAGCAGCGCGGGACGAGACTACTGCATACAATGCGTATATTGCCTTGTGCAAGTCCGGACAAGAGTCCAAGATCTCGCGTCGTCTTTATTCTATGCTGCTGCTGTCAATTAGACCCCGAGGTGAAGCCAATAAATCCAGCTCACATGGCTCTCGTCCGGTCTGTATGTTGCGTCTTGAGCATATCGAGCGCGATATGTACAGTCAGGGCCATAAAGTCGACGCAATGGAATACAGCCATATGTTGTGGGCTGCCAGAAACTGCGGTGATATCCCCGATAACGTACTCGCTCTGTGGGAGAGAATAAATGCAAACTCAGTTCCCCTTGATGTTTGGATGTGGAATATGTACATAGCCGCCTACTGCAGCGGCGCTCCCACTCAATGGCAGATTAGATTTCATCTGCCTGACTTCGTGGAATCTAGCTCCTCTGAAGGAACGGACAAATCTATTTCGAGAAAATCGTCTCCTCTCAGTGACAGGTTTGCATCAACTGCTGGAGAGCGTGCACTTACTATCTTGAATCAAATGCTGGATGCGGGTTATCATCCAGATGCTACTACGTATGCCTATATCGCATTGGCCTTAGCTAGAAGCAACAGACCTGAAGAGATCGAAGAAATGATCTCGAATGTGTGGGGCGTCACTGTCGAGGGTTCCATTGAACTCTCTTCTCTCGTTCCATATGGCTCTATGCTCAGACCGAACGGAGCTACTTTGGAGACGATCGCTAACGCCTTGGGTGCCTCCGACCGACTGTTTTCCGCCTTAGGACTAATTAGCCGTATGGCTGAGGCTTACCGTATCGACCTACGTCGTACACAGCGTGTTTGGAAAGCTCTTCTAAGATGGTCCTATCACACTGCTAAACCTTCTGGTTCAACCCCACGAACAGCTACTTATGAAATTTGGAAAGTCATGCAGAGATATCATGTTCCTACTGACCAGGAGATGTACGAGTATGTTTTGAAGTCAGAACGCAGGGTCGGACACTGTGACAACCTTGCAACTCTTGCTGCAGAACTATATTATAGATCTGACATTCCAGGTCATCTCACTTTGGTTGACTGGGCCCTCAGATTCTGTGTTTTAAAACTAGTACGTCTGGGACGTATTGAAAAGGCTCGCGATATCTCTGATCATTGGGTTCGCCTCAATCCAACACTCTACCAACCCGTTAAGGACAGAGTTGAAAAATTTATAGAAGAAGGTAACTGGATTGTCAAGCAGCAACAACGACAAGAAAGATTGAAGCAAATTCAAGCTGCCATCGATAATGGAAGGGATCCGTTCAATGAATCAGGAACAACTTCTGCAAACCACCGTAAAGAGGATCAAGAAGCTATGGAAGAAGTGATCCGAAGATTCTTCCCTTCTAGCAGGCCGGTGTCTCCAGTGTCAGCTGGTTCTTTTTCTCACTAAACCCTCACTTCTGAAAACTTTGCATAGATCTGATGGCTGATTCTTAGTTATGCTATTAATCTTCTATTTTGATATAATTTTCTCACATAACATTTAATCTCGTGTCTATTAGATTATGTCATAACTCATTTCTAGTTTTGGCAGTTAATACATTGAAGATCGTTAGCGTATAGGTATCTGGAAAATAAAAGCCAAAGGTATCTGAACCAAAGCATCTGAGATTTATGGCCTTCTCTCATTGCTTTCGAAGATTTGAGATAGTCCGAAAAGGAAGAAATCACTACCATGTCATTGCGCGACCAGGTCGATATAAGAGCATCGACTAACCCTAGGTACTTTCTCCAAAGAGATACTGTGACCAGTTCGTAACTTGGTACAGCTGGTTTGGCAGCGCGAATTGCACGTGAAACTGCCTTATGGTTTGCATGGCCGGAGACTCCGAGCTTATCAAAGGATAGAATGGCGTTCGAAGCAGCAATGTCGTCTTCAATTAAAGAAGCGATTAGTTCTGGACTCCACTCTGCTGACATTGAGTCTTGTAATTCAGGGATATCGTAGACTTGAACGTTAGGTCTTGGAATTCCGAGCATCTCACATGATCTCTTTAGCTCTTCTGCACGGAGCTGTCCAAGACCCCCAACGTTCCCTGTGGACATGCATATAACTTTAATTTGCTGAGACCTTGATAATAATCTTATTATTGTGGGGGAGAAAAACATAACTTCATCATCAGGGTGGGCGATAACAAGTAAGACCGGTCCAGAAATAGTCTCTATTACACTATTTGATGAGCTCACTGTGGCCTCCCATGCAATTAACAGAATAATTAGAAAAGTTAGTATCTGCCTGAACTGCATTGTAATTTCAGGTTTTTATTTAAGTGGATTGGAGCAATGGTTCCAG
This sequence comes from Tortispora agaves, assembly GCA_030462865.1. Classification (NCBI taxonomy): domain Eukaryota; kingdom Fungi; phylum Ascomycota; class Trigonopsidomycetes; order Trigonopsidales; family Trigonopsidaceae; genus Tortispora; species Tortispora agaves. Next base: position 448,614 of record JAKVQP010000003.1, read on the forward strand.
TTTGGTATATCGAGTGCGGAGTGTCAAGATGTATTCAATTCTTCATTTTCCCAAGTGCAAAAATCATGTTGCTCTAACATGCCAGCCGAAACCACCGAAATCGGAAATACACGTGATATTATACCTATGGGCTTTGAGACAGTTCGAGCTTATCTCCAATTGGGTTAAGGTTCTGGCGAGGCGTAATTTAGCAGTGTTCTATTCATTTTCCAGGTAGCAGTAAAATGAGGGGTTCTAAGTTTCCTGCAGAAACGCGCAAGTATTCTTCCTTGCTACTCTAGCAACAGGATCAGAGTGTGCATACAATACTTAGCCTAAGCCTTAATTTCTCCAATGACTCCAACTAAAACCATGGAAGCAGTCCGCTTCCACGGCGCAAAGAACATAACTGTAGACGTCGTTCCTCAGCCTCATATCCAGAGTCCTACAGACGTCTTGTTCGAACCTCATTGGTCTGGCATCTGCGGTACTGATCTTCACGAATATGAAGATGGTCCTGTGCTTATCCCTCATACTGGTCACCCCCATCCATTAACCGGTGCTGAGCCTCCCGTTACTCTTGGCCATGAGGTCTCTGGCGTGGTGGTCGATGTCGGATCACAAGTAACACATGTCAAGCCCGGCGACAAGATCTGCATTGAGGCAGTTATATATTGTGGTATCTGCTATGCTTGTAAAAATGGAGAGACAAATTGCTGTAAAGATAGGGGGTTTTATGGTCTTTCTGGAATTGGGGGAGGGTTTTCCGAGCTTGCTATCGCTCCTAGTAGAATAGTGCATAAGTTGCCCGATAAGATCGATCTGCGTGTTGGTGCTCTTGTTGAACCTCTTGCGGTTTCTTATCATGCCATAAGACTTAGCGGAGTGAAGAGCTCTGATAATGTTTTAGTCCTAGGGGCAGGTCCGATCGGTATAGCCTGCATTTTCGCCTTGCAGATCAAAGGTGTAAGAAGTATCATTGTTTCCGAGCCAGCTGAAATTCGACGAAATCAGGCCAAAAAATTTGGTGCTTTGACCCTTGATCCAACCGAAGTAGATGTGATTGCTAAGACTAGAGAAATGACTGCAGGTGCGGGTGTCGACATCACTTTTGATTGTGCTGGAATTCAGCCAATTGCAGAGCTTGCACTAAACGCTTTGCGCGCCGGTGGACGTGCTATCACTATAGCTATTTCTGCTAAGCCTTTTCTTCTTGATTACTACTCTCTCCTTATTAACCAGGAAAAGAGCGTGACAGGGTCGATCTGCTATAGTTGGCAAGACTTTGAGGATATAATCTCGGCTTTAGATAAAGGGGTCATTGACCCTTCTCCAATGATTACAGCAACAATCAATGCTCGCGACATTGAGAAAGAAGGTTTTGAGCAGTTGGTTCACCGTAAAGAGGCGCATATAAAGATTCTCGGGACTATGAAGCCCGAACTTCTTTGAAGAACTGCTAAGCTTTGGAAAGTGACCTTTGGTAGTATATATGATTTGAGAAAATTTTATGTATAATATAGATCCATATCGTTATCCTCCTACCTTGTTATTTATTTACAATAGTTTAAATAGAAATATCAACCTGTTTGGCCTGCCGCTGCTTGCGTATAGTTTTCTGTCTTTCCTTTTCATTCGATCTCTGCTCAGCTTTTCTAACACGGGGGTCATAAAATTCAAGGTCGCTCTCAGCTTCAGAGCTGAGTCCAGATGATATTCCATCCCCAGAAATCTTTGGAGTTGGTCCTTTGTATTCAAGGAAGTCACGCACTACCTTGTTGTGCACAAAATGAACATGGAATCCATTAGCGACAAGCCTCCTAATGCTCTGCAGGCGAACATATATGTACCAAGAATTAACTGTAAGTTGAGCTTTCGAGCTTTTTGACCTACCGCTGCTTTTAACGTCTCCAAATTCTAGCGTGACTTGAGGCCTTCCAGCTGTGGCAGCTTCATCTGATTCTGAATACTGGTCATTTCCTGCTGTTGAAAAGTTCAATGGCTCCTGATTATGGTCTTTAGATCCATTCTGGTACATATTATAGTCCTGAATAGCTTTTGATATTGATGTCACAGTATCTAGAACATCTCTGAATAATACATGCTGCGTTTTCCGATCGGCCTTAGCGCGCCATTTCGAGCTCTCAGTGGCTAACTCAGAAAGACTATCCCAAAGAACCTCTACATCATCTACCGGATTGGGTATCTTCGAAGAATATGTCGCTCCAGACGAAGGATCCGATAATTCCTCTGGGAAACAGTCGTATATGGCCTCGTAAATTAACGCAATTCCTTGACCAGAAGTGATTCTCACTCGAAAAGACACTGACTCCAGTTGATCAATGAGGCTGGGCAATACCTCAGAGGCAATGCTCAAAATAGCATTGCTGTTCAATCTCATATTCGTTATTAATAACGAAAGGGCATGAATAGCTGCAGCAACGACTACTTCGCTATCGGACATGCCGATGGAGGCCCCATCAGAGGCTATTACAGCCAAAAGATCATCTATTCCGGCCTGGCATTCATATTTTCCGGAACAGAAATAAAGGACAATTCCATAACAAGAAATGGCAGCGGTGATCAATCGCTCGCTATTTTCGCCTGATACATTGGCTTCACCTTCTACATCTGCATCGTCCAACACATCGTCAGCATTCACTAGAGTATCACCACTTGATCCCTTAAAAGTACTTTGGATCAGTCTTCCAGCAATAGCGACATCATAGAGGTCGGGTAGGTCAGGGATAGTTATAGCCAGCAACGAAATTACGTTCAAGGCTAGGATTGCTTCAGCAACTGATTTGGCTCTTCGCAAGCACCGGCTAATAGCCATAGCAAATGACCCAGTATCACACTTCGATTCAAGTATTTCTTTGGTATAATGTTCTGTCATAATGCTAGATATGTCAGCAAGCGCTGATTCTCGAGAAAGACTAGATGATGATTTGTACTCTTCGCATAGATGCTTGACATTCTCAACAAGCCTTCGATCCCAGGCCTTTCTTGCTGTCCGCGAATTAAGTCCTTCGAGGGCTAGTTTCGACATTCCAGCGTTCAAATCGGCGGAAGAAGCGGTGACATCATTGGGTTCATCCTCGGTATCTGATACATGACGAGAACTTGCCCGAGAGGAGTTTCTAGGAGAGCCATACCCTCCTTTTCGCTTAGGAGATTCTGATCCAGACATAAACCCAGATGCAGAAAGCTTAGAAGCTACTTTTCTTTGCAGATTTGACATGTGTGTGGGGTAAAATCGTAAATTGGCAACAGGACCTGATTAGCTTTTCTACGACGAACACGGTGTTGCCATGCCGATCATTAAGCAGGGTGTTGTAGTTATAACGCAGTCTGAGTACTGTGAGCTGAATCATTTATTACTTATCGCCTAGAAACTATTTCTTGTGGCTTTATGTTTTTGGTACTTGACGACTACTGGATAGTGAGGGCTTACCGTACGCTGATTTGTGTTTAAGTCGAAAAATTGTTAACGATAAGACAGATCAACAATGTTTAACGCTTTCTGCAGCACTTCCACATGTTGGTAGTAAAGATAAACCAAACGCAGCCAATAAATCTAACTACAGCCACTAAAGCTGTTGCCATAATAAGAGTGAAAAAGTACCAATGCTTCCTGTCAACCGCAGAATTCGCAGCATACAAGCCATTGCTCTGTAAAGTCTCAGCACTAATCGCGAATATCAGTGCTACATTAGAGACAATCCAGGCAATTACCAAATTCGTGCGAAAGTTTCTGTAGGAATCGTCCGGTGTAGTAGCGCATTTCTCCGGGGACTCTTTGGGCGGTATAAGCGCTCTTTTAACAACTTTTTCAAATCGAGAGTCAATATCATCCTGCGATCTTTCTGTCTCTTCAACTACTGCAACTTTTCCATCTATCTTCTTTGACTTCAACTCTGGTAGACTGTTTGCTTGCTCTGCCCCTTTGGTTCCCCAGGATACGTCATGCCAATTGCAGAAAGCATACACATTGAGTATATTTGTGAAGCTGGATGACATCAGCAGGTACTGGATCATCGAGTGTATGCAGTGAAACGGGTCCATATAGAGTATTCCAGATAATATGAACAAGCCTACTGTAGAAAGCAGAGTTATGGTCGTCAGCAATTGAATTGAGTCGAAGAATGACTTTCCTACAAAGCTGGCCCCAGCAAGGTGAGGAGCTGAAAACGCTTGGTACACAAGATAATAAGAAAGAACAAGAGTGTAGCCTTGAATCAGACAGAATAATGAGACTATGAGGTTATACCATCCTTTTGATCCACGTGGCCTATTTCCTAAAGCCAAAATGAATGAGAGTGCTAGCAGTGCAATATACACGTACTGTAGTACTATTGAAATATACTGAGAAGCCTGGTTAGGGAAAGGGAATGGTTTTTGATCGGTTCCACCATATTGACCTGGATTTGCTGTCAATTCCATTAATACCGTAGTGGTCAGGTAAAATGAGGCTAAAGCGAACCAATTCAAAACCAATACAAGGAAGTTGTAGACCATCTGAAAGTGTAAACCTAGCATTCGCAGAGGGTTGTGCCCGGATTGGTAAACTCTTCCAAAATGCGCTAGCGCGTAAACTCCAGCTGCGAATGATCCGTTCAACCATCTTCTCCTTTGAGATATGAACTCATCAATATGCATTGGCACATCTGTCTCAGCTTTTGCATCTTTAATATACTTCAAATGCCACTTATTTTTGGCTTTAAATACCACTTCGAAACAAAGGATCCTGTCCTCTGCCAAGAACATATTCTTATTAAAAATGTTCATCCCGTTGATTCCTTGTGAACCTAGCCGTTTGGCAAGAGAATGATCTCCCCTGAAATATTGTTCAAGGGGTCTCCCCTCAATCGCGCGATATCTATAAGCCGAAAAAGCTCCTGGTAGTACGCTGATGAATCCAAACCCAGATTCAAGCGGTTTGTCAAGAATGTTAGAGATCTTGTACTCAAAATTCTGGGCTGCAACAATAGGATTAAGTAGGTTCTTTCCATTCTTTCCAAGCATAGCATGAATCTCTCCACAAGCTCCACCCAGATGTGGATCGTTATAAAAGGCTGTCCACAATGCTAGTATGGATTTGTTATTCGGTTTCGTTCCTGCATCAAGAAGAATAACCACCTCCGGTTTCAGCATCTTGCAGAAACCGTTAAAAAGCCATCTATGTGAATTAATTTTTTTTGAATTTTTCTGCTTGAAGCAAAATATCATTTGCACAGGAAAGAGGCTATTATTATCTTTCTCCTCCGGGCATACAAGTGCCATTGAAGAAGTAACGGAAAGTTGCGTAGTGTACTCAAAAATATGAGCAGTAGTTTCTTCGTCGTCAATATTTTTCTTCATAACTCCATCCTGATACACCCCAATAGTTGCTAGTATATCCAGAGTTTCTTTATCGCATGGATCGATGCCGTCAAAAAGTAAAGTGACAACAATTTTTTGCCATGCCGGTCCATTATTGTTCCAAAACTCTGATTTCTTAAGTTTGCAAATGTCGCGAATATTCGTCATGACACCATGAAGACTTCTTGCAAGCAGTGTTTTATCTTCATTATAGTAAGTGACAGCTATAACTAGCTCTGTGCGTCGCCCGTAATCTAGTGGACGTAGAGAATAACCAGATGCAGTGTTGAATTCATCAGGGTCGCACTTTGCAGCCGTATACTTCATATGAGTAAATTCGGTTGTTCCAGCCTCAATATCTTTAAACTTTGAGAGAGTTGCGTTCTTCACTGCAGAAGGGACGCCATACTCTGCCGAAAACACTTTTCCTTTCACTAAGGATACTTTGCGAGTTCCCAAACGCTTCAAGTTAACTCCATTCTGGCGTTTTACCCATCCATCTTCATCATCATCGCCTAAATCTGTGCTCATCGAATAGTTTGAATCTGCCCTTCGAAGAGTGCTAAACCTCTTGAGATAACTGTCACTGTAATCGCCCATCTCATAGTCTAACTTGGAGTTGAAGTCGTAGATTTCACTGGTATCATCCCAAGGATATGAATCATTTAGCTGATACCTGAGCTCTGCGGGGCTTGTCCCATCATCGCTGAGTGCGGAAAAGTCGTCAACGTTGGACAAGTTGACATTACCGGTATTGATGTCATACCGATTATTTGATTCATTCAGATGTCTTGTGTTAAAATTAGCATGGCGATAAATTTCAGGGCTCATTGTTCTTATTGGAGAGGTAGAACCCGAACGGGTATAAACGGGTTGAAGAACCGGAGAATGATTTATAGGAGATGAAGAAGGAGAATATTGATAGCCCTCTGGTGAAGGCAATAGCCTGCGATGAGATTCGGGGGTAGTTGGCATTGGTGGGATATCTTGCAGAATATTTATATCTGACATTTGATCTCTTACATCCTCGTATCGCCGTCTAGGGCGAAAACTATTAATAGGCATCACTGCTATTCAGGGTTCAATGATGCTACTAGAAAGCAGAATGCAGCAACTACCACTGCTTCTTTTGGTCCAAAATATTTGTTAATAAATAATGCCAAGCAATGTGTATGCACTCTTTTTGCTCAGCGCCGTCGAAAGTAAAGAAAGAATATGAGAGGAATCGAAGCTTCTGCATTCTGTTTATACCTTGCCTAATTTAGAAATGTCCCAAACCTAAATAGCCACAGGAGTGAATGACAGCTGAGCCACTTTGAGGCTTACTCCTGATAAAATGGCAACTCGTACAACTTAGGAACCTTCTAATATTTTTGCATGTAAGATGAACATATATATATTGTACGTGATCAGTTTGTAGTAGTCTCGACAAGCCTGGGCCTATATTACAATATAACTACTTATCCAGCCTTGTGCGACAAATAAGGTTCGTGGGCAAAATTCATTGGGAAGGACGAAACGCGACTCTAACTCGTTCGTAACACCGCTGATCGCTAGATGGGCAGAAATGGCTCAAGACGAATCCGAGAAGAAATCTACTATATATGTTAACTATGAGGTTTTGGAATCGCTGCCCTCTTCGACTCCCAAGTCCGAGAAGAGTGGAATTCTTCCTTCAAATGAAGTGTTCAATGCCAAGGCTAATGACAAGGAAGAAAGCCTTGCTGATAAGACAGACTTTGCAATTGTCTTTCAATATGGCGGTTTGAAATCAGAGGAAGATAAAAAGGCGTATTTTTCGAGAATTTTGGACACTTTGACTCAAATCAATGCCGTGGTGTGCGTAAGGCCTTGTTCCGCGTCGTCTTTATTGATCCTTGTTGCAATGCCAAAAGACCTAATCTACAGAAAGTATGTTGATCTGGTTTGTCAGAATTGGTGCATGGGGGTTGATAACAGCGAAACACCAAATATATCTGAAGAGATATCTGGATCCGATAGAATCAGTATTGGATATCAAATTCTGACTTGCCCTCAATCTGAAGGTGGGTGTGGTTTTACCCCTAATTTCGGCTCCTGGAAACATGTGTCCTCGATCTTTGCACCTCAAGACTACAAATTCAATCGCGCGTTTATTCAAAGCTGGTCGAAAAAGTATCTTATCAGTGATGCCGATCTAGATAAGGTCAAAGACCAGTTCGGATCTGAGGTAGCAATGTATTTCCATTTCCTACATGCTTATTTCATCTGGGGTATTGTGTTATCAGTGGTATCTGTTGGTGTGTACTTATTTTTAGGTGATTTCAGCATTTTTTATGCTGTATTTACGATTGCTTGGGCAATCTCCTTCATAGAATACTGGCGCCGAAAGCAGACAGATCTCGCGGTCAAATGGGGAACACTCGACGTTGTGCGCGTCGAAGGTACTCGAGCAGAATTTCGAAGTGAGTCGAAATTGCAGAATCCAATCTCTGGGAAGGTTCAGCCTTATTTCCCTTCGTGGAAGCGAGCAATCATTCAATTGGCAATCTTCCCTATATCCCTAGCTGTTGGTGCTGTACTTATTGCTCTGCAAACTTGTGTTTATGCTATTGAAATTTACTTTCGACAGATATACACAGGCCCTTTCCAGTTTGTGCTGGTGTTGATACCCTCTGCTCTGCTTGCAGTTGTAGTTGCAGTTTTCTCGGCTATATACAACATATTCGTGTCTGTATCCATGAGAATTGAGAACTATGCTACGAAATCTGAGTTTGAGTTTTTCTATATTCAAAAGATCTTTATCCTGAATTTTTTGGTGAGTTATGTCGGTGTTTTATGGAGTGCGTATGTGTATCTTCCATTTGGCAGCTTACTAAATAACCACCTCGACACTATCGTTTTTCATTTATCTAAATATTCATCTATGAGTCAAGAATACACATGCAAGAAATTCGTTCTCAATCATTCTCGTCTTCGAGACCAATTCATTTACTTTATGGTTACTGCTCAGATAGTGAGTTTAATAATGGAGAATGTCAAGCCAGTGGCTCTACGATTCGTTATGAATTTTCTCCGAGAAAAGATATATCGAATCAAGTTTGAGCCTAACGATGACCCGAGTGAGGCTCCATTCTTAAAACAGTTGCGGGAGAGCTCAGAGAAACCTCCATATACACCTCCAGATGACTACCGAGAAATGGTCTTCCAGTTTGGAAACTTGGTGCTATTTGGTACAATTTGGCCATTAGCACCCGTTGCTGCTACAATTAACAATTGGCTCGAAATGAGAGGAGATGCAGTGAAGATGTGTGACGAGTGCCAACGCCCAATACCTCAACGAGCTGACTCGATAGGGGCCTGGCTTCTGCATTTAGAATTTCTGACATGGCTGGGGAGTGTTATTTCAGCAAGCTTAATTGCGATGTACTCTCCAAGCGATGATCCATACTACTGGCCGGTTTATAGAAGTCCTCGGACTATCCTATTGGCTGTGATCGTCGCAGAACATGTATACGTGCTGATCCGTATGTCTGTTAGGCATATATACGGATCAAAAAACGTTGGAACTACAGCCCGAGATAGATCGCTTTACACTCTTCGTCAGAAGATCCTGTCCGAGAAGATCGAGTTGAAGCAAAGAAACTATGAGGATTGTTCCAAAACTGAAGTCTTGGCACTGAATAGACTTCAGTATAAATCTGGAGTGTCGATGATGCTACATCCACCCGATAAGAAAAACGATTAGAGTCAATTTTGTCTGTATTGCAAACGTGCCTACGTGTGTTACATTATAGTGATATTACCACCTATCTGGCGACCAACATCGCTAAGCAACTCCCACCAGAGTCTAACCTAACCTCTCACAACACAAACCACCATGGCGACCACAGTTGAACCAGAAAGTGGTATTCGACCTGTAAGTAATGAGAACTATCCTGAAAGAATTTTCGATGAATGCATGCTAACCACGGCGGGGAACGGCGTTTGATTGGATTGGATTGTTGTGGAAGCCAATAGAGTTTCTTACTGGTGCCACCATGGCTAGTCCAAGATATTCACGTCGCCCTTTTCCTGGCTGATTGTAATAGTACTATTTGAAGAAGATTGAAGAAACGGAATTCCAAATAAATGAGAAAGTCGAGAATTTGCGACGTTTGGAGGCGCAAAGGAACTTGCTGAATGCCAGAGTAAGATTATTGAAGGAAGAACTTCAGTTCCTTCAAGAACCCGGGTCTTACGTTGGTGAGGTGATTAAAACTATGAGTAAGAATAAAGTCCTGGTGAAAGCTCATCCGGAAGGCAAATATGTTGTTGATATAGCTTCGGATATAGATATAAAGGCTATCACGCCGAGCATTCGTGTATGCTTAAGGTCGGATACTTATCAGCTACATAAGATTCTGCCAAATAAGGTTGACCCTTTGGTTTCTCTCATGATGGTTGAAAAGGTTCCTGACAGCACATACGATATGATCGGAGGTTTGGATAATCAGATTAAAGAGATCAAAGAAGTCATTGAACTGCCAGTCAAACATCCTGAACTGTTCGAGTCTCTTGGTATTGCCCAGCCAAAGGGAGTGTTGTTGTACGGCCCTCCTGGTACCGGTAAAACATTACTTGCCAGAGCTGTTGCACATCACACCGAATGTAAATTTATCCGTGTTAGCGGCTCTGAGCTCGTGCAGAAATATATAGGAGAAGGAAGTCGAATGGTGCGGGAACTGTTCGTAATGGCTCGAGAGCATGCTCCGAGTATCATATTCATGGATGAGATCGATTCTATTGGATCCAGCCGAAACGAAGGAAGTTCTGGAGGTGACTCTGAAGTGCAAAGAACTATGCTCGAGTTGTTGAACCAACTGGACGGCTTTGAACCTTCGAAAAACATCAAGATTATTATGGCCACTAACCGCCTCGATATACTGGACCCGGCATTGCTTCGTCCAGGACGAATAGACAGGAAAATCGAGTTTCCTCCTCCCACAGTTGAAGCCCGAACAGATATCTTGCGTATTCATTCCAGAAAGATGAATCTTACCCGAGGAATTAATCTGAGGAAGATTGCTGAAAAGATGAGTGGGTCATCTGGTGCGGAAGTGAAGGGAGTTTGCACCGAGGCCGGTATGTATGCACTGCGTGAACGACGTATACATGTCACACAGGAAGACTTTGAGCTAGCTGTCGCTAAAGTGATGTCTAAAAACGAAGAAGGACAGGTTTCTCTAGCAAAATTGTTCAAGTAATTCTATATTCTAATATGAACTAGAATATGCTAAACGTAAGTCGCAAATTATGTGAATAAACTAACTCATTCCATTAAGTTTGCAATATTTTCCACCATTCTAGTTATGAGTTGTGAGACTGAATCATTATGAGGGAGATCTGAGAGTAATTCGCCAAGCCTTGTTATCTCTAAAGCTGCGACAGTTTGACAGTAGTCGAAACTGCCTGTTTTTTGGCGAATATAATCGCATGCATACCTCTTTATTTCCGTGTTTGAAGTTCTTTGCCTTAGTATATGAGGAATAGGATTATCCGGGTCTTTGAAATTAAAGGCGTGGATGATAGGTAGCGAAAACTTTCCTTCAGTTAGATCCTCGCAGAATCCTTTTTCGTTTTGATATGATTTCGACGATAGATTTTTGATATCATCTAAAATCTGATATATTATCCCAAGACATTCGGCTACGTCCAATAAGGGCGATAGATCTGTAGTATCGACGCTAGCAGCACCCATCATCAAGGAAACAGCAAGCTCGAACAGTCCTCCAGTTTTGCATTTTACCATTTCTATATACTCCTCAGCAGTGGGGCATTTGCACGTATCCCGCCAATACAAGTCCATGGCCTGGCCTCGATGTAACTTGAGCATCGATTTTGCGAAGAGCTCAGCTCCGTTCTGTACATCAAACCTTAATAGCAGATCAAGGGCCTTAAAATACATATAATTCGACGAGTTTATCGTTTGCGGTGCACCAAAAATCGTGTGAGCAGTAGGTACTCCTCTTCTCTGTAGAGCTGAGTCCTCCACATCATCCACTAACAAGGAGGCATTGTGTAGCCAGTCTATAATAGTATTTATCACTTGAAGTTTTAGATCAGGAACATGCAGCCATTCATTGAACACTGCGATCATCTCTTTTCTAAACCCTTTACCATGATGTTCGGCTAAATAATTATAAGGCGCTTGGGCCATCTAAATCGAGTTAGCAATTTTGCTCTCCAGAGCTCGGCTGAGTAACTTACAAGATCACCTGCTTCTTCATTATTCATTACGGCAGACCAGGTTTGCGTGTAGGAGGTGGGAGAATTAATGTAGTTCGGCGGCCAAACCTAAATGCCAATAAGCTTGGCAATAAGAAACTCCGAGAAGGAGTTCCAGTCATTAGCTTCTTGTCTTACGAGCAAGCTGAATGCTTGTGGGGGCATTCGGTTGCTGGTATATCTACTTGTGCGAGTCTCCTGCTCCAGTGAGTATAGCAATCGTACCATACTCAGCTCTATCGAAGTGGAGCGTCGGAGTTCTCCCAAAGTTTATAGATGACCAGACCTGCTTCTTCGCGGTGAAAAACCGTATTGGAAATAAGTTTACCCTGTTCAAAAGTAAACCAATCGCTAGTTTGAATGCTTCGATTGCTGCTAAGCTCTCGGACCATTAGAATTTGGTGTCAACGAAATGTGCAGGCTCTGTTGAATATAATCATCACAACCTTAATTCTTCTCTTCACAAAAATTAGTCGGCGTAAACAGCAGGGACTTCCTTAATTATGTCTATTGTAAGAGTTGGTCTATCCTAGCCTATCCTGTTGCTGTATATATGTAGTTATGAGACAGTAAATATTGAGGTGCCAAGTCTCAGCCTTCTTCTACGTGGCTGATTACCAGCACGTTGCGCATATTAGCTTTGAGAAGCCTACCAACACTATCGGTGATTGGTCAATTCCCAGGCCCAGCAATGTTAATTGCCTATTTCAACCATCATGGTTGTGTTTCAACTGTTGCCATTGTTCGCAAGCAGTCCATACCACAGAGTGAGGAAATCAACGCACATTGAGTAGCATAACCTCAAAAAATCTCCTCTAAAACTAACCTGTGCTTTTTCTTCTTAGCTGCAGCCTTCTTATATTGTCTACCAAGCACATCTGGACATTCCGGTTATTGCATTAAGAACGGCTCAAAATGTCTTCGGATCAAGACCCAGAGGTCCCCCGTTTAAGTCTCTTCAGTGTCGATGATGATCAAGCTGAAGTTGAGAGATTGGCAGGTGATGCTCCCCGTCATCGCCCGCACCGAAGAAGCCCTAGATATCATAGCGCCGAGAACGTATCTGAAACGATTGCCGAACAGCTCGAAGAAATGGACGAAGCTGAGCCTACAGATGAAAACATAGACGATGCATCAAGTATCGCTACATCATTTGAATCATTTACTCTTCGTGATAAACAGGACGCTATCAATGTTACACATCCATTCGGTATTCGTATCTGGAAACCTGCTTTATACAAGAAGCTCCGGTCTGTCCAAAAGAATGCCGAGGCCGATATCCATTCTTCTCCACACCAAAAAGTTACATTCAGACTTTGGCTTGGTAATGCTGTCTGGACCTTAACATTCGGTTTGTTTTTATTGATATTCTGCACCGCGGTTTCTGCTGTTATTCTATGTTTTGCTTGGGTCTATAGTGCCCAGGAATATGGATTCCTTACATTTAGGCTCGGTCTTTATCTGTTCATGCCATACAGGTATTTTGTGATTATGAACCCTGATGAAAACTATTTGGTGGAAGATTCAAACGAAGGTAGAACGCTACGTGACTATTACCGCTGGCAGGCAGGTGACATTGAAGGAGGCCGCTTGGTTTTTGGACCTACTCAGCAACCGCCTGTAGAACAGCAAACCTCGTCGCATGAAAGCCACCCCAATTCTTCATTTAACTCATCTGATCCATTGTTAGCAGGAGAGTCTGCACCGTCTGCTGTTCCTCAACAGAAACGGAGGTTATTCGGTAGAGGGTCTTGGAACTTTGGTCGTATCTTGTTTTATTTTATGTATTACGCCACCATTCTACCGGTTTTCTCGCTTGTGTCCTTGCTTCTGTACTTTTTTGTCTTCTCCATTCCTATGGCTAAAGTATTAAGGCACATGGCCTATTTTCTCCGCAGGCATCCGCTAGTTTTGTGCTTCGTTCATACGAATTCCCCTGAAGACGTAGCACGAGCTCAAAGCAAGCCTATTCTTCTTTGCACCCATACAATGTTTAGCTCCAAGTATTATAAATACACCATTGATGGTACTAACATTTTCCTGATTAACTTGTTAGCTATTGTGGCTTTTGTCATTATAGACAACTACCTCTTCAGGAAAGCTTTATCTATGCCTTATTCCTTCACCAGCCCATTTGCTATTTTTGTTCTTGCTTTGGCCTCGGTTATACCGTTAGCATATTTTATTGGCCAGGCAGTTGCTTCTATTTCTGCACAGTCCTCAATGGGAATGGGCGCTGTGATCAACGCATTGTTCTCAACAATTGTGGAAGTCTTTCTTTACTCTGTAGCTCTCTATGGAGGTAAAGGGGAATTGGTGGAGGGTAGTATTGTCGGAAGTATTCTCGCTGGTATATTGGCTCTTCCAGGCATGTCAATGGTAGGTGGAGCCCTGTACCGCAAAACTCAGCGTTACAACCCCAAGAGTGCTGGAGTCAGCTCTACAATGCTTATGTTTGCGATAGTATGTGCATTTATTCCGACTATATTTTACCAGATCTTTGGTTCATACGAACTCAACTGCAGGTTTTGCTCGGGTGACTCTGATTCACCTATTGAGAAGTGCAAAGAGTGTCATTTTTTCCAAGTTCCACTTGATAACGACTACCTATTTCAGCATGCTGTTCGACCATTATGTTATATTTGTGCTGCACTACTCTTTGTTTCATACGTAATTGGACTTTGGTTCACTTTGAGAACACATGCTGCCTTGATTTGGCAGTCTGGTTCCGGACAGCACGGTGAAGAAGCCCCGCATACCCGGCGGTCTGCTGATAACACAGCAGAAAGAAATTCCAACCCTCATATTAGCACCTCTACATCGACGGGGATAGGTTCGACAGGGGTAGGTTCACAAGTCAGTTCTCCTTACGACGCCGCACGCTACTCGCGCAAGTCGACAGCAGACCTAAAGAAGCTCCCTTCATTGAATCTTTCTAGCCTTTCTAAAGAAGACAACGATAAATTGAATGAAGTACTAGCCGCTGCTGTGCAGACTTCGTTTATGAAACTCTCTGCTTCTAGTACAGCATCCCGGCCTGGTATTAAAAGCCGATCGAACTCAAATATTGTCTCTAGTACATTGAGGAACCGAGCAAGCGCAGGCGGACTGGGAAATACAGGACCTGCATCACCAGTACCTCCGCAAATTCCTAGTAGCATACACACCGTTACTTCTCCTTCTAACCACGCTAGGCGATCTTTGATAGCAGAAGAGGAAGATCCGTTCCTTCTACCGGCTACGGAGGAACCAGCAGGACATGATGCTCCAAATTGGAGTAAATCTAAAAGTACAATTATTTTGCTTGGAGCCACTGTCCTTTATGCAGTAATTGCTGAAATATTGGTTGATACTGTTGATACCGTCATTAGCAAATGGAGCATAAATCCTAAGTTTTTAGGAGTGACTCTTTTCGCAGTCGTGCCAAATACCACAGAGTTCCTGAATGCCATTTCGTTTGCTATGCATGGAAATGTAGCATTGAGTATGGAGATTGGTTCTGCCTATGTATTGCAGGTTTGCTTATTGCAAATACCAGCGCTGATTCTGATTAGTTTTTTCACTGCCCCATATGCTAGCAACCTTCATGACTACAGTTTTACATTGGTTTTCCCTCAGTGGGATGCTCTCATCGTGATTCTCTGCACTCTATTGTTTCTTCATATTTACCAAGAAGGGAAAAGCAACTACTTTAAAGGCTCCATCCTGATACTTGCATACTTTGCGGTAATGAGTGGATTCTATTTCTCGGATTTTGCGGATGCCGTATTGGTCTCTCGAAGTGTTATAATCACGTAATAAACAGGCTACAGTTAGAAAGCTCTGGATTGTTGCAGCTGCTTTTGCGCACGATTAAGAGCGGCTAGATTAAGCTTTCTACCAGGTCAATTGTTTAAGCGGCTTTTGAGCCTAACGGTATTCTGCCAGCCTACGCACAGTTTACGTGGCACACATCTAGCCATTAAAAGGTTCTGCGATCATAAATTAAGATTTCGATGTTTGACATGAACAACGTTCACTTTGTTCCGCGAGTCCCCGTTGGTGGTAACACCCACAAAGATAGATCAACTTCAATGAAGAATGAATTTCGTGAATCCACCACGGCAGATTATGTTGAGTCAAGTGGTGATGACCTTCAGACCGCGTGCAGATCCCGTTTGCGTCAAGAATCAGCACCACTTGAACTTGATCGCAAGCTATCGATCAACGACAAAATGAAAGCTATCTTGGATGCAGTCAAGCGGATTGAATCTCTTTTACGGATGCATTACGAGATTGCCGTTCTTGTGGCTTGTTTGGTCTCTAAGACGGCAAGTAAATCGACTTGGTGGAGACGAGATGACCCAGATCTCTCTACTATCCCTAGAGTATGGCTACAGCATCTCGGTATGGCTTTTAAAGGACTACGAGAGCTGACCAATGAAATTGACCTTCTAGTGAATGAACTAAAGAGCAGCGCTAAGAGTAGCACGGCTGATTCTATTGGAGAACATCATCGAAGTTCAACTAGTAGTCACGATCTTCGGAGGTCTGACATTTCGCAACCTGATATGCCTCCTTCCAGCTCTTTGTCAATCAATAAATACCCGTATATAACCAAGGAGAATACGAACTCTGCCATTAAAAGCGTGGAGTTTGAAGAAGACGGGCATATTCCCCGACCCTCTTCCGCTGTCAGAGAGCTCGCTAAGCGAGCCGGAGCAACGGGTTTCGCAGTACCGCCCTTGCCTTCCTCGCCACCGGTTATATGTTTTCACAAACCTCCCCGAATGTGGAAAAATCAGAAGTGACAATAAGTATGACTCTCGTATTCCTGTATATCACTACATTTATTAAAGCGTTGCCGATGCATGTCCCTTTTGGACCTCAGCTACCCCAGACAGTTTAACTTTATCTTATCTTAGGTTGTATAGTATGTTCTATTATTGGACATGAATTTCTGATAAGGTTTCAGGGATCCAGAACGCTGCGCACGGTGGCATCTCTCCCCCGGCGGATCTTTTATTCTCGTCCAAATACGTGTTTTCGCTCAGACCGAATTGTGTGCCAATTCGCCCCCGAAAGCACTTAAATAATGTCGGCAGAAGATACTTATTACTTTGGAATCGATGTTGGAACTGGTTCAGCCCGCGCCTGCTTGATAGATAGCACTGGCGAAGTTCTTGTAAGTGGGGTCCAAAAGCGAGCAAGATAGAAATACTAACAACACAGGGCGTGGCAAGCAAGGATATTACCAAGTGGGAACCCCAAACAGCTTATTTTAATCAATCCTCGACTGAAATCTGGAACTCATGCTGCTACTGCACTAAAAAGGTCCTTGAAGACACCGGAGTCGATCCTGCTAAGGTCCGAGGTATCGGTTTTGATGGAACTTGCTCCTTAGTAGTCATTAATGAGAAAACAGATGAGCCCATGCCAGTGGGCCCGAATTGGAACGAACCTGAGCAAAACATCCTCCTTTGGATGGATCACCGGGCTGGAGAGCAGACTAAGGCTATCAATGCCACGGGCCATATGCTCCTGAAATATGTGGGCGGTCAAATGTCTATTGAAATGGAAATTCCTAAGGCCAAGTGGCTTAAAGAAAACATGCCCGAGGGAATGTTCGAGCAGTGTAAGTTCTACGACTTGGCTGACTTCCTTACCCATAAAGCCACCGGTAGTGAGGATAGAAGCTTCTGTTCTGTAGTTTGCAAGCAAGGATACGTACCTGTTGGTGTTGATGGATCTGTAAAAGGTTGGTCGGAAGAATTCCTACTTTCTGTTGGCCTTGAAGAGCTCGTTGAAGACAATTTCCGCCGTCTTGGAGGCGTTAATGGAGTCAATGGAACTTATTTATCGGCAGGTCAACTAGTGGGTCATCTGTCTAAGCAGTCAGCTGAGGAGTTGGGTCTCACTGAACATGTGGCCGTTGGTTCGGGTGTTATTGATGCTTATGCTGGATGGGTAGGTACTGTTGCTGCGAAGTCAGACCTGTTGCTGGCCGAAGGAACTCCAGATGTCGATCCTCATCATGAAGATTGTACTTTCAACCGGTTGGCTGCTGTCGCCGGTACCAGCACGTGCCATCTCGTCATGTCGCCCTATGCTGTGTTTGTTCCAGGCGTCTGGGGCCCTTATAGAGATGTACTTATTCCTGACAGATGGCTAGCCGAGGGTGGTCAGTCTACTACTGGTGAGCTACTGAAATTCGTCACTACAACCCATCCAGCTTACGATGAACTTGTGAGAAAGGCCCAGTCAAAGGGAGTAAGTACCTTTGACTACCTTAATAGTCTCTTAGAAGAAATGCGTTTGCATAGAAGCGCCCCTAGCATCCCATATGTTGCTAAACACTACTTCTTCTACGGGGATCTCTATGGAAATAGAAGCCCTATCGCTGATAGTTCTATGCGTGGAAATACGGTTGGTCAGGAAATGGATCCTAGTCTTGAGAACCTTGCTCTGCAGTACTATGGAGCTATTGAGTTCATTGCTCAACAGACTCGACATATTGCCGAAAGTCTTAATAAGGCTGGTCACCAAGTGACTTCGATCTTTTTGTCTGGTGGTCAATGCCGTAACAAGCTTTTGACGTGGCTCATTGCTTCTGCTACTAATATGCCGGTAGTGATACCTCGATACATTGATGCGGCAGTGGTGCTAGGAGCTGCAATGCTCGGAGCAAAAGCATACATGGACAGTGAAAGTGGCGGAAATACAAAACTCTGGGATATAATGAGTGCGATGTCTAAAACAGGTAAGGTTGTTTGGCCGACCGAAGATCCTCAGATTCGTTCTTTACTTGATGTCAAATTTGATATCTTCCTGGACCAGGCAGACAGACAACGCAAATACCGCGAATCTGTAGATAAAGTCCTCGGGGATGCATAAGTATAAAGCTTATAGTTGTTTTTTCCTCCTGAGCGTAATGATCTGGATAATATAGAACCCTAAGCACATGAAGTTGTGCAGGCGCTTGTACTTAAGGTTTGAAGTGCTATAGAACCTACTCTAACTACTACCGTTCATTAAAGCCTAGATATAGCTTGGTCTGTAAACACTCGACTCGCCCTGACTTAATCAGTAGTGCTATGTTAATCTGAGTTTTTACCGTGGGGCAACACAAAATAATGTCTAAAAACTCCAACCAGCAACCGCTAGAGCGATCGCGACCTCCACAAGGGCCTGAATCAGCGCCTTTATTCAATGAGACTGAGGCCGCAGCATTCTCAGAGTTCTTCGACAATATGGCCTACGATCAATACTTTCTAATTGACCCGAAAGTGCCAAACTCTCTTCCTGTCGATTCTATTCCTTCCGCTCCATATCCACTTCCTGTAAACTCACACATTGCGCAAAGCCGTGTGTCGCCTAATCCCTCTTCTCTACCGCCCCTCCGCAACATAGATCGGGCTTCTTCGACACCATTAAGTGTTTCCGACCATAATCCTGTCTCCTCACATACCCACTCAGTCCAATCTGACGAGCAGAAATTATCGTATTCGTCATCTTCTGAATCACAGGGCCAGTCCCAGTCCTTAAAGCAGAGCAATAAGCGTCGGAGCCGATCAGAAACTGACAAACGACAAAGCCATATATCTAGCGAAAAGCGAAGACGAGACCTGATAAAGCAGAAGTTCGAGGAAATCTGCGCATTAATGCCTAATAACATCGACAGTAAAACTCAAAGCAGAGCTGATATTCTACAGTCTGTTCAGAAGTTTCTTGTTGATTTGGAAGAAGCAAATAAAAAACTACACGAACTAAGAGGGGACTCAAAATCATAATTAATCTAATGATCTTTCAATGCTCTTATTTACCACGAAAAAGACTCTTCGTGGAACGCGATATGACAGTCTGCTAATTTTTGCAGATCAGTCACTGCATTTCTCGCTGCATCGTTAGCATCTGCTGGCCCACACACAAGTACTCCGACATCTCGGTACCCTTCTGTTTCATCGCTCAAAAGCTCGAGTATATCGGGTCGTCCTTCTTTGATAATCACGTTCTGTTGGGTTGGTGTGTTCGACACTTTCGCTCGAGTCACGTATATCTGAACAGATATGCTCTTGTCCGCTATTTTGCTTATGTCAACCCATTGCAAATTTGCACAATCTTGAATTACCCAATGGACAGATACCTGAAAAGTGGGCCTGCTTCTACTTTTTTCCTTGAGTTCCAGTGCGTAAGGATATATGCTTGTTATCCCCACACCTCCAGCTATGAGGATTACTTTCTCATGATACTGAAATTCTATATGAGTGCCATATGGCCCTTCTATCCAAACTGGCCATCTGCATTGACTCAACAATGTCATCGAGATGTATTCAGATACGTTTGTCGTTATCCCCTTTTCCACTTTCACCAATAGTTCTATACTTTTCTTAGACTCATCTGCGGTGAGCACTGTAAAGGGATGCGACTGCCAAAATTTCCTACCTAGGAAGTAAACATAGATGTATTCACCAGGTTGAATGTTGAATGCTTTATGAATCTTCATCTTTATCATCCCTGGTGTTATTATCGTGCAGTCCGCATTTGCAAAAAGCCCAAAACGTATGATTCGTAGGACTCTTAGCGTCCTGTCGAGGGCCCACAACAGTATTGCTCCATATATGAATTCTATCCATCCGAATGCCATACTATGCATCATGCACCCCAAGAGAAACAATAATGCAGAAATAATGTGAATTGCGAGAAACAGCTCATAATTGCTATGCCTCAGTTTATACAGTGAATGCGTCACTAAAATCATACATGCTGTGATAGCTAAGAAGCCAGCCTGATATGCAGGATCCTTGAGATGTTGAGACTTTTCTGACCACCCTAAATAAGAAAAGCATGACATATGAATCGTTGCTAGAAAGACCATCATTCTTGATGACCATCTATGGTATACATTCATGCCTTCAAAAGTCCATCCTGTGACGTACGACAAGACATTGTTTCTGCTTGCGAACAAAAACAACACCGGTATGTTGCAGAATGCGAATATCCCAGCACGATCTGCCAAATATCTAACACCTTGGTCATATGGTCTTGGGAAGAGTGGATTGTTGGGATAATATTCGTATGGAAATACCAGAAATATGGTATTCAGCATGACATATAATGATAGGATGAGTATCTGAAACCTCAGTGGAGTTGCCATTGCTAGCCTTTTGCTAAAATAAAAAGGTCTAGAATGATAGCCCCTGTATCCTGCAGGTGTAGTTATCCTTGCTTGAAGCCAGTTAGAACATTTCCTGAAGAGGTGTGACCGTGCTCTGCACATTCTAAATACTGGACTCATCAGTCTCAATATTCCTACTAGGAAGCACACAATAAAAAAGAATGCCATTATTGCAACGCCAACCGTCGCTGCTATATGCTTATTATTGTAGAATGCTGATAGAGCTTTGTAGGTTGGTATAAATAGCGAATCAGGAATCCGCACGGGGCATGTGACTCTTGTGATTGGACGTTCCTCAGGATCTATGATGCATAAACTAGCATTCTCCGCTATTTCTATCCAGTTTGAGGGAATATCTATGTGCGCGATTTTAGAACAGGTCTGTTGTACTTGCATCCAGGCACTGTCTCCAACAGGAGAAGTGTTTTTCTCATATATACAGTGCGCTACTGTGCCTAGAGCAGGCATAGCACTGCACAAACAGTGAAAAATACTTAAATTCTCACATTCATAAGGATATCTAAATGCTAAGGACATGCAGCCTAACCCCAACGCTTGAGGATTATGGTAAGAATCATTCGTATCTCTGGAAGGGAATAGATCAGATAACTGAGATGGGTAGACATACCGCTTGGAAAACAAGCTAACAGTCCATTCTTCGCCTTTCGGCATCTCTTTATATTATTATATTCTTTCTTAGACAGTTTAATGTGTCACAATAAGTACGAGTAATGCGGAAAGAAAGCAATCTAGTGTACTTGGCAAAGACATCGGCAGCTCCCGGTGTAGGATCTAATCAGATTGATCCATAAACTCTATATTGAGTCATTCAGCCAATGGTGCACGTTTCTCATGATAAGGTTTAAAAGCTTGTAAAGTATTTGTACTTTGTCTTCGGAAATACCAGCGGGAAATCCGAGGTTATATCTAGGCTGAAGTAGGGCTGATTCACTGTACACATTCTCAATAGTATTTACCTTCTTCAGTGATGGCATATGCAAGCAGTGAGATACGGTAGCCAACTAGTTACTTCGTTTGACGTAAGGTCCCACAAGATCTCCGTCAGGAAAAGCCTCTGCTATTATTGGAATCTGGCGGCATTGTTGATGTACAAATCCTTTAGCAGGTAGGGTTTCGTTATTAATGAGCTCTTCATAAATCTTCAGGTGAGCTTGAGGTGAAAGGAAACTAACACAAAAGGGTTTCCGGGACGTTCAGGCACCCTGAAGAGAAGTCCCTTCAAAGTACGACATGGAAGGGATATATAACAATGCCAGGATCCCCTTGCGCCCGGCTCATACAGCAATCAGCATGCTCGTCTTCATTTCACTTTCACTGAGCATCTTAGCCTCAGTGGTCTTCGGCGCAACCATTAACCCTATCATCATTAAAGGACGACATTTTGTCGACAGTAAGACTGGGGAGCCTTTCTTTATCCGAGGTGTCGATTACCAGCCTGGTGGTGAAGGCGGAGTAAATCCTGGCTCAGATGTACTATCTGATCCAACTACCTGTGCGCGAGATGCTTTCCTCTTGCAGAACCTCAACGTGAATACCATTCGTGTGTATGCCGTAGACCCATCGGTGAATCACGACGAATGTATGTCGCTCTTTGCCGCAGCCGGTGTGTACGTTATGCTAGATTTGAACTCACCACTCCAGTATAGACACATTCAGCGATATGAGCCATGGACAACCTATACAGTGCAATACTTGGAGAATACTTTCTCCGTTGTTGACGCTTTTGCCGGCTATGACAACCTCTTAGGTTTTTTTGTAGGAAACGAGGTTGTGAATGATCACGTTTCAGCCAAGAATAGTCCTGTATACATCAAAGCTGTGACTCGAGATGTGAAGCAATATATGAAGGTCAGCCCAGAAGTGAAGAGATTCATTCCCCTGGGGTATTCTGCGGCCGATGATCTCAGATTCCGTCGTACACTTTCTAAATATCTTGCTTGCGGGGCGGAGGCTGAATCGGTCGACTTTTACGGTGTCAACTCATACCAATGGTGTGGAGACCAAACATTTGAGACATCTGGTTACAATACGCTTGTCAATGATTACTCTGATTTCTCGATCCCGGTTATGTTCTCGGAGTTTGGATGCAACGCCGTAACTCCAAGACTATTCCAAGAGATTGATGCTCTCTTCAGTAGTAAAATGACCAAAGATTTCTGCGGAGGCTTGGTCTATGAGTTCACACAGGAGGTTAACAACTACGGATTAGTACAGATTAATGGATTCACTGGTGAAGCACGAGTCCTGCCGGACTACGCAGTTGTCAAGGAACGTTATGAGAACAACCTAAATCCAGGAGTAAAGCTAGATACATCACGCTCTCGAGTCACGGAATGTCAAGCGTCTTATCCGGATATTAGTATCGGCGAGCTTCCGGCGTGCCCAATCTCTATGGTGCCTGTTAGGCCCAACTTATACTTTCCCGGTAGACTTCGGGCACTTTCGGCACTATCGAGTACCCTCCAGATCTACGGGCCTAACGGCGAAGAGATTTTAAACTGGTCAGTTACACCGAGTCATTCCTACCGATCTTTTGGATCAGTGGCCGATATTCCTAAAACAAGGCCTGTGGCATTTGCGCAGGAAACAGTTTCACCCTCACCTACAGCTGAATCGCATTCGTCAAACTCTACCTCAGATATCACAGCCCGAGGCGCCAAAGGACAATCTGGGAGTTCTAGATCGTCGAATGATGGAAACAAGCTGACTGCACTAATACTAGTGGCTGGTTTAGTACCGTACTTATTTTAGCTCGAAGGAACTACGAACTAAACTCTATTGAGATGGAGTAACAGGGGGCGGCCAAAAGCAGTACTGTTAAGACGTGCTCAACGGCATTGCTGCATTATTCCAACCGCCAATTTTTGGTTCGCCTCTTCCTAGTAAGCTTCCCGAACACATTTACAGACGGCAGTCATCGTGTTTATTGCCTTTTTTGACTGCGAAACAGTGCCGTCCCCAAAGACAGGATGTCTCTGTCAGAAGAATGTAGTCTTTCAGACTCGCTACAAGAAACCTCTAGTAAGATGTTACAGAGATCGCTTTCCTGTTCCAAACTTCCGCAGATATGCCGCAATTTATTTTAGTGTATCGAATTAATTAGCGTTAGTCTAACACCTTTCACAAGGCTTATCTATGTTCCCCAAGTGGTGCGACAGTAGTTTAGATTACACACTAAATCTGCCATGCTCGTCTGGATACTCCTTAAAACGGAACTCTAGCGCAACCAAAATAACCTCATGGTTACCATTTTGGAACCCTACCCCTGACATCTCTGATAATTCATTGGCTAGAAGACTATGGGTAACACATGCTACGCCGGGTAATTCACTAATTAGACTAAAAATAGGTCGGTGCTACTGGCCCCTTTGACTATAGCCGTTTGCCTCGCTGCTTGTTATATAAATCGCCGCCTTTCTCCGCTTCCGATTAGTTTTCAATAGTCCGTCCTATATTTCGAAGTTCTGAATTTTCGTTTGAAATTATGACTGCTCGCAAGCGTTCTGAAACCCCTGTGGCTGAAATTAACAAACGTTCGATGCTTTCCACCGAGGAATGTGAGAAGCTCCTCGAGATGAAGAAGAAGATGCCTCCCCGAAAGCGCGCCAAAACTGAAGACGAGAAGTACCAGAGATATGTTGAACGTATTCTACGCAACCGTCGTTCTGCCCACTCTTCGCGTGAGAAGAAACGGCGTCAGCTCCAAGACATGGAAACAAGCATTAGCTCTCTCCTCGAGCACGTTCGCCGACTCGAAACCAGGAACTCTGAGATACTCTCTGCCATCGATAACCTTCCTGCTGACATCAGGAAGAAATATTTGTCGGATGTTAGTTTGGACGAGATACCTGCACTCCGATATCTTGAAACGCCTGCAGTCTCAAAAGGTAACTCGATGCAAATGAAAGACTCGAAGGGCTATCTATTAGATAGCTTCGATGTCTCAAAAACCGTAGCTGCTCTTAAGGATGGCAACTACTCAGTGGAGCAGCTTTTTAATCTCACTGCACCTTCTGATACTGGTGCTCGCTGCCCCTTCTCTCCGGCTAGTAATGATGATAGTCCAGGGTCTCCCTCTGTTTCGGTGAAGATCGATTATGATATTGATATAGCTGAAAAGGAGAATTTCTCGACTTCTAATTCTAGTTCTACTCCTGATCTTACTTCTCCGTCTTCTTCTATGACGGCCCCTTCGCCAGACAATATTGGCCCTGCTCCCTATTCCTTTTTCCCGAGCTCACCAGACACTGGGAAGCTGAATCATCAATACAATCCTTTCGATAATGACACAGATACCATAAGGCCATCGAGTTTGTTGCCTCACCCTGCAGTGGTGTTTGTACAACAATAAATAGACCAGCAGTGCCTAACTTGATGGACCTTGATGGTATGGTGTCTGTCGCTAGTGATTTTGATGATTTATTCCTTAACGGACAGTGTCTTACCTATGATACTATCAATTCGACTCCTGATCTTACTAAACGACACACAGATGAGTTCTTGGTTCCGATAGAACTGGCAGACAATTCTCCTTTGATGGCTGACAGTATATCCATCGCAACACCTGAGCTGGATGCTTCTTTTGAGCATAACTTATTTGATTAGACTAAGTCGGTTTATAGTATTTTGGGAGGTTATTACGAATTTATGATAACTACTGACGTCTCGGCTAACTAATCTCTTGTTGGAGATTGTTGTTACAATTCCTGACGAGATGTCATACAGATGCTTATTGGTGGTTTCTTTTGTGAATATTATGCCCTTTCTGAAGGATGCTTCGTTAAGAACGTGTTGGTGGTCTATTCTTATCGCCCGGTGCATCTTATAGCTTGACTTGAGCAAATGTGGTTCGGTTATGTGAGTGATCCGATAGAACATGTGGCGCGCTTTTTTTGGCTGCGACTGGTTCAATGAGGTATACTTTTTAGCCCCTGATTGGGGTAATCATATTAGCTCAAGGCGCTAAGATGCAATCGGATAGCGAATTGACAGGATTTAACTAGACTGATGACACCTCTGACCATCTTCGAAGCTTCCTAAGAACAATACGCATTTTATATACTGATTTATTCATCAATACGCTTTCATCCACAAAGATATATTACAGCATTATGGTAAGGAGATATTATATATTGTTAACTTAACTCTTATGTAGTTCCTTTGTAGTTTATCGTAGATTCTTTGAGTCAGTGGGTAGCTATTGGTGCAGAGAGACTGTTTAAGCCATCTATATCAGGCTATTCTCTCATATTCTTCGTCAGTTGTTCCAATTTTGGACACATCATCATCGGCAACGGTAGGAACCTTAGGAAGTAGAGAAGTTGCGCGCAACATGCTCCATATATTCTCATAGTCTCCTTTGATGTCGGGTTCCTCGGATCGAGAAATTCCAGATATTTCCCCGAAGATGCCGTCAGTGTAGAGCAACGATGCTCGAGGCCCTAACGTCAAATGCAGTGCACCCTCAAACTTCGCTGGTGTATAACGTTTATTAGGCTTCTTTCCTTTCAGTGATCTTAGTATGTTTGGAACAAGGACAGCAGAGTGTGTGTATAAGGCTCTGGCCATCTTAGGCCCGCCGGTATTAGCGACATCTCCGGCTGCAAAGATATCTGGGTGTGCCTTCACCTGCAAAGTTGGTTCTACTTCTAGGTATCCGTTGGTACTATTCGTGGCGCTCTTCAGTAAAGGCGCAGGTCTATCAACCTGGCACCAGTGTACCAAATCATAAGTTTTATGAGTTCCGTCCGGAAGAATAATAACATTCGGGTCTTCAGGATCAGGCTTAGGCCTAGTGTTAAACACAATATCTATCCCGAGTTCCCTAATAACTGGCACTGCCAGGTCGCTGACCCTCTTTGGAAACTTTGGCAAGATTACACTTCTCGAGGTATATAGCGTGACATGTTTCTCCGGGAAGAATGAAGCAATATCCGTCGCCAGCTCAACACCTATGGCGCCAGCTCCGACAACGGCAATGCTGGAAGCCTTTGCGATCTGTGCTTGATTTCTGCGAAGTTCATTAACGCCCTCTTCCAAAGTTGTGGCCTCGAGTCCTGCTGGGCTGTGATGGCCAGTACCCGTAGCGATAACAAGTTTTTCATACGGAATAATTTGACCGTTAACAGAAACTGACTTGGCGCCTTCGTCTACTGTGGCTTCTCCAGTCAGGATTGTCAACGAGCCTTTGGGTAGAGTCTCTAAGATATGCTCTCTAGGAACAAAAGCCAAAGGCTCATAGCCGCTGATGACTGAGTACCGTGGTAGTACGAACTTATGAATGAAATACTTCGATCGATCGATGAGCACTACTGAATAGCCAGGAGGAAGTACTGGGGCAAGAAGCATTGAGATGTACATTCCAAAATATGAGCCTCCAACAATTACAACATGTTTGTCGCCGGGTTTATACCAAAGTTGGGCCCATTTACTCTTCATTGCATACGCCAGCATAGAGAATGTAAAAGGAAGCATAATGGCCAATCTCGACCCCATAAGTTTGAACTTATCCATAGGCGAGAATCCACTAAGAAGATCTTTGCCGGCCATTTCCTACACGCTGTTTAGATTTTCGAGACATAAAGGTGATTTCCAGATATTTAAGGACATGTAACTCCGTGGAGTTAACTGCGTAGCGCGATTCAATCCTCTTCGGTCATTAACGATCAGATAAACCTTAACCTTATCTAATTACACATCCACTCGATGATTGGCTGGTAGTTCCTTAGAGCGTGGAAGATATCGGAAATTAGAGTGAAGAGCACCGAGTTAAAGGAGTTTTGCCGCCGACTGAATGAGTCACTGCAAAGGGATGGCCTTACTAGGAAAACTGGAATGGATCCGACTAGTGGGTGAAACCTGGCATTCGAGGTCTTGGATCGACTCTGTTGGTTAGTTCTTGCCCGCGTGTCGTCTAAGAGCTCTCGATTGTTGGGGATCGATGTGTAGTAATCAACTATAGTGTATATAGTTCTTTTATACGTATTCAGGGCTCATCTGTACCTAGTTGGTATGCCAAAAAGATAGGATTTTAGCGAAGCTTGGCACAAGCTTTTGACAGGGGATGTGTCCCCTGGACCTGAAAATCAGAAAATGCGTTACAACTGTTTTTGTCGTGGATGGGCAGGATAATAAAAGTACTTGGCCATGATGATACGGTTTCTTTTTGTTATCTAGAGGTATTTCGTCTGAAACGAGTTTTTGTCATATAAGTTTGGTCAACTTACGCATGAGTGAAATGATAAAGAACTGAAGAGGTGCTTATTTAGGAAAAGAACAGACAGCTGCAGGCTAATTTAAAAGCGTAGTATCCGCTTGTGTGCTCGCATTATTCAAAATGACTGAGACGGGCGAACTAGAAGAAATAGGAGAACTTTTATTGGTGGCTAGAGAGGGGGTAGCAGTATCTATATGGCCGGGCTGTGATTGGATTATATTGACCAATAAAACGTTTTGTATTAGAAGTCCCAAAGTAAGTAAGAAGATCAGGTGGCATAGTCTGGTGATATATAAAGAGCTGATCTTTCTCAAGCTCAGCTTTTATTCCTAAATTACATAACAGTTTTAGTTTAGTCATGGTCTGCTGTGGAAAATCCTCTGAATCTTGTGTATGTGCTCAAGAAGCACGCTGCTCTTGTGGAGCTCAACCTGCCCGCGCTTGTGTGTGCGAGAAAGCTCCGGTTGAGAATGCTGTCCAGGACAAGACCTGCAGCTGCGGAATGCGAGCTGTTGGCCAATGCACATGTACCCGATCAAGCATCGAGAATGCTGAGGGTCTCCGTGAAGGCGAGATTGATTTCACGAACTGCAAATAATTGATCACTCAAATCCCATCACTGGAGATGATCTGCATCGTGTAGAAAGTCTAATTGCTACGTTAAGGTTTCTTTCTCTTTTTTATGAATTACGATTAGCATCTTTCACAGTAGTATATATGTAGTACCTAGTCGGTCATGTGCTATGGCCATGGGTAATTGTGAGCTGTTGTGCTTAAGTCTTCTTGTAAACGTCGCGCGCAGAGGCTTGATGATTAGGGAAGATGAGAGCATTGGCCATGACAGTGTTCTCTCTGCGAGAAGCCGCAAATACTATGTACTCGGCAATGTCCTGAGCAACTAGGGGTTGTGCACCTTCGTAGACTTTCTTGGCTTTCTCAACATCTCCGCGGTAGCGCACAATCGAGAACTCGGTTTCAACTTGGCCTGGGTCTACTTCGATGACGCGGATTCTAGTGTCAATAGATTCCTTTCTCAGCGATTCGGTGAAAGACCTGAGTGCAGCTTTGGTAGCACAGTAAATGCTTCCACCAGGATAGGGATCGAGACCGGCAATGGAACCAAGGTTTACAATATCACCTCGATTCCTTGCTCTCATTCCTTTGAGGACTGTTTGGGTCAGGGCAATGAGGCCAATGACATTGGTAGCGAACATAACGTCAATGTCCGCAGCCTTTACCTCCCCAACTTTCTCTACGCCGAATACCATTCCAGCATTGTTGACAAGCACGTCGACTTCGCTGAATTCGGTTGGAAGGCTTTCGATGAAAGTAGGGATCTCACTAGTCTTAGTCATATCAAGGGCGCCAGCGAACACTTTAATAGAAGGGAATTGCTTCTCTAGTTCGCCTTTCAGTTTATTGAGACGATCGACCCGTCTAGCAGTCAATACTAGCTTGATATTTCCATTGGCAGTGACAGCAAATTCCTTAGCTGTAGCTTCTCCGATACCGGCGGAAGCTCCGGTGATCAAAACAGTTTTTCCAGCTAGGCGTTCGGCGGCAGCAGATGAGAATGATGACATGGTTCTTTTTATACTATTTGAAGATAACAGCGTAGATAATCTCTGAGTAACGACTCTTCGGCCCAAGCTCATGCAAATTTCCTGTTTCTATAACAATGGCAAAGTGACGAGTTGGTAAAATCGCTCTTGTTTAGTTGTTTTAATACAAACACCAGAGAATTCTTGCAATCTCGGCTGACTACAAGTAAGTCCTGCGGTTAAATACGGGGTAGGCGTTAAGGTAGAAAGGCCAACGGGTATACTACCTTACCCGGATTAAACTTCGTGGGGAAATCTGCGGGGGCCGCTCTTCTTTTTCTCTTCCGTACGCGGAAATAAAGAATGAGCATCGTTACTAGGTAAATGAATCAGTATTAATAATACTAATATCATTCTCTATTAAGTTCCCTGGACAAGGAGGCTGGAGCACAGATATCCTAATAGGAAGATAATGTCTGAGAGTACTGCTCCTGGTCCCCTTAACAGGCCCCCTCTGTCCCTGCTCAGCTTCAGCAATGATAGATTCCACACAAGCATATCATTGTCACAGTAAAACATCTGTGGACTTGGTCATATGCGCATACAGCCAGTTTGCATGTACCGCTCGCTTGCATTGAGAAAGTTTAACTAGCTAGTGACATAGAAGTCGAGAAACCCTATTCGAGTCAGCAAGACGCTACCTCGAAGACGGTCTATCCGGCTAGCATTTTACGAAAAATAATCGGAATTTGTCACGATGACCTCCGGAAATGTTGTAAACAACATGCGAGGTAAGTAAATATATATATATATATTGTTCTAAATGAATCATAACTAACGGTCCCCAGGGCTCGTGCAGTTTATTTCCAATCTGCGGAACACGCGTGAGTCTGGATACGAGAAAAAGAGAGTAAACGCAGAGCTGGCCAATATACGAGCCAAGTTCAAGGAAACTTCTTTAAATGGATACCAGAAAAAGAAATATGTGTGTAAACTGTTGTATATATATATGATAGGCTACGACGTCGATTTCGGCCATCTAGAAGCAGTACAGTTGCTAGCTTCTGCGAAGTACTCAGAAAAACAGATCGGATATCTCTTCATTAGTCTTATTCTTAACGAAAACGATGGCTTGACGAACTTAGTGATCAATTCCATTAAAAAGGATCTCGAAAGTCATCTGGAAGTCTACAATTGCTTGGCCCTCCATTGCGTCGCGAATATCGGAAGCTCGGAAATGGCCAGATCTCTGGTAGATGATGTTCAACAGCTACTCAACTCTCCGATCGCAAAACCATATGTACGAAAGAAAGCTGCTCTTGCGCTATTACGATTTTATCGTCGAGACCCCTCTATCCTCAAGCCTGAATGGCCCCACAGAATATGTTCTGTATTGAATGATGAAGATTACGGTGTGGTCAATGCAGGCTGTTCTTTGATAGCAGCTATGGCGGAGTCTAACTCTGCAGCTTTTTCCGAAGCATATCCTGCAGCTGTTCGGCTTCTTCATAGTCTGATTGTTGATAATGACTGTCCTCAAGAATTTGTATATTACAACATACCTCACCCTTGGCTGTCAGTTAAGATCTTGCAGCTGTTACAGATCTTCCCGAATTCTGAAGACGCTTCTCTGAACAGGCTGCTTACTGAAACTATAAAGTACGTGTTTTCCCACTATTCAAAGGCGTCAGGTAATATACAGCAAAATAATGCTCAGAATGCTGTCATATTCGAAGCTGTCAACTTAGTTATTCATATGAAGTCGGATCCCCAGCTTCTTCGTCAATGTTACCGCAGTTTGGGTGATGCTCTGTCAGCTCCTTTGATTAACTTACAATATGTGGCTTTGGATTCGATGGCTTATCTAGCCGCTTCTGTTGACGACTCTTACGGTGTGCGGAAACATATGCCTACTATTCTGAACAGTTTGCACAACAGAGACGTTTCCATTCGTCGAAAAGCTCTAGATCTTATTTATTTACTTTGTGACAAGTCTACAGTTTCTCCAATTGTGTCCGAGTTATTCAAGCTACTCGCTGTAGCTGACCCCTCCTTGAAAGAAGAGCTTGCGATAAAAATTGCAGTTCTGGCAGAGAAATCAGCAACAGATCCAAAATGGTATATATCCACTATTATGAAACTTGTTTACCTTGCTGGAGATCATGCCCCTGAGGAAGTGTGGGTACGCATAGTGCAAATTGTTACCAATAATGAAAACATCCAGCAGCCTGCATCTCAAGATGCGTTGTCTTACTTACAACAACCCTCTTGTCCCGCTACAATATGCAAATTGTGTTCATATATACTTGGCGAGTTCGGACATCTTATTTCTGGCGATCCTCAAACTTCAGCTTTGGTTCAATTGAATGCTATGGAAAATCAAATCACGTCTTGCCCTTCAACAGTTAAGGCGGTTTTTCTATCCGCGTATCTGAAGTTTTGCAGTATCTTTCCTGAGCTTAGGCCTCGAATACTTCCAATATTCCAAAGATACAGTACTGCTTCTAACGCCGAGCTCCAACAAAGAGCCTACGAATATCTCGTGCTGGCTTCTGATGATGATCCTACTCTGCTAAATGCGGTGTGCCAGGAGATGCCTGTGTACGATGAACGTGAATCGGCTTTATTCAGCCGTGTAGAGCATTCTGACGACAAAATTTCCAGAAGCAGGCTGATTGAACGGACGAACTCATCGTCTATAGTTAACGGGCCTGGTAACGGTACTGGAAATGTATCACCCAAGAAGAATAATAAAGATATCACAAATGGTGATGGACCCATGCATTTTAAGAGTTCTCAGATAAACAGTGGGATCCTGCCACAAGGATGGGAGTCGTCGTATGATATGCGTATTTCATCTACTCAGGATGGCCCTCTTTATGAGAGCAACAATTTAAAAGTCAGCGTGCGAACAAAATACATGCCTCCCCATGGGGCTTTGATTCTCACTTTCCAGAATAAAACAAGATATGACCTGAATAACTTCTCCTGCTCAATTTGCACGTACCCTTCTGCGCATCTAAAAGTCTCTATATCTCGCAAAGCTAATAGTGTCATCGGTGGTAATGATAGTGTACAACAAACTATCATGGTAGACTGTGCAGATGTATTTTGGGAGTCGCCGAAATTGGATATAAAATACGAGACAACGACTATACAAACCATCAATATTAAATTGCCTGTTGTTCTCACGAAGTTCATGATTCCACTACCTATCCTCGCTGAAGACTTTGACCACAGGTGGAACCAACTAAAGGACTCTTCCCTGGAAAGAGTAAGTACTGTTGAGTTCAGACCAGATGTTTCCGAACTTGAAAAGGAGTATGTAGATGATGTTTTGCGAGGTTTTTCATGGGGGATTTGTAAACAGGAAGGAAATTCAAGTGAATTGTTGTGGCTTTGTTCAGGTGTGTTGAAATTAGGAAGAGAAAACATTGGCTGTTTATTGAAGATGACGGTGAACAATACACGGCGGGTACTCACATTAGCCACTAGGACAACTGATTCCAGAGCTACAGTTCTTGTGACCCGGCACTTAGAGCGTATATTAGTGAGCGGAATATAATGATGATTTATGTCGAGTCAATATTTATTTGCCTTTTACTAGTCTGGCGCCAAATATGTCTGAGCCTACTCGGACGTTGGTAGAGCCCAACTTAATAGCGTCTTCAAAATCCTGACTCATGCCCATACTGAGCTCGAGATCCGAAATATTGAGCTCTTTCTCCAATCTTGTAGCGAGTTGTTTCAGTAGAACAAAATCAGGGTTGTGCTCTGTAGAAGATTCTGCAACAGCCTTAGATCTGGCCAACGACCCAATAGTCATGAGGCCTTTCAGGTCCAGGTTTGGGCATGATGTGAGAATATATTTAGCTAGAGAAGCCACTTCCTCTGGCGGTACACCTGATTTTTCTGGTTCTTCTGAGGTGTTTACTTGGATGAACACTCCGATCCTCGGTAAACCCGTTCGATTTGAATCTAGTTTGCTAGCCTTTTTCTCTGAATCGACTGTTTCGACAGCCCATAAGTTTGGAATCTCTGTTGCCAGTGCTTTACATTTATTTGACTGCAATCCTCCTATAAAATGCCATTGTATATCCTTCGGAAGTTGCTTCGCTTTATCGAGCAGTTCTTGAACATAGTT
Organism: Tortispora agaves; assembly: GCA_030462865.1. NCBI lineage: Eukaryota > Fungi > Ascomycota > Trigonopsidomycetes > Trigonopsidales > Trigonopsidaceae > Tortispora > Tortispora agaves. The sequence goes on from JAKVQP010000003.1 coordinate 482,276, forward strand.
TTCTCCGAAATGCCGGACACCGATGTCATAGAGGGCTTGTATATCTTCGGCCGGTTTAAGTTTCGATACAGCTACCAATCTAACAGTTCTACTACCGGCAACAGATTGGACTCTCGCTAGTATTGAGTTGTAATTTTTCTCTAATTCTACGGCTCTCGACATGGTTCTTTTAAGCATTCTAGTGGTGTTAGAATAGTTCTGTAGACAAAAAGTTCGAACTTCTCAGAATAAATAGTTTGGCTAAAAACGTGTCGAATCCGTCATGAATCATCGGACTGGGGCGACAACTAAATCATCATTGTGAAGCAGTTTTACGGTGTACTTACAATTTTGTGAGAGTGTGGTCGAAAGTTATAAACTTTTCTACCTCCCAAAACCTTCAATCTCACGGCCCGGAGAATCATGTCTTCGAAGATTACTTGGAGAACTCTTGGAAGAATAGGAATTGTCTCATTAAAAGTAAATGCATTGGTATTGATGGTGTTTACACATTTTATAGAAGTTGGTAGTACCGAAGGAATGTCTATGCTGCCGACCATCTTGGACGGTGATTTCGTGGTGTTGGATAAAACCGTCCACGAGAGAACAGATGCGCTCAAGCTGGGCGATTGCGTAGTTGCAACTAAGACTACAAACCCAAGAGAAGCAGTGTGTAAAAGAATTACTGGTATGCCCGGCGATTACGTATTAAGAGATCCTCGGTTCCCGGTACAAGGCTACGTAAGAGTACCAAAAGGCCATTGTTGGCTTACTGGAGATAATCTGGCTGCGAGTAAAGATTCTAGGCATACCGGCCCCGTACCGCTTGGCTTAGTCAAAGGCAAGGTAACATATGCCTTTGCTTGGCCATTCATGCACGGCGCTCTATTTCCCAGCGACGGGCGCAAAATACCCAATGGCGCTGTGTTCATCAGCACATAAATGGCTTTAGCAAATCAGACATCCTGGGTCGCACGACTCGGATTGAAAACTGGCTGAGTCTCCTGATGAAATATATATGGTCTGTTCCCCTTCTGGATGAGTCCAGTATATTTTCTGGCCATCTAACTGGGCAGAACCGTTACTAACCTCTACCTCTGGTAGATTAAATACCGTTAGAGGTACGAAGATCTCTGTAGTTCCTTCCTTTGAGGCAGAAACTGTCAACTGCATATGTTGCTTATGAATATCATTTTCAAATGAATTGATCTTTCCATTTACACTCACCGGGCTCGCTCTTGCAACTGCCTTCAGTATTCTGATCCCAGTAATGTCAGGCAAATGCACCAATCTGGACACAGATGACGCATCATCGTCCTTGTTGGTCATTGAAGCAGAGTCCTGTGAACCTTCTCGCTTATTTCCAAAACTCACTATACTGAAATCTTCTAAATTCCAGTCGTCACCCCACTTATTTGAGTTGCTAGGAGTGTAATTCCACAGGCAATGGTTAAAAATCGACCCTTCGACTGCAAACTGGCTTGCATCCAATGCTCCTAGTTGCTGGGAATAATCTCCAGTTTCAAATGCTTCTTTTCCATTCATATCATATGGAACACCGTATTCAGTCAGCACAGCTGGTGCGTGTGGTCCAAACGCTTCGTGACCCTCCTTTCTTATTTCTCTGAGTTGATCTCGTAAACATCTACGAATATTAGATTCTCCAAATACCATTGCAAAAGCAGGAGATACATATCTTCCTCTCATCACACCAAGGACATCGAGATTATATAAAGTGTTCCATGTGCGGTTGATTAGCGTGAGTCCGTCGTAATAATGTGGAGCATATACCAGTCGGTCATCTGATATTCCAGCTTCTTTTATGTTTGGTGGTCGAGTCATGACGGGTGGTTGACAGAATATGAATATATCTTTCGAGACAGTTCTCAAGGCAGATATGTATCTGCGTAAGTAGTCAGTCCAATAGTGCTGCACCCAGGTATCTTCTGTAATAAGAGTGCCATCTAGAGTGTACGAAAAGTACTGAGGCTGTTTTAAATGACCTGACTCCGGGTTCCAAACACCATGTGCAGCCCATATGCATGATCCTTTAGGCCATTTGGGTCCCCGAGTCCAACCATAATGCTGATCGATCTCCTCGTAAGTGGAGTTTCCTGGAGCACCTAGCCAGGATACTCTACCGGATTCATTCACTGTTTGAGATCCCGTCTTATAGAAGCCTAGTTTTCCTAGTTCATAAGTATCTATATCCAATGTGTAGCCTTGAGCCAGTTGTAGTGCTTGCAGTGGTGTAGGACTTGTACCTTTAAGCAAGTTGGGGCCTTTTCGCGATCGTGATTTAAGATCATCGCAGCCGATAAGGCCCGGGTTTGGTTCATTTATAGACTCAAAGCCTAAAATGCAGTCATCATAAAGGGAAGGTGCGATTGCCTGGATTTGCTGTGCGAGATAGAGAACAGCATTAATGAAGTGTGATTCGAGATAATCTTGGATGTTCTGGCCATTAATAACACAATGAGGAGCAAAATCCCTACCCCCAAAAAACATAGTGTTCAGAGTGAGGTTAGCAGCACGGCCGTAGTTCGTTGCCCACACCATAGACATGAATTTGGCCGGATCCGGTGATAAATTATGGATCAGCGCGGATTCGTTTTCTTCGAATGACCTGGGATCCAATCCAGCTGCATAGATGGTCCATAGAGGCGCCCCGCTTCCGCCGCAGAATCGGGACCAGACGTCCTGGTGAGGGTCCATCACTACATAGAGGCCGGTTTCCTGGATGATCTGCAGAATCTTAATGGTGAAATGGACAAAATCAATATCATACTTGCCTGGACCTTCATGTTCAAGTGATTCCCAGGTAAAGACATATCGAATGAGATTGAACCCCAGTGCCTTTAGTTTGGCAAAATGGTAAGGAGCCGAATCGATGGAAAACGGTCTGCCGACAAAGGAGACGGAATCACCGTCCCAGAACCCGTTCGGTTCGTACGACGGTATGTTCGGGGTGGCCGGGAGCTTGCATTCCCCTGAAACATTAATGCCCCGAAAGTACACGGATCTTCCGTCCAATCCCACAAACTCTCCACCCAGTGCTTCAAAATATGATGCCATAGCTAGCTGTCGACGGAAAACCTAAGAGTAGGGGCCCGGCCTCGGAAGCATAAAACCCAAAGGTCCCAAAAGGGCTCATTATCTGATCGACCTCGAAAGTCTAATCGGCGTCACACCACCAAGCCGATTTCCTCCTGGGTGCGACCAGCACCACGATCTGAGCCTTATTTGTTTACTATTGATATTCGAACAGAATGTTTAATGTAAATAGTATAGCCTCGAGCCGTTCATCGTAGCAGATCTGGGGGTTCCTAGCAGGATAAAAAGCGCGTTGTCTAGCCAACTATTTCCTAATCGGGCAGGATTAATTCCCTTCCAACGTGAACCGCAGCTGCTCCCTAGAATTATTTAGCCAGATTACCTGGATAAGGAAAATCAACCTGCGACCGCCTGAGTTGGATTTCCGAACGCTTCTACTACATAGCGACTCCCGCCTGTGCTTGCGCTAACATCCACTGCTTTCAGGAAGAATTCTTTCTTTGATATATATGTATAATGGTCCAACTGGCGAAACGAGCATGTGTACCATGTGGCCCTATTCCAGCCTGTCCCGTCTGTGACGACAAACAAGTTTGCCAAATAACTGTTCAGACGTGCGATAAGTGCCCTGAGACCTTTTGTGCTCCCGCAGCTAACCCTGGCAGTGTATCCTCTGCTAGTACCTCACCCACCCCTTCCTCGACATCTACACCGTCTCCAGATAGCAGCTCTGCGTCTACTCACGGCGCTATTGCAGGAGGTGTCATAGGTGGATGTCTAGGCTTAGGTATCATAATGTTTCTTATCTGGCGATTTTTCTTGTCTAGGCGGAAGCATCCAGACAACCCGTCGATGGCCGAATACGACTCGGGTGCTTACGGACTTACCCCCGTGGCCGAAGAAAGCTTAGACGGGGATACGTACGACAGCGATGTCATGTATAGTGACCATGTGCTCTCGGATGTCGATGATCCTTTATCGCAAAACTCTCGTCATACTCTTACTTCCATGGCCTCCACGGCGCTAAGTAGGACGTCGAATATCATACCGATCGCTTATATACCAGGAGTCTCTATGCACTCGGCTCCTGCTGCACCTCGAAACGCTCCACCTAGAAACGCTCCACCAGTACCTCGAGGCTTGGTATTCACAGCTGATGACATTATGCGCGACTCTGTTTTGTCGCGGAACAGTTTAGGACCCAACGAAGTCGGAGCATTGACTCCTTCGCTTGATTCACCTGATTTAAGGGCTTCCATCGATGCCGAAGCCTATCGGAACTCTGCTGTTGTTGCGCCTCAGCAGATGACTACTACAGCCATTTCAGCGCGGCCAAATCTTGTGACAGTAAAAGAATCGCACGATGCAGAAACAGAAAGCGATAAATCGGTGCCTGAATCGGCGTCTGAGTCAACATCACGTTCTTGAAGCGATTCTACTCTGCCTATTGATGAATTTATGACTATATCTTATCTAAACAAAGCGTGATTTCATTAGTAGGTCTCCTTTTCGTAATACTATTAATGCTTTGCAGCCGCTATCGCTTCACGTTCGACATCATATAGAAAATCAAAGTACGGCTTTTCAAAATTGTGCACACGAATGTAGCCGTCCTCCGAGCCAGAAGCAAACTGTGTTCCATCAGGATGCACAGCAAGGGTATTTATGGGTCCGAAATGACCAGTTACTCGACCAATAGGGTCTTGAAAGATTTTATGATAGAATCGAGACTCGAAGTTTCCTTGGCGGTTAGAGGTGGTGGTTACGTCCCGGGCTTCTTGACCACCTCCAAGCACGACAAAGTCTTTAACAGGAGTAATAGCAGCAGTATTGATACCAGCATCACCTTCATAAGTTTTGAGGACATTCAGCGTTTTTGAGTCCAGCAATTTAGCCGTCTTATCCTTAGACGCAGTGATGAAATAGGTGTGATCTTGAGCAAACTGAATGTCGGTGATTGTACAGTCATTCTCATGAACCTGACAGCTGGTAATAATGGATCCAGAGTCGACTTCTACTTTGGTAATCCAGCCATCATCGTGGCCCAAAATCAGAACCATTCCAAACTCAGGGTCGTAGCCCCATCCTCCAGTAGTGACCTTAGCGCGTTCATCTGGCTGGAACTCCAACACGAACCTCGGCTCATCGCTGAACGACTCGCAGTCCTCCGGAACATCGTACACTACAGTTTTACCAATTTGACCCATTCTTTGCTCGATTACCACAAAGAGCAAATTAGCGTCGGGCGAGAACTGAGCTTGCCTCACAGTCGTCTGAAACTGGAATTTATAGACCAGCTCGCCGCCATTCACTTTCCACACATGAAGTTCATTATCAGCGCCACCAGACACTGCAATTCGAGTACTTGGATGGGGGTCAATGGTCCATAAAGCTCGCGCAATCTGGCCATCGTACGTTCCTAATCGCTCACCGTTATGCGAATACCACACACACACATTACCATCCTTGCCTACAGAAAACAGTAAATCACCTTCTCGGTTGTATCTGATCTGGGTTAACGGCCTAGAATGGCCTTGTAGCATGATAGGCCTCATCTTCTCGTTTTTATCCTGTTTTTCCACACAATCGGTAGCTCAAAAAACTTTCCTTCCTGGATCCCTCCACCCATCGACAGCAGTTGCGCCATAGCAACGCAAGTCTCTTTGAACTCTAAACTTACGGTTACTTCACAAAAAAGCCGTCATTGCGCTTTGCTTCTTCTCGTTCTTCTGCGTTCTTTTTGGAGTTCTCTTTGATTATATCTGCTTTTGCCCTGCTGAGTGTCTACTTTAGCGGCTTGCCTATAGATTCTCTTCCTTCACACTCCCAGGCCTTCCAAATCAGCCTGTTGCGGATCATCCTTCTTTCTCCGCAATCCAATGCTTTGCCGCACCAGAATTCAGCATGTCGGTAGAGATCTGCGGCTCCTTCCTGCTTTCTGGCCCGCAAATGGTCGGTGCTTCAGCTCAGCTAGCATTCTCGGCCCTCGCAGGTATGCCCTGCATCTATTATTGTATCCATCACGTGACGCTAAGGTTCTTCTAACCTGCTCGAGCCTATCTCGACTCCGCACTATTTCGACCATGACCGAAGAAAACCTCATCCAGGGAAATAAGATCGCTGCCAAGATCCGGCAGCAGATCCACAGCGATATACGTGCTGTTCAGGAGAAAGTACCCAGGTTCAAGCCCTCCTTGACCATCATACAGGTTGGCTCTCGGCCGGACTCCTCAACTTACGTTCGTATGAAGAAGAAAGCCGCTGAAGAAGCAAAAATAGACTGCAGCATTCTTGCCCTCGAGGAGTCTATCTCTCAGCTGGAGCTTTTGGAATTGGTAAAGTCTATTAACGCTGATCCAGCTGTCCATGGGCTACTTGTCCAGCTGCCCCTTCCTCCCCACATCGACGAAGTAGCTATCACCGAGGCTATTTCCCCGGAAAAAGATGTTGATGGCTTCTCTACCATTCACATTGGTGAACTCGCCAAGCGTGGTGGCTCCCCGCTGTTTATTCCATGTACCCCTAAAGGTATAATGACTTTAATTTCCGAAGCCGGAGTAGACCCTGCTGGTAAGCTGGCCGTCGTGATCGGTCGATCGGATATAGTTGGCTCTCCTGTGAGTTACCTCTTGAAGAACGCCGATGCCACTGTTATTATGTGCCATTCCAAAACTGCCAATCTTCCTGAAATTGTCAAGACAGCTGATATTGTCGTCGCTGCTATTGGAAAACCTCAGTTTGTCAAGGGCGACTGGATTAAGCCCGGTGCTACTGTGATCGATGTCGGCACCAACTATATCCCTGACCCGACTAAGAAATCAGGTCAGCGTCTGGTTGGTGACGTTGAGTTCGATGTTGCTGCAAAGTTTGCTGCCAAAATTACCCCTGTTCCTGGTGGTGTCGGCCCCATGACTGTTGCAATGCTGCTACAGAACGTTTTTGAATCGTCGAAACGCTTCTTGGAGCTGGGCCGAAAGCGTTCTATCTCGCCTCTCCCGCTTAGCATTCAGACTCCTGTACCTTCTGACTTTGAAATTTCTCGAGCTCAAAAGCCAAAGAATGTGCAGGATATTGCCAAAGAGGCTGGCTTGGCTGATTCTGAAATCGAGCCGTACGGTGCTTATAAGGCTAAGGTATCTCTTTCCGCTTTGGATCGTTTATCTGAGCGGCGAAATGGTAGATACGTTTTAGTGGCCGGAATCACCCCGACTCCACTTGGTGAAGGTAAATCTACTACTACTGTGGGATTGGTTCAAGCTCTTGCTGCCCACCTCAATAAAATTGCTTTTGCTTGCGTAAGGCAGCCTAGTATGGGCCCAACTTTCGGTATCAAAGGTGGTGCCGCCGGTGGTGGTTATTCACAGGTTATTCCTATGGACGAGTTCAATCTTCATTTAACAGGAGACATACATGCTATTACTGCTGCTACTAATCTTCTGGCTGCTGCTATCGATACGCGTATGTTTCATGAAAATACGCAGAAAGATGCGGCGTTGTACAAGCGATTAGTTCCCGCCAAGAAGGGGGGGCGTCAGTTCTCTCCTGTTATGCTTCGCCGTCTCGAAAAACTAGGAATCAACAAGACCAACCCCGATGATTTGACTCCCGAGGAGATTACTCTATTTGCTCGATTGGATATTGATCCAGAATCAATCACCTGGAAACGTGTATTGGACGTTAACGATAGATTCCTAAGAGGAATAACTATCGGAGAGGCTCCAACTGAACGGGGATTTACTCGTGAAACTGGATTCGACATTTCTGTTGCTTCGGAATGTATGGCAGTGCTTGCTCTATCTAATAGCTTGCCAGATATGCGAGAGCGTTTAGGGAATATGGTTGTGGCTTCCTCTAAAGCGGGTGTGCCAATTACTGCTGACGATATTGGCTGTGGTGGTGCTCTCACAGCGCTCATGAAAGATGCTATCAAGCCTAATCTCATGCAGACATTAGAAGGTACCCCGGTGTTTGTACACGCTGGCCCATTTGCCAATATATCTATCGGTGCTAGTTCTGTGCTGGCCGATAAAATTGCTTTGAAACTGGCTGGAACAGAGCTTGAAGAAGACCACAACGAGAAGGCTGGATACGTGGTAACTGAGGCTGGTTTTGATTTTACTATGGGCGGAGAGCGGTTTTTCAACATCAAGTGTCGTTCGTCCGGATTGGTTCCAGACGTAGTAGTCATTGTTGCTACTGTCCGTGCCCTCAAATTGCACGGCGGTGGGCCAGATGTCAAGCCAGGAATGGCCTTGCCTGAAGAGTATACTACTGAGAACGTTGACTTGTTGCGCAAAGGTTGTGCTAATTTGGCTAAACATATACAGAACGTGCGACAGTATGGAAGACCAGTGGTTGTTGCTATTAACCGTATGACCACCGATACCGATGCCGAAATTGAAGTAATCAGGGAAGAAGCTCTGAATGCAGGTGCATCTGATGCTGTGCCTAGTACTCATTGGGCGGAAGGTGGTGCTGGTGCTGTGAAGCTAGCCCGGTCCGTGGTGGATGTATGTTCTAGTAGCCAGCCTGAGAATTTCAGTTTGCTATATGACACAGACATGCCACTGGTAGAGAAGCTACGTACTATTGCTCAAAAGATGTATGGAGCGGCCGACATTGAGCTGTCAGAACTTGCTCAGAAGAAGGTCGATCTCTACACCAAGCAAGGATTCGGCAAATTACCTGTCTGTGTTGCGAAGACTCAGTACTCATTATCCCACGACCCGGCTCTTAAAGGTGTTCCTACTGGGTTTATTGTACCTATTCGGGATGTACGTGCCTCTGTAGGCGCTGGATATCTCTACGCCTTGGCGGCGGATATCATGACGATTCCGGGGCTACCGACACATCCTGGTTTTATGGACATCGAAGTGACCGACGAGGGTGAGATCAATGGAATGTTCTAAAGTCTTCTAAATTAGATTCAACTTAACGAAAACTTAGAGCGATGTATCCTTCTATATTGTAATTACGCCTACGTATTTAAAGTTCTGTTCCGAGAATCTGGGGTAGGCCGGGTTGCTATGCACTATAACCGGCCAATCACAAGGCGCGTAATTGATCTTCCCAACTCGGCAGTGGGCGACCAAAACCACATTAAATCCAAGAACAGACTTCACCTTTCCGTCTACATAAATTTCCATTCAAACCAGAATGCAGGCTTTGAGATCGATGTGGAGGGCCCCAATGCCCCGTATTTCGTTGCGAACAATGGCGACAGAGGCCAAGACACCCCGTGTGAAGACGTTCCAGATATACCGCTGGAACCCAGACACTCCGGAAGAGAAGCCTCACATGCAAACCTATCAAATCGACCTGAACGAGTGCGGTCCTATGGTCCTTGATGCTATTCTCAAGATCAAGAATGAACAGGACTCTACTTTGACATTCAGGCGATCATGCCGTGAGGGTATTTGCGGCTCTTGCGCTATGAACATTGGAGGTCGCAATACCCTTGCCTGTCTTTGCCGAATCGATACAGATACTGCAAAAGACCTAAAGATTTACCCTTTGCCGCACATGTACGTGATGAAGGACCTTGTCCCAGATTTGACTCATTTCTACAAGCAGTACAAGTCTATCAAGCCTTACTTGCAGCGCTCATCCGTACCAGCCGACGGTAAGGAGAATCTTCAGAGCATTGAAGACCGTCATAAACTAGACGGCCTCTATGAATGTATCCTTTGCGCTTGCTGCTCTACTTCTTGTCCTTCGTATTGGTGGAATCAACAGGAGTACCTTGGTCCTGCCGTCCTTATGCAAGCCTTCCGATGGATGATCGACAGCCGGGACGAAGCTGGAGACGAACGTCGAGCCATGCTTGAGAACTCTATGAGTCTTTATCGCTGTCACACCATTATGAACTGTGCACGAACCTGTCCAAAGGGTCTCAATCCTGGTCTTGCCATTGCTAAGATCAAGAAGTCTATGGCCTTTACGTAGTCCCTAACATATGAAAGCAAATAACACGGTCATGTCTAATTTCCTAGTTATATCTTATTATTCACCGTATTCCCCTCCTGACTGTAAGATAAAACTCTTGAGAACATAAATGGTTTATCATGCCTCAACGAGAACTCCGCCCGGCTGTCTGTAAGTCTATTCACAGACCAGAACGCCACCCAGGACAGTCGATTATGGCATTTAGTTCCGTAAGATTTCAAGATTAGCTCCATGTAGAACACATATCTGGACACGCTACCTTCTGTTTCAATATGGATGCGTCCGTCGTCGGACATAGTCCATCTACCTCTATAAATCTCCTGATCTTCCTTGGAGAGTTTCGGGATGATCTCGCTGGGCTCTTGCGTGGACAGAAAACTTAGACAGCTTCTGTCTGGGAAAAAACGAAGATAACGATAGTAAGTAACCATGTGGAATGGTGCATTCCACGATTCGTCGGAAAGTCCCTGCCGATGGTATGTGCAGGTAGAGATATAAACGCCATTGAATCTAACGAACGGTCGCTTCCTGTACATCAGTCGCCATTCACCTTCGTACATGGTCATACACACTTGCCGTTCTTGATCTGCATAAGGGCGAGTCAGTTCTGGCGGAGGAACGTGCTGCTCGAATGTCTGGTGCATATACGTCATTAAACAGATATTCTTCCAGATGAACTGGCTTTTGCTGAGCTGATTAAGGCGTCGGTCCAGCGATGCTATGACTATAAAATCATGGATGTCGTTTAAGGCGGTAAACAGTAAAACTCGTTCGAGGATCTCGTCTGGCAAACTATCAAGTATCGAATGATCTGCAAACTGTCCTTGCTCAGAGACAGAGAGATTGCTTAGAGCAGTTCCAATTTCATCGACCTGTTCGGTACTCGATGCAGGCTTTCGACTGAAATGGAGCTCCCTATATGCTCGATCGACATTAGGGTTCTTCTTATGAGCTAGCCGATAGAGACGAACAGCGTCTGAGAACTGGCCAATCCGCTCTTTGCCTATGGCTTCTTCATATAACTGCATCGCAGTCTTGTGAGACTTGTTATCGTTTCGAAGAGTGTGTAGCTTTGTCTCAGGTTCAGTTACCACATAATGCCTATCAATCTCCTTGGCAGGTCGAAGAAATGAGTACGCGCCCGGCCGATCCGAGGTTCCTACGTGCCCTGCGTCGTCCGTAGTTGATCCAGAATGATTGCGCCCTGCGAGGTCAATGACCCACCTTTGCCGAAATGAGTCCAGGTCATCAGAACTCATTGCGTAAAATATACTGCTAAGACGAGGGATGTGGTCAGCCGAGCACAGGTTGCACAGGCGGAATTGGGAGGTATCGTGATTGGGTGCTAGCCAATCAGGATTCTGTATTCTATCTAGCGAACGCGCCTCATTGGCAGATCTCGATCTCCCACATCAAGAACGTACAACCCCCAGCTAGACTTAGTGCTGCAATAGTATCCTATCACTGATTTAGCCATTTCGCTCAGTAACATCTAGTTTTGTCCTTGTATATAGTTTTACGGAAACATCACTAATCTGTGCAACCGTCTTATATGTCCATACTAGCAGCGACTGCTAGTATATCATCCATTCTACGATAGTCTTCGGATGTGGTTCTACATCTCAATTTTCTTGCAATTCTGCATAGCTTTTCCACTCGATAAGCGGCAGTACTCCTCCATTGTAGTTGTCCTTCCTTCCGATACAATAAACCGTGTTTATGCCAACTATACTGTCTCCTCTTCTTACCTCAGCCTTGACGAAAATAATCTCAAGAGCTATCCGTTTGATGCCGTGCAGCTGTCCTACAGTTCTCTCAACTCTCGAAGTAGTGTCGCATATATCAATGGCATTGCTTCCAATGATGCAACTGCATTATATACTACGTCATACACTACATCTATAGCGTTAGTCGACTGTGACGGCCCCAACTCCACCCAGACCTTCCTCACTGTCTACGGCTTCACTAATGTATCTTCAGTGTTACTCTATTCTCTCTCCAATAACTACTGCATGCTTTCCCCGAGTTTTGGCGGCTCCGTATCCAAACCGGTTTTCTCTTTATCCGACAAGGATGCTTCGGCTATGCTCTCTGTAAGCATTCAGTCATCAACGACGCCTGTCATTCTCTCTATAGATCCTAAAGCTGCATCGAATGGCAGGTTCTCCACTGCAATGGCCTTCCTTTATGCCGTACTGGGAGTAAGTGGCCTGTCCGTGCTGGCTGTTATTGCATACTGTGTTCGAAGACGTCGTTTCCAGGCCCATGGATTCCGCACAGATATGGACCCCTCTTCGTTGACTCTAAGGCCACGTATGGGTCCACACGGACTTGCTGCTCAGGTGCTGGATTCAATACCTCTTTTCCGAGTGAATAATAAGAATCAGCCTGCCAAGACTATGCCTGAAGACGAAGAAACAGATATGTCGGCATCTAGTACAGTGGAAGCCCCAAAAGTCCCTCGGTCTGGAGATCTAGACACTATAGGTATCGCTTCGGCTAATGGTGAAGAAGCTGCGCTTAAACATAATGAAGATGTGAGTAGTGAGGAAAGGAGCTCCCATATGGACGTGGGAAAAGCGAATCCCGTGGCAGGGTCTACTGACAGAATAAAGCATGGTTTGGACGACCTTCCCGATATCGACTTGGACGAGCTGGTCGACGCTAGGTGTCCTATATGTTTTGAATCATTCTGCGAAGGTGAACAATTGCGAGTACTTCCTTGCTCGCACAAATACCACGCAGGCTGCGTCGATCCTTGGTTGCTGACGAGATCATCTCAATGTCCACTTTGCAGGATCGACCTGTCGATTCAAGAGGCAGAGCGACATGATAACGAACCCTCCCCGGAGGCTGCTGAACATCCGGCTCCCGGGAGATTTAATCGGGTGTCTGACGTAATCAATAGTCTACTAATTGCGCATGAAGGCCGCCGAACATCTCACACAACGATTTTGAGAGACTTCCATATTCCTCACAGGGACGACAATAGTTCCCAAGCGCAGCTATGGAACAGATTTGTTCTGTCCCGGCTTCATTTGAATCGAAGACGGAATCAGAGTGCAGAGTCTAACGAAGAAGCATAAATTTTAGCTGATGTCAATGATTTTTTCACCGCCATTCTAGAAGCCTGCTGTAGATTGCTCCCAAAACACCCACATTTCCATCGTCTGACAATGGGCGAATATTTACCTAGAAAAGCATTCAGATCGACTAAAGATGAGATCGCATGGAGGAATACTTGGAGAGGAAGATATATGATGGCTGTTAAAAAGCATTCTTTCCTCTATATGGGTCTGCCCTTCTTTGTCCTGCTGTTTGCCGGCTCAGTGGTGCTTTCCCAGTTCACGGCCGTGCGATACGAACAATACGATCGCAAAGTCACCCAAGTTACCGAAGAGGAAGCTTTAAGTGTCAAGGGTAATCGTCGTAAAGTAAATGCCCGGGATGACTACTATAAACTACTCCAGCTAGCTGACAAGGATTGGGAACAGAAGCGGGTTCCTCGGCAAGAGGGTGAGGACGAAAACGTCTGGTAATCCCCGCTCCCTATAGAGACTAAAGTTAATCCTTATGCATGTTTGTGTCTCTGACAGATAGACGCCGTTTGTAGGTTAACTGTGAGGTCTTATCGGTATTGTCTTCCGGGATCCCCGGTACTCTCGCTATTGGTGCCCTCTTGTACTCTAAATTGCTCAGTATGCCAAACAGGACTGGCCCTAAAACTGCACAGTGGAATGCCAAGGCTTTACGCCATGCTGGGCGGAATTTCTATCTCCTGTGTTCGTGGAAATTTCCACTTATACTTCCCTGTCTTTATTACTGCACCAGCAATTACATGCCGAGATTAAGAGCCTTTTTCGTACGTCCATCAGCTAGCATCCTTTCCTATTCTTCCCGCTCCTCTATGAATAGCGACAAACCTAAGCCAAGTCTTAGCTATGGTGTCATCGTGAACGGCTCGACATTTAGTGTACCCCTTACCATGGCCGTTAACCAGCAAATGATGTTCAAACTCTATCTCGATGTCAAAGACCTAAAAAGGACAGTCATTGGGCGGAATGTCACCTATTCAAACTCTATTTAGGCCGGGAACTGCCAATCCTCAAAAAAGTAGAGTGCCGTGCTATTTGTAGCACTATCAACCCCATTTGCCTGGTGTGCTGTTACGTGACTCAATACCGTTTTGCAGTGATTTCATGATGACTTCCATCTGTGCAACTCGAGGAGTTCTGTGATTCATTGAAAGTGTTGGGTCTGAATTAACGCTAAGCGGTGCCTAATTACTTCCTATTATCCGCTCTTGGTTTTCGGGCCCGAGGTTAGTTCAGAGTTTCACGGCTCCGCCGATCAATTGTCCTTAGTGAAGTGCGGCGCATAGTTAATTACAAATCGGAGGGCGTTATGCCGGTGCGCTAATGCCATTGGTGTTTCCTATTACCGATTACAGTTTTTATCGCTTAGATCTATTGCTTATAAGCATTTATCGCCTCCTCCTATTGGTCTGCTTGTCTGGGGTTATCTATGCATTGTCATATATGGCGTTTCGCTACTATATTGAACGGCATGAGCGATAACGTTGACGTCGTATAGCCTTATTTGATATGCTATTGATGCCTTGTAAATTCCGGGGTAATATTCATGACGCCGTATATGCTTACTAGGCGAATATATAAAGGTCCAGTTTTTATGGCAGAATGTATTCATCGCAGAAGAAACAATGCAACTCTCCTCTTCTCTTATTCTCGCTTCTCTTGCTGTTGTCACTGCCGCTCTTGATTTTGGCGCTGACATTCCAAACTACTACATCGTGAAACTAAAGGATGGAACCCATCTAGATAACCATATCTATAAAGTGTCTAATCTATTGTCCAAGAGGGACACTATTGTTGGCGCCTATGCTGATGTTGTCCGCCCTTCTAACTACTCTCTTCCTGGTTTTGTAGGTTACTCTGGTTACCTCAACGATGAAGACCTTGAGCAGCTTCGTGCTCACGAAGAGGTTGAATACATCCAACCTGATAAGTATTACACTGTCATGGCGGCTATCTCATCTCCTGGCTCAATAGTTGAAACAGAAGCAGGTAACACCAGCTCCTCATACACAGCTTCAGACTATCCTGGTACTTTTCAAACGATTGACCCTAATGCAGGAAACTGGGGTCTTACTCGAATCTCCAATCCTAATGCTGATGCTAGCGATACCTATTGGTTTGACAATAACCAAGGTGAAGGATCCACAATTTACATTTGCGATACCGGTGTAGAGATTACTCATCCGGAATTTGAAGGCCGTGCTACCTGGGGATTCAGTGCCTATAACAAAAATCAGGATGAACACGGACATGGTACTCATTGTGCTGGTATAAGCGCTTCCAAGACTTACGGTGTTGCAAAGAAAGCCAAAATTGTTGCAGTTCAAGTCTTGGACAAGGATGGAAGTGGATCTACCTCTGCAATTCTTGCTGGATATGATTGGGTTTATAAGAATGCTGATCATTCTAAGTCCGTCATCAACAATTCCCTTGGTTCTCCTACCCCTGATCTGGCTTTGAAGAAAGCCCAGCTTGGACTTGGACAGTCAGGAATTGTATTTGCTGGTGCTGCTGGCAATGATAACGCCAATTCGTGTGCGGGAAATCCTGGTGAGAGTACCGCTGAAACTATTATTGTTGGAAACATTAACAAAAATCTTCAAAAAGCCCCTAGTTCCAGCTGGGGTAAATGTGTGGATATTTGGGCTCCTGGTACAGATATTCTTTCCACCTATATCGGAGGAAGTACTATAAGAATGACAGGAACTTCTATGGCGACTCCTCATGTCGCTGGTGTCGCCGCACTTTTTATTGGACAGGGAGTGGATGCTAAAGATGTATGGGATAAAATGGATTCTTTGTCGGTTAAGGGTTTGATTACTGGGCTCACTTCAAGTGATAGTAACAAGTTATTGTATAACGGTGCCGGCTGGTCGGTTGTTTGATTCATTATGCAGATATCTTTGATTTTTCTAAAAAATATCAGTACACGTTTACTTAAATTACTGTATCTCATTATTCTAGAATAAGTTTCATTAAGTTGTCATTGAATATCTGCACATTATTTCCTGTTTTGCAAAGTTGAGCTGGTCAAGGCGTGGAGAATATTCCGGCGGGAAAGTTTCCAGTAATATAGCCGTTATCTCATTGAACTCTGTGGGTTGTATGAGTTTACATCCTGGAATAGAAGCCTGGAGTCTCACAGAAATCCTAATGATGCATAAAATACGTTCGACATTGCGGTGACTAAACACTATTGATGAGAGTTCCGAGGTCAGCATAGTCTCGATCATGCTTTTGATCGGATCTGTTTCCTGAAGAAGTTTGAGCGAAAAATCACCATAGATCTTACGGATCATCTGCTCTATAATAATCCAGTAGACCTCAATTGGTGAACCCTCCTTATATCCATATCCCTCACTAGGGTCGTATGTCCAATCGCATATAACAGCCAGATCATCTGAGCCAACCCTTTTATGATTACCAAGACAGTCTACTATCGAGGAGGCTAGCTCGGATACGTTTCCAATATGCTTGCGCTTTTTAGTTTCAGTGTATATTGAAGCTTTAATACACATTCTCAGATATCGACCGTACGATAAAACAGATGAGTTGCCTCTGTTGTCTTCACTTAGCCGGTGATCTGCAGCGTGGTCGACATTCTCTCTTCCTGTAAAACATCCAGAGTCGCTAGTATTATCACTATTCTTGTCTTCTATGTAGAGATTTAAAGGTGCCAATATGGAAGCTATTTTAGCTTGATCCTCTGAGACCTCATAATTAAGAAGGGGGCCCAATATTTTACTCCATTTCGGAGAAGCAAACGGGTTGGAACCCACTGTATATTTTCGCAACAATAAAGAGATACCAAGATATTTATTTACTTTCGGATTGACATCATACTCGAGAACGCTGCATAATATGTCTAGAAACCAAGATAGTGCTGTCGCCAGACTGTATTTATTCTCGCCCAGTAACTGGACCTGCCGCAAAAGGTAGCATATAAAGGGCCATGTGTATTCCTGGGAATGTCTAAAACTATTATGCACTAGGCTCCATGGGTTTTTTTTGTCGGCTTCAGTCAAATACTTCTGTCTTGAGATCGTGTCTCCTCGCTGTGAGATATCTTCAAACGCCAGAACAGGGATCAAAGCCTGTGGACCAAACACGTCATTGATCCGTTGCAATGCTTCAACTGCGCTGAGTCTTAGGTTTTCGCTCTTTTTAGATATTACAGTTTTGATATATTCAGCAGCCTCTGCGTTCACCTGGAAGTCGCCCAATGTGCCTATAGACATTGCGACTAAAGTCGACACATAAGTCGAAGGCATCAGGAAATGCACAAACTCAGGGTGCTGCCATAAGTCATGTTCAGAGTTTTGTTCATGAAAGTATTCCATAACGTCATCAATGTACTTGTGCAGAAGCGCTAGAGCCTCCTCATACAATCCTTCATCAAGGCGCGCATCAATGTACTGACTTGCGGCTTTAAGCAAGGCATACGCTTTGGCAGCAATTGGGTCTTCTGGATGTCGTTTAGATAGGTATTGTACCCTCAGCTTTTTCGGTGAGAGTTTAATCTCGTGATCAGAATTATTGTTCACCCGTTTCATGAGAAACTTGTCCATAACAGGATGCGCCTAGCGCTTCGCGATATGTAAGTAGGTAAGGTTACGATAACTCTAAAACGTGCAAATGCTTTATAAAAAAATGATACTTGAATAATGCTACAACCATGTGTGAGTGAGTGTTAACGCCAGTGTACTGCAGAATACTCTGCAGGAATATGTGAAAGACCGAGCTCATAATCTATGATGAGATAAAATGAAAGAATAGCTGGAGAAGCTGTTATCGAAAATCGTAAAAATACAAGTGACAATTAATGAATTGTCAATCTCTCACTTGTAAGAATCTGATCTCCAATAACCCACATCGGATTGACTCGACGAGTTATCTCCTTTGTTGAATCTGAAATCCTCTCCACGAGCAGTGGCTCCAAGAGCATCCAGTTCAGTGCCGCCTTCAGCTGCCAAGTTCTTGCTTGAATCATCTTTAATGAAAGAAGCGCGATCATCACGCATCGGCGCATATTTGCTATCAGGGTTCCTCGAGAAATAGGCCCAGGAGCACATAATAATAACGGTGATGAGCAAGATAAGCGAGAAGGCAGCATTGAGTATGAAAAATACAACACCCATCACACTGTTGACAATCTGAGGCTGTCCCATCAAGTCTGAGAAGAACCAATAGAACAAAGCATTCAAAGTGTTGACCACCTGCATTGAAATATTGATGATGTTGAGACTGCGTGACAAGAATGGTCTGAGAACGCACACAGTAATCAGGTAGATCACTTCAATAATGAACACCACAATACCTTGAACCTTTCCAGCAGACTGTGCGAATGAAATAATAGCGCTCTTAATCACAGTGTAACCAAGAAGAATGACTATGAAGTAATAGTTGGTGGCGCGAAATGGTGCATACAAGAATCCCCATCTGTTCAGAGTGGCAGTATCGGAATATAAAATGTATGCTGGATTTTTGTGCAGCTCAATTGACCTACGAGCAAGCCTGATGACCATGTACGAGCCCCAGAAGAGAAGAGTGCATGAGATGAGCAAGAAAAGGGCTGCAAACACAATGCAAGCGGGTGAGTCATCGGCAATGAACTCCCAGAAGCAAAGGATAGTTGTCTGAGGGAAGGCAAGTAAAACCATACGGAACATAATTCCCTTCATTATGGCTTTCCAGTTATGCCTGAAGCTAGAAAAACGTTGGAATGCTTTAACTTCGCGCCTGGCACATAGGTCAAGAATGAGTTTAGCAACGATCATAAGCACAATAATGCAGAATAAGATAAAGAGCAAAAATACCATTCCTGTGAGGAAAAAGTTTGTGGCTTCAATGCCGGCTTTATAGGAAATGCGGCGAATGCCGTGAAGAACAACGGCGGAAGAAAGGTCATCGGAAGAGCTGTCATCACGCGGCATCAGAATAGCACGCTTGACGAGGCTGATGCCCTCTTCAACAAAACGCTTCACATATCTAGCCTTCTTCTGAACTAGGACAGAGCGCTGGGTCAAAAGAAGTGTGCTCGGGGTACCTCCAGTAGCTTGCACATACCAAGTAAAGATAGTCTGCATGAAGGTAACACGCACAATACCGAGAGACCAAATAAAATTTTGAGCCCATGCAGAAGCAATAGGTGGTACACGTTCAACAGCCTCCATATTGACTATTGCAACACTCTGGAAATATAAGAATAGTGCAAGAGAAGTAGCGGCGATATGGGCTGCAGTCTTGGAATGACCCATAGCGCCGAATATTCCTGAGGTTATAAGGGCAATACCAGCAACAGCAGCTGTTACCCAACCAACAACAGGCTGGTAAACAGTCTTTCCGTTGGAGATAGTGGCTTGGACACAGGCAATCTTGTTGCCGATGTCATTTGCGGTTGTACCATTGTACACTTCGACTTTGACAACACCATCGAGGTCGGGGATCGTATATGCAATACCAGGGATTTTCTTGAGAGTGTCTAGTTCTATCGTGTAGGTAGACGTGAGATCGAAGGTACCGGGAGAGGTAGGGCAAAGCTGAGCAAACCCCAGACTGCAAGGATTAATATACTCCGTAATAGCATCCAAACCGTACGCGACTACGGTGACCTTGGCATAAACATAGCCTGATATCGTAGAGATTGCCTGAATTGAGTAATCGAGCGTCCTGTTGTCCCTGTAAAGAATAAACTCGAATTGTGAAGCGGTAAATCCGGAGTTTTCCATACATGTCGACAAAGAGCCGGATCGCAATAATTGAACAGCATAGGCCGGGGCCACCATAAAGGCTAGTAGAATTGTGAGTAGAAATGTGAACATGGCTGTCGGTTCATTCAAGCACGGGGCCGTACAACTGTTCTTATCTGTCGGGTGCAGAAATGTCCCCCCTGTGGAAAAAGAGAAAAAGTCGCGTTCAGGCGACTAACTGGGGGTATTCAAGTATATGTCTTAAGTTCACACAGTTTCCTTAAGACAGGAAAAACTACACTTCGACTGATCTGGTATCTATAAAGCGAGTTTCCGAGTGGCTACGTTTGCGGAAACGTTGCGACTTTTGGTGGAGTGTACGGTATAAGTAGTATTTGGGAAGCGAGACCGGTGATAATAAGGCTTGAAGTGAGTTTTAAGGTTTATACGACTAAATGGAACTCAGTTAACGAACGCCCAAAGAGACACTGTATAACCTTGCAAAACGGTAGCAAATAAAGCATTTCCGAGTCAACACGGTGGAAACTTGTTCGGTGACAGGATACCTCAGCTCTTTCAATTTTTCTTACTCTAAGGCCCGTCACGAAATTCGCAGTCAAAGGATCTAGCCCAGGCATAATTTGAAAAGGGACTGGTAGGCTCTAATTATAGCAGCATTATAAGTTTCTAAATAACTTCTATTATTGGTCAGCTACAGGTTTTTCAAACCTTAACAAGTATGACACCCGGGAGGATCTTATTTTAGCTTAGTCGTTACTGAGACGGTTCTTGGACGTCTGTAATATTTGTTGGTCTACCCTATATTCCCAGCTCCTTGTCTGTAGAGCCCATATCTAGGATCGCATTTGACTACACCTGTCGGCATGTGTTGCATATTGACCCGCCCGAGATTTATATTGAACTTTATTTACCCAGCCGATATTCCCATTCGAGAACTAGCGGTTCAGGCGCAGAATTATCTTACTGAAGGGCTCCCTGAAGTAGTGTGCACAGCATTTCTTGTTCTGTAAAGTGCTGCTCTATAAGCACATGCTAGTATTAGTTTCGAGGTAAGTCCGGAAGATCCAGCAGTATTACAGGGTCTTTTGCGAGTCATGCGACCGGAAAACTTATAATCATAGGGTTTGGGTTGGTGGGAATTACCACATTGGGAATACTACTTTTTTCCTGTTTCCTAGCGCAAGAAAAGCAAAAAAAAAGGAACCGACAGGAATCCAGGCCACAGTTGAGTATTTTGTATTAAGCAGATTACTTATTATATAGCACATAGAATGGCAGAAAGTCGAGCTGAAAAAAGACGCAAAGTAGTGGCTGAATCTTCGCAAGCATCAGAGAGCGGGGATCATGATTCGAGTAGCGAGAGTCCAAACGAAAGGATCAATGATCCAACGAGCTTTGATAGCTTAACTCTGTCTCAAGCGACACGTGCTGCGATCAATGAAATGGGTTTCACCAAAATGACGCCTATTCAAGCCAAAGCTATACCTCCACTTATGGCAGGTAGAGATGTACTCGGCGCAGCAAAAACCGGATCGGGCAAAACTCTTGCATTCTTGATCCCTGCCATAGAGATTTTATCTTCTTTGCGATTCAGACCACGTAATGGAACGGGTGCAATAGTTATCACTCCTACGCGTGAGCTGGCATTGCAGATATTTGGTGTTGCCCGACAACTTTTAGAGCATGGCCATTCTCAGACTGTTGGAATCCTAATAGGAGGGGCTAATCGTCGTGCAGAAGCTGAGAAGCTTACAAAGGGTGTTAATCTTATCATTGCGACTCCAGGTAGGTTATTAGACCATCTTCAGAATACCCAGGGTTTTGTTTTCAAAAATCTCAAGGCTTTGATTATAGATGAAGCCGATCGTATCCTAGAAATTGGTTTTGAGGATGAAATGAGACAAATTGTTAAAATTTTGCCATCTAATGACCGCCAATCTATGCTTTTCTCTGCCACTCAGACTACAAAAGTCGAGGATTTGGCCCGCATATCGTTAAGGCCCGGGCCGCTTTATATAGATGTCGCGGAAGAAGACAAAGAAGCGCCAGATGCTGCTACCGTATCTGGATTGGAGCAAGGCTATGTCGTGTGTGATTCAGACAAGAGGTTTTTGCTATTGTTTTCTTTCTTGAAAAGAAATTTAAAAAAGAAAATAATTGTTTTCCTTTCCTCATGTAATTCAGTGAAGTTCTATTCGGAACTGCTGAATTACATCGATCTTCCTGTTCTTGATTTGCACGGTAAGCAGAAGCAGCAAAAACGTACCAACACATTTTTTGAATTTTGCAATGCCAAACAAGGTATATTGGTTTGCACTGATGTCGCAGCTCGCGGTTTGGATATCCCAGATGTTGATTGGATCATCCAATATGACCCGCCTGATGATCCTAGAGATTACATTCATCGTGTTGGTCGAACGGCCCGTGGTGTTTCTGGGATGGGGAAATCATTAATGTTTCTTACTCCTAGTGAGGTAGGGTTCTTGCGTTATCTGAAAGCTGCTAAAGTTCCTCTCAACGAATACGAGTTTCCCGCGAACAAAATAGCGAATGTGCAATCTCAGCTAGAAAAACTAGTGGCGTCAAACTATTACCTGAATCAGAGCGCGAAAGACGGCTACCGTGCTTATTTGCAAGCATATGCTTCTCACCATCTCAAGAATGTGTACCAGCTTGACCGACTGGATCTTGCGAAAGTTGCAAAGTCCTACGGGTTCTCAGTTCCGCCCAAGGTTAACATCAGCATTGGTGCGTCTGGCAAAGTCAAAGGTAGGGAAAACTATAAGCGTAAGCGATAAACATCGCATGCTATAAGCGTTTACTTAATATTGATGACATTAGGATCTTCGACGTAATTTTATGTATGAACGTTCCAACGGTCTACTAATTGTAGATCATCTACTGGGCTTCAACATTCACCATTAGCAAATGGAAAGGGTCTCCTTCAGCTAAGCCCGCTCTATGCCTATGGATATTCCGTACTAAGTAAATCTATTAATATTATGTATCGCAATAGGGTTGCTTTAGTTAATATTTAGCTTACTATTGAAGGATTGGAGCCCTATTCACAATCCACAGTGAGCAGTTATTTCACAGTCACGGCCTTCTCCCAACTACACAATAAGGTTCGCGCGTTGGGACATTAACAGCCAATCAGCAAACGTATATGCGTTCCCTAATGGGATCAATGATGGGTTGGAAAATATGCAGCTTCTTCCGGGGGCATGGCTTTCGGAACCCCTATTGATCCCCACCTGCGGTTTTCAGCGCAAAAAAACAAGACACAGTAGTGTTGAATATGACTACCTGGTATTAGTATAACATGACGCAGCATGAATATACGTGGACAATGCAGTTTGCAGTTAAGAGGACTTTTCTACAGGCTTCTTTTCCGAGGTTAGGGGAAGTTTACCCCTGCCTAAAGAGCCAATCAGAAACAGTTGGGACACAGTCACGCGCTCTTACTGGTTACCCCCGCCTCAGCGAACTCCCAAGCCGGCCGGAAATCACCCCAAGCCGTGCAATCGTTCTAAACTCCCACTTGACCTACGCAATTCCTGAAAGTGCATATTATTTTCTTCTATTGCAGCAGTAATATCCGTGGTTTAAACGTCTTCAAGCTTTCTTTGCCGTTTAATCTTACGATAGTTTTTCAATCAAAATCGTATCCTTGATCTAAACACTCTTAATACATTCTCGAAGCTGTTTTATTGGCCTCCCGAGAGTTCCCAATCAGTTTACTGTTCTGCTTCTTGTTTGTTCGCTTTTCTCCTTCAAAGCGTCTACTGACTTGAATCTCATCTTCCAAAATTTGCTTTCTCCACATACACGTCATAGTTAGTCCGTTTTATACTAACATCGACTGCTGTCTTCACTGTGCTCCTGTTATTTTGCATAGTTAGACATCCGACAACACTATCACGTTCCAAAGCTCAGCTAGGTTCGAAAAGGCTAGATTCTTCTGCTGTTTGCCAGCTTCACCAAACGAAGTAACTCCTTTCTGTGCTACAAGAGCTTGTTGATTTCCCTACTAGCTTTTTTTGTCAAAAGAAGTACTCCTCTTCTCTGAACATTTGTAAGCATAATTACCTTCCCTGTTCCGCGAGTTGAGGGTCCTTATTCTTTTTGTGACCCTTTGTCCTCTTTCCTAATACTTTGTATTTAAGAGGAATAAAGCCTTTGTTAATTTTGTTCATCTCTATTTCAGGCGATAAAATATTTCTCGCGCAGCGGATATAGCTCTGAAGGATATCTTATTATCCCTCTGTTATATTCTGATATTGTGTTGTAAACAGACTTCTTGAAGATCATCCACCCGCTGTTTTTTCGCTGTGGGTTTGAGCTTGTCTGTTGTAGGTTTCCCTCGTGTCTATAATCTTTATTCAGTGGGGCCTTTTATCACTACATCTGCCTCTCTAACCCAACACATTTTTGTGCTTGTGTTGACGGCTAAAACAAATTCCGCTTTCTCTAAAGCATGGCCAATTCTGAGGCGCACGGACTGTTAGCTATCTGTGACGCTATTGACGCCGTTGAAGGAGTTCGTTTCCCTCGTTACCAAACTTCTCAGCTCCCTCCTCCTCATTCCATAGTTTCTGGTTCCGCTTATTTCGATTCCAGAGACTCTAGGCTACCCCCTATTGATCCTCGTTTCTTGCCTGATCAGCGTTCTAACGTCTCCTCCATCACCGAGGATATCCCTTCTCTCTCTTCTTCGATCTCGAGCTTAGCGAGTTCCACTATGAGCTCATACTCTGCCAACTCTCCCTCTAATTTTGGACCTGGCTCTTCTAATGCCAATGCCATAATAGACGAGGCCAAAACAGCCCCAAGAAATTCTGGTTCCCATGGAGGCCGAACTAGCACCAACACTTCCAACGGAAATCAGGTGTATAGATCCGAAGAATGCCATATATGCGGTCGTATCTTCAAAGGCCCCAAAGCCTCTACACATAAGCAGCAGCATATTCGACGTCTTCACCCTGATGACTACATCCCCAAGCGGGGTGGTAAGAAACGTGCAGTGCTGGATCCTGCATTTACCTCCCAGCAGCAGAAGTTCTCTATGAACCTAAGTGCGCAGCTCAATGCGCAGAAATCAAAATTTCTTCCTATGCCCTCTGGAGCCCCTCATCTCATCAAAACTTCTAAAGGAATTGAGTCGCCGAACTCTACTGGTCACTCTGAATCTTCAATGTCCCCGAACCCCGAATCTTCAACAGAAGCTAGATATAAGCCATACTAATCTCTCACAGGTTAGTATCCTCGGTTCACTTGTTTTTATTGAATATTGCTGAACTGTTGTGTTATGCTGAAACTTGGTCTTTTTTTATCTTATCACCAGCGCTTACCTTTAACTGTGCAGGTGCTGAGCTTTATTCTTATGTGGAGCTTAAGTGCTAGCCTTTCTTTGACTTGCGCTGAATGCTATGTTATCGTACAGAACTATTCTATGTATTGCGTAAACTGGAGTCATAATGCTACTCTTTTTTTGCGGGGAGGGACCGTAGTGCGGCTGGCTAGATCGTCAGACATCTCTTTGCGCTTAAGATAGGACTTATGCGAGTCGGCGATCTTAGCCGATACTCCTTTCGGATTGCCAAATCTATCAGATCTATTCAAAGTTGCGGCTGCCAGTTTAGCTTGCATTCCAGAGGAGAAGTTCAGATATACATATCTCATACCGTTTCGAGGCTTTGTCTTTGGGATATATACCCGTTTGAGACCACAGTTTTCGCCTACAATATCAAGTGTTATGTTCCTAATCGATTCCTCGTCTAATGAGACAGGTACAAAATTGATTATGACCTCTTTTGATGTTTCATGAGCTGTGAGGGTCTCAGCTACGTCGAGGACATCTTCTTGGTCGTAGCTTTGAACGTCTATACTTCTTGCGAATGAAGTGGGGGTTTCTGTTGCTTGTAGCTCGTCGACGAACAAATTAAGGCCATGGTTGGCTTCAATTGAAAGTAACTTCATTTCGTTTGACCGTCGTGTGTCTATATCTATCTCTGCGGTCAAGTTTACAAATCTTGCTTGAGCGATGAGTTTCGAATATTCGTGGTTCGACCAGTCCAAACGATTGAGCGTTTTGATCAAGAGGGAAAGATGTAAAGCAAGATCTGAGGAAAGCTGAAAGCGCGAGTTCTTAGGTACGTTTCCGGTCGCAGCCACATAGTAAAACGATGGCATTGATCCGTATTTGGCGGTTGCCAGACCCCAAAGTTTCGATGCCACTGGGTGGGCATCGACAGAAAGAAAGATGTAGAGAGAGTACAACAGGCTGAATCCAGCAGGGAGAGGGTGGTGGAACTGTCTCCCAATAGCGGGGTTATCCAAGGTATCTGGGGATTGGAGTAAGACATTGGCAAGGCTGACCACGAAGTCGGCAATAGGTGCTTTTGGGGACGATTTATGGACCAGACGAAGAGCGAGTATCAGAAGGGTTAAATCAGAGAATTGTACTATGAACGAAGGTGAAACCGCAAAGAGGGGAATGAGATCAGCTATAGGAAAGTCTTTAATGCAGATCATCGAAGCAAGCAGAGAGCCGTTGGTCATGGATGAGCGCAGTGCAACTAGGTCTATGAGGAACTGTGCATCGGAAGACAGGTTTTCTGCCTTATAGTTCGTAAGAAAAAGCGCCTGGCCAAGGGGAGCACAAAACGGGTATGCGGCTAGGAGTCTCATAAGAACTGCAGAGAGGTAGTTGTAGTGTAAGGCGCCTAGAGGGCTTTTGGACATCGAAAAGAGCTTCTGGGCATGCGCAGCGAGGCCGGCATTGGTAGGCGGGAACGAGTCGATCCAGGCGTTGATTATAGCAACGTAATTGGCAGTATTTTTGTACACTTGTTCGACTCGAGCGATAGTTTCCTGTGGTTGGCTGGCAGACTCCGCTGCAAAGACGAAGTCCTTGAGCGTCGAGGAAATGTCGGCATGCGGTACGGAGAGTCGGTCCTGGTAGAGTTCGTAATACGGCACCGAGGCTTCGGAAGCCTTATGATAGAGGTCAAAGATTTCTTTGCTGCTGGAGTAGTCGTATTTACAGACCTGGTAGGCCAGGGACAGTGAATCGAGGTCGTTCGGGTGATCTTTAGCGAGATCTACGTAGGCCTGAGTGAAGCCAATAAGCACGGCTGGCGGATTCGAGCCCTGCAGCTGAGGGATGCTTTTCTGGGCGGCGTGCGTAAGGCAGACAACATTTTTGCCAAATATGAAGTAGCTGTCGGCCGTGTACAGAGTGGCAATCCGCGGGCTGGAGTCCAGCACGTCTATGCGGCTTTCCATAGTTGTGAATACTTGGGGGCTCACACCAGGTGGGAGGATCCCGCGAGAGCCTTTTCTTCGACTGCGAGCACCGGAAAGTTTAAAAAATGCTTCGGCCTGCACTGCGGACTTACGCTCTGCGGCGGTGTTTTTCGGTACGCAGCTTTGTCAGGAATGAAGACAGCAATCTTTTTGGAAAGGTGTCGAAGCCCGGTGCTGCCGACTCGACGCTGACAGTGAGTGCTGACGTGACGTCGCCGAAGCATGACAAAGAATTACAGAAGTTCATCTACCCCAAAGCGAAGAAGCCGCACGAAATCCTGCTAGATAGTACTGAGCAAAAACTCTACCTGCACCAGAAAGAAAATGAGCCCCTAGATGACGAGCTCAGAAACCATCGACTGCTCATCGGGCGAGGGTTAGAAAAGGCGCTAGAGCCGTCGGCTTATGTGGAGTCAGACAAATTCCAGCACTCTGTGAAAAAGGCCACCCCGTTTCTGCGAATGTTGTCGAGAAGGACGCTGAAAGATGCTATTAACCAGTGCGACTTTTCTCCGAAGAAAGTGGCTCAGCGAACCGGCGAGCTGCTACGGAAGGCCAAGCAGCACAGCGAAGCATTGGGAATGGGTCCGTTCTCTGAGCTGTATATTGACCAGATCTGGGCCTGCAAGTCTGGGCCAAAACTAAGAGATATCAAGCCCATGGGAAGGGGACGAACAGGAACTATGCACCACACTTTCATCAAGATCTATGCTATCATCAAGACGCCCGAGACCAAGAAGAGAATAATGCGAGATAAGATGGCCAAACTGGAGAAGCTGGCTGCGAAGGTACCCAACAAGAAGATCTATGGCGCGCCCGGCTCTGCTTACAGATGGTGATGAACTAATGTATGTATATATTTATAGATAAGGATTAGTCAAACGTTAGCTTTGCGTAAGAAGGTCGGACCTCCGACTCGAAATACTCCTCTGGGGTCATTCCTAGGGGTATCTTGGGCGGTGGTCGTGGAGACGTTGATGCCGCTGTCAAAACGTCGCCTTTCCAGGTCTGATTGCCTTCATATCCACCGATTCCGGCCTCGATGAGGTCGTCGTGGTTCTTTGGATGGTATTCGAACACATCTGATGGCTCTGGAGCGTGAGAGAGTAGCTGATCAGGGTTCTTCACTGGCTTCGGCAAGGTTATATTGCCTAACGCATCAGCCGAGTATGGGATATACGTACCTATATCGTCGTTGTCGGCGCGAGGACTGGTCTCAAACGCAGCTCCTACTGGTCTTCTCTTCACAGAGTGTTTCTCGGGTGTTGAAGGGGATTTCGGGGATAATTGCGGACTCAGTTCTGAGGGTATGGAAGGCATCTTGAAAGTGGAAGGGGGTCTTGGCCCGTGTAAAGGGGATGGCGGTCTTTCGGTTCTGAGAGGAGATTTAGGTCGCTGCAGTTCAGGGAAGTGGATCGGTCTTTTGACATTTGGCGTAGGAAGTAGCCTATCAAGAGAGGGGGTCTGGTTGTGCGAAGGCAGGCTGGGCGTCGGAGGAAGGCTGGGCAAAGGTCTCGCGCCATCGTCGAAGGAAGACTTTGAATGGACTGACATAGGAGTTGAGAACGGTGGGGAGGGTGAATTGGGTATTCTCTGGGGTACAATCGGTCTGGTCTTGTAGTAGGTCATTTCGATGAAGATCTCACCCGCGTAGCGAGACCTATTGAAGATCTTGTGATGGCCGTCATAGCCCGTTTTCGGGTTTGAAAGAAATGCAGGCTCTAGATCTATATCTGTGTCACCGATGAGTGTTATTTTGGATGACTGCTGGTCAAAAACAGACAGCTTCAGAGTGCGGTGGTCCATTGTGGATAAGATCTGGAATCTCATCTCGTGGTTCCATCGAGGGGTTTGTCCCGCGTTCATGTCCACGGGCGTGTTATTTGCGATATTCGCTATTCGGGCCACACAGTACGGCGATTGTTTACCCAGTGATCGAACATTATTAAGGTGTTTACCGTTCATGATCACTACTACGAGTGTGCCTAGCACAGCTTGTTCGTCCATCTTTACCCTAGGAGGCTAAGTTGGGAGCTACAGCCAAATACGTAATACAGCGGAACGAGAGAAACGTGATCGTATTTTTAGTTGGGCATCGTGCTAGTCGCGCTCAGCAATCGCAACTAGTCGTTCGTCGATCTCATCAACAGAAAGGACTCGAAATGTCGGGTTGGCAGCGTCCACCACGCCGATCTCGAGGTCTTGTTTGCGGAAATCCACCGCAAGCGACGTCGACAGTGCAATAATTGCCGACTCGATAATATCTGTCAGTGATCCCTCAAACGCAGAAACTGATTTCAATGTCTTTTCAAGATAGTTAAACGCTTCTTGTTGCTTGGGTCCTGCAGCAGTCGCCTTGTAGCTGGTATAGAAGCCAGCAGGGTCACACTTGTAGATTTCAGGCCCCTTCTCGTCATCAATGGATATCATGGTCATGCATACTCCAAGTGGACGCATGTATGCCCGCTGGGTATAGACCTGGTTGATGTCGGCGATCCTCTTTGCCAGGATTTGCACCGGTATGTCGTATCCGTACTTGTACTTGAAGTCGGTTGCCTCTGTCCGGGCGCGCTGCACTGCAGCCCTGGAGTCCGCGATAGAGCCGTTGAGAACAGCGCCAATATGAGGGGTTATGGTGAAAAGGAACGATACTGTGTCTGGGTCAAGCAATTTGTCGGGGACCTTCTTTTGCGAAACAATCACGGCGCAGTCCTTGCCCTTGATGGCCAGCGAAGTGATATTTGACGAGTTTATTGCCTTGAATGCATATTCTACCTGGTATAACCGTCCGTCGGGCGAGAAAATCGTGATATGGCGGTCAAAGCCAGCACTGTTCGACATTGTGGCTAATGGGAGGTTCGCCTGGTCAGCCGCACCCACTACTCCTCCAACGGCCGCAGTCCATTGGCCCCGTAGCTGGCTCCGTCCGTCTGTTAAGCTTGTCGGTGTGAGTCTGTGTGTTACTGGTATTGTATTGGCTGTATAATTAGCAGCATCACTTAGCGGAATCGCTGTCTTCAAGCGTACGCCAGCATGCGTCAAGAATGTCCCCTCTAATGGGAATTTCCCATTAACTGGGAGATGCTACAGGTTGAGGATTAGCTAGTAGGAGGTCGAAAGCTATATTTTAGAGCAACTATAATTCGCTAGCAACATAAAACAAGTAGGCGCCAAGAGTCTTAGACCCCTGGATATAGTTAGATACATCGAGCTTCTCGTTAATTGAGTGGGCTCCATCGTCTCCGCGTCCCATGGGAAGCAGCAAGACGTTCTTCTTCAGCGCGTTCTCAAAGGAGAGCGCTACTGGAATCGATCCGCCTTCTCTGGTGTAGTCGGGCTCCACGTTCCACACCTCTTTGGTGGCTTTGGCTGCAGCAACATAGTTCGGGTGGTCCGGCGAAGAGAGCCACCAGTTGCCAGCGTGTAAGCACTCGGCCTTCACAGTGTTCCTGGTGCCAAGTTTCTTAGCTTCTCCGTCTATGTAGCTAATGACGCACTCATCGAGCTTGTCCATTTTGATATCGGGAACAGTTCGAATCGAGAACTTGCCCTTGACCTTAGCCGGAATGACGGTCTTGGCGCCAGTGGTAGAAAACGCTCCCTCGACTCCGTGGATGCTCAAAGACGGGTACCTCCATCTGCCCATCAATGTTCGCTTCTTGTCGTCGAACAGGTTGGTCTTAGACCCGAGAGCACTCTGCAGCTCCGCAACTGAAAAGTGGATTTTGTCGTAGAGTTCGTCCTCGGTCTCCGTGACAGGAGCAACCATGTCCATGACCCCTGGGATTTGGATGGTGCCGTCTGGGGCGACCAGCTTCGAGAATATATGCACGAGGTCAGTCATTGGCTCAGCAACAGTACCGCCAAACACACCTGAATGGAGGTCGGCACCCGGGCCGGTGACAGTGATCTGGTAGTAAGACACCCCCCGAAGCCCGTAAGTCAGGGCCGGATGACTAGTGCCCAACCAGTAGTTGTCCGAGATACAAACGGCATCTGCGTCTTTGAACCATTTATCCTTTTCGATTTCAATGAGCTCGTCGAGTCCATCAGAACCATACTCCTCCATGCCCTCGAAGCAGAAGATCAAGTTGACAGGGAGCTCGATGCCGGCTTCTTGATAGGCCTGCAAGGTGTTGATCCAGCCAATTACCGGACCTTTGTCGTCCGTCGAACCACGGCCGTAGAGAACGTCATTTTTGTGCACGAGCTCGAACGGTTCAGTATTCCATCCGTCGGTGAGTTCGGCGGGCTGCACGTCGTAATGACCGTAGATAAGGATGTTTTTCTTAGCAGGGTCGCTGCCCAGCTTTCCAAGAACTATAGGAGGCAGTTGAAGATCATCAAAGCCTTCTTGCTTGCCCATATGGCGGAACTCAACCTCGGTGCCGAGCTTTTTCAGCTCATCGGAGAGGAAGTTGGCCATTTCTACTACTTTGGGTCTGCGCTCCGGTTCTGCGGAGACAGAGGGAATAGCGACGGCTTTACCGAGCCTGTCGATGAAGACAGGCTTCAATTCGTCAATCTTAGCAAACAGTTTCGGCAATTCGGCCATTTTGCTGTACTGGCGTCTGATTCCAAGATGTCGAAGCCGTCCCAGCAGCATCCAAAGCTCCAATGGCCGCTCGGCCAGCCGCTTAACAGGCAAACTTAGAGTTGCCCAAACTCTAATTCTAAAAGCCTCCCACTCCAGCGCAAAACCCGACGCCCACTGCCACAAAGTGCACTCACCTTCTCCTCCAACCGTTCCCCGCGCAACGGATCCCTCAGCCCGTCACAAGTTTGGTGACTGCTCTCGCTCCATACCCCTGCTATTTGGACTACAACTCCTGCAATCGTTTGCCTGATATTTGCTCGCGACAAAACTCCTCTGCTTTTTGTTCCACCGCATCCTACCCCGTTATTTATTTCCATTCCCCACATCCTGTTTCAGCTCTCACCTCTATCCAACTTGAGACCACCAAATGTCTTGGAAGCTCACTAAGAAACTCAAGGAGACGCATATCAGCCTACCGGGTTCCCGCAATCAGGATAAGGACAAGTCCAAGAATACCAGGGACACATCCAGCACTCTCTCCAACCAACCTACAAAATCTTCCCAGCCGGCTGCCTCCTCCACTTCGGAACAGTCTCTACCCAATTCGTCCGTCTCGAAGCTCAACGGGCCCCTTCAAGAACCGTCACATGCCAACCAGGCAATTCTGACTGTAACCATCCATTCCGGTCATGGAATCTCCCTACCTGATCTGCCCGAGGAGGATATCTCCTCCGAATACGACCGCCGGGGCAGACCCCTCGGTGAAACATTGGACATCTCCAAATTCAAGTCAAGCGACCAAGAAAGATTCGCCCGCTCGTTTCCCCATCGCCCTTACCTTGTCGTCGAATACGACAAAAATCAGATCGTCATAGACTCGTCCTCTGGATCCTTCGAGGATCCGGTCTGGGAGAAAACAGCTAGTTTTGATATCAGCAAATCCGTTGAACCTCTCGGCATACAGGCCTATGTCAGAACGGGCTTCACACACAGACGCTCCGATGACATTTTCCTAGGCTTTGCTTCACTCTCAGCAGATAAGATTAGTGCCTCCACACCAGTCGACCAGTGGATCCCAATATCCTCAAACAGCGGCTCTATCCACATTTCAGCAAGACTCCAGACATCCCCCAAAGAGCCCCTCTCAATTGAACAGTTTGAGCTTCTCAAAGTCATTGGCAAAGGTTCTTTCGGTAAAGTCATGCAAGTGCGCAAGAAAGATACAAATAGAATCTACGCCCTCAAAACCATTCGGAAGGCCCATGTTGTTTCTAAATCTGAAGTTACCCACACTCTTGCCGAGCGCACTGTTTTGGCCCAAGTCAGAAACCCCTTTATTGTCCCTCTGAAGTTCTCCTTTCAATCCCCAGAAAAACTCTACCTGGTTCTGCCCTTTATCAATGGAGGCGAGCTGTTCCACCACCTTCAACGGGAGGGCCGATTTTCCTTGAATCGATCTCGTTTCTATACTGCCGAACTTCTGTCTGCTTTAGAGTGCTTGCACTCATTCAACGTGATCTACAGAGATCTAAAGCCGGAAAATATTCTTCTTGATTTTACTGGCCATATCGCTCTTTGCGATTTTGGACTTTGCAAACTCAACATGGCTGAGCGAGATAAAACAAACACGTTCTGTGGAACGCCTGAATATCTTGCCCCAGAATTACTAGTTGGAAGAGGATACACCAAGGTTGTCGATTGGTGGACCTTGGGCGTATTGCTGTACGAAATGCTTACAGGACTTCCACCGTTCTATGATGAAAACACACATGTTATGTATCGAAAGATTTTACAGGATCCGCTGCTATTTCCTTCCGATATGGACAAGGATGCCACTGGTATTCTGACGGGCCTACTGACGCGAGACCCATCCCGTCGTTTAGGCGTAAATGGGTCGGCAGAAATCAAGGCCCACCCATTCTTCAAGAATATCGATTGGGTCAAACTAAACGCCAAGAAGTATCCTGCACCTTATCAGCCTTCTGTCGAAAATGCACTAGACACTTCCAATTTTGATGAGGTATTCACAGAAGAGGTGCCCGCAGATTCTGTTGCCAATGACTACTTGTCTGATTCGGTACAACAACAATTCGGAGGCTGGACCTACAATGGATCTCGTTTGAATTCATGATTTTGCATTAATAGCAACGTTTTCCCCTATCAATATCCTCGCATTTTACCTTTCATAGTACATATGATAGCCATTCTCCCACACATCTGCTGCGTAGTCGGTTGTAAGCTCCTTATCGTACCCATATTCCGCTTGCCATTGCACAAACCCGCCTTTGAGTATATATACCTCTTGCTCTGATTCACCTCCTATTAAGTCCTGATATCTATAATAGCTCCAGGCAGCAGAAGGTCCCCTCTGCTGAGAAAGAGCGCAGTGGAACACCAATTTAGGGACTTCACCGTACTCCTTTGCTACGATTTCAGGCCGAAACCTCGACGAAGGGATGTTGATAGAGTCGATTATGTGCCCCCCCGCATAATCATCATCCCTTACATCAATGACTCGGAATGTTCTCTCTTCGGGCCTCCTGACAGCTTCTTTTAGGATCCATTCCTTCAATGTCTGTCGGTAAATAGGAATTGGCGGCTGCATTAGTCTTCTAGGTCCGAGGCTAAGTTCGCTATCCCAGCACGAGATACAGTTACAACTGCCACCACATCACAATATAAAGTAGTGGCTAAGCTCCAGAACATCACATTCCTAGCGAGATCATTTTGAAGTATCCTCAAGCGCCAGGTAAAATAACCTGCGGAGTTCACTGTACGTCAACGCGGCAGTTTCAAGATATTCGCGTCGGACACCATTTGCGGCTATTAAGGTTAAGACGTTCTCGAGGCACGATTGCGCAATTTCCAAACTGTATTGTGTGCAGCCCTCTAAATATGGCTGATTCGCAACCCAGTCCCGGATCTTATCATAGTAAAGCTGCCGCAGTCCTGCCAATGGGAACTCGGAATCCCATCACATTTACGCTGTCCCGCTCAGATGAGATCTTCGGTCGCCTGTGAAAGCTGCAGAAGCTCGAAAACCAGATGCGATGGCGCTGGGCGCAGATCATGCTCTCTATGTTTAATAAACGGAAAGAACTGTAGGTATACTTACACTCGTCACAAACTGCCTGATGGATCCAGTCCTGTAGTATGGTTCAGTCCTGCTAGTCCTGATAAACCTCAGAGTGATGGAGATCCCGAATGGGCGACTCTTGTATCATCTCAAACTTCGGCTTCCATCGCGGCTGCACAGTTCGCTGCTGCCAACCGGCCGCAGGCCCCTCTACGAAGCCCCATGCACTACCAAGGTCTGGCTCATCGGAAGAAGCCGCAACAACAAGTCGTTGCTGTTCTCCCTGAACCTATCTGCATATTTCCCCAGAAAGCCCTTATGATTCAATCCTCTCAACATTTCTTCCACGCCCACCACCAAGCGCTCGCCTTCTGTCTCAACCATTTCTCCTTTCTACAATATATCCGATCCCCGGCATTCGACCCTGAGTCCTTTGTATTCTACGACCCTACTCTCGATCCTGACCCTCGCAGCTGCCTAATACCCACACCTTTACTACTAATGGCTATTATGACACTCACCGCTTATCACTCTCTTGATATCATCAATCTCTACGGGTTTTTCTCAGAAGAGCATGACCCCGAGAGATACTTGCCTGTCACAGATCCATCAAGATTAGCCCGGCTGAAGAAATTCCATCCAACAGCTTTCAACGGACCTCCTACTGCATCGCGAGCCTCGTCTTACTTCTCGTATCATGCTCACTTATTAATTCAGAAGACCATGGATAAGCCAAATCTGCGCTCTATTCAAGCTCTCTCTATTCTAGCTCTCTACCACTGGAATGCTCAGAATACTGTTAGAGCCTCGGTATATCTCGGACTGGCATCACGAATGATCAGCGCTCTTGGTCTATTCACAAGCTCTTCAAGTACTTATCTAATCTCAGCAAATGATACTGTCGTGCACGAATTAACCAAAAGAACATTCTGGGCTTTCTTCCTCGTGGATCGTGCGATATGCTGCAACCGATTTCGCCTTCCTGCGATACATTTCGACAACATTGATGTCAACCTGCCTTTATCAAATGAAGACTATGCTTCTGGTACTTATTTTAAGCAGCCGTTGTTTGCTCCAACCTTCAACATGCTGCTAACCACTAATATATCTTTATCTGAGCTGGAATCTCTTACATATCTAAGTCTTAATGGATTCAAAATTTTGCTTCTCGAGCTTTGGTCGCGCATATCTACCTATGTATCCACCAACGACTATGCTGATTATTGCCAATCACCTGCAGTGGCTACCTCGAAATTCCATATTTTCGATCGCGCTCTTGATAGATGGCTTAACTGGCTACCTAAACACCTGAAATATTCTGATGAAAACCTCGAGCAGCATGCGGCAAATAACGCAGGAACTTCGTTCGCTTATGTTCATATACTTTTTTGCACCTGCCAAATACTCTTGCATCAATTACAATTGCGCGAACCACGACCGGAAATCCCAAATACCTGGCTTACTAGATCTTACGCAAGACTGATCGATTCTTGCATTATTGTAACAAAGATATTCAGACTAATGAGTGACTTTCACATCGAAGTGACAGACACTCTTGTTCCTTATGCTGCATTTGTCGCCGGCTCAGCGCTATATTCTATTCTTTCCCATCCGGATTGGTTGAGCTCAGCATTAGTCAGTGAGGTGGATTCAGACCAAGAAGATCCGCTTTCAGATTTCTATTTTCCATATAAAGACACTGAAGCGTTTGTCATCTTGAAGGAAATCAGTTCTTCTGATAATAGCGTACATACTATCCTCAATAGTTTTCGAATGCAATATCAAAGTATATTGACTTGGTTGCAGCAATGGGGGCTACTTATTGGAAACGCTGACGTGTTTTTACAGTCTATGGAAACCATGGATGTTTGCAATCCATTATGGTTTGACCTAGCGAGATACGATACCAAGGATCACGCTGCAGATGTAAGGGGTTCCCATGAACCTGGAGCATATCACTCGTACGAAACATCTATGGACGGAACTGATTCAAATGACAACCCCAATGAGCACTTTGACCCTCACAGATCTACTTCGTACCCGTACGAAAACCTGTTTTCGCGACTGGTATATAGACAACGCGAAGTCATTGGCGTGGAGTACAATATTCACCCTACAAGCAATGCTACAGTGAACGAGGAACCGACAGAAATACATAGCCAGTCTCCTAGGGAGACACGAGAGTACACAGAAACCGCCACACCTCCTCCACATTTTAGTGATCCACTTAATAAGAAAGGCACAGTGAGGAATAACTGGCCTCTCGAAATGTCCAGCGGAATATCAGGGAACAAGGCTAAAGCGGCTCTTGATGCTGTTTCCTCTCTAAGTGCGGTGCTAGGAGGCAAGTATGATTTACCTGACCCTAAAAAATTATCTGAGATGTTGGATTCAGATACCCCTGAAAACCGACAGTAGTACTATTCAAACTGTGTAGCATTATATGAATTACGAACTTACTATGATATAGTCCAACCCCAATAAGAGAAAAGCCCGTAAATTATTATATCCAACAGTTAAAATTAACTAGAAACCGGCAGTGCCAGCTGATTTACCAATTCAGTCTGAGATGACGTTTCACTGAGTGAGCCAAATGTTTTGGTATGACTCACAATGCTTCTCTGTTCTTGTCTGATTAGTACGCCAAAGGCGGAGGCAACAACAAGTTCAGAGAAATCAAAATCCTTCCATCTCTTGGATTTCAATAATTCAAGACTTGCATGGGAGAACACTGGACTAAGAGAAAAGCTTGGAGTATTGATTATTCGCGCGATAGTTTTTCCCGTACCGTCTTCCGATAGTTCACAATTATACAACTCATTATAGGCGCTAGCAACACTTATCCTAGTTTCTGGAGACTTACAGGCCAGAGATTTGGAAAACACCGAAGACTCATCGCTACCAGTTTCGTAATTGGGCACTGCTGTAATATCGGTTTCAACGCTTGCGTAGGTAACAGATTCCCATCGAGAGCTCTCAATACCAGATTCAAGAGCACCCGATTCATGGCTAAAAGATCTACGCAGTCTCTCCCAGATATTTGCCAGTTTTGGAGTAGACTTGTCAGGCTCGAGTCGATAAGTCTCGAGCGAACCTCGCAGACTAGATGCATTAGAGGAGCTTTTCAACATTCTCGGCGAAGGGACTCTAGCAGCAGATTCCTGATTTGGAAGGAAAGCAATTGATTGCCTTCTCGAAGCTAAAACTGAGAGTTTTGAGAAAGCTTTCGAAATGGAGCCCCGACGATTTTCAGATAAAGAAAGAGTACGCGAGCTGTTATCTTTAGAATCAGAAAACTTCAAGCTCTCTCGGCGTGAGTTACCCAATTCAATATGCAATTTGTTACGGCTTCCGGAAACGAAGCCAGAACTTTTCTTTTGATTAATAGAAGAATATTTACAAAACCTCCATGTAAACTTCCGATTATTATACTCAAAACGATACTTGCGGCCGTCAGATGATGGAACTACCACCACTCTCATGCAATTCTGAAATAGAACCAAAAAGCTCTTTGCTTGAAGCTCTTCAAGACTTTGAGAATCAGCCTGGATATCTGGCACAACAATGCCTGGTCGGTCTGGTTTTATTTTGAGTGAACAAATCAGCCTGCCTGAGATATACCCGCCCCCACGGAACATATCGATACACAAGTTGTTATAGCGAACTATGCGCGCATGATAGAGCACCTTTTCACCATCAAGTGGTGCAGCTAGTAGCGATAAGCCATTGTCACCGACGCTACGTAGATAGAATATAGACCTTTCCACGTAAGGAATCGGGGGGAAGTACCTGGAGAATTCTGTCGAAGACATAGCTCTCTGACGGTGCATTAACGCCTCACCGGTGGAATGGCGTCGAGGGCCATCAGTAGGTTTACTCAAAGGCTTGTGGATCTCCATTCGATCATCCAATAGTTCTTGAGAAGCGGTTAGGGAAGTGAAAGACGAATTATGATGTCTGGTCACATCACGCTCAAGCCAGACAGGGACTGCTGTCTGCTTCTGTACAACTCTACGGGCAGACTTTTCGTTATATGGCCCCGCGACTTTAATTCTGCCACTATAAGGTTTGATATCAGAATGTGGTGCCTTGGGCATTGATTGATGAGATCGGCACGGAAAACCGACAGAGCTAGGTTGCGCCGATTGCGATCGGCTTTCCCGACCACTGCTTAGATTAACCGGGCCAGTAGCTTTTATAGATAGAGGATCGATACTTTGAAAATCAATTTTATCGGATCGAGGCTGCAGAGAATAGTCTAGCAGGGATTTCTTTGGATAAATAGGGCGAACAGGTGTCGGTGCTGGAATGCTTGGTGGAAGACCCGACAGGGAGAGCTGAACATCAAGTTTTTTGGCATTAGAGCTATACAAGGCAAAATTGCCGTGTGTATGAAGAAGTTGACCTTTAGTTGAGAACGAATAATCTGCGACAGGGCAGCTTTGTCGACGCTGCTCGAAGTAGCAATCACGGGAACGAGGAGAACGACTTCTGGCTGCAGATGAACGGCGATGCAGAGTTCTAGGAGTTCTAACTTCAATATCCTCATTCGATTCTGCATCCGAAACAGGGAAATCCAGAGATAGAGAATCTGACGAGCAGGCGGGGGGAGCAGCTGGACAAGGATCCAATGATGGAGGGCAAACTTCAGTACGAAGCATGTTACATATGCTACCTGCAGAGCAAAATAGCAGCCCAATTAAACAAGTAAGCAATTAACTAGCGGAGAGGGAATACAGCTTTATAGCACAAAACGTATGTTTTTGCGGTAGACACACTATAAGATATATATATAGGCGGTGAGATTCTGCTTGCTGAGATAAAGAGCCGTAACAGTCAGAGAACCACGTTATCTATTCTGAATCAGTATTTTGATGCAAAGCTTATTCCTGTAAACCCGACTGTGATAAGACAGCTGTAAGCTCTAGAGCGGACCCTGAACAAGTACTGAAAGGGTTACAGTATTTCGAAGTCAGCAGAGAGGAGCAGGAAAATATCGTCATCTGGCCAATTGATTTGATACTCAAATAGGCGACTCCGATAGAATCGTTATTCCCTACTATGGCATGTTCAATGTCTTAATGTAAATGATTAGCGGAGCGGCATTGCTTGAGTTGTGTGGAGTAATGCACTAGAGTTCTTATTAAGGTTATGCAACGTGAACATACAACAACCGCTGCAGCCTTGACTTTATCCAGATGGCTCTAAAATCTGCAATTCAGCCTATCAGAAGGACAATTTCTATAGATATGATTCTGTGGAAGGGCTAGAGTCTTCTTTGTAGCGCATGTGCTAGCAGCCCACCGGTTTCGGCATGCTAATTGAAGGTAGAGTTTCGAGATTGAACACTTGACAATTGGGTGTCCCGATATGGAAATAAGTTATTATATCACTCTTATACATATAAGGCGGCAATTATGTTACGTGAATGTGATCATAACACACGCAAAGACAACACAACCAGACAGATACATGGAACAATTACCCGTAATGGAAAAATCGGCTTATGTGAACTAGCAAAGAGCGCTTGGTGACCATAGATTGTTCCAGATGGCTGATCACGCTTTGAGGATGTCGTATGTCTTTGCCAAAAGTGTTTAACAAGATGGCACCCGTATCTAGCTCGAAGGGGGCCCGGACATCAACAGCATCAACTCTGTTCTCTCTACGTTTCGACTACCTTACCTCAACCTGTTGAAGCAGTGCACACTACTTTAACGAGAACCAAACTCTTCTGCCTTCACTTTCTTTGGATGAATCGCAACTGTCGATGACGACACTATCTGAGCTAAAATAAGTCACGCTATATTGACACTGCCAAGAGTTCATATCGATCTCAGGTTAGCTATATGCAGAAAAAATGAGCGCTAATTGCGATTTGCCCGGCAATCGAAGTTCGAACTATAACGTGATCGTCAAGACGCTAAACAGGTCTGGATCCGAGCAATAACTGATTTTGGATCACCTGGAATAAAAATACGGACGCATATCTCAATAGATCCGCAGTTGACTGGTCCCAAGCATTTCGTATAGCTAGCCGTATTATCAGGAACTGTGTCAATCACATAGTGTACTTAGAGAAATAAGCTTTCTCGATGAGATCGAAACACCTCAGTAGCGAACCCCCTTACTGTTCAGCGACCAAGACAATTATTACAGGGACTGCAGGGAAATAGAATACTATAAAAATTAACCAAGCCAACAGGTGCTACACTATCGCTTCATAAAAATTCACTGACGCTGCCTTAACGTGATCGAGTAGTTGTAACTTTCCTTTCTCCCCCACCTTTGCGAGCAGCCAAAATCCATGAAAGCTCCGCAAAAGTTCTTTAAAAGCAAGACATTTGCTGTAGTTGGCGCTAGTTCCGATCCATCTAAGTTTGGGTACCGTGTATTGAAATGGTACGACTCGCATAATCTGCCGGTCGTAGGAATCAACCCTTCCAAGCCTGTTATCGATGGTAGGGCGACCATTGCATCCCTCGACGATTTGCCTGACCCCAAACATACCTCTGTAAGTGTTATCACACCCCCAAAGGTAACAGCAAATATTCTGGCAACCGCCAAAAAATTAGGCATCCCTGCAGTGTGGCTTCAGCCTGGCAGTTATAATGAGGAAACATTGGCCCGCGGCGAGGGACTTACAGTAATTAGCGGAGGTCGATGCATCCTCGTCGAAGGCGAAGACGACATGGCACAGGCAGCAAAGACTTCTCTATAGGTTAGGAACGCGTAATCATAATTTCATCACGTACATAAAACATTTACACCACCCAACGTGGTAAACTAGGTAACCGTCAGTAAAAATACATATCAACACCTGTCCCTCACTTATCCTCAGGCTCCGGGATAGGAGACTGAGCTTCCTTCTCTGGAGACTCAGTATCGGATTCTGCAACGTGGCCTTGTCGGCCAATACGTAGAAAACAGGCCAGAACTAAACCAACACCAGCTGTGCCAACACCGAACCAGAAAGCAGCTCTATATCCGTCAACGTACGCAGATTTGGATTCGGGGTTGGCACTGCCGCTAATAACAGAGTCAGCAATAGAATTACCTGCAGAAACGCCGACTGCACCTCCTAAAGCCAAAACTGTATTGAAGATTCCAGCAGCAGTGGATTGTGATCCTCGGGAAACGGCTGATAAGGAATGCAAATTAGCGACATTGTACATCAGATCTGCACCTATAACTGAAAATATAGTTCCAGGGAATGCCATAGCCCAATATATGAGGTTAGGCGGCATCAGTGCCCACAATAAACAGGCAGAGAGAAAGCCCAGCATCGAGATAATCATAAGGATCTGACCGGGGATTCTGTGTAAGAAAAATGCAGCGAATATGTTAACGCATATGCCGGCAATCGCCTGCGGAAGCATACATGCAACAGTCAACATCGGGGTATATTTTCTGATATTTTGGTAGTATAATGGTAGGAATGTATTGATGATACCGCCAAAACTTATCCAGCAGACCAGACCAATGCCCATGCAAAGTGAGAAGCCTGGGAACTTCCAGATATGAAAAGGAACAAGAGGATTCTTTGGAACATACTTTTCAAAGAAAATGAAACCAATAATGAAAATCCCTCCAATTATAATTAGTGCGATGATATAATCAGTCTTCCAACCATGCTCGGCCGAGTCCGCCATGGAGAGCGCGAATGTGAACAAGACAAAGCCGATACTGAGAACTAAGGCACCCGCATAGTCTAAAGTCTTCAGTTTTCGGAGAATTTCATTCCAACTATCTATGTTATCTGATGGGGCAGCGAAAAAGACTAGTACAGATAATAGCGAGAATAATATCGCTATAAACCACATTGAGGCCTGCCATGATATAAACTGATCGCAAATACCACCAGCCAAGGCACCGAAAATAAAGCCCAAAGGAGCCCCTGCGGAGAATGCCGCCATTGCTTTATTTCTACGGGTTCCAGGGCGGTAGTTCGATCCAAGGATTCCAACGGCGGCAGGTGCGGCTGCCGCGGCAGCTATTCCCTGCAAAGCTCTCATGAAAGCATATCCAAAAAATGACTTGCTGAAACCAGAACCTAAAGCCCAGATCGCCAGCCATAAGTATGATGCAACAACAATATTCTTGCGGCCCAATAGATCGGATATTCCTCCAAACAGAAGCAAGAAGGCGCCTGACGTAATACTGTATGCGCTGAGAACCCATGAAAGTTTACTTCCGGTTTCGTCGTAGTATCGGCCGATAGTGGGCAACCCGATCTGTACAACTCCAAGACCTAAGGAAAACATAGAAGGAGCGAAAATGAGAGAAAAGACACATAATACTTCTTGCATGGAGGATTTGAATACAGGTGGCCTCTGGTTGGGGTCCTTGTAATCTTCGGGCCAGGCAGCATCGGCGAGGTCGTCGCTCGAATCCTGAGCAGACGACATTTCTGGCGGTTTAAGTAGAGCTCGGGCGTGCGGTTCCAAGAGAGAGTGTATATATATCTTCAGACGCCAAGACTAAGACCATATAGGAACAAAGCTAATTTCAAGGTCTATTGTATATCAACCTCTATAGTCAGCTGTCAAAAATCTAGGCGCAAGCTTTGAGATCTGGCCAATGGGAGCCTGTCAAGCATCTTTGCGGGTGACTGTTCAGCTGGATTGGGAGACAGTGCTGACTGTACTGTGTGTCACGTGGCACATAAGTTCTTCCGCCTTTGGCGACAATTCCGCGGACTAAAGAAACGTTAAGATGCTAGCTGATCTGAGACAACACAACACGAGCACACATTTACCGAATAATGAGCGCAAGACTGAACTACTCCAGGAGACAAGACTACAAAGTACTAGGAATGGAATCATACAATGAGATAATCGTAGGCACGTAACTTAAGCACGGTTACGACGGCGCTCAGGAGCACTAGGGAAGACTTGGGTAACGTTCAAACGCTTGGAATCGAATCCAAGTCCGCTGAGCATAGAAGCGGTTTCAGGATCGACAGAGAGCTGTCCGTTGGTGCGGCTCAGGTCTAAGGCAGAGACTTCGGGGACGTATTGGTCCTTTCGCTCACGCTCTTCTTCTTGCAGCTTGAATGAGATTCCGCGAACAGGTCCCTTTTGGATTCGCTTCATGAGATGAGTTGTGTAGCCGG
Organism: Tortispora agaves; assembly: GCA_030462865.1. Taxonomy (NCBI): domain Eukaryota; kingdom Fungi; phylum Ascomycota; class Trigonopsidomycetes; order Trigonopsidales; family Trigonopsidaceae; genus Tortispora; species Tortispora agaves. Next base: position 526,095 of record JAKVQP010000003.1, read on the forward strand.
CAATTTTATTGCGTAGACGCTTGGACTGGATGATAGCAACTTCGTCGCAAAGACGCTTGTTGGTCTCGAAGTCCAAGTTGAGTTTGGGGTAGTATTTCTCAATAAGCACCTTAGAGGCACGCTTGACAGTTTTAGTTCGTACGCGTCCCTAGAATCATGTTAGTACGGTTCTACTGATGTCGATGTAGTATAAGGGATGACGAGGGTGGATCGTATGCAGTGGGCTCTTCTGCTTTGCAGCCACGTGGACAACAGGGCCTGGCAACATCGTAGTCCTGCACGAATATCCATATGCATATTCTACAGGCTGTCGTCTCCATCAGAAGTACTTACCATTTTGTGTTATTTGGTTTGAGTTGGGGATATGAGTTGGATGTGTGCTTGTGGTAATGACCCGGCGCTGAGTGAAGCGTGACAACGATTTTGACGGTGCCCTAATATATTACATAGCAACCACTAATACCCTAACGGAGTAATCCGACCCAGGCTTTTCCATAGCAACCGTAGACCTCCGCCGGGCCACATACGCTCCTTAAATTCCCTTTCGTAGATCCCTCGAGATAGACCTGGCTCTTTCGGGGTGGCGATTGGTTTTTAGATATACTCACCAGCCACACAAGCACGTCATTTGGTATTGGTTTCACTACCTGCGACTCCCTTCGACTCTAAGATTATAGGTCATGACGGTGGTACACCGGAAGCATGCCCCTGTGTCTGCGGCTCAGGCTGCCGAGCCCGGCGTGAAGTTCCACTGCGACGTGTGCTCGGCTGACTGCACTCATTTGGTGCGTATTCGATGCGCTGAGTGCACCGATTATGATTTATGCGTTCCTTGCTTTTCTTCAGGCGCGTTTTCCGGCAAACACCGTCCTTGGCATGACTATACAGTCATCGAACAGCACGCCTTTCCTATCATAGAAGAAGACTGGGGTGCCGATGAGGAGTTGATGCTAGTAGAGGGTGCAGAGACTCTCGGTTTAGGAAACTGGCAAGACATTGCAGATCATATTGGCGGCCGAACCAAAGAGGAAGTCGAACTGCACTACTTGAAATACTATATATGGTCAGATGACTATCCAGTCCCTTCGTTTAAAAGAAAGTTCGATGTCAGCAGCGCCGAGTTTCTTGCGCGAAAGAAAGCCAGGCTAGACGAACGTCGCAAATCAGTACTATCGAAACCTCCCGCCAAGCCTGGGGCTTCTGTTCCGGCCTGCCATGAAGTGCAAGGCTACATGCCTGGACGACTGGAATTTGAAACAGAGACAGAAAACGAAGCGGAAATACCAATAAAAGATATTATCTTTGAACCAGATGATACTGAGGCCGAAACGGACTTGAAGCTAACTGTCCTGGATATCTACAATTCCCGCCTCACAACCAGAGCTGAAGCCAAGCGCACTATTTTGGAACACGGCTTGCTCGACTACCGTAAGAACATGGCCATAGACAAAAAGCGGTCAAAGGAAGAACGTGATATGATGAATCGACTCAAACCATTCGTTCGATTACTAAACCACGAAGATTTCCAGACGTTCTCGGAAGGTATGCTAGCTGAACTAGCTACCCGCAAACGTATTGCCCAGTTACAGGAGTACCGTCGCAACGGAATCACAACTCTCGCTCGTGCAGAGAAATACGAAAGGGACAAGGCGAACAGAGTCTTGACTGGGCGAAGCTCTTTTGGTGCTACTAGCTCTCTTTCGAACGGATACGGCAACTCACATTCATTCGGACGTTATGGTGGCAGCCTGACACCTACATTGTCCCGACGTGAACGGTCGTACATGGAGTCTCGGCCGCGGAAATCTGCTGTTGCCCCGCTCGACATTTCGAATGCACCAGACGTCGAATTTCTGTCGCCGGACGAGCAAGTGCTATGCTCCGAGCTGCGTATACTCCCCAAACCATACATTGCGATCAAAGAAACTCTCTTTAGGGAACTTTTGCGCACAGGAGGTATTCTGAAGAAACGGACGGCTCGCGAGCTGATTAAGATCGATGTCAACAAAACTGCGAGAATATACGAGTTCTTCTTGGAACAGAAATGGCTGTCGGCCTAAACAGGGTTAGGGTACAAATGGGAGTTCGCTTCGGTTTTTTCACATTAAAATTTCTCGTGAGCATTGATTTCGACTCTGTTAGAAATCTTTTGTAACAGCGCGGGTTTTGAGGAAGAGCTAGAATATGGTGAGTTTTTCGTGTGAGAAGTGTGGCGAGACGGTTGTTAAGAAAAAGGCGCCTAAGCACAAATCACAATGCTTTGGAGCGGAGTTCACCTGCCTGGACTGCAATAAAACGTTCCCCGGACAGTCTTTTCTGGACCACAAGACTTGCATTAGCGAGGCTGAGAAATACGAGAAATCGATGCATAAGCCTAAAAAGGTTAAGATCGAGAAGGAAACAAAGCCCGACGTGGTGAACGATGAGAAAAAGCCCGAGGAGGAGAAACCAGAGAAGAAAGTCGCTGCGGAGAAGAAAGAGCGAAAACCGAATAACAAAGGAATTGGCGAGAAACCCCGGGATAAGAAGCTTGCTCCTATTATTAACGATGAGAATGGCGGAAATAAGTTAGTCAAAGAGGCCTTGGTGAAATGCCTGGGCAAGAACAAGCGATTGAGCCTAAAGACCTTGTTCAAAATGATGTCTAAAGAAGATCGCCGATTATCTAAAAAGAAGATTATGGACCAATTGAAAATAGTACAGGATGATGAGGGAAATTTATCACTTGTTTACTAGGGAATATTATGAATGACTTATGTGATTTTACTAGTGTAGGCCCTGGGAGGTAAAGCCCGGAAACGTAGAAAGCGAACAGCACACGATGAGACTGGACGTTCTACTGGCACTGGCCGTGACCGGACTTGCCAATTCCGATATCCAAGGTGACGAACAGGATATATTGCCCGTGCAGATCACTCCGTTTAAAAAGGGAGATGTTCTGTTCGTCGAATGCATTAAAAGACAAATAGACAACGGAGAGCACCTTTTCGGCGCCAATGGGGAGATCTTGTATGAGCCCTTTGTGGTTTGCGAAGAGACCGGGAAGCCTCTGGAGTTCAATTTTGGGGTCGGTGGCCATAAAGAATGCACGTTTAAGCTGGATGACACCATGTATCATATGATGCAGCTTTATGTGCACCAGGACGCTCCGCTAACCTGCAGGGTATCGAGTTCGTCTAACTACAAAGACACCATCCCGTTGGTGTTCACCTTCCGAGGTCGGGTGCAAGAATCACATGTTGATGTCGACTCTCATTTGAATGTCGTGTTTCATGCAGTAGACAACGTGCCTGTTGCGGCAGGTGCATATGCGCGAGGAGCTCAAACGTCGAGGCTTATGATCAACAGCAAGCTCAAGATGGACTTAGACGTCACTTGGCTGCCGCTGACACATATAACTGATTCCTCTGCAGGCGGGGAAAAGATCGGGTTATTTGTCATAGCAGCGGTGGTGGTGACCGCCGTAGTCTGTATTGGCTTCATACGCCGGTTCTTTATCCCCAAACCTCGCCTCGACGAGGAGAGCAAGGTTGAGTGAGAGCTACAGGGACTGCTAAAGCATAAAAAGCATAATCTTGCCTGGCAGAACTACGTTACTTTTGTTTATTTGCTCCCTTATTCTACATTATACGGCTGAAGCACCGAATGAAGCTCGGAAGTGCTTGATTATGGTTTTCGCATTCATGGTTTTAGCGTTAACTTCGGTATAAGGTTTCATGACCGAAAAAGGAAACAAGAATGGCCTTATCGTGCCGAATATCTCTAGGTAATAGAGGCAAGCTAAGATCGCACTTCGTTGAACCTGGTCTCACTTTACGCGGCCTTTCATACCTGGCCATAATTAGGTTCAATTGCTGCTATTCCAATAAGCCAAGGAAGGACTCAGAATGCCAACTGAAAGTAAACTTTCTATCGATTATGCTCTATCATACTTCTCAATGACACCCATGTGTACAATACCAAGACGTAGACATCCATTTCGCTATCAGTAAGCATGAGCTTAAACCGTGCACTATCAGAGCATGCAGCAGAAACCCGATAAGCGTGCTATCCAGCACATCGGAAGTAACCTAGTTTTATCTGTAGTGCGAACGGCGTGCTCCGTGCTGTTTCGGCAGACCAAGTTAACTCCGCGCACTGGTCTATCTATACCGCATATCAAATTCCTGGATAAGGCTTAATCGTCGTACAAGTGGCTTAAAATTCGCGCGTCCCTTATCTTATTGGTCTGTTTATTGAAACCTCGTAGGTTCGTCACTTAAGCTTTAAAGTCGCGTGAAATACGTCTCGGTGTCAGATTTACCCAATCACAACCTTCCATACACTTATACAGTTTCAAAAATATGTAATATATCTACGCACAACGCTGAATTCCTATTTGAGTTTCTCTGTCACGAGAGACAGTTATCGGACGGAAATTCCGTTGATTTGAATCTATCTAGTCCGTATAAGATTAGTTTACTCTCGCGGTACCTCCGGCGATCAATTTCTTCCCCATTCATTGTTTGGATTCCTCTTCAATGCACCGATCTGAACTCCATCACTAGAATCCTTCAACTGACCGCGACTATTCCGAGCTTACATACTGCTCTAGCTCCACAGGTTGTTTGTTGTGCCTGATATCACATCTCACATAAACACACGCACACTGCACGTATTTATCAGCTCTCTCTTATTTATTTTTTCCTTGATCGCCTATTTATATGAGCTCCTCTTCCTTCCGGTGGGCTGCTAATCGTGCCTACGAAAAAGAAGACGAACTTTCTCCTCTGCCAAAGCTTGGAAGCGGGAATCGAGGAAATCAGCTCATCCGTCCTCGATCAGAATCGGTCAGAATGACTACCCGTCCTCTCAATTCTGTTCCACGATCTCCCGCTGTTAAAAAACACGAATCAGTAGACTCCTTATTGTCATTGATCGAACTCTACGAATCAGACATATATTCCGATACTTTGAATTTTCCGGTACCCGCAGACAGACGCGACGACGCCTATAAGTGGGATCACCGCCCTTCGAATGGTGCTGGAGCTCCTCTCACTAGTATAAGCTCGAACACCCATTCCGATATGTCTTCCAACGCGTCTTCTCCGGATGACAGGAAGTCAGGCATTCAAAAGTATGACAGTTACTCCGGATACCGGCACGATTCCACACTTTCGCTCTCCTCTAGCAGCGGCAGCAGTACCGGCCAGATAGAATATGGAACACCGGTGCTGCCCTGCTCTTTCTCTAGATCCGGAACTACAATATCTCCCAAACTGGACTTTCAGGGAACCTATTCTCCTAAGGAGTCGCCTCGAACCTTTTCCCCTTTGTCGACATCGATTCGCCGACCAAGTATGGCCAGTTCGACGAACACAGAACTTTCATCGCAGATTTCAGGGGTGTCTTCTATGCACATAGTTAGTCCTGGCGTAGCTAAACGTATTAGCTCATCTAGTCTATCAGGGAAGGTTAGGAAAAAACTACTGGGGTATTGAAAATGCGCGAAAAACGTAATTTCTCTATTTATTCTCTTCTATCTATTTGTATAAATACATGTCTATGAGGAACTTTATCAGCCGTACGCAAAACTAAACTCCCAAGGTACACCGTTACTCGTTTCTTCTGTTTTGTTTATATGAGTGTTCAGATGCCGCTTTCGGAGCTCAACGCGAACGTGGGGCTTCCAAAAAAGCGCAAGCTAGCTGCAGAAGATAAGGAAAATGGGTTTGCGGTTTATGAGGACAAACCAGCTAAATCAGAGGCGACAATGGCGTCAGATTGGTACCGAGAGCTTGCTCGGATGCACACGCGAGTAGCTGAAACCCAGGCTGCACTTGCTGGAAAGGACGCCGAGATAGCTAGGCTGAAAGAAGGACTTAGGGATGCCGAGAAACGGGCCGTGGAGCTCGAGGAGATGTTCAGGTGCAAGGTTGATTCGCAAGGATTGCTCGAGGCTGAACTACATGCTCAATACACTGCTAAGCACGAAGCCAAGATTGCTGCCCTGAAGATTGCGTACGAGAACCAATGGATGCAGCGAACACAAGAGCTGGAGCAGCTGGTGGAGACAGAAATGGCAGCTCGACTGGAAATAGAAGCGTTATGGGAAGAGTTCATTGCACTAGAGGCACGGCAAAATCCGAGCTGCGAAGAGGAGGCGGACACAAAAATGAATATGGACTTTGAGGAGCCTACTTCTGCCGAATTGGGAATCCAGATCTTGCCAGAGAAAGACCTATAACGGCATGTACTGCGATGGTGATTAATAAAGTTTTCGCTCGATCGCCGAGCCCACCCACACCCTCCTTACCGACATCCAGACACACAGATGCTGGGCATTGTGGGATCAGATTCCGATGAACAGATCCTAAGTGCAATATCACATATTGTGTCCCTGAAAGATTCTATTTTCCAAAAGATTGATGCCCAAAAACTGCATGAAACTATCGCCAAAGAGCTGCTGAGAATAGGCCGATCGAGGCTGGTTGGACAGCTTTATATTAACGGCACGGCGCCTGTGCAGCTCGCCATAGAGACACTCGAGAAAATCTCCCTAGAAGTTGCCGATGAACTCGTCAGTACTGCCCCAAGCTGCAATGACTCGCAGGTGATACAAGCCACAGCTAGCGTCGAGCTACTATACCCGCATTTTTCAAAGTCGGAGTCCTTGGAACAGACCCACTCTTGCCTGGAAGCAATCCAGGATTTAAGCCAGTATCGTCTTGAACTGAACGACAGACCGGTCTTGCCCGTCCAAATCAAACATGATCCAAATATTATCGGCCTCTTTACTAAGTTGGTGGACCAGAACCCTGGAGTCTCAAAAAACCCTGACGCTCTGCTCGACATAGCCAGTCGACTGTTGAAAGGGAGAAACGACAATGACGAAGCTGCAGTTCATGCGCATATCCTCTCTGCATGTGTTCAGGACGGACTGGCCAGACAAGATTTCGAATCGGCGTACGTGATCTGCAGGGAGCGATTAGACCCAATGGCCGAAAACAACCGAGAGGCCGCTGACTACGCTTGGCAGGCGTTCTATTTGGTAGGCAAATACATGCCGCTCAGTGGAAGCGAGGAATTCGTTGAAGAAAAACAGCATGCCTTATGCCTTGCGTTGAAGTATTGTCCGGCAGAACAAATGGAAAACGTAGTAGGATCGTGGAAGATGACACAGGAACAACTCTACGATATTTATAAAAGTATTCCTGCACAAAATGTGCACAAGTCAGTCAGGCACGAGTTTGAGCATCTGAATGCGCGAGCAAGAGATCATATTTCAAACCTGCTTGGATGGGCTCTCCGAGGCTCATAAGGTTTGGACCGCTGTTTCCCGTATGTCCCACCGACAATCGAGTCAGCCATGGATGAAGAGTTCTCGGACTCGGAAGAATCTGTAAAAGGACTAGCATCGTATGTACCAATCTCATCGAAAGATACCGACGAGTCGTATTTCTACGTGTCTGAGCTGCCTGAGGCCATGGACCGCTCGACGCGCTGTATACTAGGCATAGATGAAGCTGGCCGGGGACCGGTTTTGGGTCCTATGGTCTACGCAGTGTGCTACTGCACCGAAGAGTATGCCAAAGAACTGAAAGGATATGGATTTGCAGACTCTAAAGTGCTCTCAGAAGCAGTAAGAAGTAGGTTAATGGAACAGCTATGCGAGGAGGACCACGATCTGAAGAAGAATCTAGGGTGGGCCATTAACGCGTTGAGTGCGCGTGACATTTCTGCACAGATGCTTGATCCGAACCCAACAAACCTGAACGAACAGGCCAGGCACTCAACCATCAATCTCATAAAGAAAGTGGCTGAGAAGGTGGATATAGCCCATGTATATATCGACACGGTCGGGCCTCCTCAGAAGTACGAAGTGTATTTACAGCAGCTGTTTCCAAACATGAGGATAACAGTTGCCAAAAAGGCTGACTCGACGTATCCAATTGTCAGTGCCGCCAGCGTCTGTGCTAAGGTGACCAGAGATGGATGTTTAGAGAAGCGGCGGAGGATACTGGTTGGAGATCACGACTGGGGATGTGGTTATTCGGGAGACAGTAAAACTGTGCAGTGGCTTATGCAAAGTATGGATCCGATGTATGGATGGGACCCAATAGTGAGGTACTCCTGGGGAACAGTGAAGGAGATCTTCAAGAAGAAGAAAGAGGCGATCGAGATCTTATGGAGAGAAGAACTGAAGAAGAATAACAAGCGGTCATATGGCCTAGAGCAGCCGAAACTTTTTGATTCATATAAAGCCTCTGTGAGCCATTTTGGGCATCCGGCGACTCAACGAGACTTTTAGGTATAAAGGTCCCATGTTTCAGCGAAACAGAAGAGCATGTAGTTTCAACAACAGGACGAGCCCTTGTCGTCTTTAGCGATCTCAAGACCCCAACTCGCCTGTGGAGCTTTGACACCGTTTATCGGGTTGTTGACATTGATAGCTCCTGACACAATCTTGTCGTAGATATCTCGAGCCACTTTCTCGTAGGCCTGCTCGACCTGATCCCCAGTCTTGGCCGACGTTTCCACAAACGCAGTGAGTTTATTTTCCCTGGAAAACTCCAGGGCCTCTTCTGACGTCACCTGTCTTGACGAAGGCGCCATGTCGGTCTTGTTGCCGACGAGACATATACTGATGTTGGGGCTGGCAAGGTCTCTGATGTCATCGAGCCAATGCCGAACATGGTCAAACGTTTCTCTTCGGGTGACGTCGTAGACCAGCACACACCCGGCTGCGTTTCGGAAATACGATTTCGTGATCGACCGGAAATGCTCCTGCCCCGCGGTGTCCCAGATCTGCAGCTTCATGTGTTTATCTTCGCCCACACTCATCACCTTTGTCCCGATTTCGGCAGCAATCGTCACCTCGTGGCCATCCACAAACCGGCTGTCTGTCAGCCGCACAGTAAGAGACGACTTTCCGCACGCCGAATCGCCGATCATGACGATTTTGGCTATGTATTCCCAGCTCGGCATGGTCTACAGCTGCAGGTGTCTTCTGCCCAGTCCCAAAAGCTACATGCCTGGTTCCTTAGCTTTCCGGTTTTCGCTCTCCTGATTGGCCCAAATCCTCCCAAACTAAACCTTCGCCAGATCCTCCCAATCCAATGGCCATTATCTCCTACCATCGATAGCCACCGCACACGTATCCCCTGCCCTTGGATGTGTTGCGGCACCAATGTTTTCTGAATGTAAGTGAAACACGTTCTTGCGAGTAATTTGTGCTAACTCCTTAGACACCTCCAAACTCCTCTCGCAGTCACAGGCTAGGCTCTCGGCCCTGAAGAGCAACCCGGCTCCCCTATTCTTATCAACACAGGACTATTTGCACGATGACGATGGCGACGACGACCACCAGACACCGCGCTCCATATACGCTCCTTCCCGCTCGAGATTCCAGTCGGCGTTTACTAAGAGATCTGCTGATGTTCCCTCAGACGATGACGACCCGCCGCGGTCTTTGATCGAAGAGCCAGCCCTGGACGACGACGATGATCCAAACGCTCTAGGCCTTGACACAAGCGTACACACTGTGGTAAGTAGCCAGTCACTGGAGGACGAAGAGATACCAGACATGGACTTAGAAGCTCGTCCCTTATGGAATAGCTGGACGTATAACAATTCGGATGACGATAACAATTTCACTCAATCTCAGGCAAATCAGGCTGATACCCTCTCTTTGCACTCCTCCAACAACGAACTTCTTGAATCGGTCCCCCTGGGCTCGCCAAGGGCCGTTCAGCCGGCAAGACGGCCTCCCCAGGCCCAACCCAAACACTCAGTTTCATCCATACCCCCGCAACTTACTATATCCACTACTCGGACGCCCACGTTCGACCGCCCCTGGGCCTTGACTTACGCTGTGGCTATGGTATTCATGCTCACCTCTGCTTTTCTCACTTGGGTACGCACAGAAGCCGCGCAATCTAAGATCAGAGACGCCATATTCTTACTCATATCGCAATCCGCCCGCCTTCTTGCCTTTGATATGCTTACATCTGTCCTCGTGTCTCTGGCATGGTTCTACATCATAACTCACCATCTCAGGCCTCTGGTTTACGTACTAGCTATTTGTCTGCCACTTACTTTAGTGCCCTTTTGCATCACCACCTTGGTACTCTCATACCGGTCTCCTGACGGCGGAAATACCGTGCAAGACAAAGTCATGCGCTGGATTATTCTAATACCTCTGGCATTTGCTGTGCTCTGGTCTTATGTTTTATACCATAGCAGGTCAAATCTCAACAAGGCCATCCGGATAATCCAACTGGCTTGTAAAATCTTGAAACAGAACGCCGAGCTCATGGGATTAGGCTTGGGCGTAATCCTGTCATTTGCTCTCTTTACCGGAATTTGGATTCAGATGTTTTCCAGAGCTTTTCTAGCAATTTCAGATATCCCAAACCCAGATAAGTCTCAGCTAGGTATTATTGTTGCTCCGCACTCCTGGTTTACTGGTGCATTCTACGTCTTCATGTATCTATGGACATTCGCCGTTTTCTCAGGAATTCAGCGAGTTACTACAAGCTCAGCGGTGTCTCAGTGGTATTTTTATAGACATTGTGTGCCACATGTTCCTGCTAGAATTGTTCTTTTTACATCTCTTTCTCACGCTGTCACTACTCTCATCGGCAGCGTCTGCTTTGCTTCTCTATCTTCACTGGTTCTTCGTATTCCCTTGCTAGTACTGCCCAAGCGATTGTCAAATGGCATCCAACTGCTGTTTTACCAGATGCTGCCAATCTCAGTTGTTGCTGTTACTCACCCGTTGACATTATCATTTTCTGCAATCACTATGTTCAAGCTGAGCAATGCTGCTCGTGTCCTTTCTAGTCAAGGCTATGTAGACTTTGGACGAAATGTCATAGGATCAAGGTTTCACAGGTTCAATCCTTCTTGGGGCCCTTACCGCCTAGCGAAACTGATTCTGATGACGGCCCGACTACTGACGGCCCTAATCATGGGATTTGCTGCTTGGCTGCGTGCAGAATACTTCGAAAGCGGTGCTTACGCTTACGTGCTTGGAATTGTAGCCGCATTGATTGGATATACTGTGCTCGGTGCTACGGAAGGAGCACTGAGCATGGTGGTGGACTCGTCTTTCATATGTCATGCATTAGACCAGAAGAGTGGAGGAGGCCACTGTGCTGAAGCTGACCGGGCTTTTATTAGTTAACGACAAACATTTACTGTTGGGGTTTCGGAAAAGGAATGGCTTCTATACAGGTTTTATTATGGGAAGACGTAGTATTCGTATATTTGAATCTCGTAGAACAACCAGCGTCTAGAAGGACTTCATGTTGATGCATCTTTGTGGTTTTCAGAGGCAGGTTCACCATTGGTTTTAGTCTCTGGCTCAATGCTTGGATTGTTCTCACCATCAGAAATTTCATCTGAAAGCTTCTTTGCACCCTCTTTTATCTGGATCTTGTTTTCGATGAGGTTATGGAACGCAGTGATGGCCCTGACCAGAGAAGTAAGATATACAGTCATAAGCTCGTCATTAGTATGTACACGCATTGCGCTTGTCAATGGATTTTCGTCGCCAGAGACCTGGTCAGCTTTGTCAATTATAGGGGCCAAGTTTGGCAGCAGGTTGAAAACGTCCTGGAGATGACCGAGAATGGCATGGTTAATGGGCAGCTTTCCCGAGTGCACCTTGGTGAGATAGGCGGCGATATCCGCGAGCCGTTCTTGCAAACCTCGGAGACTCTGAAGCTGTGCGGTCAATCTAGTGGACAAAGCACCAATAGCAGCGTCTCGCACGTCGCGGAGGAGATGTTCCACACCAATTTCTTCAGCTTCTTCAGCCACTATGGTGCTTGGAGCATGAACAAACGTTCTGGAGGTCGTTGAGCCGTCATCTTTGACCTCGTCTATGGCGAAATAGGCATCTGTTGGTAACCCACCTTTTGCAAACACGTCAATTATCACCAGTAAAGGCTTGGAGGTGTATCTTTTGAAAAGCTCTGAGATTGCCATGTCGGAGGCACGCAGTTTGGGTCCGGAATGGTACCATCCAACAACGCGCTCCTTGGCGTTAATTTTGCGAAACATGGCGGCCATAGACTCGATGTAATTATGATCTAAAAACCAGACAGAGCCGTCTTTCTCGTCTTCCTCAAAAGGAACGGCAAACGAGTTTGTAACCGAGTAGACGGGGCCAACACTGCCCAACAGCACGCCCACCACCCGTTTTTTGGTGCCTTTAGCGCTCCTGTTGTAGTGGTCAACAGCAGATAATAAGACCAGGGGGGCGACAGTCACTGATTGCCCGATATTTGCCATGAGTGCTGTTTAGTACGAGAATGAGGTGGTAATCGACCAAGTTGCTCTATTGGGAGGAGCTTACGTGCGGTCGGCTAAACTCTAAAACCGGTATCGAGATAATTCATATTACAACCACTACTCCAATTGTGCCTTTTTAGCTTCCAGCTCACGCCTGAGTTTGGCAGTGACGTCCATAAACCTGTTGCGTAAGATCGGGTTGGTAGCATTCAGGGCGTCGCGCTCCTTTGCCTTGATGGTGGCCTCCAGCTCATCGATCTCTTCCTTTAGTACATCATTACGCTGCTTAGCAGCCCTGGTTTCTTCGTCCAGGCCTTGCTCGTTGGCCTGGTTCTCCTCTTCGTCATCGTCATCCTCGTCGTCATCATCTTCATCGTCTTCATCGTCATTATGCTGATTCGAAGACGAGCCCAGTGCCATCTCAAGCTCACGTCCGAGCATGTCTTCCTCATCTGATCCTGAATCTGCAGCAGAGCTCGCACCAATCCCAGCACCGGCCCGCACAGATTCATCTTCTGAGCCGGCAAATAACCCAGCATCCTTGTTGCTGTCGAGAAGGTCGAATGGCGTCGCAGACGACTCCCGATCGCTCATGGCCGAGCTCTCCCTCAGGAAGGTGTTCTGGTCCACCAGCTCGTATTTTACCAGGTCAACCTGATCATCCTGCTCCAGCAACCGAGACACTTGCTTCTCGACCGCCTCGATTGTCTTGTTTGAGATTCTTTTCCGGAATCGGCGCTTACGAACATAGTACAAGGGCGGTGTCAACCCATGATCAAACACAAACGCCTCTGTATTCGCTTTCACCTTGCCTTCCTCATATCCAGGGAGGTGCTTTAGATTGTCTTCATCATATATGCGGTCAGTGACCCACAGCATCTGACACACGTCTGCTACTTTGTATATATTCTTCTTGTCCAAGGTCTTGTGAGCTTCTGAAACGGTCGGCAGCTCGACCATCTTAGCGCCGTACATGTTGTTTCGAACTTTCACCACAGCTCTGTGCGAATCGAGAAATTTGATACTGACATACTTGGTCCAATCACTCTGGGGATCATTCTCGAGCTTGTCGGAGAGCCAATCTAGATCCTCTCCAGGCAGCATTCGGAATATGATGGCCTCTTCCATGGTCGGGTCGTCTTCTCGGTCGGGCGCCTTTGCGTCGTAGCCTTGTATGGGGTCCTTGGACTTCAGTCTGATCCTGGGCATGCCCGTTTCGGCACTGCCTGAGGACGAAGCTTTGAGCTTCACTTTGGCGACCTTAGTCTGCGGCCCTGAGTCCTCGGACATCTTCCGTTTCGAGCCTGGTTTTCCAATGGAGAGCTTGATTTTCGGCATCGGCGTCGAAGAGCCCGACTCTGAGGCCGTGCTGCCGTTTTCGTCGAGCTTTATTCGTATCATAGCTGCAGTTGGCAAGCCTGTCCAGTCTCGAAGGGCCCAGGACACTACTTGCGCTGTATGCGTAACCATGGCTACGCCAGGCCGCCGATGCCGCCTGGGAACCCTAATCACATACACTCCGGGAGGCTGCGACCTCTCTCCCTTGAACGGACACCATGAGCCAATCGCTGCGGCCATACCTGCAGTGCGTGCGCGAGTCGCTGGGGGGTGCGCTCTGTCTGGAAGATTTTGCTTCGGAGATTGTGGAGCGGCACAATGTGCCCGAGGTCGAGGCCCAGACCACTCCTTCGGCTGTCCTGGATCCCATTGTTATATCCCGTAACGAAAACGAGAAGGTTCTGATCGAGCCCAGCATCAATTCTGTCAGACTGAGCATAGCCATCAAGCAGGCAGATGAGATAGAGGGGATACTGGTGCACATGCTGACTCGATTCCTGACCGGCCGAGCAGAGGCGTTCCGCATACTTCGACGTAAGGCCGTGGACGGCTACGACGTCTCTTTTCTGATAACCAACGTGCACACCGAGCAGATGTTGCGGCACAAGCTGGTTGACTTCATTGTACAGTTCATGGAGGACGTAGACAGAGAGATCAGCGAGATGAAGCTGTTCTTGAACGCTCGAGCCCGCTTCGTAGCCGAAGCCTTTCTGGCTCCCTTTGACTAGATTGCTCACACAATAACTACGACTTTCATTCTTGTACGTGCAAATAGATATATATTAACTAAAGTTTGGCCAACAGGGCCTTGGCGCCGGACACAGTGACCTCGCGGCCTGGCTCCTTCTCGATGTAGGCCACCTTCCCGTTTTCGTCGACCACGATGGCATACCGAAGAGTCCTGACGCCCAGGCCCATTGGAGTGAGGTCGGCCGAGAAGCCGATCGACTTCGAGAACTCAGCATTGGGATCAGATGCAAATAGAATGTAATTGTCCTTGACGCCGTTAACTTTACCCCATGCAGAGAGCACAAAGGGGTCGTTTGCCGAAATAAAGATGATATGCTTGACGCCCTTGGCTCTGAACTCGTCGGCAGACTGGATGTAGGGGGGAAGGTGATTAGCCGAGCATGTCGGGGTAAAAGCACCCGGAACTGAAACGATGACGAACTTGTGGCCCTTGAACTCCTGGAGCGGCTTCAGCTGGATAGGGATGCCGCAGGCCGTGGCCGCAGCGGTCTCTGGGGTGTACGGAACGTACTTAAGGGTGATATCGGGGAAATTGTCGTTCACTTTCAGCGCCATAGGAAGGTAGGTGCGGTTCTGGTGGGCCGTCGATGAGGAGATGATTTACGTAAGGCATGCGGAGGGGCCGCTTCGATGTTCACTGCTGCATTGGGCAATGCGGCTCGGGTATTCTCTGATTAGGTTTGAAAAGTTTCGGTGCTCGATGAGGGTGCCGATAAGCGTCCGGAGAGTGCCTGAGGGCACTTGAGCGCCACTGCGCCACAGGCCCATGCAGAGCGGGAGCTATAGGCACAGCTGGACTGTGCCGGAAGGTGGGGCGCCGCGGGTGGGGGCAGAAGGCCGAAAAAAGCAGATTTGTAGGCCATATTGCCTGATTGGGAGAGCAGAGAGTTCGAGAGAAATTCAAAAAGCACGCATCAACAGCAGAAGCTAGCGGGCAAAGCGGGAGCAGAGGAAGCGGCGAGTGCAGGACACGGACGCGTGGCCGATGAGCAGGAGTGCAGAAATCCAAGAAGCAAAAGCCGCGGGCGAAAATAAAGTCCGGAGGAGTGAGCAGTTCGAAACAGCCCAAACAGAGCAGAAAGCCGCTGCCAATTAGCAGTGCCGAACTTTACCGTAATATGGGCAAACCCTAACAGCTCGTCTGTGATTGGCGGGCACACTCCGCACCTTCCGAATAAGGGCATCAATATATAACTTCCGCTTTACCCCCCAGAGTATTCTTGCTTTTCGTCTCTACTTTAAAACAGAAGAAAGACATTGTCTTGGTTTTTTTTGTTGATCACTTGGAGAAAGTTTGCAAATCAAGTAAATAATGCTTCCCGCCGGTGTCATTCTCGTATTCTGCCTTCTAGGAGCCATTGGTAAGTGCAACAGTGCAGCGTGATCGAGCTTTTGTTTATCGCCCAACGTCCAGCTACTAACCGCCGCTAGGTATTCTTATTCTCGCCCTATACCTCAATAAGAGGCACCAGGAGCGTAAGAAACTTCGTGCTGCTCAATTCTAAGCGCGAAGTGTTTATCCACAACTCCCCGTGTTGTTTTGATTGATGCATCGATACCCTTTGGCGATGATATACTATCGGACTACCCTATAGACTATTTTTTTTGATGTACGCCTGTATTTCGTAATCCTAGACTCTATTAGCTCATCCACGGCATTCTCAGTGTCGACCCGTCGGACTTCGACGTCCACTGGCTGAGGTACTTCGACATCTCGTCACGCATCGCGGCCTTTCGTCGCATCGCCTCGGCTGCAGCAATGCTCTTACCGGAATCGACACCCTCGTCCGGCGTGGCCGTGCCCGTGCTGCCACCGCTTCGCTTGGGCGCCTGCTTCCTCAGCAGCTTGTTAATAGTCTCGTTTTTCTCTTCCAGCAGCCGTCGCTCAGCTAAGTTCTTTCTCCGCCGCGACTGCTCAGCTCGGCGCAATGCCTGCTCCTCGGCCGTCAGGATCTTCTTTTTGGACTTCCTCTCGAACTCGCTCAGCTCCTGCAGCGGCGTCGAGAACCGGCTCTCTTTCATCGCCCGCTGCCGTTCCGTCATGCGACCAGATTTGGACACGTAGCCCTCCGACTCCGACACCGACTCCGAGTCGCTTTCAATCACCTTGCGCTTGCTCCGCCCCGCCTTCGGCCCGCTCGTCATTTTGATTTTGATGGTCGGCACAGGCCGAGCCTTGGCCTCCGCCTCGTACTCCTCGTTGTCCTCAAACTCCTCGTCGTCCTCGGCCTCCTCGCTCTCCTCCATGTCCTCGCTCTCTTCACTGGCCTCCTCGTCGTCATTCAGGTCGAGCTCCTCGTCAAACTGGTCGCTCTCCAGACTCGAAATATCGCTCTCGCTGCTCATTTCCTGTCGAGTTCTGCCTTTGCTCCATAACTTGCTCCCAACAGCCCCACCGAGCGACATCCACATGGTGAACCCCATAGCCTTCCCCGAGCCCATCGACGTCCGCCCACGCCGCCGCAACCTGTCTCTCGGATCGATAATCCGCCTATTCCAGATAGCCAGCGTCTTATTAGCGGCTACGTATGCGGCAGGCACCGTCTTTGCGACCCCGCTCCACGCTCAGCTCTGTGAAGTGAGGGCCGAGGTACTCAAGCAGACACTCAAATGGGTCGTCAGCTTGAACGACTCCGTGTACAGACTGTCACTGACTCCGCGACACAAGGACATAAAACACGTGGTCGAGGCCGAGCCGGCCGTAGCCAGAGCGCCCTTCAGCCACGGCAAATCAGTGGACGCCTGGACCCAGACCTCCTCTGCGCCCGCCGCACGCAAAAAGGTCTCCTTTGCGGACGAGTACGAATCCGATAATGATGTCCAGGAGTACATCCTTGGCCGCCTGGACAAAGCTACTAAGGATCTCGAACAGACCTACGCTGGAACTTCTAATTCCCCTCAGTCGGCACTGGCATATTCTCTGCAAGAGTTCTCTACCTACATAGAAAGCGTAAGATACTCACAGACCTGGAGAGCGTTACCCGGAGGCCATATCACCCCGGGTCCGCGCAACGATGACGACGTAATCTCCGATATCAGGTCAGATATCCGCAGCATAAAAGGCGCGCTGCTCTCGGCACACAACTTTCCAGGCGTGTCCTAGACAAGCCCTATGACCCACTAGCTAATGACTCATATGACGGCGAGGCATTTTCGTATTCCGCAAGGAAGAATTCCGATTGGTTCTGCGTAAGATACCGTAGAATGTCGTGCAGGTGTTCTACCAGCACAGACACGCTCTGCGAGTCCATGCTGGTCTGAGCTATCAGTTCCGGCAGCGACACAAAGAGCCGCAACAGGTGCTCCGCCCCATACACATCGCTCATCGGCGTGTCCGCATACTTCTTCTTGATCTCCAGATATTGCTGCCGTTCAAATTTGTACAGCAGCATGTTGCCCAGGGCGCGGTCGAAATAGAGCGCCAGCCCCGACACCACCTCGTCTAAAATGTCTGCGCGAGCACTGCCGGCGCCAAGCTTTGAACCACGGCTCTTCCTGTACTTCTGCAGAATCTGAGCGACCGTAGGGTTTCGCGGCAGCGACACCAACTGGTGGTTTTTGCTGATGTACTCCCAGTCGTCCACAAGCGCTCTTTTCAGCGGATCCGGAATCACCAGCGACACCTCGACTCGGGCACCCCTGTCTATTTCATCGACGGGCTCCGTGGCTCGCCTGGCCTTCCGCGTCGGCCCCGCGTCTTCTTCGGGCTTCCGTTTCTTCGCCTCGGCGACCTTGCCGGAGTTCTGTGCTGCCAACGCGGCCTGTCGCAGCTCCTTCTGTAGTCGCAGGCTCTCATCCGACCACTCTACTACGCGCTCCTGTAGAACCCACTCGTCCCACGAACTCTTCCACCCTTTATAATGCACAAAATACTGAATTTTGTCGACATTCTCGAAATCGATGTCCTCATTCCCCCGCTTCTTCGCAAGCTCTACCGTAGAGTCCTTCTTAGGGTCATGGACCCTCAATATTTTCGCTTCGTACAGCAACGGGCCGTGATACGCCAGACACTTTGCTCCTACTTCCAGCATCTTCGCGATCTCTAATCTCGTCCGCGGTGTTTGTCTTTCTCTAGTCCCGCAACCTAAGGAACGCTCCGGTTGTTGTCTAGACAACAGCACTTCTGCCTACCTTTCCTACTTCTACAGTAAAGAACAACCCAGGTTACTTGGTGTTGTAGCACTATTAGAGTTCGGCTCCCGCCAAACTACTCCTTACTTATAACCGCACCGGAGCGCGCACGCATGGACCAGTACCTCCTCACGGATTTCATCCTCGGCGCAATCCCTGTACCGGATATCCTGTCAGAAGAAGAGTTCTATGAAAATCTTCCTCCTTCCTGCAAGTCGCGGTACCCAACGCTCTACTCCGATCTCTGCGCATTAATTCAGTCGCGCATCGACATCGTATCCAACAACATCGCTTCCCAGAACCTGCTCGACAGCAACGTGGTAGACGGGGATGTACCAGTAGCACTAGAGGATCTCGACGACGCCATCGAAGTCGCAGACAGCGAACAGATCCGTCTTACAACTGCGATTGACGGCCAATTAGAAACCATCCAGTCCTTCGCTTCGTACCTCAGCTCCCTGCAGCTCGGCGACGATCCCAACATCCAGGAGGCGCTCCAGTTACTGGAGAAGCTGGACAACCTGAAACCATCGTACCCGGTCCCTGTCTCCAGACCTCCGCCCAAGAAACTCAGGCATTCAAAAAGAGCCTCCTGATCGTTCACATGTCCGCCTTCCCGAGTCTTACGCTGCCAAACGCCAGTTCCCGCTTGTCTTCTGGCTCCTCCACACTGCTCTTCTCATCTGCGTCTCGCGAATAAAACGAACCAAGACTTTTTCCCTTCTGATACGCAAGACCCATCTCTTTGAACCGCCGATTCTCTTTCCATTTCCTGATCAGGCGCTCCTTTTCTTCCTCGGTCGGCGTCCAGTTCGACCGCAGGATCCTCCGCACTGATTCCGGAGACACCTTGACTCGAGAAGCAATCTCCGTCGATTTGACTTCGGGGTACATGCTTTTAAACGACCTGATCATCTCAATAACGTCCGGCCTTAGTCGCTTCTGCGGTCTCCATCGATCTCCAGCAAATTTCTCTTGCAGTGCATACTTCTGCCTCTTCCACTCCGGCAGATCCCGATTCTGCCGCCAATTCACGGGCACCCCGTGCCGAACCCGGGGACTCTTTATTTCTGGCAGGTTCCAGCTCTTTTTACTCCGATTATTGTGTACGCATCTCCGTAAAACGACCGTCCAACCACGGATCATTGCTCCAAACTCCAGGCCCAGATTGCTCTGGGTGTTTTTAACTCCCAATAATCACGTGACGACGTCACGGCTATCAGGGTTTCCTGTGTTTGTGTACTTAGATTTTCCTCTATATACCGGGGATTCTTTTTCCTGCCGCGGTCCAGGATCCAGCACAGAATGAATTTACTCAAAAAAGTGTTCCGATCCGCGGCTTACGACGAAATTGCCTCGATTCCAACCGGCGAGTTTGTCCTCGTCAGACCCCCCAACTCCCCCTCGGGAGAAAGAGAGTCCATCTTCAATGATGCGACCGCCACCATCCGACCAACCTCCACGCCGTTCAACTACCAGCTTACTATCGAACGTTCCACTAATGCAGAGCGCAAAGATGTAGAAAGCGATTCAGACGACGACTCCCTCCAGATAGAGGACGACTACGTCTTCCTCCTAGACCCAGAGATCAAACTCAACGTCTCCTACAGATCAAACCCTGACACGCGAGCTTCCGAAGCCGTCATATCCTGGCGAGACCCTTCAAGCAACTTTGCAGATCGGTTTGAATTTATCTGCAATGTCAACAGGTTGCCACCTGGCACCGTCTCTGATTTCGAGCACTCTTCCATGGTGTGCCAGTTCGAACGCAAGTACCAGAAAGATGGCAAATCTGTCCCTAACTCTCAGCTAGATGAGTTCAGATTCCCAGTTGAGCAGACAGTCATAGTGGATGACTTAGATGATGATAAAGAAGACAGTGTCGCCCCTGAAACTCCTACCAAACAATCCGTGCCTACACAGAGCTCCTTGAGTATCCCGCATCCTCCAAAGAAGACTGGCGACGAAGTAAGCGTTTCAGTAGCTCAGTTGCATCTGTACGATCCAGAAACAGGGGAATTTGCTCTACAGGCTTCGAAAGTATACGTACGCATAATTGATCTAGGCAATTTCTCCTATTGGCTGGAAGTGTCCTCACCGGAAAGACAGTGGCTCGGAGTTCCGATTTGCCCGGAAATGAGTCCTAACTTCAACACTGAGTATCTATCCTTTATATTTAATATGTATACGAGTGGTGACGCGTTTTCCTGGCTCCTTCGATTCTCAAACTACGATGATCTGTCTGAGTTTCAAACTCATCTAATGACAACTCTGTGGGAAAATGTGAATCAGGCGAAGTGGAATGCTGCAAAGAATGATGCTGATAAAGAGTACTTTGTCGATGCGTTTGAGCAGATGGACATCGACGACGACGCCGCCGCTGCAAAGGAGTACGAAGAGCAAGACCCTGACAGCGAGCAGGATGAACCTGAGCGGCTGGAAGAACACTACGATCCCGACGAAGATTATGATGATGTCGACAACAAATTCAAGGCCGAGGGAAAAAACTCGCTTCTAGCAGTTGGCTCAAACGTGGACCGTTCCTTCGTCGTGAGGGGAGATAAGATCGGCGTCTTCAAACATGGCCGTCGAAGTAAGCTGGAGTTTGCTACAACCATCGACAAAATCTCTACGCCGGTTGGAAAATCATTTTCTCCCTCAAAAGTGATGCTGCACACTCGCGATCGAAATATCATTCTTCAGAACTCGGACGATCCTGGGAAATTGTACTCCATGGACCTCGAAGTGGGAAAAGTTGTCGATGAATGGGATGTTGATCCTAACGCAGATAAGAAAGGAATAACTGCCTTCAATCCTGTATCCAAGTTTGCGACTGCTGAAGGAGAGAATACTCTGTTAGGAGCGACGTCGAAGTCGCTTTTCAGAATTGATCCGCGATTAGCAGGTGCAAAAATGGTTCAAGAAACTGCCAAGAAGTATGCTACCAACAACAAATTCAGTGCTATGTCTACCACTGAGAAAGGATTTATAGCTGTTGCTTCAGAAAAAGGTGATGTAAGATTATATGACCGTCTAGGTGTCAATGCCAAAACAGCGCTCCCGGCATTAGGGGAGCCGATCACAGGGTTAGACACTTCTGCAGATGGCAGGTGGCTTCTGGCTACTTGCAAGACCTATTTACTACTTGTGGATACTAAGATCCCGGAGGGTCCAAATGAAGGCAAACTCGGATTTGAAAAATCTTTCAGCAAGGACAAGAAACCGCGCCCAATTCGTCTCCAGTTGAGTCCCGAGCACGTCGCCCAGATGCTGTTTGAGACCAAGATACCTCTAAGTCTGACCACGGCTAGATTCAACACTGGCTTTGATTCTAAAGAAACCACTATTGTTTCAAGTTCAGGCAAGTTTGTGATCACATGGTCGCTTGCGAAAGTTCTTCGAGGCAGCAAGAAGGCTTATACAATCAAGAGGTACGAGGATACGGTCACTGCGGATAACTTCCAGTTTGGATCTGATAAGAATGTTATAGTAGCATTGACAAATGATGTCGACATGGTTAATCGCAAGGCGTTTGCGACACCGACCAGAGATTCGATAGCGACGCCGGTCAAGAGTCTACGCAACCGGAACAATATTGTAAATTCACCGTATTAATTACAGTTCATTCACGCCAGCTGTTTTAATGTTTAGCTTTCCTTAATCAATATCATGATTTGATCTTTGAAACCATTAGAAATAATTGCATAAGTCCTTGGAAGCGAACTGTGAAATTAATTCTATGATTGCTTGAAGAGCCTAGCCGATGATTCAAAATGATAAGTGCTTGACGGAGGTTCAGGTGATGATGAATTAAGGTTCTTTTGATTAGATGTAGATAGATCTACAAGATCCAAGATTAAACCGTAATTAGTTTTTCCGAGAGGCCGGCGTTCAGTGCAAGCGAGTTCTACAAGGCCAAACATAAAGCTGGGAATTAAGAAAAAACGCGTGAAAGTAGGCACCACAACGAGTGGATTATATTCCAGTCTCCGGAGGTCTACCAGATTGAGAACGCACGTTCGAGAAAAAAAATGTTCCCTATTTGGGACTAGGAGAATTAATCCGAAAGATTCCTACTGAGTCCATGGTACTGCTGAGTTTGTTTACAACAATCCATATGACTACATATTTTCCTTGAGCAAACAGGCAGGCTAAATGGCTTCTAGCACCATTAAAAGAGTTCACGCAGCGAAATAAACTGAAAGGCCGGGGCAACCGGGCTGCAGATGTCGATTCCAGAGTACGGCTTCGTGTGTTCGTAAATTGGTGAAAGTCAGGTGACAAACGCTAATCTTATTTGACATTTTGACCAATGTGGAACAGGCATTGGGCCGATAGATTACTACTTCTGTAAAGCCTAACTGGACGCCTTCACTGTCAGCATGACATAATCTTACGTAACCTAATCTAACCGGAACACTAGGCAGCTGGGTCGTAATATAAATACTAGACTGTGGAAAGGTGTACGACCAAAAACAAGTAACACATCAGAACCAACAGGAAGATAATATGTCATTCAAAATTGCAATTGCTGGAGCCCATGGATTTGTCGGCAAGCCCGTAGTGGCCGCAGCTACAGGCCTGTTCAAGGACAAGTTCAGTGAGGTGCGGGTGCTGACTCGAGGAGAATCCAGGAAAGAAGGAGAATTGAGCTATGTTCATACTGATTATGACAAGCCTGAGTCCATTGAGGCTGCTCTTAAAGGTGTGGATGCTTTGATCAACACGCTTGGAGTAAACGGCACCGAATCGGTTCATCGAGCCCTTGTCGACGCTGCGGCTAAGGACGGTGTTAAAGTGTACGTGCCTTCTGAATTCGGAAGCAATTACGCAGTATCAAATATCATCAATCATGCTGGATTTGACTTCAAGCAGGCAATGCTCGCCTATGCTCGCACCAAAGTGCGCACCGTGGCTATCATGCCTTCCCTCTTCTCCGATTTCATTGCACCTGTCCCTGCCTTTCTCGGTTTCAACCCCGAGACTCTAGAGTTCCCTCTGTATAACCTGGATGCCAAGCTTTCCACTACGTCTCTGCGGGATGTCGGAAGCTCTGCAATCTCTGCAGTACTGCAGATCCTTGAAGGAAAAGACCTACCGGAAATCATTCCCGTTACTGGCACGACCTTCACTTTCAGAGAATTTATCTCTAAGTACGAAAGTGCCACAGGCAAAAAGGTCAAGGTTGTCCAACTTGACGAGGACGCTGCTGTGAAGTCGTTGACCAAGGACATGGATTTCATTCAGTATATCAGGACCTTCATGTTGCTCGGCAAAGGTGAGCTCACATCCAACTTAAATGAAACCGTGAACCCCGGCCAGTCTCTGTGGAAATGGCAAAACTACTTTGAAGATATCTGCGCTCCTAATTGGAAATAAGTAATATCAATCTTAGCATCTTTAAAGCCACCTGGCTGTATGTATACCTCCCACCTCTCCCACTCTTGATAGACAATGCCAAAAGGCCGGCCTGCTTCTGCGTCTGCAGACGAGCTGGCTAGAAATATCGAGCTCGTAGCGTATATACTTATTATCAAAATCGTCCATATGCCACCAGCGATACCGAACGAGCTGCGGCTCTTCTATACACCAGGCGATCATTCAGCGTCAACGTCCAATAACAGTTACCTGCGCAAGTGTCGTACCATATTCGGTCTCTCCATACTATTTAACATCTTACACTCAGAACTCCAGAAACTGGATTTATACAATCAGCTGCGTTTCCTCTACCCACGTACCGCTGTATACGCGTCTCTATGTCATTTCCTCACACAGATGTGCTATAGATTTTGGACTATGAACTACGATTTGAAGCTTGACAGCAAGAAATATCTCCTAGTATCTCGATCGCTGGACAGCGAGAGGCTAGAAAACTCTCAGAAGTTTAACGAACCCCTCACTGCTGACAGGAAAGCACTCAAACAGAGAATATATAAACAGATCAGGCCGGGCTTCGTGAAACAACTAAAGAGTCACAGAAGAACCAACGTCCGTAAGTTCCTAAACACCCTTGGATTTCTAATTCCTATCTCCGCAGCTACCTTTCAGGACAGTACTGATAAAGAACATCTTCCGAAATCGGCGAAAGATTACTATAACGACCTTTCATACAAAGGCGACGTTCTTTCTGTCATGGAAATGCTGCGTCTTTTTGAGAATGTAGTATTCCTTGTACAGGCAACAGCACTAGCAGCTATTCAGAATATTTCGAACCCTCTTACGGTCATTTCTAAACTGTCTGAGCTCTCCAAGATCACTGTCGAAGCTATGTCAGCTCTAGTCGCTCTATCTTTATTGGAGTGCAAATTAATCAAATGGCCTAATAATAGAAACGCAGATGTCATGTTTGATACATATTACTGCTTTACGTTCCTGCTCACTCCTTATGAGTCGGAATTTCCTAGCGAGAGTTTAAAATCAGATAACTTCGTAGTCCAGTGGACAACCATGAGAGCTGCACTCTCAAGCTTTTACAGCAATGCACAAGAAAGGCTGTGGAATAATTTTCATCAAGGCCGGCCCTTGATCTCCACAAATAGTACTGCTTCCTGGGAAGAGGAAGTGGCTGCAGCGCGAAAGATCATTCTAAGTTTTATTAACGAGGTGATGACCTTCTACGGTCAGCCAATAAGCTGTTCATGACATTCATTAAATTACATAAGACTGCACCCTCGACTTAACCCAATATCGCCATATTTCTCCTTAATTATTTCGTCGTCATTCTCTCTCTGTTTGACCTTGGTTTCTCGCGGAAAGTACAATTCCATGTATTTCATCAATGATTTGTCGAGGTTGCTGGCATTTGCCGACTGAACTACACTTTGGCGACATAAAGGACATCTATCCTCTTTCATGCGACGCATTTTTACAAGGCATCGTAAACAAAACATATGACCACATGATAGTTTGATAGGCTTATAAGCGATAGATGAACACACCATACACAAATAGTCATCTATTTGCGGTATGGTCCGAATAAGCTCGTTCGATATCAAGAAGCATGCGGTCTTAGATACAGAAACAACATAGCCCCCGTCATACGAATAGAACTCATCAAATTGATTCTTCGATGACAGTGCGGTCTGTTTGTCAAACTTCTTAAGGATTTTCCTGACAGCTGTTTCATTAAGTTTCTGAAAATATAGTGATTTAAGAATCTGATCGTTCATTTGAAGGAAGCACTCCAAAACCGGCATATTTCTTTGGCGCCTGAATTTTTCCACAAGATGGGTATCATTGAGCTTTTGTTTAAACCAGGCGAGCTGTGTCTCGGCTACTTCCGCGTTTCTTACACCGAGATCTCTCTCATGCGTGGAAAAAAATACAGAAGCTTCAAGATAAAGCTCAAAGATTGCTCTCCAGATGGCCATGTCATTCCTACTCTTGCTTCCGTCTAATGGATTCGTATTTCTGGAAATTTCTTTTGCAAGAGATTCTATCGACTCGTGAAACTGCTCGACCTGAGATTTTTGCAGAGACTGCAAATCGGCTACCTCGGAATTCAACATTTGGAAGAATTTCGTATCACTTCTCAGTCTGATTTCTATTCGTTGATGCTCTGGGTCATCTGAAAGTACCACAACCTCAGGCTTCTGATCCAGAGTGCCGCGTTGTAAATCATCAGCTGGTTCGATTCTGTGATTTTTGAGGACAGCAGAGACTGGAAGCCCAGAAGATTTGTCTATTTCAAGTACGATTTTTGGTGCCACACCGTTGAAGTCGCCTTCAAACGTGTACGACACGACGGGCAGACTAAAATCTTCTTTGTTCATCGACTCCTGCCACCTCGTCAGAACAGCAAGAGTCTCTTTTTCAAGCCCGACAGAAGAGAGCTCATCGACCACCTGAGACAGGCATTTCTTGAGTGCCTTGTATTGTATGGCGTGCTCTGCCCATTCGTCGGGGATTTGCTGCTCCTCAAGCGAAGTCTGAAGGTGCTTGGCGAATTTCATATTGTTTCAGAGGGATGTGTAGCCTATTTACTAGCATAGTATGATTTTACAGTATCTAGCGGCCTTAGGATGGTAAATGCGCCACTATAGAACTTCAGTAGACACCGAGATCATAACCAAGAGCGGTGTTTCTTTCGCAAATACATCTGGGGCGCTAGTTCCAGTTTATATAGTTGATAGGGTTTGCTGTAGAGGGAAGAGTAGGGCTCTGTGATTGGCCAGGCACTGCCATTGGTATCACGGTTAGGGTATATCGGTGGCTTGAAGCTAATTGTCAACGCACCAATCAGAAGGCTTCATCTGGGCAGGACGCTAGTACCTAAGGTGGTGATTCGCAGAAAAGAGCTTGGGTACCTGTTGCACTAGACGCTCAACATATATGGTGCTCAGAGTGCACATGGAATGAAGGATATCTATGTCACAAAGTGTCGGTATCTTGGTGGTCTGCTCCGGTTTGAGAACCAGCGGGCTCGAACCGCCCTGAATGATCTGCCATGGTGATGCCTGAAAGGCTATCTTAACCCCATATTGCTCTAATTCAGGCATTTCTGGAATTTCAATACAGCAGGAACAAACTTCGGACACATCAGTGTCTTCTCGGTGCCCGGTAGATGCCATCCTGGCATTGGCTCTTTAAGATGCGTGCTAGTGTCAATTAAAGTTTCTGATCGCTTCTTGCACTTCGAGCAGTGTGTGACGATTCACAAGGTCGCTAAGTAAAGAATGGGTGCAAATCAGAGCTCACCGCAAGAAACCACTGTTTCGTATTATGATTTACTGGAGGTGGAGTCTACTGCAACTCCAGATGAAATTAGAAAGGGCTATAGACGCTTGGCTTTGAAGCTGCACCCAGATCGAAATTTTGGCAACGTCGAGGAAGCTACTGCTGCTTTCGCAAAGATTCAGGCTGCTTACGATGTTTTATCTGATCCCGAAGAAAGAGCATGGTACGATAGCCATAAGGACCAAATAAATGGATCGGAAGTCCAGACAAACCCAACCGAAGATCTCATGAAATTTTTCGATCCCACCCTGTACTCCAGGAAGGATGATTCGCCAGAAGGGTTTTATTCCGTCGCCAGTAAAGTATTCGCCTCTATAGTCACTGAAGAACGCCGATTTGGTGGACCCGAACTGCCAACATTTGGGAACTCATCTACACCCTACGACGAGGTGAGGAAATTCTACGCGTTATGGACTGCCTTTAGCTCTTCGCTTCCATTTGATTCAGCTGATATGTACAGAACCTCGGATGCCCCAGATCGCAGAGTCAGAAAAGAGATGAAAAAGAGGAATAAAAAGCAGAGGGACATGGCGAGGAAAGAGTTCAACGATACTGTTTCTGCTTATGTCAAATTTATACGGAAGCGCGACCCCAGGTATAAAGACAATTTCAAATCCCACAAACAACTTCGTGAAGATGCACGCAAACAAGCAGAAGAGCAGTCTCGGCGCGATAGGGCAGCAAATGAGGCTCAAATTAGAGAACAGCTAAAAGAATTTCAACAATGGCAAGTTCCTGAAGCCGATAACGTATCCGACGTCGATGACCACTCTGGCGGGTCATGTGTCGAAGAATATGAATGCGTTGCCTGTAATAAAGTTTTCAAATCCGAAAATCAGCTTATACAGCATGAGTCCACCAAGAAGCACATAAAGAATGTTAAAAAGCTTCGAAAACAGATGATAGCCGAGGGTATTGAGCTTGGACTAGATGAAAATCCCGACGACATTGCTGATGTGTCCGACAAAGCAGAAGAAGAAGTTAAAGAGGATGATATTGATGTTTTTTTTGACGAGGAAGAAGAATTCGCCGAGATTGAAGAAGTAGATGAGGATGATTTGGACGAAATTGAAGATGTAGATGAGGATGATTTGGACGAAATTGACGACATATATGAAAATAATGAGGCAGTCGACGACTATTTCAACGATATTGATGAAATCGATGCAGATGACTTCGACGAAGTCAAGGAGGAAGGTCTAGATGTAGGTGAATTTTGCAAAGACCCTCAAGAAGTTGCTGAGTATAATAATGTTGATAACATGATCGGAAAGCCTCATGACTTAGAGCTAGGTCTGGAAGGTCTTATTCTTTCTGATTCAGACACTGAATCTATAAAGCCGGGAACAGCCAAGCAGCGACGAGCACGAAAGGAAAAGAAACCTAGCGCAGACTGGAAATGCAATGTGTGTGCTGAAGTCTTTCAGAGCCGAAACAAACTATTTGACCACATTAAAACTACAGGCCATGCGCTTGCTGGACCAGGATCAAAAAAGACTACAAAAAAGGGGAAGAAAAAATAAGTATTTTGTCACGAACGTCCTATACCAGCTTTTGTTAGCTTTACTCTAGCTGGCAAAGGCATGTCCAGTCCTCTTTCACCGTCAATACCAAGCTTTGACCCACGGGACCAGCCCATCTTTTCCAGAAGCTGGTGTCCTATATTGTCTGGGCCAATCTCCGCTGCCTTGGCTCCGACAACAGCTCCATCATTGTAGCGAAAGTTTCTACTACTAGGAAGTTTCTGCTGATTGTCTCCGCGAGCAGGGAATAGGCAGTGGAAATAAGACCTTTTCCCACGAAAATGAGTTTGAATAAGTTTTGTAGCTGTCCACTTGTCTGCCACCGAGTCTCCATTCTTAGCATATTCAATGTAGCGTCTACCTTCGAACTCCAGCTCACGATGCGTCAAATGAAGTAACTTTCCGAGTTTAATGAGACTGTTTAACGCTTGAGAATCCGTTGGTGGTAAAGCAAAAGTCATTAAACTAGCCTCATGAAGAAAGTTAGATAATTCAGTAGCAAGGTTTTTAGCCGTCATATTTACGGGGAAGGCCGACCAATTCTCTGGCCAGCCTTCGGGATTCCTGACGCTTTTTGCTTGCTTTTCCAGACGGCCAGTTGCTCTCAGGCGTTCACGTTCTTTCTTTCTCTGTGACTTTTTCCGCCTATCTTTAAAGTACTGCATGCTTAGCTGCATAGACAGGTCATCATCAGATAACACCTCAAACTGTTGCAGTTTCTTTTTCTCAGCAGATGATGCGTTCTCCCTCCAATATTTATACTTCGCGGCTTCATCTTCAAACTCGTCATAGTCATAGTCTAACTCATCCATGGAATACATTGAGCGGAGGCTCAAACGATTGAATTCTGGACCCAAGGCAGTGATGTCTAACCAAATATACTCTGCCGTGTTCTTAAATCTCACATTCAGAAGAGGAGGTTGAAGATCTACTTCCTGATAGTACGGCTTCACATCTGTAACATTATGATCAATTTCATTCAGGTATTCACAAAACTCCGAAACATCAAGTTTGTCCTGATCGTCATCGTCTTCATATTCAAGCTCAAAAAAATCATTAAGGATATCATCATTCCGAGCTGCGTGCTGAATAAAAGATGCTGAAAAAGGGATATCCGCATCATCTTGATAGTCGTCGCCAGGAATGTAGTCGCGCCTGCCATGGTTTCGAGACCCATAAGAACTATCATGTACACTATCAGGGTATACATAAGTAGATCCAATCTTCAGTGTATTCTGAACAAAAATCGAGGAGGGCCCTGCCTCTTCGCCTAAGTCTGAATCGGGATCTTCATCTATATAAAAACACTCGGCATCCCCTTCATCTTCTGATAGATCCTGATCCTGATCCATTGGCGGTGAAGTCTGGAGGGCAGCATATTCAAGTTGCTCTTCGGAATCTTCAGACAGAGATGCGATCTCAATTTCACCACTCCCAGTTTGACTACCATCATCTTCAGTTAGTGAAACAGACTCCGACTCTTCGTTCTCACCATATTCTTCGTCGTAAGTTTCTACATCAGCGGGCACTTCATGCTGGTGAGAAGTACAAGCGACACTGTCGTCAGGTTCCAAGGTGATCCCATTCTCCGAAGGCTGCTCAGCAATTAGCAAAACATCGCTACTTTCACTATCCACCTCATTATATGCATAACCAGTCGGAACGTCTACCTCACCCTCTATCAACTCATCATTCGTCACAGGGGATTCAGCACTGGTCAATATGGGCTGGTCCGAGAGCTCCTCGGATTCATCAATAAGGTTTATAGATCGCATTCGGTCCGATGTTGCGGTCATTTCGTCTACCTTAGACGGGTCATACACCTCTGAAGATTTGACAAACATGACCCTTGCATTTCGTAAGACTCTAGCCATCACTTCTGACCGGTGTCCGAGAGTGTTATTTACCTCTTCGCGCATCCTGGACCGCTGCACTTCCTTGTACTGCCTGGAGGCATACGGCTTGCGGGGCCCATTTAAACTCTCACCGGACCTTCTTCCGGCATTTTGTCCCTTCTTTGGCCGCCCCTTGCTCTTCAGCTTCTTCCCTCCTTTGTGTCTTTTAGGCATTCTGAGGAGCCAGCCAACTCCAATCACAGGCTTGTTTGCTTGCTCCACAAGCAAACTCCCAACCACGCTTCTACCCGAACCCTTCTTTGAGCCCTTTGCCTTCACGACCGGCACCGCACATTCGACGTGATCGAGTAGGAATATCCTGGAGCATTAGCTAAATAATAATTGTGTGAGCTGAAAAGACAGAAAACACTTAAGGAACTCATATAGTGCGTGCACCTCGTCCAGACCTGGCTAGAAACACAAACATAGATCAAGCTGAGATTCACAGACACCCCTCTACCAGCCATGAAGGCGATCAAGCGCGCCATGCAGATTCTATGGGTATCTGAGGCTCCTAACGATGACCCTAACACGAATATCCATAGTTTTGGACGTTCATTCACATCAGAGGATGCAGAAGGTACAGAGTGGCCGGACAGCCTGAGACAATACGTATCCAGTCTTTACTGGCTCACTTATCGCACAGACTTCGATCCTATCACATGCAACCCTTCTGGACCTTCCCCACAAAACCTGAGATATCTTATACGCGGACTCAGACAACCTTCCAACGCGTTCACCTCGGATATCGGCTGGGGCTGTATGATTCGGTCATCCCAATGCCTCCTTGCTACCTGTATCGCACGGTATCTCTCTAGCACTGATGCTGGGAATATAGACGCTAAAATCATGCAAATATTTGCTGATGACCCTCAAGCTGCAGCTTCGTTTCACAATTTTGCTAAATTTGGCATTTTGTACGGCAAGTATCCTGGTGAATGGTTTGGCCCGTCTGCAGCAGCTCAATGTATAAAGCGTATATGCGCAGAAACTATGATCCCTCCTCTAGTTAAGGTGTATGTTACTTCTGACGGTGGTGACATTGTTGAACAAAAGCTGATGTCAATTGCGTTGTCAGATGATGACCCCACCGCGTTTTCTCCTACTTTAGTACTTGTCGGATTGCGACTGGGTATCGAAGCAATAAACCAAATATACTGGCCTGCACTCACAGAAATTCTCAAATCGCCGCTATGCGTGGGCATTGCTGGTGGGAGACCAGCATCTTCTCATTACTTCTATGCCGTACAAGGATCCAAGCTGTTTTATCTGGATCCTCATTTCCCTAAAGCTAAACTGCCTTTCTACACTGACTTATCTGAATATACCGCAGCGGATCTATGCAGTCTGCAAACAAACATGATAAAGACTTTAGACATCAAAGACATGGACCCTAGTATGCTGGTTGGCTTCTATATATCGTCTTTGAACGATTGGCATGCTTTAACCGATTTGATCACAAACACCTCATGTAACAATATACTTCATGTTTCACAAAGAGCTCTCAAGTTTCCGAGAAGAGGAAGCACAATTGACGGGTTTATTGACTTGGGTATGGATTCCTCTGAGGATGAGAACGAGGAAGAGCAAGAAGATTATGATAATGATGACATAGACTGCAGTGACGATGAATGCGGATTAGAAGACTGCGACCTGCTGCGAAAAGAAGATGACTCAGGGCTCTCGATGCATAATATTGACGCTCCAAGTTGGAGTTCTGAAGAAATAGCACAACCAGGTCGGAATTGCAACTCCTCGGAGTTCACTCCTGAGTCTGTGCAGATCATCACCGGCAGCACTTTCAATGAAGCCTCCATAGACAGCACTAGTGAGCCATTCATCACCGATTCGCCACCTATTCAGATTAGCAGTATTGGAAACGATTATGAGAAAGTAACTATCCCGCAACATACGCGGAGTCGAGTCCAGGGGAGCATTGTTGTTATTGAAACATGCTCTGCAGCGAATCCAGAGATCAGATCTCTCGAAGAAGAACGGGAAGACACTAACCTGACACCCCCAGACGCTGCAACGGACGCCACTCAATTTCCACTAGATGATTATGAATGACTGCCGAATTTTCAAATTTACTACAGATAAATAATTCAACCATATATAAGGCATATAGCGTTCTGGGTAACCGTACTGGTTAAGCTCCCAAACCCTACTACACCTTGGCCAGACATCCCTCCCACACTTTAGAATCGCGACGCTGTTACGCCGCTACTTTCTTCAAAAATTCCAGAGGAGATCGAATTACAAGAGTATAATTCTGCCGCTAGTGGGAATAATAAGGGCAGAGTCATGAAATTCAGTCATTCTGTGCAATTCAATGCCGTCCCGGAATGGTCAACTCACTATATAGCATACTCCAACTTGAAGAAGCTGATGTACAGCCTTGAAAAGGAACTATTGACCAACAGAAATGAGCAGGAACAGGAAGGTCTGATTTCAAGGGAAGATCCAGACTCTATGTTTATTTCTGCGCTTGATGCGGAACTACACAAAGTGTCGAAGTTCTATACTTCGAAAGAAACCGAGATTCTTTCCGACTACGAGAAACTGTCGACCGATTTTGAAGCATATCAGGAAAATCCTAAGGATATTCACAGGCTCAGCCCTTTTCGATCAAATGACTCAGGGCACAGATTTATTCCCTATACATTCCGAGATCAAGAGCCTCAGCCGCAGCATAGTGAACCAGCTGCCACAGACTCACCCGGCAATCAGGCTGTCTCTGAGGACCTTAGAAGAAGGCGCTCTTTTTCTCCTGTTAACTCAGGGGTCCAAAATACTATACATAGAAGGTCTTCTATGAATGACTATGAATACTTCCTCGAAGATGCATTCAATGACATGTACGATCTCCGTATAACATTGAAAAAGCGAATTATTCAGTCCTTCGTGCAGCTATCAGAGCTCCGTGGCTATGTTCAATTAAATGAAACTGGATTTCGCAAAGCTGCTAAGAAATATGACAAGATCCTCGGCAGATCCATCCGCCAGCCATATATAGATGAACATGTATCCAAGGCCTATCCTTTTCTCCTGGAGACTCATGACCGTCTGGCAAATTCCATCCAACACACTATTGAAATGTATGCAAGCCTTGTCAATACAGACCTGGACACAGCTAAGGTAGAACTAAGAATGCACCTACGGGAATATGTTGTCTGGGAACGAAACACCGTATGGCGAGATATGATAGATTTAGAGCGCAAGACACAGGCAGCAAGACTTGGTGGTCAAGCAGACAATTCAAACACAGCTACTGCAAAGCCATGGCATATCGGATCCTGGTACCTCCCATTATGGCTCACTAATTCTTCCACAATCTCCTTTGCGCTTATTACAAGCATTTTCATAGTCCTAGTGAATGTGCAAATCTTTCAAGACTCTGCTAAAAATAACTGCCTGGCTATTTTAATTACTGCATCTTTGCTATGGGCAACGGAAGCCATGCCTCTGTTTGCTACGGCTATGCTAATTCCGCTCCTTATTGTTCTTTGTGGTGTAATAGTAGACAGTGACGGCGTTCCCCTTCCTGCTCAAGATGCAGCCAGCTACATATTCTCTTCTATGTGGTCCAGCATGATCATGCTGCTGTTGGGCGGATTTGCTATAGCAGCGGCGCTATCGAAGTACCAGATTGCCAAACTTATAGCCACTGCTACACTTAGCAGGTCAGGAACAGACCCTAAGTGGGTGTTGTTTGCTATCATGTCGATTTCACTAGTCTCCAGCATGTTTATCAGCAATGTAGCTGCGCCGGTGCTCTGTATTTCGGTTGTACAACCTCTTCTTCGGAATTTGAACTCAGAGAGCAGGTTTAGTAAAGCTCTTTTACTCGGAATAGCGTTCGCTTCAAATATTGGGGGGATGACCTCGCCGATTGCCAGCCCTCAGAATATTGTTGCACTACAGAACATGGATCCGCAGTTATCATGGGTTAGCTGGTTTGCTGTTTCAATTCCGGTCAGTATTATATCTCTGATACTTGTTTGGATTGTATTATTGGTTAGCTGTTCTGCTGAACGGGACACTGTCATTGCTCCTATCAGGGTATCGCAAGATAAGTTTTCAATGACTCAGATTTTTGTATGTTTTATTACTATTGGAACTATAGTGTTATGGTGCTTCACTCACGCTTTGCAATCACATCTTGGAGATATGGGAGTAGTAGCCTTGATTCCGTTGGTCGTATTTTTTGGTACACGAATTCTAACATCAGAGGACTTTAATAATTTTCTCTGGACAGTAGTAATGCTTGCTATGGGTGGAATAGCTCTAGGGAAAGCAGTTTCTTCTTCTGGCCTGCTTGCCGATATTGCATCAGGTGTGGACCACTCTGTGCAAGGAATGGGGCTTTATGGCATTGCTATAGTTTTTGGAGCGGTGATATTGGTAGTGGCTACGTTTATCTCTCACACAGTAGCTGCGTTAATATTCCTACCTCTAGTTAAAGAAGTTGGTGAATCGCTACAAGAAGCGCACCCT
Source organism: Tortispora agaves (assembly GCA_030462865.1). Taxonomy (NCBI): domain Eukaryota; kingdom Fungi; phylum Ascomycota; class Trigonopsidomycetes; order Trigonopsidales; family Trigonopsidaceae; genus Tortispora; species Tortispora agaves. The sequence continues at coordinate 561,244 of JAKVQP010000003.1, forward strand.
CGTCTTTTGGTCATGCTGTGTGCTTTGCTCTGTTCAGCTGCGATGGGGCTGCCTACATCAGGCTTCCCAAATGTCACGGCAATCTGCACTACTGATGAAATGGGTCGGCCTTACTTGAACGTGAAACTCTTCATTACTCGAGGTGTACCTATTAGTATTATTACATTTGGAGTAGTTACTACGATCGGCTATGGACTGATGCGTTTGTCTGGACTCTGATTACGCTCTATTCTGTCGTTACGAGAAAATCAATTAATTGTGATAAATGGTTATTGGCGTGAATCTTATCTTCATTAAATAATGAATGATCCACATACCTGCTTTAAACTTTAAAGATCTGTTGTTAATGGTTCATTAACGTTTCTCAACTACCAATGACATTGGGTTTATCTGCCAAGACAAGATAAGCAACTATTACATCTATGCAAAATACTGGGCAGGAGAGATAAATAAATAGATTATACAAATAGACCTAATTTGGATAGGATGCTTATTATCTATATGTTTGATCTTCAATTTCAAGAGCATATTTTTTCGCAATCGCTTTTCAGAATGTTACTAAGTGCCTGGGAGCTTTTAGCTATAAGATGCAAATAAGGTTTGATGTTGAAACCTGGCCGGCAGAAATGACTGGTGGGTTATCATAGGCCAGTTTCAGCAAGGCGCTACTTCTGCCAGCCCAGTACAGCAGGTACTCATGCCTTACATCCTTATGCGTTTTGTTTATGCTCTGGGCGAATGTGACAGACAAACAAGGGTCCGCTATTGCAGCAGTAGAGAGTAATGTTTCAACAATTTAGACTTTGAGGAGGAGGGCGGAAAAATTCACGACGGAATTGTGATGAAAGACTTTTGCTGCAGCAGAGTATGTGACATGCGAATCTTTCTACTTCATCAATAGATTTAGCAGATGGAATTAATCTACCATGACCCGAGGTGCTCTCTGCGCCATTCTCTTGACCCTCGTACATGCGTTTTTAAACTCGGCCGTATTCAAATAATGATGTAGCGATAAGCTTTGAGATATTGGCCTGCCAGCCAATTAGATGTGCGGAAATGATAAATCTTATCTGCGCTTCAGTCCCATGGCACTGCGTGAAATGCAAGTTTTGGCATACAATTGCTCGTAAAGTAAGTTGAATCTTAATTTTTTAAACTTCTACGGACGAGTTTCCCTCAGAGCTCGCGCGGGCCAGATGAATAGTGAGTAAAACTGACTATATTCTCCAGAGTTTATATATAGGTGTCTTATCGACGGTTTGTTCTGTTCTTCTCTTATCTTAATTCTCCCATTCTCCTATTGTTTTATTCGTCTATCGAATACTCCATCAACTAAATATTAATCTCTGCTACGGGATTTTCCTAAGTCTTAACCACTGTCCCGCCTGCACAATATCCCTAGCCAAGAGAATTATACTTGAAACGACCGTAGATAGGCAATTGTTAGAGAATTACTCAGTATGGTCGCTACTCAGAAAGTTATATACGAAGGAACTTTCTTACATAACCTCGAACTAAAGCATACTCAGATCCTTAATGGTGCTATTGGTGTAGAGGATGGCACAATTATTTTCGTTGAGGAAGGATTGACTGCTGAAAAGGCCGCTAAAAAGTATAACTGGACTTGCTATGATGTATTTTCCACCGATAAAAAATCCCAGTTCTTCTTCCCCGGCTTTGTCGATGCCCATATTCATGCACCTCAATACCCCAATTCCGGTATATTTGGCCGATCGACGCTTCTCGATTGGCTCACCACGTATACATTCCCTTTGGAGGCCTCGCTTAAAGATATTCATCGTGCACGCCACATCTACGAGGCTGTAGTATCTCGTACTCTCGATCACGGCACTACCACGGCTGCCTATTATGCTACCATTGATACTGAACCTACAAACTTACTAGCTGACATCGCTCTCAGCTTTGGGCAACGCGCATTTATTGGCCGCGTGTGTATGGATCGCAATTCGCCAAGTTACTATGTTGAGGACACTGAGACTGCCATGAAACGCACTCATGAAGTCATAGAGCATCTTCATGCAATTGATCCTGCTGAGAACTTGGTAGCTCCAATATTAACCCCTCGCTTCGCCCCTTCTTGTTCTTCCGAGCTATTATCATTTTTGGGTTCTCTAGTGAAATCCAAGGGTTATAGAGTGCAGACCCATGTTTCCGAGAATGTTGACGAAATCAAGTGGGTCGGGAAACTATTCCCTAACAGCAGCAGCTATTGTGGTGTCTATGACGATCACAACCTTTTAACTGACCATACTATCCTTGCCCACGCTGTCCATCTTTCTGACGAAGAGCGAGATCTTATTTTGAAAAGGGGCGCTGGAATTGCTCATTGCCCTATCTCGAACTCTTCGATTGCCAGTGGAGAAGCTCGCATTCGCTGGCTTTTAGATTCCGGTGTCAATGTCGGACTGGGAACGGATGTCTCTGGAGGATTTTCATGCAGTATATTGTCTTGTGCGCGCAATGCTGTTATGGTTTCAAATCACATCGCCATGAGACAAGGTCCAAACTCTAGATTGAGTCCTGACGAGGTCTTTTACCTTGCCACCATCGGCGGTGCAAAAGTTTGCAAAGTAGATGATCGTGCGGGCAACTTCATGGTTGGAAAGCGATGGGATGCCCAGTTGATCGATCTGTCTGCAGATTCTTCTCCTATTGATGTCTTCCCCTGGGAAGAAGGTAATTTCCAACTTCTTTCTGAGAAATGGCTATACACTGGTGATGACCGTAATGTCCGCAAAGTGTGGTGCAATGGCAAGCTAGTTGGCGGTGTGGATTATCACAGACTTCGCACTGACATGCATAAGTCATCTTGATCTATAGACAGTTTACCTAATGATGTTAATGGGCCCCTATCCTTCTTCTTTGTTTTGGGTTATGATTTCGGATAATATAAATACTAGTTTTTTAACAGTTATTTCCCTTAGACTGTATATTATATAGCCCATCATGAAAAATGCAGTAATCATGATAATCTGCAGTTCGTAATGAACTAATATGAGTTCCATTTTAGCATCAATCGTACTAGTATATCCTCATCAGATATATTATATCATCATGGACTTCTCAAAATCCTCGTAATAACGAAGCATGTCATCTGTTATACCTCTTCGAGCTTTAGTTAAAGCCATCTGGAAGTGTTTCCACTCAATTTTAGTAACTTCTATATTCTCATTCATCGCTATAAGACCTGCTTCTTGACATGCTGCAACAATTTCTGCACCTGACATGCGATCGGTTAATGATACCAACCGTGTAGCTGTCACATCATCTGCAATGGACATCTTAGACAGGTTGATTTCTAAGATCTTCGTGCGGGCTTCCAGGTCAGGAGGAGAGACATAGACCAACCGATCAATTCTTCCCGGTCTTAGCAGGGCAGTGTCTATAACTTCGGGTCTATTGGAAGCTGCCAGTACAACAACACCATCTAATGCCTCAATACCATCCATTTCGTTCAAAAGGGTAGTCAGAATACGGTCTGCTCCGGAAGGATGAGACTCCCTACTTCCTGCCATAACGTCGATTTCGTCAAAAAAAATGATGGAAGGGCGTACAGCACGAGCTTTGCGAAACAAATCTCGAACAGATTTTTCTGATTCCCCAACAAATTTATTGAATAATTCAGGACCTTTAACTGCGAAAAAGTTCAGGCCAGCTTCTGTAGCCAAAGCCTTTGCAACAAGAGTCTTACTACAACCAGGCGGCCCATACAGTAAAATGCCCTTAGGCGCCTTTACTCCGAGGCGCTTAAATGTATCTGATCGAGTTAGTGGCCACTCTACCATTTCCCGAAGTTTCTGCTTTAAGTCATCCTGTCCACCAATATCTGAGAATCTAGTCTCAGGTGGCTCCAGAAAAATCTCTCTCATAGCACTAGGTCTTACGGTGACGAGTGCTAAATTAAAATCATTCATGCTAACTTTCAGATCACTATATGCATTAGAAGATTTGTCTTGTATGATATCATGATTCTGCCTGATAGTCTCTAATGCCGCTTCACGACACAGAGAAGAGAGATCAGCACCAACGTATCCATGCGTTTTACTTGCCAAGAATGATAAATCATCTTCCGTTAAATCATTGGGTACTTTAGAAAGCATTCTCTGAAGAATATCCAAACGAGCCACAGCATCAGGGATACCTAACTCAATTTCTTTATCGAATCGTCCAGCTCTTCTTAGTGCAGGATCGATCGAGTTTGGCCTATTAGTTGCGCCAATCACAACTACTCGAGTGGATGAAGAAACAGACATTCCATCCATCAATGTTAGTAATGTTCCAACAAGTCTTGCTTCGGCTTGGCCTGAATCATCGTCATCTCTTCTAGGAGCGAGAGCATCGACTTCATCGAGAAATATAATGGCAGGTTGATTTTTGTGTGCCTCATCAAAAAGCTTCCTCAGACTAGCTTCAGACTCACCCAAATACTTAGAAACAATAGATGGGCCATTGACAGTAACTAAATGAGCTTTAGTCTCCGCAGCTATAGCTTTCATAAGCATAGTTTTTCCAGTTCCTGGTGGTCCATGAAGTAATACTCCTCTCACACCTGGCAGACCAAAATGAGAGAAAACCTCCGGACGATTAAGCGGTAGATCAATGAACAAACGTAAAATAGCTATTTCGTCGGCAAGTCCCCCAATGGAGTCGTAAGTAATTTCAGGCTCAGATCGCAGCCGGGCATCTTGCGAATCGGCCCACGTAAGTTTGTAAGACTTAGGAATGGCGTAGATCAGAGGATCAAGTAAAGAGCAGTCAACATGAGGCAGGAATGAGAGAGATGAAACTTGGCTAACATCACATATATACACTGAGTCTCCATTGTCTAGTTGGTAGGTATACCCTTTTGAAACACAACTTATTGAAGAGAAAAAAGAGCGGATCATTGAATCTTTATCCTCAGTAGGATCCGTAGAGTTCATATAGACCAATATCTCACTTACTTCTGCAATCGCATCAGTGACTTTAGCGATAGAAACATGATCTCCTATTCGTAAACCAGAGTGCTCTTGAATCAGATCTGATAGCTGTAGCTGGCTAGGATTCAATGAGGGTTTACTGAGAGGTTTTAGTAACGCATACCCGCAAAGAGTATCAAGCTTGCTTAACGACACAATATCTCCTTCGTCAAACACTTTCCGAAATACTACAGGATCAATAAAAGCGCTCATCTGAGAAGAAATGTCATTGCTGAACGACTTTTTAACAACAAAATCGGCCGAGTTTTGCGCAGAAGGTGAATAGGCTTCTTTAGCCTTTCTGGTCTTAGCGTTCATAGAGATATAGATGACTGATGGTCCGTAGCCTGGAACTACCACCAGTATATGAGACTTATATAGTGTATATATCAGAATAAAAAAATAGTCCCAAGGATGTTAACAATGAGCTTATAGGATTCAAGGTTTCAAGGCCTAGTAGAAACTATTCCTCGTGGCCCAATGGCAAGGCGTTCGCCTACGATTTGTGTCACTAGCGAAAGATTCCAGGTTCGACCCCTGGCGGGGAAGTTTCTTTTTTTTTAAAAATATGGATACAATCATGCAGTATAATTCTCATATTTGATTAACTAAGGGAATAATTCCCTCGTATACGTATACGGGTTTTCCTAAGAAAAATTAGCGGCTGTTAGAGTTTTATATGACCCCACAATCTCCCGATAGACGTTAGCTTTCTGGAGACTACTACACTGAAATACCCAGCAGGAAAAAGAAAGCGAGATGCCTGTTTACTCTGTTTCGAATGTGGAGGATTTGAGAATATGCGTTGTCATGGTCGGATTGCCGGCAAGAGGAAAAAGCCTGATTGCGACGAAGATCGTGCGATACCTTTCCTGGCTCTCCATCAAAGCAAAATGCTTCAACGTAGGTACGTACAGAAGACTTCAGACGATGCAGCCGTCGGCCTCGTTTTTTGAGCCAAATAATGCGGAAGGAGAAAAACTGCGTAAGGAAGCAGCTATCCTTGCCACTAGAGATATGATCCGTTGGTTTTCCGAGGAGAATGGGGTTGTGGGGATCCTGGATGCTACCAATTCGACTGTCGAAAGACGAAACTGGATTCTACAGATATGCAGAGAAGAAGGATTAGAGCCTATGTTTGTTGAGAGCTGGTGTGATGATGACGAAATTATCATGCATAACATTATTGAGGTCAAAACAAGAAGCCCTGATTATGAAGGCCAGGATCCCGAACAGTCTGTTCGAGATTTCCGAGAAAGGATCCGAAACTACGAGAAAGTGTACCAAACTTTGGACGACGATACTTTGACTTTCTGTAAGATAATCAATGTTGGAGCTCAGGTTATTATCAATAGAATCCAGACATACATGGAATCGAGAATAGTATATTTCATCACCAATCTCCATATCAGACCTCGAGCCATTTGGCTCTCTCGACACGGTGAAAGTATGTTCAACCTTGACGGAAGAATAGGCGGCGATGCTGACTTATCACCTAGAGGAAAGCTCTACTCTGAACAGCTTCCTGACTTGGTAAAACAGAGTGTGGGTAATGCCCCTCTGACTGTATGGACATCTACTCTCAAGCGCACTCAGCAGACTGCAAGTCACCTGCCATACCCTAAGTTAGCCTGGAAGGCATTAGACGAACTAGACTCTGGAGTATGCGATGGTATGACATATGAGGAAATTGAAATGAAGTATCCGGAAGATTTTAAGGCCAGAGATGATAATAAGTTTGAATACAGGTACCCGGGAGGTGAGTCGTACCGTGATCTTGTGATCCGTTTGGAACCCATTATAATGCAACTGGAGAGACAGGAAAATATTTTAATAGTGACACACCAAGCAGTGCTTCGTTGCATCTATGCCTATTTTATGAACGTGCCTCAGGATCAAAGCCCTTGGATGGAAGTTCCATTACATACACTGATCAAACTTACTCCTAGAGCATACGGGACCGAGGTCACCAGGATTAAAGCCAACATCCCTGCTGTATCTACTTTCAGACAGAAAGGGTCATCAGCGAAACACGATTCTACGCCTCAGACGCCCACAGAGCCTCATCTTAGCTTATGATGATATAACCTCCCTGTAAGGTTGTACCCCACACTTAGATTCTCCCACTCCACCGTTGATGAGCAATCGTCTATTACCTTACCAGAATGAGATACTAGATGATATTTTGGAAGAAGATTGTCTTCTAATTCTGGCTCGAGGTCTGGGAATACTAGACATTGTCTCAGAATTTCTCAGAAGGACTCTGGTTGGCGAAAAACCTCCTCTCATCTTCGTTCTGGGTGCAAATGCTTATGACTCAGAGTACTTATGCCAGACCCTGAATTCAACCGCTGAAAATGTTAAAATCCTTGCTTCTTGTACTGTTGACAAGCGATCGACGACGTACCCAAATGGCGGCATTATCATTCTACCTAGCAGAGTGCTGGAAGTAGACATCCTAACAAGTATGGTTGATCCGAAGTGGATATCTGGTATGGTAGTTCTACATTCTGAAAAAGTGTTATCTGCATCTGCAGATGCTTTTGTTTTGCGCTTATTTCGTGAGGGAAACAAATCCGGCTTCATCAAGGCATTCTCTGATAGCCCAGAGCCATTTACCACAGGGTTCTCCCCGTTAAGCAACATGCTCAAGAACTTATTTCTCAAGAGGGCTTCATTATGGCCAAGATTTCATGTTAGTGTTGCTTCGTCTTTGGAAGAAGTTGAGGACTCTATAGGTGATGAAGATCTGGAACCCCTATCGTCTAACGTCGTTACGGAACTGAATATCCCACTGACTCCTCTTATGCAAGACATTCAAATGGCTCTAGTCGAATGCATAGAGTTTACAATTAACGGGTTACGAAGAGATAAAAACCTTTCTTTAGAGCTCTTCGAGTTCGACAAGGAGGAAGCTTTTTTGAGATCTTTTGATACGCAGATTAGGATGCATTTAGATCCAATCTGGCACACTATCTCATCTAAATCCAAGAGAATGGTCCGTGATTTATCAAAATTACAATCTCTACTGGAATATCTTGCCTCAGCAGACGCTGTTGAGTTCTTGCAAAAGCTTGATCTCATGTTGATGGAAAACAGCTCCGGACAATCCATCATGGATACGAAGTCTCCTTGGCTCTATACAGAAGCCGCTCATATCTTAATCGAGAAGGCTAGAGAAAGAGTTTTCTACATAAAAAACTTCGATGCTTACAAACAGATAAGCAAAATGCAAGTTGGTTACGATGGAGCGATTCGGCTTCCTAGCTTTTCCAAACTTGGAATTGAACCATTTTTAGAAGAGCAACCTAAATGGATTCACCTCGCAAACACGATTGATGACATCTATGCCAGCCAAAATGACAATACCGGGTGTATTTTGGTGATGTGTAACTCTGTTTATGTGGCAGAGTTTCTACAGGAGTACCTCACCAAGAATGAAGTCGAGAAGGATAGCTCAGGAAATTTGATCACTAACGAAGACGGCTCAAAGGCTAGATCAGCTCGAAAATTATTACTGGATAAATTATACCAGTATTTGGCATATAGAGTTAGCCTCAATTCATACAGGCTTAATGCTGTAATAGATCTGAAATCTAAGGAGAAGAGCATAGACGCACAGGAGCCTTCTGCGAAACCGGATACCAGAGAAGACAACAGACCTGCACATACTGGAAAAGTCCCACCAGCAAAGCGTCGAAGAGTGCGAGGAGGGGCTCATGTTTCCGGGCGTAAAAATCTTCCGAGCGAAGTTGAAGCATTCGGCGTGGAGTCTATTTTGCCTGTCAACGATGATGAAGATAAAGACATCGAAGATGCCTTATGCGATGATGATGAGATACAGATAAAGGAAGAAAATGTAGAGGATATATCTATACAAACACTACAGGAAATCGAGGATAGTCCTGCGTTTGGATTTTTGGATGACAGTAAACTAGTCATCATTCGAGCGTATGAAGGCGAGAGCGATGATAAACTGCTGCAAGAGCTCCAGCCAAGTCATATAATTATGTTTGATCCTAATCCTAACTTTATACGGCGAATTGAATTATTCAACGCCAGGAATCGGCACCACAGAATCCAAACTTTCTTTTTCTATTATAGAAAATCAGCAGAGGAACAACTATTTCTTGCTGCTGTCAGAAGAGAAAAAGATTGTTTTACCAAACTTATTAATGAGAAGGCAGGAATGCCCATGGTCCTTGATGAGAAGTTTAGAAATCGAAATGAGGATGACATACTGCACAAGATCAATTCTCGTATCGCCGGTGGACGATATGAAGTATCCAAAGAGCCGCCGAAAGTGATTGTTGATATACGTGAGTTTCACGTCTCGTTGATTTCATTGCTCCACGCGGAAAATATAACTATTATACCGTGTGTCTTAACAGTTGGTGATTATATCCTTTCTTCGAATATTGGCATTGAGAGGAAGAGTATTGCTGACCTGATATCATCTTTCAAAGATGGCCGCTTATATGGTCAGGCTGAGCAGTTATGTAGATACTATGACCATCCTGGACTACTTATTGAATTTGGAAGGAATAAAGCATTCGGATTTGATCCTCTGGATACAGTCGATTCAGCAGTTCAAGACGGAAAACTGGTCGCTAATATGGGCAAAGTTAGAGCACAGCTGGTATTACTAACGATTAGCTTTCAGAAGCTTCGATTGCTGTGGTCTCCTTTTCCGCAATACACAGCAGAACTATTCAGAGAACTCAAGAGAGATAGAAGTGAACCAGACGGAGCTACGGCTGTGGCATATGGTCTGGATAAGAGTCATTTAGAGGCTTTAGCCGGGTCTCGAGAGGTTGCACCAACTAACCAAGCATTGGCAAGGGATGCTGCTAATATGATGTCAAGATTTAATCAAGCAGCTCATTCAATGCTTCATAATGTACCAGGAATCACATACAGAAACGGACAGGAAGTGATGGTCCGTGTACGCTCAATCCGCGACTTGGTCATGATGGATGAAGAAGCACTTGCTCCATTACTCGGAGTTGATAGCGCTAAGACTACATTTCATTTTTTCAATCATGACTCGAAGAAACGAAGAAATAAGTCGAAAAAATGACATAATAAATGGTTATTTCTGATGTAGCCCTACTAGCCCTACATATTTCTGCGGTTACCCGGAGCTGCCTGTCGATACGTCGGCAGTTCCCGACCTATTCCGTCTTTTTGACAGCACCGTCATAATGTCTGCAACTGTAAGTTAAGCAAACCAGTTTGCGTGCAATGCTCCTAGTAAAACAGCTGTTTTACTAGGGTTAAATGTACTTGCAATGGAATATTACCGCAAATGCTTGGAGGTTGCGGTGTAATGGAGTATGAGTAAGGGAACAAAAAACTAACCTGAACTTAGCGCGCTGCGGTAAAAGTAGATTGGGCCAAATTGACTAGCACTCTTGGCTTGAAAGGCAGTACTTTGCAGTCATTGACTTCATTTCGAAAGCGCCATGAGGATGCATTGCGTCAGTTGACAGAGCTCAAGGCTCAGCCCGCGGACGTAGACTTTGCTTACTATCGTTCAGTATTGAAGAACCAAAAGATTGTTGATGAATTAGAGAAGTATACTACTTCCTTCAAGCCTGTGATCTATGATGTGAACAAGATTTTGAAGACAATTGATGCTTTTGAAGCTAAGGCTGTCGAGAACGCCAAGTCCACGGAGGAGAAGGTCGCTTCTGAATTGAAGCAACTCCAAGCAGCTCTTGATGACATTGAGACCGCCCGACCAATTGACCAGCTTACTGTTGATGACGTTGTCAAGGCTCGTCCAGATATCGATGAGAAGGTGGACGAAATGGTTATCAAGGGCAAATGGAACATCCCTGGATACAAGGAGAAGTTCGGCTCTTTGGTTATTATGTAGATGCTCACTTATCAATCCCTTTATTACAGAAACATTAACAATCTTTATTCGTAACTTCGTAGTATTTCTGACCTATTTCAATTTCCCCAAGACCTCCAGATCCAAAAATTGAAGCTCTCTATTAGTTTTCCGAACGTTGTCCACCCTATACTCCACAACCTCACCCTCAGACATCACAAAATCCCCAAAGTTCTCTCTCAAGAGCAGAGCAGATACAAATAATGGTACCATGCTAGTTTCCACTTTGTACTTCAGAGCTTTGGGAATCCTCTTGAGATCACTCGCTATCGTGCTACGACTCACGATCGTTAGCACATCTTCTGGGCTTAACTTCTTCTCCGAATCTGCGAGAGATAGCTTTTTTTCTTCCACCAGCTCTCTACATTTATCTAGTGTCTCCAAGAAAACGTTCATACCTTTTAAAGAGGAAGTGTTAGGATGTACCAGAGCCCTTTGAGCAAGCTTATTTATCTGAGCAAGATCAGAGTCAAGGTTAAGAACTTCAGCCTGAGTCACTGGATCATACACCTTTGTCTGTATTTGCAGCGCCCTTTGCAGCGTTGCTTGCCGCAAAACACTGACCATACGACGGAACAAGGAACTAACACCATGATAACCGACTGGGCCGACAAGGATCTTATTGTGGTTCTTTATCTGATCACTGAAAGGCAGGCGTCGTAGCAGCACTTCATAACGACCGTTCAACTGTTTGAAGGCTTCGGCTCGCTTTTGTAATATGACTTTCTGTCGTCTGAGTTTGCGGTTCTGTTTCGAAAGCACATTGACTATTTGCTTGCGATCAGAACGGGCTAGTTTTAGAATATTCTCAATGCTATTCTCTCCTTCAATTTCGAATGCCTCTAGGATGTGTTGCGGAGATCTCGTTTTGAGGTTATCAGACAGGAGATGTCTATTCATCCGACTTTTCGGAGTGGAGACACCTGTTCTGATTGGTTGTTGTCGTGTAATCTTTGGCGGCGGCGGCTTTATATACCGAAACTTATCTCGAGGATCGATCTGCGTATGTCTCTCTGGAATCTTAAAATTGAATCTATTTATGATATCTTCAGCAGACTGCATAACTTTTCTGTTTTCTATGTTCTCTGATTTCTCTAATTTATCATTTGTGCGTGGCTTATCGCTTTTAAGTCGACAAATCAGCCTGCAACTGCTCTTAAAGAGCAGTTTCGGCCTCCACATTTAGGCTATATCGAAAACTTCAATATATACCTCCCAATCAATGAATCATCTATCACCCGTAGGATCACAATCTTAAAAACACTAACTACCTTGGGTTTAGATAAATAATGCCAAACATGAATACTAATTCTTCATGTAAAATGCAGCATAAACTATCCTTCAGAAGACTCTTCTTTCTCAACTCGGGCTAGGATCTCCTGTAGTAGGGGACTGTTCAAGGTCTCTTCCTGCGATAAAGCTCTAGATCTGCGTCGGCGTCGTTCATCTTCAACCGGCGAGCGATCGCTAGGCGAAGGAGGCATGCTTTCATTTTGAATATCAGCCTCGCGTGCTTCCTGGAACGACCGCAAGTGAGACTTGGCTTCATCAACACTCGAAAGCAACGTACCTTGAGGGAGTACACCACCAGATTTAGTACGAAGTTCCCCAAGGCTTTCAGTTTCTTCTCTGAGGATCTGAAACATCCTAGACATACGTCCGATTGCAAGAATCTTGTTACGCAAAGCATTGTTTTGCAAATTGCGCAGGTCTCCAGATTCACGTGCAAGCGAAGTGTCAATTTTGAGATCTGTTTTCTTAAATTCAGGAATCTCAGTAGTCGGGCCGATATCAGAATCCGAGTTTCTCGAAGCTAAAGATCCACCAGAACTAGCATATGCCATTGTACTCGGTGCAGTAGTTATCTTTGATGTTTCAGATTCAGCAAAAGACGCATGGGACTTGCTGGCAACAGTGGCGATTGGTAGTTCGGGTTCATGAGCTGTTGCAAGAGCGCTCATTGGAAGAGGATCGAACTCGGTTATTTCTTCCAACTCTTCTCTGCTACAGATATTCAAGATTGATATAATCATATCTGTAATCTTTTCTCCCACAAAAGGAAGTGACCACGTAAAGACATCCATGAAGTTTGGAAGCCAATATGGATGAGGACTGGAATTGAATTGACGAATATTCAACACATAGTTATCTCCATTTTTCTCATACTTGAGAACAGCTGCACGATTCTTATATGCATCGAGATAATTAGGAGCAGAAAATATAGTGATGACAGCAGGAAAGCCATTGTTCCGTGTTTTTCTGTACATTCTGTACCCCTCATCTTGAGCTTCATGAGCGCGGATAATGGATAGCAGATTGTTCCTGTCAAGAAAATTGCATGCAGAAGAATATGTGTAAAAATAAGAACATCCGCGGACAGAGTTGGGTAAGAACAGCTCGTCATGCCTTTCGGTGCCAAACGAATCTGTAGGATCTGCCCAGAGTAGATCGCACATTAGACCGTTCACAGGCGGTTCTCGAAACCTATCAATATTCTGAATATCTTCAATTGTCTGCAACTCTGGAGAAATACCACCGTGCACACACAAAAACTGTTTGTTGACAATGGCAGCGAGGGGTAGAGCGCAGAAAGACTCCATACAAGCATCATAGATGTCTTCAGAGTACTTATGCCGGCATTCTACTTGAAACGTGAAGTATTCAGTTAGATGACGACATTCGTGATTCCCTCTCAACAAGTAGAACGAATCTGGATAGCAGATCTTGAGAGAGTACAAATACAACAAGCACTCAATTGAAAAGTAGCCGCGATCTACATAGTCTCCTAAAAATAAGTAACGTGTAGAGTCTGGGTTACCTCCAACCTCGAACAGCTTCATGAGATCATAATACTGGCCATGAATATCCCCACAGATAGTAATTGGAGCATCGAGATCTAGCAGATTGGGTTCATCCGACAAGACAGCTGAGGCCTTATTGATGATCTTCATAGCTTGCTGGTCTGTTAGCCTACCCTCATGAACGAAATGATTTTTCAGGAATTCAAGGTTGGGCTTAGAGGCATCTACATCAGCAAACAACTGCTCATCCGCAGGCTTAGACCATGCTGGGGCAGGAACGTTTTTGCATACTCTTTCAGTGGTGGATACTACAGTGTCGTCGTCCATCCTGTAGAGAGAGAAATCTTGCACATTTATCTGAGGCGGTTTTTTCTTAACAGCTCTGATAGCATTGGCTAGTTTCTCAGAGTTCTGCGCTGCCGCAGATTTCACAGTAGCATCGTCCTGAGGAGTAGACTGTTTGAGCTGGAGTGAACTCGCCTGAGACGGATCAGACGGGTTGGGCTTAGACGATGATGGATGGGCGGGAGTCTTGGAAGCGGCAGTAGAGGAAGGCGGAGCAGTATTTCCACCGGTATGAGAACCTTGGGTAGGCTCAGGTTTGCGCTTTCGGCGGAAAAGCCCCCCTGATTTCATTGCTAGAGCTGCTGGATCACACTAAGTCGGAAACAGAGGATTGTCTCTAGTGAGGGCACAAGACTGGCTCAAGTTGTGGCAGCCCAAACTCTAAATCCCAAAGTGGCATAACGTAGTTGTTAGCGAGTACTAGTAATAAATTATTCTATTAGGTGCTTTGAATCATTTCTGAAAGCAATGATTCGGCATTACTTTGTGCTTGTGTACCAGTGCCACCCAGATATTTTTCGTAGATCTCCGGGCGTACCTTCCACTTCTTGTCCTCCCTTATGCATATATGCTTTATGAAGTTATTAATTCGTATCTTCGACAAATCCGGAAACTTCTGCTTAATTAGTTCAACTAACAATCCCTTTGTAAACCTAGCCTCATGAATAAATCCCAAAAGACCAGGGATTGACTCTTGACTAAGCTCATTCAGTACCGAATCGGAATCTATCGCTTCATCTTCAGTTCTGTTAGGCCTCGGCGCGCTCCAGTAGTCTTTAAACGGATCTATTGGCAGAGAAACTGAAGGATCAAGAACTTCCATACGCATACCTTTATCTTCAAACAGTGAATTATGTCCAAACTGATCCTCAAACTGAATTCCTTCGATCACAGGATCCAAGGCTGATGTGAACTGTTTCCGTTCTATAGTTTTGTCGTCTTCTTCCACAAACTCGTCCATGCTTTCATCGCTTTCTTCTCCATCGCTTACCTCATCTTCTGAGTTCGATTCTATGTCTTCGCCGTCTTCCTGGCTCCACTCCCAGTCCGAATCAACGTCATAATCTAATGCTGGATCTTTGAAGAAAGGATTACCTCGAGTATACGACTTCGGGATTCTTGAGAAAGTTCCCGTGTACGGTGCCCGGAAATTCTCGCTGAACTCAAGATACTTAACTCGAAGTTTCTTATACAGTGCTGGTCGCTCACTTTCAGGGCACCGTTGGATCAATTCATAGGTTTCTGACGCAGGGAGAACTTGCTGGCGGAACAACCTCATATTTCCTCTGATGCTCGACTTCATTGAAGACATCAGCTCGGATCTCAATATACACAAATCTAGAGATAATTCAGAAGAATCGCAGAAACATCGATCGAGTGAGTCTTTCTTGCGACCAATTTCCTCATCACTAAGTTTAGAGGTGATTTCTGAGATAGGTTTGAATTCAGCCGACGGTTTGACATAAAAGTCCAAAAAGCAGGCCTTGTAATCACTGACCGGCTTTTCCGGCAGAGGAGACTTTTCTGCAGGCTCTTGACTCGATAAAAACTCAGACGACTTCTTCTTAGAGGTAAAAAATAAGCTCAGCCCTGGCTGAAAGCCTTTAGACCGCGTAGCTTCTTTCTTTTCTTTTTCGGCAGCTTCCTGTTTGGCTCGCTTCAGTTCTTCCTTCTTCTGTCGATCTTCTTCCTTCTTACGGCGCAGTTCTTCTTTTTCGGCCTCTTTTTTGCGTTTCTCTTCTTCTTTGCGGCGACGATCTTCTTCACGTTCGGCTTCTTTCTGCAGCCGCTCTTCCTCCTTGATACGCCTTTGCTCCTCTCTCTCAGCCTCTTTAATACGTCTTTGCTCCTCCTTTTCGGCTTCTCTTTTCCTTCGAAGTTCTTCTTTTTCGGCTTCTTTTGCCCTTTTTTCTTCCTCACGTCTTTGTTTCTCTTTCTCGCGCTGCTGTTCGCGCTCTATCCGCAAGCGATCTTTTTCGCGCTGAGCAGCTGTGCGTTCTTCAACTGTCACTTTGACTCTCTTGATCGAGTTTTCTGGCGTAGATAATTCTATGAGTCCATGCTTAGTAGAATGCGTCGGCGTAGTCATCTCAGCAGTATGACTTTCATTCATCTCAATCATGGGTAACTTACTAGGCTTAACCTCTATCTTCCCTTTCGGTGTTTGAGGGGTAAGAAGTATGCCTATAGAACTAAGGTTCCGGGAACTGTCCGGCCCAGGCTCAGTCATGGTGTCTATGGAGGTGTTTGCGCGTTTGCTCCCGAACGTGTAGTACGCGTAGAAGCGTGAAGCGTAATGGGTAAACACGCTAACCTTATTTCTGGCGTGTGGGGGAAGGTGCTGAAGGTGATTCTAAAGATATGAGTTATATCGTTAAGACAACATTTTAATCGTTATTCGTTATCCGAAGAGGAAAGGTCTGGATTTGTGACAAAAAGATGAACTTGATTTGTTGCCAAGGGGTTCAGATCATCTGAGTCGTCATCCGAAAGAGTAAGGTCAGCGTTTCCAGCAATTGGACCAAATCCTATGTCGACCGGCGAGCCATGTGAGTTCGTAGGACTGACTGTGGAGTGTTCATACCTATCAGTGCTTTCAGACTTGTGAGAACTCTCGGCATTGGATTGCATGCTGCTTTGGGATTCAAAATCAAAGTATTGGTTACTCAAAGTAGTATATGTCTTCGAGGCTCGGGAATCAGTAGACACTCTTCCAGACGGATGAGGGGAAGAAACTGAGGATATATTGGGCGAATATCCGCTGTCTTGCGGAGTCTCAAGCGATATGCGCTGACTCGCTTGATTGAGCAAACTGTCGGAGTATTCAGCCGACGGATGCCTGACCGAATCATCATAATCACCGTCATCGTCTAGACGCATGTCAATACGAGGTCTCAACTTTCCGTGCATGTAGAAGGCACTTGAATGAGTAGTTGCAAGCTGTCTTCGGACATTTGGAGCAGTATTCAAATTCTTTGGGTTCTTTACTGGGCCTTTGGCAGCAACTGGAGGTTGGTCGGTAGTAACATACCCTTTATGCTGTCTTAAGTAAGTGACATATTCGCTTCTATTTTGCGGGTGCGATTTACGGTTCTTCAGCATACTCAAAATAGTGAGATGTTTCGTTTGAGGTATCGATACTTCGGGGCTTTTGGGGGAATCTTTGAAAACCAGCTCTAAAGATGAAGTAGAATATGCGGAAGTGCGCTTTCGTCCACTGCGGCTAATAACCGACCTGGGTCGAGCCATACTCATAACGCTCGATGTGGACTGATTTCTTGAATGAAATGCTGGAAGCTTTGTGTTGACCTTTATATCCTTAGGGTCTGGAGTAGGAGATTCAACGCGATGGGTGGAGGTAGAAAGGGAAAACTCTTCCTGTGAGTGATTAGTAAACGCAGCAGCACTGGAGCTTTCACCATCCGAAATATCAATGGTTGTCACAGGCTTAATCAAAGATTCTGGAGCATAATAATTGGACTGAGGAGGCTGTTCCTGTTGACGATTCACATTGTCTTCTGCCGTAGTCATAGCAAGGCCAAATTCGTCCACAGAACCTCTTACTATGTTAAGTGGTTCAACAGGGTAAGATTCCAAAGTAGGCAGTTCTGTGGAGTCCACAGAAGCCGGAGTAGATCTACCAGAAAGAGAAAGATCAAGTGGCGGGCTTGCAGAAAAGGAGAAGTTCATGATCTCTGGAAACAAAGCAGATGAAGCAGGAACTGGAGATAGAGATCGTGACGAGGAAGATGCATACATATCGGGGTTAAACGGAGAATCTGAACGGCTAGAAATGACTGGCGAGGTAGGTGCAGTTTGATAATCTGCATCAGAAAAAGTGCTTTGCTTTCGAGAATCAGATATCCTGCTCGGTAATGGCAAATCATCGGAAGTGAATGAGGAGCTAGATGCTGGAGGAGCAGTGCTTTGGGCCACGATAGAGGGACTAGGGCTGGTAACAGGTGCAGGGATTGTTGGAGACTGGTTCTGAACTGATGTAAGAGAAGCGGGGTCGATTATAGACGAAACAGGTCGTCTAACAATTTTAGAAGTCGACCTGAGATGTGCCGGCAAATTATGAGAAAAAGGCTTCACAACTGGAGACATAGACCTCCTGGTGCTCTCAGGAATGGAATCAGCGTTCAATGGAGGCCGAACTAAAGGGGATTGCGGCCTTGACTGTGGTTGAGATAACTGGTGAACAGGAGATCGTGGCCTTGAGTTAGCAGCATGACTTCGCTGGATTATTGTTTCACGACGAGATGAAGGATCGACTGACGAAGCAGGCTCATTTCTAGTCACAGGCGGAGTAGGAGATTGATGGCGGTGAACCGGAGGAAGTGTTGGAATGTTAGATGGGTCCAGTTTCGCTGCAGAAACATAGAGACTTTCTTTCTTAGAGAATCCCATTATTACGAGGAGATTATATATGATCCGGGATAGGTCTGAGTCTGGGCACTTGCTGCTGACAATTTGCAACGCTGCTGATGCGTACTGATTCGGAGAAAAGCGTACGACGAAACGGGATGGTTTTAAGTTTTGCGGATCCCACTCAAATTAGCCCGACCGTTCGGTGCTATCGGTTTCAGATTACGAAGACCAAACTGTTCACTAGAAACTGCGTAAGCTAACAAATCCACAGTTTTCACGGACAAAACAGCTAAGGAAGCGCACAAACCGGACTACACAATTACGTCCCCTTTTTCGGGCAAAGACCGTTCAAACCTTGTTTGCTGGTTCAGATGGGAATCCTGTAACTTAATTATGACTCCTCAGGTATTACCTCTACCTTATTCAATACCTGCATACCGTATTCACTAGAAACTCGCTGACTAAATGCTTGCATGCAGCGTTTACCGTTTGACTCACTGCATTTATATGACTTATTGACGGTAACAGACATTCCAAATCATCGAAAGACACTTTCGTGAAGACCCTCTTCCTCATTTACAGCACTACGACTACTGCGATGAATCCCCCTAAATCTTCGACTCAATCTTCAGGCGCTCCTCACATGACCGCTAAACTACGTGTAGATGAGCGCAAAGGAAAGTCGAAAAGATCCGCCACGATTGACCCGTCTTGTAGAAAGAGAATAGCTGTCGCTTGCGAAAACTGTAAGCGAAGGAAGCAGAAATGCGATGGCAGATCTCCTTGCGCTATATGCTCTGTTCGAGGGGTAGACTGTATATATCCTGGAGACAGAGCTCATTTATCCAGCTCGCCTTCTACTGATATATCAGACTCTACTAGCAAAGTTAGTCCGCAAATAAACAGTGCTCCTCGGACCTCGGTAAGCTCCTCTTTCACGCACAAATTAAAAGATCAACATGAACTTAAGAAGCCTGCTCTTGTTCCACGGCCAATAGGAACTAAACGCCTGAAAATTACTAATGACCACGAGCCGACTCTGCAGTCCGACGACTTCAATTATAACGGATTGCTCACGGACAGAAGCGGCAGACTCAGATATGTCGGCGAGGCATCCATTCATTCTATACTTCAACGAGCTAGAAGACTTTTCCGAAACCGAATAAGACAGTCATCGTTTACAGAGGATCCTCTTCAATTCAACCTAGTAGACGGGCCTACCCATCATCCTTCCTCAGTTCCTGTTCAACTGCCCCCGAAACGAGTAGCTGACCTGTTTTTCAGTTTGTACAAAGACAACATCGCTACTGTCGTATATGTATTAGATCTCAATGCTTTTGCTTCCGAAATAGAAGCTCTCTATGAAAGCCCTATTACCTCTTCCAAGGCAGTGCTTGCTCGAGCACACTTAGTCTTTGCTATCGGTGCTCATTTTTGTCAGGTTATTCATAACAAGCTGCATCGATCTACTCGTAAAATGCACTCTCTGATGCATATGTACGATTCTGTTATATTTCAACCGGCTCCTTATTTTGAAAGTGCTATGGGTCTTCTACCACAAGCAGCAGAAGATGGTTCAATTGCCTGGGTGGAAGCTTATATGCTGCGATCTATATACTATGAACTAAAGTGTAAGAGAAATGCTGTCTGGTTTAGCCTCGGGTGTGCGATCAGATTGGCTCAAGCTCTGGGTTTATCTCGGAAGGCAATAAATGATTCGCTAGGGCTTTCTCAAAGTCTTCATAATCGAAGACTCTGGCGCGAACTGTTTATCAGAGAAACTGTACTGTCTCTATCTTTGGGCAGACCCATGTCTATATCAGTGCATGACTGGGATGATATTGATTCCGATGTAATTGATGCTAATGATTCAGCATCTATGCAGTTGGCTAAGTTATGTATGATTACGGCTGATATCTGTCATCACGTGTACCGCTTGAACGGAATATCCAGCCACGATGCTCAGCGAATGTATAAGAAACTGTCTAATTGGTGTGACGAATTACCCTCAGATATGAAGATAGAAACCATCATTCGTTATCCACAAGCACCTGCCTCGATTACAGTTCCTCATATCAACATTTTACTTACACTGCACTTGACTTACTTGAATAGTATCATGCTGCTTACCCGGCCATTTCTATACTACGTGGTTGTGGCTAGAGTAACAAAGACAAACAAATATGGGGATGAGGCTATGCTTGCGTTTAGGAATGTAGGTCAGATCTGCGTGAGAAGTGCAATGATATCCGCAGGACTTATTGAGAAACTCTTCTCCGTCAACAAAGAGCCAATATACGCCAGCTCTCTAGTTTACTATATCTTTTCATGTGGAATATCGATTATGCTGTCTACTGTTCGAAATGATAATGTGGACCCTTCATATAATGCATCATTTGAATTGTGTTATAAGATCCTTTCGTTCTACAGAGTATATGACCTATACTCTGAGCGGTACTTCCAGGTCTTATCGATGTTACAGAAAGCAGTACAAGAGGACAATGATGCAAGAAACACATTAACTGATACAGTAGAGCAGAGTGAAGTTATCATTGAGAAGAAAGCCGACTCTGAAGGGCCATCAACTGGCGATCTCGATTTCCACTTCATGGCTGATATAGCGCTTGAAACACTGAATGGTGTTTCTAATAGCTCGTCGTCTAACTCATCATCTATTGGAAATCTAGTAGATGTTGCAGCGTGGAAGAATGTGTCGCCAAACTCAATATTGCAGGATTTTGGACAGATAAATGATTTTGATTTCCTACTACCCTCCAAAGATTTAGCGGAAAAGGATGATTTGTGGTGGTTTTCTGCACTTGGACCTATTGCAACAGATCCATTCTCGGTTACGGACTCTCTTTCACGAATTAATGAGCGTAAGTAGTGAGATGCTGCACCTGTTTCTTATGACGGAGTGCTACAGGACGGCTACATTTGTGCAATCTAAATACCCTATCTTGATCAAGCTAAATAAGGTTCAGAAGATCGTCCGACCAGTCAAAGACAAAATGTCTTCAATCAGTAAAGTAAAAGATGTATAATAATAATGGCTACTGATCGTGCTTATTAACGAAATCTATTATAGACCTGGACCTCTAAGGGGAGTCTCTTAAAGAAAATGGAGCCTGTGCTAATGATTATAAGATTGTCGATCTGGTTACGTTAACCAGAATCCACCAATCAGCATAGGATTAAGTTGGGAGCAATTACCGAATTTGTCTTAATTTGTTCCTGTAATAGCATAGAACTCCCAAAAGAAGAGGGTATATACCCTTTGAAACCCCGTATACCTTACTTGTGGAGACCCTTTTAATCAATTTCTCATTCAGAATATCGAAACACACTAATTTGAGTATTTCGAGCTTCTTCTGATTTTCGTACCTGATTGGCTATCATCACGAAAACCAGTAATAACCGCGTACAGCTGACCTTTACTTGAACCTGTCAGAATTGAATCAAGTATTGCCGCCCCCGTAGTGAAATAGGAAAACCTGCGCACTTTTGGAATTAACTAATAATGACCAACTACAGTGGATTTGAGGAGACTACTATTGAGCTTTCCGGAGGCGCTGGGATCAGGAAGTGGTCGCTTCCTGTGACAATCAGACGACGAAGCGCTATTGATAGCGGATCACCTTGCGTTGATAGCGCGACTTACACTGCACCTACACTTTCGCGTGTCCATGCCCGCTTGTACTGCTTTAATAATGAAGCATTTGTAGTAGACTGCAATTCTACTCACGGAACCTTCGTCAATTCTGTTCGCGTCACTCAGCCGACTAGAATATTTCCAGGGGATGTTCTGAGATTCGGTGCGCGATTGCGCAAAGATGGAGAGACATTTGAACCGGTTGAGCATACAGTCGAAGCCATCAGGTATCCAAGCACTGCAAATAGGCGCAGACTGAGAGTTCCTGATGAGGTTGAGCAGAACGCCGAGTCTTCACTCAGCAGTGACAAGTTTAGGGCGAAGAGGCTTCGTTTCGATAGCTGTGACGAGGCGATTCCTGACACTGCAGAAGAGATTCCAGCTGCTAGCGAAGTTGAGGATAACTGTTCTGATGACGATAACTGCTTTGCCCTAAATGTAAGCGGAGAAGACGTTTCCACTTCGCTTCCCCATGCTTCCAACGTATACGTTACGTCTACTTTTTCACTTATAGACAGTGAGCCTGGTAGCTCGGATGACGATAATTTGGAATGTTCGTTATTGGATACCAAGAGATCCGAAGATTCTGGGCTTAATTCTTCTATTGCAGGTGATTCTGATGAAAACTATTCTTTGGGTGAAGGACCATCCTTGACCAAGGCCACCGAAATAATAACTAGCAGTTCAATTTTCGAGGAAGGTAACCATGAATACGCATGCTCATCTGCGGCTAACGTAGATGAAAGCCTCGAAATTGAAGACGTAGAGGATTCCGCTTCATTTATGGAGAGGGCCGACGATATTCGTGAAAAGGACTCTCCGGCTTTCATGGGTAAAAGAGGTGGCTCTAATGAAATAGTTGCACCAGTAATTGTTTCAGGAGAAAATGAGATCTCCAACTCACATGGAGCGGACTATCACTCACCAAGTCATGTTTCTGGAAAATGGTTAACGTTGGCAACACTAACTGGTGCAGTTATTGGGTCGCTAGGAACACTTACTGCTCTTATAGCTACAGCTCCTGAGTAGCGAATGAGTGGCTAGCTACAGCTAGTTCGGTTTGAGTCTTATTATTTCAGCTTGTTTTCGTTAGATTATCACAATAATTACGTACCAGATATATCAATCTACGCTAATCGGAAATAGATATCTATCATTAAAGTCTCCTAAGAGGAACAGGGCATCACAGAATCGTATAAGTGACTATACACGTTTACGGCGACCAACTTGGGCATGGAAACCGGTCTTAATACCCTGTACCGATCTTCTGGAGCCACAACTCTGGCACTCAACGAAGTAAAGACGGTTCTCTTTGCTGAGTTTTGTGTTCACGCTCTTGCAAGTTTTGCAAGTGACGTATTCAACAATATACCGTCTCAAAACCATTTCTAGTTGTTTCTGCTGGAATCTTCCCTTGATGACAAGACGAGCACTTCCATCAACTGAGCCTGTAGTGCCCAGTTCAGCAAACAGGAATTGAGTAACGTGCTCGACAGGGCGATGCATGCGCTCAGCAATATCTTTCACGTTAGCAAATATAGTCTTCTTGTTACCTTCACGCATGACCAAGGGCGGAGGAATCTTGTATTTAACACCAGACCGATCATCGGCCAATTCTGGATTATTCTCTTGTAGGATTTTGAAAAATCGGTCAAGTAATTCAAGGTATTGGGCCTCTCTTTCTGCCACTAGGTTATCATCTTTTCCTTCAGCCTGCGATGTCACGCCGGCCTTCTGTAACTCAGCATCAAACGCATCAGCATCACTGGTAGCAGCATTCTTTTTCTTTTTCTTTTTCTTGAATTCGAAGTCGGACGATGCAGGGGTATTCGCGGCGCTGGCATCGCTTGAATCTATACCTTCTGTTTCGGCAGCAAAAGCAGGTTTCTTCTTTTTCTTCTTCAAGCCAGCAAACATCTCAGTCATCTCCTCTACATCTTTATCTACAGGAGCCTCTGCGGCTTTAGCTGCTTCAGTCTCGGCCATTCTCTTGGTCTTTTGCAGCCCGACGGATGAAATCTTAAAGACGCGGGAAAAAGCCTTTTTTGTCTTACCGTAAGATATCTTACCGCATGATTGTCATAGCAACAACCTCTCCTTGTATTCCCCGAGGGCTTCGGCTCTTTAAGTTCCATGAATAAACCCTTGAAGACGCCCTTACACGGATAACCGCACCACTCATCCAGTACCAGTTTAACCCTGTGACAAATAATAGAATTAACTTCTTTATCAGCTCCAATACTTTGAGTCTCGTAGGACCAAGCAACTGAGAAATCTGCGAAGCCCGAAATTGTTGGGGCTCTTCGTGGTCTTAAAACTCTAATACAAGATTAATTGGCCTGAAATCATGAATATCAAACTCTAATTTTTTGGATAATTTATTTCTGGGGTAGTATATATACCTACTCACTCATAAGCACCGGTTACTGGTCTCTTTTGTGCTGTTCGTTAGAACCTGTGGAAACGGATGAAGTTGACTAGTTATTGGAACTCAGAGCTGCCGGAGTCTGTCCAACTTTCGGACCTTGACCCGAAGACTTATAAGAAGGAGCTCGACCGAATGTACAGGAAGTTGGACTTGTATCTTATTCCTCCACTGTGGATCGTCTACTTCCTTACATCCGCCGATCGCTCAAATGTAGGTCTTGCTCTGACTATGAATAGCGAGACGGGTGATTCCATTACCCAGTATTTACACCTCACTTCGAAGGACCTGTCTCTAGCGCTGGCTTTCTTCTATGTCGGCTATTTGGTTTTTGATGCACCATTCAACCTTGTTATGACTAAGGTTGCACCGCATGCTTGGATGAGTCGTATTGTTGTTTCTATTGGTCTTGTAGCCTCCTGTATGGCTGCGTGCAAGGCCGGATGGTCATTCATCCTTACCAGAACATTACTCGGTATCACTGAGGCTGGAATGTGGCCTGGTATGGCTTACTATATGACTCTTTGGTATCCTGCTAATCGATGTGCCAAACGAATCGGCTTGTACTTTACTGCAGCGCAAATCTCAGCTGCAGTTGTGGGCCTCGTTTCTGCTGGTTTCCAGCTGATGAATGGTGCTCGAGGTATGACTGGGTATCAGTGGATGTTCCTCATCTACGGAGTTCTTACTGCTACTTCTGGTATTGCGATTTTGTTTTGGCTGCCTGATAGACCTAGATTTGATAGATATGGTACCTCGTTTTATGATTCAGGCTCGAAGCTCGTGAAGGTGTGGAATCGAATTACTCGTCGCTATGTATTATCTGGGATCGATGCCGAATTACACATGGCCGATATGCGCTACGTTTACTCCGGAGAAGGTCAAAACTGGAAATGGATGGATGTTCTAAAAATAATCTTAGACCCATTACTCTGGCCCCTAATTATCATGTATTTTGGTGTCGTTGGTGTGGGTATCGGTGTTCAGAACTTTGCTACTATCATTCTGAAAACCATTAACCCAGAATGGTCATCAATTACTCTTTCTCTACTAACAGCTCCTATATGGATAGCTGATTTAATTGGGATTGTAATTTTCACTCCTCTTTCCGATCGTTTCAGCAGATATAGATATTGCTTCTTTATATTTTCTTCTTTCATTATCATAGCCGGCCTTTTCGTCATTACTTATGCTGGCCCATCATGGGGGAAATACGCAGGCCTTCTTGTTATTGGGTTCGGTTTAGGACCAACAGTACCAATAACTATGACGTGGACTGCTGAAATCTTTGGATATCGCTATCATGAAGTTGGGTCAGCTCTTGCCGCTGCTCTAGTCTCCGGTCTTGGTAATCTAGGTTCGGTTACAACAACTTATGCTCTGTATACCGGCTGGCCAGCCGACGCTAAGCGCCAATACAAATACTCTAACATGGTAATGGTTGGAATGCTCGGTGCTTCCATATTGAGCGCTATTCTTACCCGCTTCTTATTGAAAGTGTTGAAGAGAGATGACTTCATGCAAGGTGAACCAACCGCCATCACCGAATCTGCATTTAATCAACAAGCTACGGAGACCCCCGCGGAGACAAAGTTCTAGTACCACATGAGTATGTAGCTTAACTAATTTGTATAATCTCAATGTACTTGTCGTAGATTTCGCTACTTTTCAGTCAGAGTGCTAGTCCAGTCAAACTTCTTCCACAATTTCCTAAATTTCGTCATTCTTTCTGCTTGATTGGGGGAGGGCCATTTTCCTTGTTTGTGAATTTCTTCGATTGGAGAATTTAACATATTTCCAATATTCTTTCGAGCGAACAGGTCACCTCTTGGCCAGGCCTTAGTATTCTCGATTACATGACCAATTCCACCATCAAGAGAGATCCATAAATGGAAATACGGAAGATTTGGAACCATTTTTTTCCTGAATCCTTGATTTTCCGTTGATTTCATGGTATCAATAATTTCTTTATGCTGAGTCCATTCTTCTTTTTCTGTCATCTCAAAGCTTCGTGAAAATATGGTTTTGCTATATTTTCCAGCCAGATGAAGAGGCAGAGGTACAGCTGTAATTGCTGCATGTTGCCTTCCACGAGGTCCACCCAATGCATTCTCATAAAAGATTACACCGCTGCCCAATGAATAGTACATTCGTGCTAAGGACTTCATAAAATTTCGTATTTCGTCCCATTCATCATCATCGCAAAGCAAAGTACTGCTATAATGCTCCACCGGTACAATCATTGCAGACAAAGATGCCAGTTCTGGCTCGGTGGGCAATGAAAGGTATGTCCTGAAACCAAGGGAAACTACCGGAGCAAGTCCACCGTTATCTTCATGGAAGCACAACGGACAGTTATCTGTATTTGGCTTTGGGGGTGCCCTAACGCTAAACGTTCCGGTTTCCGCAACAGCAAGCTTATCGGCGTTTGCATCAGCATACTCGAGATCCGCTGAGTACTTCGAATCTTTAGTTATTATTTTGGCTTGTTCATACAGTAAACCTTTTCCTTTAGTTGCACGCTCAGCTGCCGCTAGTTCTTTCACTGTCATATCCTTCTCTTTCTTAGGCTGCTTCAGGTTTACAAATTCTTGAAGTTCTTTGAACTCATCGATAGAATCAAAAAACTCCAATGCTACCTCATTAATTGGTCTGTTGAGTTTTTCAGCTCGATCATAGACCTTATTCAACTTCTTAAGTAACAATCGATCCATGCCGGCGTTATTCATAGCGGCATCTCGATTTAAAGGTATAGTCCTTTGAGCAATAAGTGATTGATCTTTAGCTTTCTTACTGCTTAATTCATCCTCTCTTTTCCTTTTCTTCGACTTCTTATAATCTGATGCCAAACTGAGCCCTAATACGTTGTCATCACTCCCTAAAGTCATCCATTCATCTCTCTTTAAAGAACCTCCTTCACTCATACTTGGGACTTTCCAAGTTCACCAACAACCAGCACATTGTGGATCAGATGCCCACATATTGGTGTTCCTTTTGCGAAATCTTTGTCTACGATTCAAAACTCTCTAGAAAACAACATGAATCTTCAGCAAAACACCTTAAAGCAATCGATAAAAAAGCGTCAGAAATTAAAGGAGGACAAGACAGCGAGTTAAGGTTGGTTAAACGTAAACCACCAAAAGCTTCCGTGCAAGATCAAAAGCAGAAACTACAAGAACTAGGCGTTATTGTTCAAGAAG
This sequence comes from Tortispora agaves, assembly GCA_030462865.1. Classification (NCBI taxonomy): domain Eukaryota; kingdom Fungi; phylum Ascomycota; class Trigonopsidomycetes; order Trigonopsidales; family Trigonopsidaceae; genus Tortispora; species Tortispora agaves. The sequence goes on from JAKVQP010000003.1 coordinate 588,916, forward strand.
ATAACATGTCCGAATGGCGACCTGTAATAGTGGCTGATACTAAAGCACCTACGGCCGCATCCGTTTACGTCGATTTACTATCTGAGAGGCGGAAACAACATCGCACAGAGTACCAATCATGGCAGGTCTCTAGACAAGAGTCCGATTACAAACCAGAGGATGAAGCCAGATTAGCTAAAGCAGACGAAGCACGCACAGAAGAGCACCCCAGCATCGCCTCCAAGCCTTTATTCAAAAAGAGGAAGAAATTCCGCTGACTATTTACGATGTTTACTTTTCTATTCTGGTAGAAAATGTATTGAATTCAAGAAACATGGGTCGCGTGAGTACATATATACATAGATTCAGGATGTGAAAACAAGGAAATGCGCTGTTCCTCGATCCTCGCGAGCGTTCTATGAGGTTATTGAATTCCTTAAAAGACGAGTTTAGACCCAGTCTCTAGTCTGACCCCTTACCAACTCCAAAATACACCAACCATGGGTTTCGGGATCGTCAATCTCTTCAGGAATCCTTGTAACAACCATTGCATATACACTTTGCTGGACTTTATCCGGAACACCTGCAGCAATCTCTCCAGACTTAACATTCTTGTAAACGTGAATCTCTTGAGCACGGCACTGAATCACAAACACAGGAGCGTCTGAAGGAGGTAGAATCTTCGAACTCAGAATATCAACACCTCTAATATCCAGTACTTTACCTGCAGAGACAAGGCCAGCATCGACATATTGTTTAGCTGCTGTTGCCCATATATTATATGGAGCTTCAGAAAGCCACCTCTTAAGAACAGTCGAGTCGCCCTGAACATATGCGTCTAGGACTTCAGGAATAATAAATTCTCTCATCTCGCGGAGGAATCCATCGCTGGTAAAGGTAGGATCCATCTCTTTGAACATGCGAATGACCTTAGCTTGCTCAGTTTCTTCGAAGAAGCTGCCCAACTTCTCACCGATAGATCGCAGTCCGACAATGAATCCGTTGTCACTTTCATCAATTCCCTCTCGAGCGGACCGAAGAACTTTAAACAGCGGTGTCTTCTCTGCAAATTCTTCTAAACGTTCCTTGACTCCGGGTTTTCGCTGTTCGTCATGTAGTACAACATTCGAACCCGCCTCCTCATTGGCTTCGACTTTGCGACCAAACTTTCGCATAAGCTTTTCCCGTTCTTTTTCTAAAGCCTTTCTCCTTTTCTGACGCTGCTCTTTTGTTTCAAAGCCACCGTATCTTATGCTCGATCCGTCATCGATGACGTCCTTGATGTCTCGGTAAACAGCAGTTTTCCTTATTGGTTCTGTTGCCGCCGAGATTCCTTCAGCAGTCGAGGCTGCTACTTTTCTAGTAACTTTAGCAGGAGCAGACTCCCAAGCAGATTGAGCCACTGTGCTAACTGCTTCTCCCGCCTTCTTTAGAGTCTTTCCGGTAGCCGAAGACGCAAACGATGTACTTGATTTGGCCTTGTCGTACGCCTCTTTGGCCTTTCTATATGTTTCCGACTCTGACATTTTACCTGTAGCATCCGTAAGAGCTTTCATATCATCTTGCAGCTCCTTACTCTTGCTCCACTCTTTCTTGAAGGTGTCGACAAACACTTGGAACGGCGATCTACCAGCCGGGCCGCCCTGATTGCCATTGTTCAAAAATGGATCGGATGTGTGGAATCTTGCACTCTGCTGTGCTGTCAGCCGAATATACGATCGGCTAAGCAGTGATCGATGAAAATTTCTTAACATATTGGTTTGTGCCGAGTAGCCGCAGCGGATTATGGACTCTTGGTTAAATTATTTCTCGTATACTTTCTGCTTCTGCTTTATTGATCATTCACCTCAACTGCATGCATAGAATGCTTTATTACAACAGAGTATGCGGCAAATGTACGGGCCTATTCAAGTTATTACAGCCAGACGGGATTTGGTGCGGTTTCAAGGGCACAAATTTCGTCGAGGTTTTTGAGTTTTTTCGCCCTCGATCTACCCGTCGTTGCTCGGGCAAAGTCTATCGATCCGTTCGTATTTCAAACAAGACTGTAAACTTTAATGGCCCTGCCCATTCTAGATATCTTGGCACTGCTTCAAGGGATATAATTGTATTCCCTTTACTAACTTCTCTTTCAGTAGTTCTTCTTGGCAGCGTGTGCCGAATGCTTCTTCTATTTTTGGTTTTTGCGGTCTGCTCTTCGCAAGTATCGGCGTTTGGAGCGGGCTCTGTCCCTTCTGTCTCTAGAGTTGCGGGGATTAACTTCAGACATGGCGATATCGAAGAGGCCTTGGCTTCTTTAGTCCTCGAGCAAGGTCATGGTATGATATCGAGAATTCTCGGTCGTAAAGACTTTGATCGTAGCACTATTAGCCATATCTACTTTGGTAATTGGCTTCGTGATTATTCTCAAGCTGTCGATATTGGTACATTGAGCAAAGGAGTCACGATAGATACCATAAGAATCCTCCTTTGGGTGCTATCATTTCTCAACTTCGGTTATGCTACAGAGGAATTTGAACTGAATAATGAGAGGCTCGGGGTTTATAGACCTGAGGAACATATTGATAACCCCCGCGGTTATGGTGACGGTGAACCTGATCCTCGTACATTCGATAAGAGGCTTAGACCACCCGTCGAAGAGATAGAGTACCAGGTCGATCCAGAAACTGGAATGAAGAACTATATTGCCAACGAGAAAGGTGGCTGGGCAACGTCATCTACTTATATCGGAAATTCGCTTTATAAATGTATCGAGTTGGGTAGGCAGTACCATGCAACTGGTAATCAAGATGATATGTATGAGGCTTATCGACTCTTAGGACAGAGTCTCCATACTCTTGAAGATTTTTCGGCGCATTCTAACTATTTAGAATTAACACTTATCGAACTTGGCTATAGTGATGTGTTTCCTCACGTCGGATCCAATTGCAAAATCAAGCTAAATGGGAAAATGGTATACCCTCTTGTTACCGGAACTTTTGGTGGAATGGACTTTGTGCATTCAGTGTTTGGCGAAGCTCAGGATCATCTCACTCAATCTGAAGTTGAGAATTTACAGGACTCTATGAACGACGCCAATGAGAACACCGATAGCATTTCTTCTACCTTGCTCCAACAGCTTAACAAGCTCCCCTTTGCAAATCTTTCCAATCCGCTGCACAACTTGCACAATCCTTTGAGTAATATTCAAAATCCTCTGGACAGTATCCATACTCCTTTTAATAAATTTCAGAATCCCTTGGGCAACATCTCTGGAAAACTGCCTAATTCGCTTGGTGATGCGATATCTAATTCATGGTCTGGAGACGGCAAACCCAACCACAACCAAAATAAGAAGAAAAACCATGGATTTATATCGAAAATGATCCGGAAGGCTGCTGGAGCTAATGACAACGACTCTCTGCTAGATGTTGCAGGTAATGTCCTCGGAGGAAATTCCTCTTTTAGCTCGAACTCCGGAATGTTCAACATGAACTCTTTGACGTCTAAATTTGATAGTATGAATATTGGTAAATTTTCTGGGAGCTCAAGAGGTATTACAGATGATGATATGCCGCCCGATGGAAATTTGAGAAGCATTGTATCTACTAACGAATACGATAGTTCACCTACTGATTTATCTGATAGAGCACAAATGGCTGCTGATGCTAATGCTAATGGATTTACTATGTCATCTATTCAGTCTCAGATGCAATCACTCGAAGCTGCATCTGCTGCTTCTAGTGCGTCCGATGAAACCTTGTCTCCGCAGGAAGTAATTGACAAGCTGTATCCCTTTTTGAAGTTTAGAGATACAGTTGTCCGAGGAATATACGCATTCTTCTCCAAGATTCCTGGATTCGAGTCTCTTATAGAGACAATTTCTGACACAATTACTCTGTATATCATGGGGTTGATCTCGCCCTTGGTAATGCCTGTCCTAAACACCGCGGTCAAATCATTTGCCACTGGATCAGACCTTGTCGTTAAAGGCGATGAGCAATATCGGGTTTGGAACGACCCCAATTATGATGACCCCACGCACAGTCAGCTCTCGAAGGATCATTTTTCCTTGTACTTAAATGAAGCAGCAGGACTGGTATCTCAATATGTTGTCTGTGAAGTGGTCAGACAGGTCTCAATAGCATGGACCAATCCGGATCTAGATCCTAATATTGCCATTCAGTTCGCATTGCAAACTCTGCATCACCCGGCGAATATGAAGACTCCTCTTCAGGAGGGCATGCGCGAGATAGTCAAAATCTGGCTTAATAAAGTTGAGAATAAAAGCCAGATTATTAGGGGACTTAGCCGTCAAGGATGCCTGGATGGCGATAACCATAGACCAGGCTCGAAGTTTAGCAAATTAGGAGGGCATGTATGTGGAAATGTTAATAACGGCTTGGAGAAATTCCGCATTGATCCTGACAAGAAAAAGAAAAACAGAAATCGTATGGGATATAAACAGAACCAAGGCAGCAGCCAAAGCAAAACCGGCAATAAGAGCAGTAAGACTGGTAAACAGAGCAAGAACGACAAGAGTAAGACCAACAACAAAACCAAAAACAAAACCAAAAACAATTCTTCCTCTAATTCGAACAAGAAGAAGAATTCAAATTTATATGGGCAACAAAAGAAACAGAGAAAGCGTGATGTTACGACCGATGACCTTTCTTCTCAGGATGATGACCGGGGTTCAGGCTCTGATGTTACTAGTTTGCTCGGAGATAACACATCCGATGTCAATTCACCATGCCTGCAGTGCCCACATGTTTTGGATGGTGATGAATGCGATCATTATTCTGCCGAAGCACTGAAAAGTACAAGACCTTTGTTGAGCGAATATGATTCAGGTTACAATTCTTCACAAGGTTTAGGTGCAGCTCAGAGTTACTTTCACGTTCAAGAGTATCAAGAACAAGGGCATGTCGTTTTGCAGAGTTCAGATGATACACCTCAAGCTCACACTGGATCTCAGTCAAGTAATGGTGGACCTCACCTAGGAACTAATATCCCCGTTCAAGGTCACACTTTACCCCAAGGCTACAGTGGACCTCCTCAAAGCTACAGTGAGCTACCTCAGAGCAACGCTAGCCCTCTTCAAGGATATGGATCTCCTCAAGGATATGGATCTCCTCAAGGATATGGACCTCCGCAAGGATATGGACCTCCGCAAGGATATGGACCTCCGCAAGGATATGGACCTCCGCAAGGATATGGACCTCCGCAGGGATATGGACCTCCGCAAGGATATGGACCTCCGCAAGGATATGGACCTCCGCAGGGATATGGACCTCCACAGGGATATGGACCTCCGCAAGGATATGGACCTCCGCAAGGATATGGACCTCCATAAGGTTTTAACAGCCAGCCTTACGGCTACAATGCTCCATCACAAGGCTACGGCACACCGCAAGCCTACAACTCCCCTTAAAGTTCGCATTTTCACCAGTACAATTATTAATCTGTCTCCAAGCTTAGATAGAAAATGCAGAGTCACTAACTTTTATTTGTTATAAATACTTAACTGCTGAAGATAGATTAGGAAACCACCAATGACTGCTGCGCATACGTCTGGTGGTGACTATGAATCAAGCAGCTGCGTTCGGATTTAAAGTTTGGAGTACTAAGTCTCATAGTCGCTAAGATTATGAGACTTAGTACTTTAAAATGGTCTCGATAGCCGATTATTTTGCCTAGGAACAGCTTCCAACCAATCGCAGGTCCTGGATTCCCGAGGAAATCTCCTAATATGCGAGAATTACCGGCCACCTTCTAGCCGACAATAAAACAGAGTTATCAGTTCTGGAATGACGATCGCTTCACCATATATAATTAGCTAAGGCCGCAGAATGACGTGGCTGTGTCGTGCGTGCCAAACACTTCCCCGATACAGGTAGGGCCTAACGTAGCCTACATGCAATATTTAGTGGGGAAAGGTTTATTCTGATATGAGTGACGAATCATACCAAAGCAACCTTAAACCCGTTTACCTCGCTCTGCTTTATCGCCCATTAGGCCTACTTCTTCGCTAACTTCGGACCGAGGGTTTCTTAAGTATGGCCCTCGAATAAAATTCTAGTTCCTTGCGGGGCTAGTTATTGCATTTCTCGCTATGAGCCCACATGAGTTCCAAGTGTAATGGTATATCAGAGACAAATGTTACTATATATACTCTTCAGAAATCGGATAATATTTCATTCTAGGAGCGATGTGTCCTGAATTCTTGGAGGATTCATTTAAATAGGGGCTTGAGCGACGTTTAAAGTTTTTCCCGCAAGTAATTGGTGGAAAACCCTTTGCTCGTCGCCGGCGGCTAGTAATAATATGCTGCGTTTCCCGGTAGTGTCAGTGCCTTTTTTGGCGATATCACTACAGTCAATCAGTACTAGTAGCGCTGAACAGATATAACCGGTCTCATATGACGAGACTTCGTGCTAGTTGTTAAGAGTCTAGTCGTGAGAGTCATCAACATTAACTCTCAGTGACTCTCGAGGTGGCCCTATAAGCTTTAGATGAACTATCGGAGTTACACAAGTTCAAACGCCTGCCTGGCGCACTGAATATATCCTTCCGATCTGTCAACATTCATGGAATTTTGAACTTTCGGTTAATTGCCTTGTATTTCCTCGATTATCTTTGGATTATATAAATCTGGCGACTATCACATGCGTTCAAAGGATGCACTCCATTTCCACTGAATTGTTCAGCGAAAATTTAGATTATCTCTCAGCCACTCATCGGCGATGGTTTGTCGTTATCATTGAACTCTATAGAGGTAACTCCTTCTAATTAGAGTGCAAAGCTTATTTTCCTAGAACCCGAAGCCTCCTATTCGGTGAAACTGTCAAAATAGAGGGACTTACAGCACCATACGATAGATTAGAGACTATATTTTGTCAAATAAATGCGGGGAGAAACTCATTCTGTACGTATAATGTGATTTAGAATAGTTTGTGGCAAAAATCCGCATCCAGCACACACAAAGATCAGTCACGGTCCATAGAGCTAATCTGGCCTGATCGATATTTCCCTTCCGCAGAGTGGACAAAGCTTGGCTGTAGAAGTAAAATAAGGTTCACAGAATACAGTTGCATTAAATCTGACATTATATCCGTCCTACCCTTATTCACAACAATATAACCCGTTAAAACTACAAATGGTACTATTCGCCGACCATGAAAGTCGAAATTTTCATATCTAACTTCTGTATGGTATGTAGTGCTATTTGATTTGCGTAATTATCAGATGAGTTATTGCTTTAAATTAAGTTAAACTTATATCATAAGCTATACCGCCGGCGATATCAGTGTTCAAGGGTGCAGGGTATGAACAATTGCTCTTCCGAGCAAGTATATAAAAACCGCCCCTAGCCTTCGGATCGTAGCTTTAGCTGTACCTTAGCATACTTATTGGTAAGTAGATTGTGTGATAAACCAGAAGGCCAAATATATTGGGTGCGGTGCCTGTTGTATGCCTAATTTGACTTGTGTTGCTCGTAGCGCATGTTTGCCGTTTCATTTGGGATCTGAAAGGGTGTGCCGCTACTGGACTACTCGAAGTAATCATCGAGTTTAACCGGTGATTTTAGTAGAATAGCCTGAAAATAGATTACTTATTTTACATGCTGTCCATTTGGTGCTTTACTCTTTCTGCCCTTTTGATTTGGTAGGCATTTGCCTACTTTCAAACTCCTTATCGGACGAACGCAAATTCAGCTCAACCTTAAGATAGCATACACACAAAGCGATAAATGATCATTAAAGCGATTTGTGGTTACGTTTTGTTATCTTTACTTTTTTGTTGTGTGATGTTTAAGAGCTATTACGGCAATATGCTGTGTGGTCGAATAGTTATTGTTTCTTTGTGGCTACAGAGCCTGTCGAAGCCTAAAACAGTACCCTTTAACGCTTTTTGCAAGAGAGGCAAACGAACCAGCTGCCTGTGTATTTCTGTCTCTTCCGGATTGAATACGATTGCTAACCAGTTTTCTAGTATTTACTCAAAATGGCTGAATCGAAATCATCTTCCAATGGTGCTAATTTGGAAAAGTACTTAAAGTTGGACCAAAATGGAGCCATCATGGCCGAGTATGTCTGGATCGATGGAACCAATGGTGTCCGTAGCAAGTGCAAGACTCTCTTCAAGAAGCCGAGCTCTGTAGATGATCTTCCAGAATGGAATTTTGACGGTTCAAGTACCGGACAGGCACCTGGTGACAACTCCGATATTTATCTACGTCCTTGCGCCATCTTTAAAGACCCATTCCGTGGAGGCGACAACATCATTGTTTTGGCTGATTGCTACAATTCCGATGGCACTCCCAATAAGTTCAACCATCGCTACCAATGCAACAAGCTTATGGAAACCTATAAGGATGCTGATATCTGGTTCGGAATCGAGCAAGAATACACTATGTTCGACAGTCTTGGAAATGTCTACGGCTGGCCTGTTGGCGGTTTCCCTGGACCGCAAGGACCATACTACTGTGGTGTTGGAAACAAAAAAGTTTTTGGCAGAGATGTTGTTGAGGCCCACTATCGTGCCTGTTTATATGCTGGCGTGAATGTGTCTGGTATCAACGCCGAGGTAATGCCTTCACAATGGGAGTTCCAAGTCGGTCCGTGCCCTGGAATCGACATGGGTGATCATCTCTGGATTGCCCGCTACCTACTTGAGCGCGTTGCTGAAGAATTTGGTGTTACTATCTCTTTCCACCCCAAGCCTCTCGAGGGAGATTGGAATGGTGCTGGATGCCATACGAATGTTTCCACCAAAGATATGCGTGCTGAGGGAGGTATCAAGGCCATTGAGGCTGCTATTGAGAAGCTTTCCAAACGCCATAAAGAGCATATTGCTGTTTACGGTACTGATAATGAGAAGCGTTTAACTGGCCGCCATGAGACTGCCAGCATTGCTAACTTTAGCTCTGGTGTTGCTAACCGTGGTGCTTCTATCCGTATTCCTCGATCAGTTGCCAAGGAAGGATGTGGTTACTTTGAGGACCGTCGTCCCGCCTCAAACATCGACCCTTATCTAGTCACTGGTGTCATGGCTGAAACATTGTTTACTACTTAGATATATTCACCGATGATTAGCCAGCAATTGAGCTATTGCTATTGCCCTTTAAACTTAAAGGCGTGTTTATTTTGAGTGGCTTCTACTCTAATAGAATGCAACTTCTTTTTGTTTTATTCGTTGTAATTCTCGATTAACTTATCGTTGCGTAGCCTTTTTGTGCCAGATAGCGTAAGACCATAATCCGAACAGGCTCTGTTATTGGTTGGCTGGGGATTTAGGGTTCTCAGCCAATTTTCTGCTATAAGGAAAAATCTAGCTGTAGAGATTATTACCTTAAATTAGCAATATATAAGCTATACTTTTCATCACCTCCTTTTTTTTGGATTTATCATTTATAATCGTTATTATTTCCAAAATCCAAAGAGCAATCTCCTAGAAAGCTACTCTGAACCAAGCCTTTCTAAAAGAAAATTAGACTGATAGAGAGGCCTTGAGTGCTGATTTTTTATGCGATTTGCTAGCACATCCACAAGTCAAGACTACTTATCTGATCATCTTTGGCGATGCTCAGGTTCCCGTTAAAGAATAGCATCCAAGTTGCTAAGCGAAATCTTGCTACAGCCACACCGGCTACATATAGCTCACTCGATCGAGCCACTTTCACCATTAGAGATGGTCCGGTTTTATCTGGACGATCATTCGGTGCTAACATAAATGTTAGTGGTGAAGCTGTTTTCTCCACTGCATTGGTCGGGTATCCGGAAAGTATGACTGACCCCAGTTACCGTGGACAGATCCTGGTCTTTACCCAGCCCTTGATTGGAAACTATGGCGTACCTTCTGGATCATCTCGTGACGAGTACGGACTCTTGAAATATTTTGAAAGTCCTAGAATTCAGTGTTCCGGAATTGTGGTTTCGGACGTGGCTTTGAAATTTTCTCATTGGACTGCTGTTGAGTCGTTGGCTTCCTGGTGTGAACGCGAAGGTTGCGCGGCCATTACCGATGTCGACACTCGTGCCATTGTGACCTATTTGCGTGAGCAGGGATCTTCTTTGGGACGAATTACTGTTGGTGAGGAATACGATGCTGATCAGGATGAAGCTTTTTTTGACCCAGGTGCAGTTAACTTGGTGCAAAGAGTCTCTACTGCTCAACCTTTCCACGTACCTAGCCCTAATGCTCAGTTCCACGTTGCTGTTTTAGACTGTGGTGTTAAGGAAAATATTCTGCGTTCTCTTGTTTCTAGAGGTGCTTCTATCACTGTTTTCCCCTATGACTACCCTATTCAAAAGGTTGCGCATCATTTCGATGGCATTTTCATTTCTAACGGACCAGGTGATCCTACTCACTGCATGTCTACCGTGCACAATCTTCGAGAAACTTTAGAGACTTTTGAAAAGCCTGTGTTTGGAATTTGCCTTGGACACCAGCTACTCGGGTTGGCTGCTGGTGCCAAGACTGTCAAGCTGAAATACGGAAACCGTGCCCACAATATCCCTGCCTTGGATCTTACAACAGGTAAATGCCATATCACGAGCCAGAACCACGGATATGCGATAGACACGACTACCCTTCCAGAGAACCAGTACGTGGAGTACTTTGTCAACTTGAATGACGGAAGTAATGAGGGAATAATCCATAAAAACCGCCCTATTTTCTCGACTCAGTTTCACCCCGAAGCTAAAGGAGGACCTCAAGATTCTGCTTTTTTGTTTGACAAGTATGTTCAGCTTCTCGGCGAGTATAAACCCAGCGGTTCGCTTACTGCGCCCAGCCCTCTTCTTGTTGATTTACTTGCAAAAGAGCGAGTTGTAGCTGCTTAAAGTACAATAGTAACTAATATATCGGAGCTTCTTTACTCGGCGTAATGCGAACCCGTCCGTTGGGACATATTAGCAGAGAGAAAACCGTAATTGTTACATCTCGAAAACACTACGTCGCGATGAGCGACGTGGACCGCGCAATAGAACAGTTGCGAGCCTGTAAAGTGCTCCCGGAAGAAGAAGTACAGGAGTTATGTTTTAAAGCGCAAGAAATGCTAGTTAATGAAAGTAATCTACAGCATGTGTCGGCCCCAGTAACGATTTGTGGGGATATACATGG